>VBSM01001562.1:37614320-37637993 GCA_008086735.1 Cheirogaleus medius
TGTGAGCTAGGCTGACACCATGGCACTCTAGCCCAGGCAAGAGAGTGAAACTCTATCTCAAAAAAAACACACACACAAAAAAACCAACCAAACAAACCCTCCCCCCCAATATTATGGTAGAAAAGTAAATCCATTTTGAACAAGCAGGGACACAGAAAACATTTTTGTGCCATATGGGAGGGACCATGGCAGGGCAATTTGGTGCCATCAAGGATCAGGGCACATATTGTAGTTTATGATGCCCTACCCGGGGCAGAGTCCGCTTGGATGCCCAAGAACCAGAAAGGCACTTACGAGCCATATTCAGAAAGTCAATGTCCAAGTTGAGGTTATAGATGAAAGATTTCGGAAATAGTGACAGACATGACTAGAGAGAAAATAAGTTAGGAACAGGCAAGGGGAAGGTGGTTATGCATGGTGTTGGGACCAGTCTTTGGGCTGATGAGGATGCTGTTTGTGCACAGGTGGTGCTGGCTGAGAAGGCAAGGTGAGCACTGCATCTCCCTCAGGTTCCTGCTGAGTAGGCTGGACCCACATTCCTTTAGGTTTGCACAGGAAAGACCATGACACTTTCGGGGGAATTGATGACTTTCACAACATTGATAAAACCGGTTAATATCACGTAGAATGCCTCACAGTTGGGTCTGTATGATGTTCCCTCATGATTCAATCCAGGTTATGCACCTTTGGCAGGAATATCACAGAAATGGTACTGTGTTCTTGCCATTGCATCCCATTAGATGGTACACAATTTCAAATTGTTCATTTACTGATGACACCAATTTTTATCATCTGATTAAAGTGTCTGCCAGGCTTCTGTCTCATAATTATATGCTCTTATTGTGATTATAGGTTTTTTGGATAGTGGGACACAACACAAAGACTTCAGATAGATGAAAGGCAGATCTTTGTCATTTATAGCTCCAAAAGAGAGAAGGCTGCCACACAGGGCCACCCAGGGTGGTTTACCAGAGACAGAGTAGCATCAGGCTGGAGCTGTAAGAGCAGTTTATATGTGGTAAGTAAAATGTGGTTAGCTGGGCTTCACAGGCTTCGAGGGGATTGGTTATTTTGAATAACTCTGTAGGTACAAGGAAGAAGGGGCTGTCCCTGAGCGTTAGGTATCTGGGGGCCTCTGGAAGTTGCCTATTGTACCCCAGGAGTGTGAGATCCTAATAAGGGAAATGGTTGGGGTGAGGGCTTAGCAAACTGGCCACAAAAGGAAATACTGAGTTTTTAGCCATGATTTAAAACAGTTAAGGCAGCAACTGTGAAATATTACATTATAGCTTTTCCACTGTGAAGTTGCTCTTTTTCCCTTTCCCTTTGCAATTAATAAGCTCTTTTGTGGGGAGATACTTTCAAACTATGACAATGTCTTGGTTTTTGTCAAGCACTCATTTTTTCCACTTATTAATTTATGTCATTATAGATTCATATTTTCATATTTTATTCATGGAGCTGTAATATGTTATTATCACTATTTATTGTAATGCTGAAATTATCCCAAATTTGGCCAGTAGGAATATCTTTAAGCTAAATTCTGTTTCCTTTTGACATGGCCCCATCATTCTTTGGGCACTTCCTTATTTTTGTTCGAAAAAGATATTTCAGGCTCATCTTTTAGTGAAGTCCGAGATAACCAAGGATAATTTTCCTACCTTAAGGTCAGCTAATTAGCAACCTTAATACCATCTGCAAAGTCCTTTTACCATATAATGTGATATATTCATAGGTTTAACTCTCTGAGATAAAGATCACGGGGCCCAACTCCTGCCTAGCACAAGTACTTAATAAGTATCATCTGACTGTTTTGCTTTGTCTTATTTGGCTGCTGGTACTAGGAACAGGAGGTATGGCTGTGGAGGGAGGAGGGGCAGATCACATTTCCAGCTTGGATTCTGCACACAGTTCCTAGTAGCATGTTTTGTTCTGTTTATTTTCAGGCTGTAGGTTGGCCTGCAGATGTTTTAGGGAGGTATGCAAGCTTTTTTGGATCTAGTTTGATGCTGGAGTAGGCACGATAGCCAATGATAGATGGAAGAAAAGAAAATGGAAGCAATAGTTGCTACGGAATGTTCTATTTAGAGTTGACAGGTACAGTACGTCACCACAAATGAACTCTGGATTAGCAGTTTAAGTGGTCCAAATATATGTCTGTAGGGTGTAGCACCAAAGAATAACTGAAATGAACATGGGGACTCTGAACAAGCATCTCAGAATACAAGCTGAGGGCTTTGACTGGTAGTCAGGTGGTGAGATAGATGGTGGAAGTGGAAACAGGCCAGTAAGGGTGTCGTCTTGGTGAAAATATCCACCACCACAGAAACAGTGTTGACTCTGATTATTGGCAGAGGAAAGGTCACTTAGAATGTTCAAACTAACTCAATTCCAGGGCTTGTATTCCAGTGGCTTAACAGCACTGTAGGATTCTGTTTGGGGAACTGGCGTGGGCACTGCAGTTGATGTACTGTGGGCCAGTTACCCTGGGAGAATCATTTTCTATGTTTTATTTATAAAAAGCACCAGGAACTCCGTAAAGGAGTTGATGAATAATTGACAACTACTAAGATTCAAGCTTGGAGGGAGGATTCAGCTATTTTTTGAGGGCCCTTGGTATCCAAAGACTTGAAATCCTTTGATGTTAAAAAAAAAAAAAAAAGACCAAATGTCGTAAGGCCTCTGTCTCAGTTTGGGTTTCCCAGAAGCAGATCTGAGGTGAAGATTTATGTGATGTGATTTACTGAGGAACGGGTGCCAAGGGAAGCAGGACAAGAAAGGAGTAGAAGCCAATAAAGGGTGAGGGTGCAGCCTCAGTTCTGCAGTGAGTGGCTCCAGGTTGATCCCACAGGGAACCTCGGAGTATAAGTTTCTCCTTGGAGCTGTCCCAACCAGAAGGGAGACGCATAATCCCATCAGACATTCATTAAGGGCTGCCCAGGAGGGAAGCAAATTCCCGAGCACTTCTAGTCTCTACGCATTGGGTAAAGTGGGTTCTTAGGGAAGTCTGACTGAAAAGAGCCACAGGTGCTGGTTCTTGGGCATGAAGACGCCCAGAAGCAAGGAACAGCTCGGGGAAGAGCCCTGATGTTGCCACCACAGCCCTTGTGCTTGAGAATTGAATAAGAAACCTTTGGTGGGGTATAAATTGCCTGCTGTCTTGACCTGAGAGAAACAGATAAAAGAGTGGAGATGACAAAGTAGGACTGAGAGAATAAATTCACAGGAAGGAACAGTAACATCAGAGACTTGTTAAGAAAGTCAAAATCTGGGTTGATCTAGTGAAGCAAGGAAGGGATAAAACTGCCTTTAAGCCTTCACAGAGATGAGATGGGATGGGATGAAGTGGCTACTTGAATCAAGGGTTTAGACAGTGAATGGAAGTTCACAGAAGGAACTCTGAGCTTTGGTTGTGACTTTTGTCTAATTTGAATGTGGCTTTGCCTCTGTCAGTGAATTTCCAAGGTCTCAGTTCTGTAGTTCAAGGCGCTCTTGAAGCGTTTGTGTGATGGTCTGACTGGCAGCCCCCCATTCTGGTAGGAGCAGGGTGTTGGTAGCAGAATCAGCAAGGTGCAGTCCCTTGCTTGGAATGAGTCTGCCAGAGAGGGTTGGGTTGGGAGGAACGGAACTGGGTAGAGCTAGCTTACTTTTAGCATGGCACTGCAGTGCTAGACAGGAGCCTGTACAGACACCCAGGGAAATGCTCTGAACCCGCAGGGAAGGGTAAGAGTGGCCGCAGCTACTCTTCATTGATCCAGGTCAATGTGGGGAAGTTGAAAGAGTGCTAAATTAGGATGCAGGTGGCCACAGGTCTCACTCCTGCTCTGTCATTAACCAGCTGCGTGGCTTTGAGAAATTCTCTTAACCTTCATAAGCTTCAGTTTCTGAAATTATGAAGCAAACAAATCTATCACTAAATAGTGTTATGTCAAATGTTAACTATTTGAGCTACAAAATGTTAATACCATAACCCTAGACAAGTCATCCAAAGATGAAACTGGACAAAACTAAGAAGAATATGAAGGTCATGCACCAGGACAAAGGCCACTAGAACACAAAGGACTAAAGACAGAAGCACCATCTATGTGAGGATTTCAAATGTTTGGTTAAAAAAACAACAATCAAACAAACCATAACAATGGCACCAAGAATCAACCCTGCTTAGGACAAAGTCCTGAAATTAAGTGAGGCTCAGCTGAGACCATGTGCAAGCATATGCTTGGTAAAACTATAAAGCCCTGCATAAAGGTGAATCATCATGTACTCTTTCTTTCCTTTTTTGACACCAAAAACTATTGCCAAATGTTCTGAATTTCTCCCTTCTCTTTATTCTCATTAACTTCTCCCCATTTTTTCTTTTAGGTTTTAAAATTTTTCTAAATCTTTCCTCCTGCTTTGATAGGGCCACGTTATGGGTTGGATTTCAGTTCAGTTTTTCTAAAGAGAGCTGAAAAGTATTCTGGGTCTCATTATGGAAGGAACTGAAAAGTGGGAGAGAAAAGCAGGAAGAAGAATTAGGATAGGAGTTGGGCCAGGGAGAAGAAAGAGGCAGAAGGAGCAAAAGGGAACTCTGGATTCATTTTCTAAGGAAAGAAGCCACTTATCAATAGGGTTTTAGCCAGGCTTACCTTTTGCTCCCTTGAAGTTTCGGTCTCTGAAGTGATTTGAAATGACTTATTGAGACTGACAGGGAGTAGTTGAGTTGGAACACACACAGACACACGCACGCACAGCCTTGATACCTTTATGCAGTACTTGTTTAGGAACTGAAATTTTATCATTATAGTCTACCACTTTCAGATTACATTTTAAAGTAGTTCTTTCTTGTTTCTGAAACAATTAGATTTTAGAACAGTACTTTATATAACATCTTTTGGGTACCACGTTAATTTATAGAATAAGTAAAATATACAATTAGAAATCATTTAAAAATATTTTGTTTCTTATACTTACCAAAAAACCGAAACCAAAACAAAACAAAAACCCTCAGGCTAACATTGGCTGTGAGGAGAGGAAGATTAGGAAGTGATGGAAGAGTTTCCCTTACCTGTCTATAGTTAGATGTAAAGGCTCCCAGGTAAGCGACAATTCCTGAGGAAACGAGGATATCCCCTGTCAGGTTGATGTACAGCTGTCCCAGCTCCAGGGCTGTTTGGCTCCATCGGGTTTTCTCACCTCCAAGGCCTCCAATCAACTGCTCAGCTCGTTCTAGTTTTTTGCTACACAGGTCAACCTCAAATACAAAAGTAAGCTTTTATCAACATTTACAAACAGAGTAACTTAAAAATTCTGCAAGATTTTACCCTCAGAGATAAATTAATTTTTTATTGCAAACTTCTGCCTGGAATTCTTTTTAATTATCTAAAAAATATGATGTATTTCACTATGATATTTTAGAAGTTTTTCATATAAATTATCTACTTTAATAAAATTTATGAAATTCATAATGATTATTTAGTATATAATGCAAACAATAGTGCTACTTAAGGAAATGACCTACGGTATAAGACACTGAAAGTTAATTAGGTAATAAAGGACATTCTCCTGCAAATATGGATGTTTTCTCTCCATTTAAAATAATCTTGAAAAAATAAAATAAAATAATCTTGACACATTTTATTTTCAATATTCTACAAACACTTTCCTCTCATTTAACTTATGGTTGATTTAATGTTAAAAATGTTTAAGAGTTTTAATAATTTATGCCTATATACAAAGCACAATTTTCAGGTTATTAAATTGTGTCAACCTACTCAGACACTTGCAGTTAAGCTTAAATTAGCAAATCAATCAATAGCTGAGAGCATGCTTTGTGCACAAGACTGTCAACCAAATATGATTATGCATAACTAAGCAACGTGATTTAAAAAAGAGGGGGGAGGATAATTATGAAGGTGGCAAACTTGGTGAAAAGCAATTTCAATTCATGCAGTAGCAATATTCCTGCAGAATACCTGAATTATTTTTATTTAATTTTTAAGTGACTTAGCATCATAATTCTTGGAGGAAGACAAGATTAAATAAAGCTCATCTCAAGATTCAAAAATAACTCATATGAAAAGAAGAATTCAATAATTAATGAAAGCAAAGGCATTTAGATTATTTTGGTCTAAGAATTTGGCTTACACTTTTTCCTAATGCTATTAACATTTATAGTAAATAAATGCTTTTAAATTAAAAAATATAAAATACTATATCAGTTTATCCAAAGATAGGTTTGAAAAAAGCAAAAGGTATGTAATTGTTAATTTTTTTTTTTTTTTTTTGCGACAAGGTCTCACTCTGTCATCTAGGCTGGAGTGCAGTGGCACGATCACAGGTCACTACAACTTCCAACTCCCAGCCTCAAGGATCCTCCTGCCTTGGCCTCCCAGTAGCTAGTACTACAAGTGCATACCACTATGCCCAGCTAATTTTTAAATTATTTTTAGAGATGAGATCTCACTATTTTGCCCAGGCTGGTCTCAAATTCCTTAAGCAATCCTCCTGCCTTGGTCTCCCAAAATGCTGGGATTATAGGTATGAGCCACTGTGCCTGGCTGTAACTGGTAATACTTTTAATATTTCCTAAATTAAATTTTTTTCTTTTTTAATTTTCCCTCTTTAAATATCTTCTGTCTTCCTAGTTTCTTTCCTCACCTATTTTTCTTTCAACAGTGTTTATCATAAACCGAATTGGGTCCTGGACTATGATAAAGTTGCCATCAGAAGCTACTATGCAAAAATAATTTAGCTAAGGTTTTCCCTCCAAAAGTAGATTTTTAGTACACATATATACATATGTTCATTTTACATTACCCTAAGTTTCCAACATTTTATTGTAAAAAATAAATAAAAATTTCAAACATATAGAAGCATTGAAAAAAGTTTACAGTAAGCAACTGCACATCCACTTACTGGTTATAATACTTAAACTAAAACTGATCATTTGAAAATCGTGCCATAATAGGTCACATTTTTAAAGATTAGGACAATGTCTTATATTTGTACAAATATAGAATCCAGGATAGATCATATAGAAAGAGGCAATCTAGTATCATAGAAAGAATGCAGCCTTTAGAGTCAGACTGCCTGAGTTCAGGTCTTCAACTTAATGCTTAGAAGCTGGGTTACCATGGACAAGTTGCTAAACCTTTCTGTGCTTTAGTTTCAAAATGGTACAAAATGATTACCTCTTTCAAATGGTTGTTGTGAGAATAAAAGAGATAATACATAATGCTCTTAGAACAACAGGGCCTTGTATATAATAAGCTGTCAATAAATGGTTACCATTATAAAATATTTTCACTTTTTTTCCAGAACATAATCAGACATCAGCAGTTAATTTTTTTTTCTTTTTTTTTTTTTTTTTTTTTAGAGACGGGGTCTCGCTCTTGGTCAGGCTGGTTTCGAACTCCTGACCTTGAGCTATCCACCCGCCTCGGCCTCCCAGAGTGCTAGGATTACAGGCGTGAGCCACCGCGATTTTTTTCTTGTTTTGTTTTCTGAGACAGGGTCTTGCTCGGTCACCCCAGCTAGAGTGGAGGGGCATCATCATAGCTCACTGTAGCCTCCAACTCCTGGGCTCTAGTTATCTTCCTGCCTCGGTCTCCCAAGTAGCTGGGGTTACAGGTGTGTACCACCACACCTGGCTAATTTTTAAATTTTTTGTAGACACGAGGTCTTGTTCTCGCTCAGGGTGGTCTCAAACTCCTGACATCAAGCAATCTTCCCAAAGTGCTAGGATTACTGGCATAAGCTGCTGCACCTGGTCTAGCAGTTAATTTTTGGAAACAATCAGGAAATACGTTAGAGCAATGTTTTTAGCCTTAAAAACATTTTAGTGGACACTGCATAGTTCTGGGTTTTGAGTTCTAATGTCAGCTCTGCCATTAACTGTTATAGAACCTAGGTCACTCAGCACTTTGGTTCTCAATTGCAAGATGAAATATGATTTAAATAATCTAGCTCAATATTTTGGTAATTTTAGGCATAGACTTGCAATATTTTTTTAGAAAGGGCCAGAAATATTTTAGGCCTTGTGAGTCAAGAGGCAAAACTAAGAATATTATGTATTACGTAGGTACTTATATAACCATTTAATATGTAATCATTTAAAAATGTCAAAACCATTATTAGCTTATGGGCCATACAAAAACAGGCAATAGGCAGATTTGGCCTGTGGGCCATAGTATGCCAACCCCTCACCATGAAGAAAACAGGACTGGTAAGTTACATGCTATTATAAACGTCATTCTTATTTACAATTGAGAGTTTGCTCATCTTTGTCTATATCAGTACTTACTTGGTTTTCCAAGTCAGCCTTCTTTTGTTTATTTAATTCAAGTGTGTCTTGAAGCTTGGCCAGTTTGTCCTGAACTTCCTGAAGGGCTGCCTGCTTCTTTCTAAGACCATCCATGGCAATTTTAAGCTCCCCTTCAGCTGCAGCCAGTTTTATCTTTTTGGGAGCTACTATTTTTGCCACTCTGCAAAAAGTAAAATTTCAAAATTAAAAATCTATTTAATATTCTAATGCACTTTCTAACACTGAATTTACATTTCTAACATCCTTACTATTACTCACAATACTTCTTTATACAAAAATCTGTACTGATTTCTGTATTCCATATTTCATCTAAGAATCAGCCAAACTTGATCCTAGACATAAGAAATGACTATTAAGGCCAGGCACAGTGGCTCACGCCTATAATCCTAGCACTCTGGGAGGTCGAGGCGGGAGGATCGCTCAAGGTCAGGAGTTCGAAATTAGCCTGAGCAAGAGCGAGTCCCCGTCTCTACCAAAAATAGAAAGAAATTAATTGGTCAACTAAAAATATATAGAAAAAATTATCCGGGCATGGGGGAGCATGCCTGTAGTCCCAGCTACTCGGGAGGCTGAGGCAGAAGGATTGCTTGAGCCCAGGAGTTTGAGGTTGCTGTGAGCTAGGCTGACGCCACAGCACTCTAGCCTGGGCAACAGAGTGAGACTCTGTCAAGAAAGAAAGAAAGGAAGAAAGGAAGAAAGGAAGAAAGAAAGAAAGAAAGGACTATTAAAATAGATATCAAATATACATAATGTTTTCAAATAAATATTTTTTTACCCAAATTAACATATTGCCAGTGTGAATTTTGGTGACTTTGTGAAAGGAGACTAGGATATCCGTGTAGAATATCACAATGTTAGTAGAAACTAGCCCAACTGGCTAGAGCTTAATATTGATGAGGAGAAAGTGAGGTATTTTATCTTTGTTGTTTTACTTTTTTTTAAAAAAACCCTAGAATACACTCTCAATGAAAACCAGTTATCTTATATATATGTATATAGTAACAAAAGAGATTATACAGGAAAAAGGATGGATCTAAATTCTCTTCTTAGTATCTGGAAAGTAGAGGCAGTCATGTTTGTTATCTTTCTAATTAAATGATAAAACATTAAATTTATCATTAACATAAGAGATCATGGTCTGAAACATATATAGCATTAGTATATATGTATAATGATTCAAATTGGGTATGAGTTTGAAAGACACCCTATAACAGTTGTTTTTTGAAAAAATAATAATTATTACTTGTACATGACATAACTGGTTCTCATATAATCATCAATCAAGGCTCCTCATTCACAAGAATACATATTATGGCGTGGTTTCCAAAGTGTGTCAATGGACCCCTGGGGATCCTGAAGACATGTACCCCTTCACAGAGTTCATGAGGTCCTCCCTTGATCTGTTTGTGGCTGGATTTTCCTTATGTACTTCAATCAAAACAACATATTGTAACAGGTTGAATGAGGAAGCACATTTGGGAGTCTAGTTGTCTTATATTAAACTATATATTAAAGAGATTTGAAAACATATAATAAAATACCACTCTTTTCATCATTGCTTTTTACTCTTTTTTTTCAGAAAAAAACATGGATTTCTAAAAAAATAAGTTATTTATATTAACATGTAATGTTTTGTTGTTATTTTAAATGAATTAAAAAACATTTAAAAATTTATCCATTTTAATTTCTAATATGGTAAATAAACAAAATCTTTTTGAGTTTTTCAGTAATTTTTAAGAGTATAAAGGGTACACCAGGTGTGGTGGCTCACACTTATAATCCCAGAACTTTGGGAAGCAAAGACAGGAGGATCGCTTGAGGCCAGGAGTTTAAGACCAGCCTGCCGACATAGTAAGACCATGTCTCTTCAAAAATTTGAAAAATTAGCCAGGCATGGTGGTGTGTACTCGTAATCTGGCTACTTGGGAGGCTAAGGCAGGGGAATTGTTTGAGCCCAGGAGTTGGAGACTGCAGTGAGCTATGATTGGGCCACTGCACTCCAGCTTGGGCAACAGAGAGAGATCCCATCTCTCAAAAAAAAAAAGAAACCAAGCAAAAAGAAAAGGGTTCTTAAGTCTAAAAAGTTTAAGAACCACTGTATTATACTATTTAATTGGTATAATCTCACCTCTAGTAAATATGTAAATACAATGCAGATTCAGACACGATTTTCCAAGGAGCCTCTCATATAGCTTTTCAGTTTCATACTAACATACCAAATGTGAAAATAAAACATACCAGTTAGGTTTCTTATCAGGACTTACTTATCATATGAATCCATTGCTATGACCCATTTGCATAGACCTTCAGCTGCTGTAGAAGCATTTCTGATCTTTTCTGGAACAAAATCTGGATTTGGAATATAATTTTTTCTTATGATATTCATATAAGCTGGAGGAATATTGTCCTTGTCATATTCATGAAGTGACTGTAGAAATCTAATGTCACCAAGAAGTCTCTTAGCTGGGCCCCAGAAATCCTCAATTTTTTTTCCTGAACCTGTTGGGTCAGGAATTTTGTCAGCTTTGATGCCTTTCAAGATGCAAATAGCTTCCATGACGAGCTTGACACCAGCAGGAGGACTCTTCATGGATTTTACCACTGTAATATCCTTGGAATAACAACATGTTAATTATCTTAAAAAAGAGATATTTGTTTATAGATTAATTTTAATTGGTTCCCATTTTCAAACCAAGCCCTAAGATTCAGAAACTCACTCTGTTCATTGGGTAGAAATGGTTACAATGATAGAACTGTGTCAAAAAGTGTTGAGAATTTTGTCCCAAAGGAAAAGTTAAAAACAAAAAAGAATAATAGGAAGATAGCCTATGTGAGACACTTAGGACCTGAAGTATACTTCAGAAACACATAAAAAGAGATTTGAATATCACAAAGCAGAGTTTTGTAGCTTCTTAAAAATTATAAAAGTAATAGATACCTATTAAAACATGAGAAAATACAGAGAAATTATATATATGAAGGTCTCCTATAATCCTACTATACATAGTTTACTATTAACATTTCTGTTTATATTCTTCTATATTTTTTTCTATGTGTATATGCTAAAAATCAGAGTATATGCTATATTTTAATCAATGGACTCACAGTATACATAACATACTGTTTTATAACCTGCTCTATTTCATTAACAATATATTGTGAACATCTTCCCATGCTTGTAAACATTTATATTATTTTTAATGGCTGCATAGCATTCCAATGTACAGATATATACCATAATTCTAATACTTTGTCTATGGCATTTTTTCTCTATTTTTTACTATTACAATTGCCATGTTGAATTAACAGCTTTATACCTTTTATTTTTAAAGCTTTTCACACATATGGACAAGCTGCTCTCTAGAAAGCATATAAGGCTGCCTGTTTCACTAGATATACCCTTAGCAGAACTGTCAGGCACTCTGGTAGGCAAAAGAAATCTTATTTTAATCTATATTTCTTTAAGTATAAGTAAAGTAGGGTATATTCTCATATGCTTATTGACTATTTGCATTTCTTTTTTGTGAATTACCTATTTATAACATTTACTAGCCTATCTTAGAGCTACTTTTTTTCTTATTGATTTGTAAGAGTTTTTTACACAGAGGCATATCAATCCTTTGTTTGCTATGTGTTTCAAATATTTTCTCCAGTGTTTCCAAAATTCTGTCCATGGTGTTATGTCAAACAAAATGTGTTGATTTTTAGGTACTAAAATGTATTACTTTAAAAAAATATTTGTTAATTATGAAAAATACAACAGTATCCAGAGCATATTTATTACAAATAGTCTTGCTTAGTGAGTTTTTTTTCCTTATTTCTCTCATGCCTAGGAAATCCTATGTGCTACTCCATTTCAAGACTATAAACATCTGACCTACACTTTCTACTATTTTATAATAATATAGCAATTTATATTTAAATTTCAGTCTGAAATCAATTTGGAGTAAGGTGTGAAGAAAGGATCTTACACTCTTCTTTCCTATTACACCCAAAAATTTAGCCAAGATTTCCTGCACCATTTATTTTAAAAATCTACCTTTATCTTTCTAAATTGAAATATTCCCCTTTTACATCTTACTTTTTAACATATGTTATCAAATCTAAGATATGCTATTATAAAATAAATCACTATAAGACACAAACTCACCAAACCCACTAACAAACATTGATACAATACTTTATCACATCTACTATAAATACACTGGATATAAGGGAAGGTGCCTCCTCTATCAAAATGAACAATGGACTTCTAAAATTAGCCACCTTGGTAAGTTGATTCCAATTACAAAGGTGCCTAACTATGAAAAAGGTGATTCTTACAATCAAAATATATACTTGGGTGTTATGCATCTGTCAGCTACTGTAGTGCAAAGTTGTGTAAAGTTCTTGAAAAAACTGTCATCGCTTTGTGGTAGGTTATGACATCAGGCAGCTTTCTTCCTTTTCAAAAGTGTCTTTGTCATGCACATGCGTTTCTTTTTTCAGGTGAACTAGGGAATCCTTTGCCAATTTTCAAATGATCTCAGTTTCGTTAAATTTGGAGAGACAAACTAGACTGTAGCACACGATGCTAAGTACTGCCTTGAGCTATGATGACACGTTTTCTAGAAAGCGTATGGCTAAGGTCTTACCTGTGCAGTTAGAGTATCAAGGGCAGATAGTGCTGACTCCAATATTGGCAAGGCCCCTGCCAGGTCAGCATCGCATTCATCTTTGATGGCTTTGGAAGCCATAGCTTGTTCATTGGCTACAATTTCATCAGCTTTCACTATTTTTTCAGTTTTGGCAACTTCGGTAGACTCCTTCTCGATCATTATCATCATTTCATCCACCTTTTTGCTCGCAACTTTTAATTGAGGATGCAGCGCCTCCAACTCAGTTTGCATCGTGGCTACTTGAGATGAAGCAGAATCTAGTTTATTCAAGCCCACTTCGTACCTCTTTTTCATTTTCATGACTTCACTGAAAGCAAACAGACAAACCAGGGTTGGTCATGAGGATCTGTATCCTACATTAAGGAAAAAATTTAAGTGTTCTTGAGCTTTACAGGCTTTTTTCAAGGCATAACTAGAGGGATGGTATAAAATATTTTCACATAAAATAACAATGTGTAAAAAAAAATGAATTATAGAACATTGGATTGTGCACAATTAAGACAGAATGTCAATCATTTTTGTGTTTTCAGTACCGATACATTATCTAGGAAGGTAACAGAAATTCAAAACAATAAATACACTGGAAATAATGGAAAGAGCCTCCTGTATCAAAATGAATGATGGACCTCTAAAATTAGCCACCTTAGTAAGTTGATTCCAATAACAGTATCGTTCCTTAAAACCTTTTTATGATCATTTATTTTAAACAAACTTCAAAGCCCAAAATATATTACTTTGAATGTTGCCAAAGGTGAAAAATGATTTTAAGATGTATTACGCATCTTGAAATAGGAATTTTTTATTAAAGCAAAAGTGACAAATAGGATAGCTAATAAAGCTCAAGACTCTTTTTGGTGCAAAATGATTATAAAGCAATAATAACTGATTAGAAAAAATGTAATATTTTAGCATAATTAAAACATAATATTTTAATGTACTTTAACATTTTTCTCTGGCCGGGCGAGGTGGCTCATGCCTATAATTCTAGCACTCTGGGAGGCCGAGGCAGGTGGATTGCTTGAGCTCAGGAGTTCGAGACCAGCCTGAGCAAGTGCAAGACCCCTGTCTCTACTATAAAGAGAAAGAAATTAGTCTAACAACTAAAAATAGAAAAAATTAGCCGGGCATGGTGGCGTGTGCCTGTAGTCCCAGCTACCCGTGAGGCTGAGGCAGGAGGATCGCATGAGCCCAGGGGTTTGAGGTTGCTGTGAGCTAGGCTGATGCCATGGCACTCTAGACCAGGCAAGAGAGTGAGACTCTGTCTCAAAAAAAAAATTTTTTTCTCTGCATTCATATATGTTCTATCAGAGAAAACTTTTCTTCTTTATAATTTGTTTCATTTAAAAATACTTGATATACCATAATGTCCCAAAGTAAAAGATGATACATTTTAGAAATCTACTTTAAAAAAATAGGATGGAGTAGGAAACTAGCTTGAGCTGGAAAAGGTAACCAGGAGAACATTGAAAGGATTGTCACAGAAAAAAAAAATCAGATATGAGAGCATGCCACATTTTTGTGACATGTTGAATTCCTTCTGAATGAACAAAATATTTGATAGTAATGGGAACTGAGGGGACTGGACATATAATACTGTATTATCTGTGAGTTTGGCTTCAGTTGAAACCTGGTGCAGCAAGCACAGGAAAGGTCTAATTCCTGCCAGCCTAAGACAGCTTCAATATTGGGGCTCATCCCGTGTGATGCTTTGTTAGCTTAACCACTAATTTCCTGGCAGGGGACCTGAAAACTTGCTTCTAGCTTACTGCCTGGCTATGAAGAGATCTGAAGGCTTTAGCTATTAAGGGAAAAATAATCACAGGGTAGGAATTCTAGTTGAGGTAAAGGAGAAATTTAAAAAATATATATTTTTTTAGTTTGCAAGAAATTTTGAAACAAAAATATTTAAAGAGGAAAATTTGAAAGGCCCATAAGAATATTTGAAAATGCCTAAGAGACTATGACTCTTTCAACCTATAAATTTGAACTTACAGCCTTATAACTGATAAACTGTAAGTTTTAATTCTTTCTATAAATTTGGATCTCATTTTTATAACCTTTCTTTTTGTTAGGGTGGCCTTAAACATGGTGAGCACACAATCAAACAGAAGCCATGAGTGATACTCAAAATTTAATCAAAATCTCCAAGAGCTATTGATCCTCCTAGTTAGAAAAATAATGGGAAAAAAAAGAGCAAGATTCCATTAAGTTAAAGACCATAAGCTCTATATAGAAAGAAATTATCTTGAGAGCCAAAGAAATAATGAAATCTAGCCAAGTTATGTAAGAAGTCTTGGGGGCAGCTGCAGATTTCATTAGGTAGATGGAAAAATTACTAATAGCATGATTCAAACACAGGGCCATGGACCATGGTGACTAGGACAGTCCAGCTTGAGAGAGCATAGCAATTGTCACTATCAATATGAATGAGGAGTTTCATGCCTGTATCCAGGTAGCACACTGCCCAATATGAGAAAAGGTGCTTGAGAATGCTTGAGATACTGGGTCAGTCACCACAAGATTCAGAATTATACACAAAAATCAAACTCAGTATTAATATTTTATGTTATCTGTACACACTTGGTGTTTTAAGTATATTTTTAATATTTAAAAGAATTTGGTCTGTTAAATTCATGGATCAGGCTTGAACTTACAATATAAATAAATCACGTAATTGAGCAATAGATTTAGATTTGTGTTTTTAAGTAAAAACCTCATTAATTTTATAGATAATATTCAAACATTTAAAAGAATTAAAGGCTTACCATATGGATAAGTTTAACTTTCTAGATTTATAAAGTATTTAAGTACCTAGTAAAGTTTGATTTGCTAAATCAGACCATAAAAGAAAAATATAAATACAGTATTAAAAATTTTGTTTAAATAAGGTTTTCAATGTAATCAACATTAATCAAAGATACTCTTAAAGGTGGCCACTAAAAGTTCTAACTTCTAACTTTCTAGCTTAATGTTAATATTTTTAAATTTTAAAATATATGTACTGAATTTTAATTTTTAGAACCAAAGAAATGTTTGAATAAACTTTTCTGCACATAAAAGTCATCCTTAAGAACATAAAAAAACTCACATTGACACTTTCTATAGCACATAAGTTTATTGATGTTTATATTGATGTTTTCAAATGAGAATTTATTAGAGAAGGAAAGTTTGTCATGTTTATTGAGTGACTATCCCTGGGATCTCAGTTGTTCAGTATCCAAAGAGAGGGTTTATCTATTATCTAATTACTTATCAAAGAAAAATCACTCTCCAGTAGTGTCTACTCAATATCACTATCAAAGTACCAAATAGCCCACAGCTCTGGAAGGCACACCTTCATTCTTCCAACAAATGTGATTATGTATTTACAATGTGCTAGGCAATATATCTATATCAGAGGATTAGACTCCTCCCTACACTCAAAATGTTTGTGGATTAAATCATTTAGATTTAGCAAAACTCACAGTATATATATACTGTATATATATATGTGTGTGTATATATATACACAGCATATATATATGTATATATAATATATATATATATTTTTTTGAGACAGGGTCTCCCTCTGTCACCTGGGGCTAGAGTGCAGTGGCGTGATCACATCTAGCTGCAACCCCAAATTCCCCAGCTCAAGGGATCCTCCTGCCTCAGCCTCCCAAGTAGCTGAGACCACAGGCACGCACCACTATGCCTGGCTTCATAGTATATTTATATGAAACAAATCTCTATTACATCATTGTTATATCATTTTTGTACACACAGATATTTTTAAACCACCATAGCTTTCTTAAAAATGTAAAATTTCATTTTTACCTTCTTTTCTTTTCTAACAACAGTTTGAAGGTAGAGATTAATTCGAGATAAGATGTAGGAGTCACATAATTGTATCTTTGAAGTTCAACAAAGAAAGATGTTGATAAATCTATAGTAGAAGTGTGGAAGCTTTTACACATGTCGATACAGCCATTTCGTATTTCCTCTGACATTTCAATTTCTTCCAAGAATCGTGAGGCAACTGCCTGTAGTGCGTCTTCAGGCCATGACTAAATTTAAAATAAATGCTTTAGCATTTTATCAAGGTTACTAATATGAGTCTGTTACTACTGCATCCCTTTACAATTTATGAATATTGGAGATGGAGGGAACAGTATGAGGTATGAGGTGGGAGAGACACTTTCACAAGGAACTTCCCCCAAGGACTTTCATGCTTAGGGCAGGGAGCCAGTAGCCAGCGCATGTAACATTAACTCTTCATGGTTTGTTCTGGATTAGAGAAATGCTCATGAGTGTTGCATGAGCAAGGAAGGGGAAAGGAACTAAACTTAGGGAATGTCTATTTCTGTGTGCATTTTACTAGTATCATCTCATTTAATTCTCCTACCAATTCCCTGAGGTTCTGTAGGAATCATTCCTAAAATAGCTTCCAAATCTTTTCCCTTCTTTTTATATCTACTACAACCATCCCAATTCAATCTCTGTTATCATCTGCCTGGAATATTCCAATAGTATCCTAACTGCTTGTATTCTCTACACAGCTGCCAGAGTGATCTTTCAAAATGTAAATCAGCTCATATCACGTTGTCCAATTACAACCCTTTAAAGATTTCCAGCATTCTTAAAATAAAATGCAAGCCAGTTTGCCAATCTCTATCTGATTTGGCCCTCCCACCTTTCTGACCTAAATCATCTCCTCCCCGCCGACACCCATTCATTCCTGTGCTCGTGTCACTCCGATTTCTCTCACCCTCTCAGTCCTTCTGTCCAGCCACTTGCCTTCACTAGTTTATTCTCTCTGCCCAGATTGTCTAGGTACTGGCACTTTTTTGTCTTTCAGGTTTCCTATTAAAGGTCACCTGTTCAGAAAGCCTCTCACTCCCTACATGCTACCCCATACGGTGGAATTATTTTTTGTTAATTTGTCTGCAGAAAGTAAGCTCAAGGAGAGCAGAGGTCTTTTCCATTTCATTTGCTTTCTCATCTCCAGCTTTTAGAACAACACCTGCCACAAGGCAAGAAAGAGTTCAGTAAATATGCTTTGCATGAAATAATTTTACCAGGAAGTGGAGGTACAGAGAGACTATGAAAATTTTCGAAGGTTATGAATGCTTGTGTGTTAGATCCCATGAGTTTCCTACTGTACATGTGGAGGATGCATTGTGGCACACTGTTGACGCTAGAGGGAGAATTAAATTACTTCTCACTCCCAGTCAGCGGCTCTCCCTTTGCTACTCCTCTTCCTCACCCCACCCCCCACCATCCATGCTCTGCCTTTGCCTGCTCTTCTCTGTGCTTCCTGATACTGAATTGTACTATGAAAAGCATCACTCTGGCTCTCTTCCTTTTGACTTCTGTTGGGTTTGGTGAATGGAAAGAGATGGAGGGTGGAAGAAGAGAGAGGGAGGGGGTATTTAGATCCTCCTTCTCTTTCTAGCAGTAGCTGAGTTCCGGGTTTCTGGTTCCTGTTCCTGTCGGGAAGCCCTGCTTCCAAGGCTCTGAATTCTCTCTGAGCTCCCATGACACTCTTCCCTCCTCTGTGTTTTTATACCCAGGTATGGTAACATTTCCGGCTATTGCTCCACCACTTCCTGAGTGCTCCAACAGCCTCTCTTGGCTCCCTTAACCCTGCCTACACCTCCATGAACAGTCCCTTTCTTACGCCTTCCTCAGTGAAGGCATCAAGTGTGCTTTCTGTTTCCTGTCGGGACCCTGAGCAATAGCCAAATTTATCCTAACATTTTCTACAGTACTATCACATTTACTCTTAATTATTTTTCTATTATGATTTCATATAATTATAACTGTATAAAATACATTATGATTAATAAGAAAATTCTGCTAAACTACATTTTGAGGAGGAGTCTAAAAAATAAGTCATGATGATGATGAAGATTCAACATTTCTAGAAGTCTATCTAAAATATACATAGCAATACCTGAAACCAGTCAAGGGTACAGCAGTTAATAAGAGCAGGGAACTTTCTAAGCCGATTCCGAAATGCATCTCCAATGGGACTCATGGCGAGGACCACATGCAGTTGGTTGCGGCAGCGATCAATGAACATGTTGAAAAGAGCTATGGGGCTTCCATCTGTTTGCTTGGTTTTATCTCGTTGGCGATCTAACTGACGCATCTTTTCGCATATCTCTTGTTTCTCATCTAATGCAAAGAGATTTGGAATCTCTCCAGCATTTAGCAGATTGTTGACATCTTCAAGAAATGACTCTTTTTTAATCTGAGTATCTGTAAACAGGAAGACACCCTGCATCTCACTTTCAGCACATTTCCTTAAGATCACTTTTAAATCTTCATGCCACTCAGTGTTACCATATCCCTTGGAGATTTCAACCTGGAAAACGGAATAATCAGCCATGTGGGCAGCTAATCTGGTGACAGACTGCCTTCCACTCCCTCCCACCCCGACCAGGAGAGCATGGCTGCGGGGCTGCTTCAGGATCCTGGAAATTCTGCTGATGTGCTCTATGGCAAATCGAAATAAGACGAGGTTCATGGGTTTTTTGCTTATATTGTTGTATTCTTCTAGGTGAACTTCTACTATCACTCGAAGATTATCCACATCTGAGATTTCTCTGTAGTTGGTATCCTCCCTTTTGGGATCATGGAAATCACAAAACATTAAGCTGCGTAAATCATCTTCTTCCACCACTCCATCATTATTAAAATCCAGACTTTGAAAAAGCTCATGAAAATCTTCATACATATAAGTTTTCAAAATTTCTTGAATGTAGCCGATAAGCCAACTTCTGTCTGCATTATCCAGAAGGCGATCATAATATACTCTAAGGACCTGGATAATAATTAAAAAGCAGCTTTAGGAACTGATTCTTCTTCTGATTTTTTTTTAATTTTATAATTTCTGTGATAATTTAAAGTAATATAAAAATACTCCTAGAACATTTTTATGGGTTTTATTAAAAGCATATCCAATCAGGACTGATTCATAATGATGTTTATTTTAAATATGAATTTTGACTATATATATTTGGATCAATAAACAATTAACATTCAGTTATCAAGAAATGAAAGGTAATTTGGGGGAGCTGAAGTAGATTGTAGATGCAAAGAGAATTAAGGCCTCGAGAAGGGAAGTGACTGTCTTTGCTGGTCACTTAGATGTGAATACCAGAGGTAGGTACAGGTATCCAGAGTTTCTCAACTCCTTTCCTGGGATATCTCCTTTTTCTAAGACAGATAATATGTTGAAAGTTATTGACAAATCAACAGATATAATCTTTTTTTCAAAAAGCACATTTTCAGCCGGGTACAATGGCTCATGCCTATAATCCTAGCAATCTGGGTGGCCGAGGCGGGTAGATTGCTTGAGCTCAGGAGTTCGAGACCAGCCTGAGCAAGAGCGAGATCCCATCTCTACTAAAAACAGAAAAAATTAGCTGGGCATGGTGGCATGTGCCTGTAGTCCCAGCTACTTGGGAGGCTGAGGCAGAAGGATAGCTTGAGCCCAGGAGTTTGAGGTTGCTGTGAGCTAGGCTGACGCCACGGCACTCTAGCCCAGGCAAGAGAGTGAAACTCTGTCTCAAAAAAAAAAAAAGCACATTTTCTAGAAGAGGAAATGTCTTGGGTAAAGGGGGACTTGTTTTGGATATTTGTTGATTACTTTTGTTGTAAGTACTGGAGAGGGTAATCAACTAAAATGTTAATAAATCTCTGGTTATATGCACATGTTATGGGACTGCAATAAATAATCAGGCTTGCCACATACAACAATTTCCCCAAAGTGGTACGAGTGTCCCAGGGTTATAATCTGTTTTGGACTGAATGTGTCCCTCCCCACATTCTTATGTTGAAGCCCTAACCCTCAATGTGACCATATTTATATTTGGGGATAAGTCTTTTAAAGGAGGTACTTAAGGTTAATTGAGGTCATAAGGGCCCGTGATCCAACAGGGCTAGTGTCGTTATAAGAAGAGGTAGAGACATTAAAGTGCATTCTCTCTCTCTCTCTCTCTCTCTCCCTCCCTCCCTCCCTCCCTCCTCTTGAGGAAAGGTCATGTGAGGACACAGAGAAAAGGTGGCTTTCTGCAAGCCAGGAAAAGAGCCCTCACAAGAAACCCACAATGATCTTGGATTTCTGGTCTCCAGATTTGTGAGAAAATTAATTTCTGTTGTTAAGCCAATATTATTCTGTAATACTTTGTTATGGCAGACTAATACACATATGATGTAAGCAATGCATATTTTGTTAGCAGAACTTTGGGCCCTAACTCTACCATTTTGGGCAAATCATTTAAACCATCTGCACCAGCTTCTTCACCTATAAAATGGAAGTAGTACTCTTACTTTGCAAATCTCATAGATTTGTGGCAAAAATGAAATGACAACATTTGTGAAAACACTAAGGAATTGAAATTGATTATTTGGTACCATCATCCCTTTTTCCTGTGTGATGGTGGCTGCATAGACAAATGGTATTATTTAAGCCTCTCCCATACTTCAACCAGTTCAAAACCTATTTCTCTATGAGAAAATCTAATTTCCCAACACATGCAGTAGTAATTTCCTTGCATTGAAGTACTAAAGATTTCGGACAATATTCCTAGGGAAGAAGGGAACTAAATTAAGTCGATCCCACGTATCAGGATTAATGCCTGAATGAAGCATGAATCAAGTATATTCTTACCTGACTGGCAGTTTAGCATGTACCTAAGGCAATGTTTCTCAAAGATAGTCAACACACCTGCACTGGAATCATCTGGGGTACTTGTTCAAATGCAGATTCCAGGGCCCCACACTGGACCTGCTTATTTAAAAACTTTGAGGATAGTCTCTGGGAATATCTCTTCCCCTCCTTTTTTTCTTTTCCTTATATAAGGTACAAAAATCATAGGTGTGTGGTTCAAAGAATTTTTGCATATTTATACACCCACATGACCACTAACAAGGTCAAGATAGAGAAGATTTCCAGCACTTCAGCAGGCTCCCTCATGCTCAGTCCTGTCGATACTCTGCTCTCCTCCCTCTCCAACAGGGAACCCTTCTTCTATCACCACCTCTCACATTTTTAAAGGCTAATTTGTAAAAATTTCTATTATAAATCTAAATAGTTGCAAAGGATGTAATTTCTAGCATATTTATATTGTAATTTGTGCTTTAACTTTATTTACCTCAAAATCTTGATTGCAGAATTTAAAAATTGAGATATAATTTACATACCATAAAATTCACTCTTCTAAAGTATAAAATTCGATGGTTTTTACAATATTCACAAAGTTGTATAACCATCACTACTATCCAATTCCAGAACTTTTTCATTATCCCCCAAAGAATCCTGCTATCCAATGGCAGCTACTTCTCATTTCTTCCTCCCACCAGCCTGTGGCAACCACTACTTTACTTATTGTCGCGATGGATTTGCTTATTCTGGACATTTCATATAAATGGAATCATATGTGACCTTTTGTGTCTGGCTTTTTTCACTTAGCATAATGTTTTCTAGACTCATCTATGTTGTAGAATGTATCAGTATTTTCTTAAGGGCTGACTACAGTTGCACTGTATGTAAATACCACATTTTGTTTGTCCACTCATCAGTTGATAGATATTTGAGTTGTTTCCACTTTTGGGCTACTATGAATAATTCTGCCAACAATATTCATGTATAAGTTTTTGTGTGAACATATATCAATTTTGGGGGTATATAGCTAGGAGTAGAATTGCTAGGTCATATGGTAACTCTATGTTGAACCTTTTGATGAACTACCAAATTGTTTTCCATATTGCATTCCCACCATCTGTGTATGAGGGTTCTATTCTTTCATATCTTCACCAATACTTGTTATTCATCTTTTTGATTACAGCCATCCTAGTGGATACGAGAGGTACTTCACTGCAGTTTTGATTTGTATTTCCCTAATGACTAATCATGTTGAACATCTGTTCATGTGCTTATTGGCCATTTGTATATTATCTTTGGAGAAATGTCTATTCAAATCCTTTGCTCACTTTTAACTTGCTTGTCTTTTATTGTAGAGCTGTAATAGTTCTTTATGTATTCTAGATACTAAATACTCAGCAGATATATGATTTGCAAGTATTTTATCCCATTCTATGGATTGTCTTTTCAATTTCTTTACAATGTTTTCTGAAGCATGAAAATTTTTAGTGTTGATGAAATCAATTTATCTATTTTGGGGTTGTTTTTGCAAAGTACCTATATTTAACCAGCAAACCAGGTGATATGTGCACTTAAGTTTGAGAGCCATGGAGAAGCCAAAGGGAATGAGAAATAGTAAGTATATCTTGAAAACCATTTAGTGAACTTACATTAGGTTTTCCAGTGTGGTAATGGTGTTTGGAAAGGAAAAAGATAGCTAAAATAGTCTCTGACATAAATTAGACCCTGAAGAAATCTTTTTTGAATGAACAGAAATAAAGTACAAGTTAGAGTGCTGAGTTCAATCACTTCATGTTTTTTGAATGTTGAGAATAATGTGCCAAACACTGTTCTCGGCACTGCAGATAAATTAGCAGGAAAAAAAGGGGAGAAATCTCTGCTCTCGTGGAGCTTGAATATGAAGTAGTCAACCTCATTAAATGCCTAACGAGCTCAACAGCCATTGTCAAAATTCAATAATCTGATATCCAAAGCAGTATTGAATCTTAAAAATGATAAAAAGCGGCCGGGCATGGTGGCTCATGCCTATAATCCTAGCACTCTGGGAGGCCGAGGCA
>VBSM01001562.1:37638093-37673271 GCA_008086735.1 Cheirogaleus medius
AAAAAAAAAAAAAAATGCTAAAAAGTAATTGTATGTACAACAACACATACCAACTACGCCCATGATTGGAAGAAAGCACCAGCATGTATAATCCCAAGTGACAGAGCATGTTAGGTAGTAAGCCTGCCTTCCGTTTTCCCTTTATGCACTTGCTCATTCACCAATATTTACTGAGTGCTTTCTGTGTGCCAGGCACTGGGGAAAGCAGTGAAAAAATAAAGTTGCTGCTCTCACAAAGCTTCTATTGTAACAAAGGCAATAAGTAAGCCAAAAATTTAGAAGGAGGAAAGTGATGTTCAGTGTTATAAAGAACAATCAAGGGAAGTGATAGAGCTGAGGGGTGTAGGGATGGCCCAGCACCAGCTTGTGTGATAAGAGATATTTGAGTGAAGAGGTCAAGCCTTGTGGATAATGGAGAAGAAGTGCTCCAGGCAGAAGAAATATCAAGGGCAAAGCTCTTGAGGTGGAGGAAGCTAGATGCTTATTCCCAGAGTAAGATTCTCCTATGACTAAATGCTACCTTAGGTGATACATTCTGCTATGGTCTGAAGTTTATGTCCTCCCAAAATTTATATGTTGAAATCCTCACTCCCACAGTGATGGTGTCAAAACGTAGAGCCTTTGGGAGGTGATTAGGTTATAGGGGCAGAGCCTTCATGAATGGAATTAGTGGCTTTATAAAGGAGGACAGAGAGCCACTCGCCCCTACCACCATGTAAGGACACAGTGAGAAGACACCACTCACAAACCAGGAGACAAGCCCTCACCAGACATCAGATCGTCCAACACCTTGATCTTGGACTTCCCCTCTTCCAGAACTGTGAGAAATAAATTTCTGTTGTTGATAAAGCTACCGAGTTTAAGATACCTTGTTATAGCAGCCCGAACAGACTGAGACACATTCCTTCAATGAATTCATCATCATCTTCCCCTCTAGCCTCTCCCCCTCTCCAGCTTTCAAGATATTTCTATTACCCACGTGGCCCAAATGTAGTGCCTATGTCCATGTCCTAGAATAAGGGTCCCGCCAAGACAATTAAGTAACCTACAGTGGAGTGCTGTACGAATCTCCTATCATCTTTTCCAAAGAATCAATTTAGAGACTTTGCTGTGGCCAAAATTTCTG
Organism: Cheirogaleus medius; assembly: GCA_008086735.1. NCBI lineage: Eukaryota > Metazoa > Chordata > Mammalia > Primates > Cheirogaleidae > Cheirogaleus > Cheirogaleus medius. The sequence continues at coordinate 37,639,220 of VBSM01001562.1, forward strand.
AGTGGAGTGGATCTTCACTTGGACACATACATGAATGTGTGAGGATTTAGAAATTCAAATTGTATACATAAAAAGCCTAGAGAAACTAGATTTTGAAAAGACCTTTTAAAACCAGGTCTCTGTAGCACATGGTTTTAACATAGTGGCATATTCCCATTTTCTAGTTTTCTTTTTCTTTTTTTTGAGACAGAGTCTCACTCTGTTGCCTGGGCTAGAGTGCCATGGCGTCAGCCTAGCTCACAGCAACCTCAAACTCCTGGGCTCAAGAGATCCTCCTGCCTCAGCCTCCCTAGTAGCTGGGACTACAGGCACGCGCCACCATGCCAGGCTAATTTTACATATATATATATATATATATATATTTTTTTTTTTTTTTTTTTTTAGTTGTCCAGCTAATTTCTATTTTTTGGTAGAGACAGGGTCTCATTCTTGCTCAGGCTGGTCTCAAACTGCTGAGCTCAAACGATCCACCCACCTTGGCCTCCCAGAGTGCTAGGATTACAGGCGTGAGACACCGCGCCTGGCCCATTTTCTAGGTTTCTTAACTACATTATTCAAATTAAAATAACCATATTATTTCTATGTTAAAAATGGAAGAAAATGTTTTCTCCACTTTTTCATATTCTTTGCCCATTTAAAAAATATTGAACTATTATTTTTTATGCATTATTTTTTATATTCTCTCTTTCTCTTTCTCCCCCCCTCCCTCCACCAGTTTTTATAAGACAATGCTCATCCACATACCTATTCCCAAGGGAGCATAAATACATTTTTATATAGTTTCTATGCTCTCAAACTATGAATTCACAAACTGGTTTGCTTTGTAATTCTTTTGGCATCTAGTAAGACTACAAATAAGTAATGTAAATAAGTACATTCACCTCATAAAAACATCTTAAAAAGTGTTTCATCTCAAAATTATTTGAAGTCAAACTAACAAAGATCAAGTCACTTAAAGGAGGTTGACTTAAAGTAATATCTACTTTGAAATATCCTGTAAATCAACAGAAATTCCTGAATATGGGAGGTAAAGCATTTTAAACATCACAAAATATATTTGTGTTAAATATTTTAAAAAATTATCTTGATCAGTGGACTTTATAATGCCAAATAGCTGAATACATTTTAGCAGTATAAATTGCTGAAAATTTCTATTTAAAATTTTTTTTTTTTTTTGTAGAGGCAGGGTATCATGTTGCCCAGGCTGGCCTTGAACTCCTGGACTCAAGTGATCCTCCTCCCCCGGCATCCCAAAATGCTGGGATTACAGGCATGAGCCACCAAACCTGGCACTGAATATTTCTTTTTACCCAGTTGTTCTTGTATAATCACATTTCAATAACATGGAAATTTACCTCATGAACCCAAAGACGTTTAATCACCTCTTTGGTTTCTGCTGTTTCTGGTCTTGACAAACAAACACCTTGAATGACACGGGAGAAATCACGGAGATTGAACAAGTAGTGAGATTTAGCTGGAGTAGGCAAGAGGTTCTTCATTGCTTCTTTATATAGGGTCATTGTGCCATTTACAATTTGTGTGGTCAAATCCAGAAAGTCTTCTGGAAATTTATAGCTTAAAATTATTTTTTAAATAAAAAGAAAAGAAAAATGTTAGCAAATGTAGAAATATGATACATAAATGATATTTAGCATGACTGACATAAAATTTTAATTTTGATTAAATCAATTTGATTTATGAAATTGCCATTCCTTGTTATAGTAATAATATATTTTTGCTTCCTTTAAAGCTACTTTCTATTCCCCATTTTATGTTATGTCCAAGGGAACCTTGTGAACTAATCTGAGACAGTTTAATGAGCTTAAAATTATTTGTAAATGTATACAAAAGAGCCAGTGGAGAAACTCAGATTATGTAATCGCAAATCCAGTATCCACTAGAGAAATGTTTCCCAGCCTCTATTATTCCCTGGCATTCTCAATAGCATGTAAATAGAACCCATAAAAAACATTGGTGACTACACATCCTAACTTGCTAGCTAAAAAAAAAAAAAATTGGTGAAACAGGTATTTTCAGATAGAGAGAAGGAAGAAAATAAAAAAATACATTTAAAAAACTAAGGAAAAAGAAAAAGGAAAAGGAGAATAAAATAGTGAGCCAAGATAAAAAGGACAAAGCTTATGATTAGGTAAAAATAAGATGGGGATGGATGCTCATGGATTGGCAGAATCAACATTGTTAAAATGTCTGTACTACCCAAAGTGATCTACAGATTCAATGCAATTCCAATTAAAATACCAACATCATTTTATCTAGAAGAAATAATTTTACACTTCATATGGAATCAGAAACGACCCTGTAGAACAAAAGCAATCTTAAGCAAAAAGAACTAATTAGGAAGCATCAATTTACCAGACTTCAAGCTATACTACAAGGCTATAGTAACTAAAACAGCATGGTAATGGCTCAAGAACAGGGACACAAACCAATGGAACAGATCTGAGAATCCAGGTTTAAAACCATCCTCACATAGCCAGCAAATCTTGACAAAGAAGACAAGAACATATACTGGGGAAAAGAATCATTATTCAATAAATGGTACTGGGAAAATTGTATAGCCACATGTAGAAGACTGGAACAGGATCCACACCTCTCACCTCTCACAAAAATCAACTCACAGTAGATAACATACTTAAACTAAGGCATGAAACTATAAGAATTCCATAAGAAAATATTGGAAAAACTTTTATAGACATTGGCCTAGAAAAAGAATTTATGAAGAAAACCCCAAAGGTAATCACAGCAACAACAAAAATAAATAAATGGGACCTGATCACATTTAAAAGTTTCTGTATAGCCAAGGAAACTATCACAAGAGCAAACAGACAACCTACAGAATAGGAGAAAATACTCGCATGCCACGCATCCAATAAAGGGCTGATAACTAGAATCTATATAGAACTCAGGAAAATCAGCAAGAAAAAAATCAAACAAACTTTGAAAAAGTGGGCAAAGGACATGAACAGAAACTTTTCAAAAGAAGACAGAATAATGGCCAACAAATATGCAAAAATGCTCAACATCTCTAATCATCAGGGAAATGCAAATCAAAACCACAATGAGATATCACTTAACTCCAGTGAGAATGGCTTTTATCAAAAAGTCCCAAAACAATAAATGTTGGCATGGATGCAGAGAGATAGGAATACTCATACACTGCTGGTGGGACTGCAAACTAGTATAACCTCTGTGGAAAGTAATATGGAGATAACTCAAAGAGCTACAAGTAGAACTACCATTTGATCCAGCAATCCCGTTACTGGTCATCTACCCAAAGGAAAAAAAGATATTCTATAACAAGGACATCTGCATTCAAATGTTTATAGCAGCACAATTCACAATTGCAAAGATGTGGAAACAACCCAAGTGCCCATTAATACATGAGTGGACTAATAAAATATGGTATATGTATACTATGGAGTTCTACTCAGCCACAGAAAACAATGGTGATCTAGCACCTCTTGTATTATCCTGGATAGAGCTGGAGCCCATTCTACTAAGTGAAGTATCACAAGAATGGAAAAACAAACACCACATGTATTCATCAACAAATTGGTATTAAGTGATCAACACTTAAGTGCACATATAGTAGTAACATTCATTGGGTGTTGGGCAGATGGGAGAGTGAGGAAGGGGATGGGCATAGTCACACCTAATGGGTGCAGTGCGCACCATCTGGGGGATGGACATGCTTGAAGCTCTGACTTGGGTGGGGCAAAAGCAATATATGTAACCTAAACATTTGTACCCCTGTAGTATGCTGGGAAAAAAAGAGCATAGGGAAAGAATATTCATTTGAAAAGATTGGCTATATTTAATTTCTGGCTTGACAAGCAGCCAGCTATCTCCTCCGTCATCACTGGAGAGGGTAAGTAACACCAATTTTCTGAGAATGGCATCAGAAGCTAAGATTGCCACTGGCCAAGTCAGCTTGGCTCCATGGTGTCTGTGTATCTTGTGGAGTCATAGTCTAGAACATCCAGAGATAGGGAGCAACATCCACTCCCCCCTTCAAAAAAAAGAGGCTCCAAAGCTCTACTTCTTAAACTTGTACATGGATACCCCTACAGAACTCATGAGTTCTACTAAAGGATATCAAAGTCACAGGATAAACTTGGCACATCTTTCCAGCATTAATTGTACTCAGCAGTGAAAATTCAAAATAATTCAAACATTGGCATATCATAAAGCTCTGACCCTTTTGTGTTATGCTCCCACACTGGGAAGTGGGAGGAACAGAGGACAGCAATGTTACCAAGGGATACTTTTGTGGAAATATTTGAGAAGTGCTAGTCATATTGATATGTTTCTAAAAGATGGTATACCTCTTAATGAAAAAAATATTAAATTACTTACCAGGTTTTTAAATGCCAGGTTAAGATTCTAGAGAATATTGTAAACATGGATTTATCACTAAACTCATTGATTGTTATAATATTGAAATGTCGCATGTATCGAGGAGTTACTGGATTTCGACCACCACCTAAATATTAAAAAGCATAACTCTTAACAATGTTACTAGTACATACCAGAGTATTTTCTCCAATATTTTACAGTTTAAATTAACTTGAAAGATGGACAAAGTCATGGCACATAAAGAAGTTAAGAGTAATCACTTCTTTGGATAACCCTGACATCAAAACTATTTTCCCCTCAAACTCAAGGTGTTTTTCTAGTCGAATTATCTGAATGAGTTCAATCAATCAGGCATAATCTTGGGTCCAATCTGTGTTACTAAAGGAAATCAAATCAGAAAGAATGTGCCATGGGCCATGTTCTCCAAGGTTCACAGCCCAAAGCAGTAAATGGTAAACATTCTCATTACAATATAATATTAAGATGCAATATTATACAATATTAATATAACCCTGGTGAATTGAACTGACCAAACTGTAAAGTGCTTCCAATAGGCTAAAATTCAGCATAACCTTGGCATATAGCCTAATTCTTCTCCCACATCATGAAATGAATTTCTCTCAGACCAGTCTGTGTAGTTCATGCAGCCACTTCACTGGCTGCTTACATGTTTAAAAATTTGGGGATTTTTCATAAAATAATAAAAGCTTCCTCTGAACTTATAAATTTCTCTTAGAAAATATAAAGGATCTTTAAGGACTAAATATTCTTTCATAAAGTAATGATTTTCAAATATGAAGCTTTAATAACAGAATTTAACACATTTTATAAAATTGTATCATCTTTAAAATATATAGACAAATTGCATTTGCTTTTAAAAGGGATTTCATCATGAAATCTTTGATAAAGAGGTGATTTTAAAAGTATACAATATATTTAATATATATTTTGCATAAATATATAGTTCATGTTTTATGTTTGTTTGAAGTCAGATAAATCTTTTACTTTTATCACTGAATTGTACCATGCTGCTTCTGAAAACATGCATGTGTGAAACCATATAACTGGCAACAATGAGTCTGTAGATCAAAACAGTTATGTATGTCGATGTATTTGTAAGTTTATAATGAACACTGGTTTACCTGGGCAAGTTTAAAGAGATGGTGAAAAGGATGCAGAAGGAAGGGTAAGAGGTTATCTACCCCACCTCTAAGTTCAACCCTTCCTCCCAGAGAACATTCAGAAATGGTATTATTTTTAGAAAGTGGAAATGGGGTCCAAGAGGAAAAGATACTTCATGCATTTAGCTTACTCTCTGTCCAGTGCCTGAAGAGGTAGGGAAAAGTGGACGTGTGAGTACAAATGACTGGCTTGGAGTGGTTGGAGAGAGACAAAGAGGAACTGTCTGAGAACCAGAAGAAAAAAAAGGGGGGGGGGTTCAAAGTGGTCCAGGGAGTGTGTTGAGAGCAATTACTGACTCAGAGCAAATGTCTGCATTACAGGTCAGATAAAGGTGGGGTTAGGAAGCAAATACCAGAGAGACTCCCTGAAATGGTATATGGAGAGGAGGAATTTTTTAAGAATAGAATACCAGCTGGAGGTCAGGAAGAGAACAGTTAAAGATGCTTAGTTAGTTGCATCAAGCCATTTTAGACACCCCAGCTTAAAAAAAATTCTCTACATGGATTCCTTTGAGTTTATAGATTTCTCTTGCAAAATATAAAGGGTCTTTAATGGTTAATTATTTTGGCCACTTCCTACTTACATTCTTCTCTGCAGCCTGTCTAAATCTGGAGACTGGCCAGAATGGGACATGCTTGGGGTAAAAAGAAAGATGATCTCTGAAGCGGGAATATTCTATACAGTGGAAGCTTTACGGAATGACACAGAGGAAAATGAGCTGCCCCAGGGGATCTGGGTTCTGAGAACGCATAAACAGGATATGGGGTGCAAAGTTCCAGAATGTAGGAGAAAAAAAGGATTTGGAAGAGTGGGCAAATGGCCCAACCAAGGTCACTTGTTTTACAGAGTTGGCCATGTGCTATACTCCCTTAGGTCACAGTGGATATACATAGAAAACACATACACAACATGTTGGAACTCAAAAGACTTTTTTCCCAGTTATCTCTTTAGATATAGCCAGAGTGATTTTCCATCTTAATAATCACAAACTCAGAAAATGTACCTGGAGGTCCCATTGCACACATGATCTGAATGTCCACTAGTTTAATCACAGAACAATCTTTTAGGTCATACCAATTCCAGTGATCTAACCACTGCCTAAGTAACTCAATGGGAGGTTGAGCCCCATATACCTCCCGAGCAGGCATATTGACATCATCTACAAAGACGACCTGAGAATGAAAAGAGAAGTATTAGAAAATATTAACCTCTTAACATAGAGTCCCATTGTGTAAAAAATGTTGAGGCAAATATTTAGATTATCTTTTTATATAGTACATATGTGGGGAGTGATAGCTTCTTTTCCAAATAAAAATAATATCCTTATCATCCATGATTTTAACATTCCTATTCCTCTAAAAATAAAGAGACATTCTCATTATTAACCAAGGACTTACTAATCCTCTCATACAATTTGTTTCTCAATATACCTTGTCTTTTTTTCCTTGTATAACACTTCAACTCATTAAAATAGATGAGAAAGGTGTGATTAAGGTGAGAAGGGTATTCTTTGCAGAAGAACACAGATAAGTCATTAATAGCTGGGTTGTTAAATGTCTGCAAAAGCAAGTACCAAAGACTGCTGAGTAAAAATGTTAATGGAAGAATTAGGAAGGTAGATAATTTCTCAGATAAATATTCTACTTTCAATTCAAAGGGCAACTGCTTGTTTTTTAACATCAAATTGTCTACTGCACATACAAATATGACCACACTTTTAGGAAAATTTTTTAATCAAATATATGATTTTAAAAAAACTATACAAAAAGATGTCAATCCCTAGGATATCTGGTTTCCTTGCTCTGACTGCAGCAATGTACGTGAACAGGGCCAGGATTGTGCCATGTGTACAGAAACAGAGAGCCATTACCATTCTCTTGCCCAGAGGAGGACCAAAAACTCCTTTTCTTCTTTTGTCCAGTTTTGACATGATAATGTTCTGAGTTTGAGCTGCTGTGGTTTGTGCCGAGAAGTTAATTAGGAGAGGTTTGTATATTTCCTTATTGAGTTGATTTAAAAGGAAATTCTATATAACAGAAAATAATAAAATGAGCCATAGTTGGAATTATGTTTTGACATTTCAAAATAAACACTAAGCATCATTAGTGATTCCAATTTAACCTTAAATGTCATAACAATGTAACACGAGATGGAATCAGTAGGAATAAGAGTTACCATGCCATAGAGTTCTCTATCTCTCCAGGCCCGTAGAATCTTTGCTTTTCACAACAACCCATTCCTTTTTAACACGAAGTCACGAGGACTCAGAGGTTAGGAAACTCGCCTAAGATCTCAGAGATGGGTAATAATTTATATTGCCATTTGTTTCTCTCCAGATCAATGTTCTTTTTAATACACCTTATTATCTTTCCACTTATATAACAAGTTATCTTTCTATAAGTTAGAAAGGTTAAATAATATAATTGTATTTTCAAAATGGAATTCAATGGGAATCAAGTGGAATTACATTGGTACTTAATCAAGGTGTGTGACAGGGACGGGGTGTATAAGAATTTCCTGAGGAGCTCTTAAAAATAAGCTTATCTTGCCCTTCCTTCCCCTTCTCTCCCTCAAGAGTTCCAGAGAGGGCACAATCCCTCCTCAACTTAGGGTCAATTCACTATAAAGCCTCAAGGGGGGAGGAGGGGCATGGTCAATACACGTAACCGTAATATTTGTACCCCCATAATATGCTAAAATAAAAAAATCTTAAATAAATCACATTTTCTTAAGGAGTACTACTATCAAATATACATATGGGTAGGGAAGGGCAAAAGGGGAGGGTTTTTGCCTGTTCCAAGCTTTACTTGCATTAAGTGCTTCCAGCATTCAGCTTTCTTGTGTATAAGATGCAAGATTATTAATCCAAATACATGTGGTAAAATACCTCAAGCAAATCCCCTTTTCATGATGCCATTGTACACTAAACATTACCATAATTAAGCAAATGAAAATTTTGAAAACATGCTTTAAAATATTAACTTATCAAGGCAACACATATCTTCAAAAGGGCCTATGATGTTCCCAGTAATAATGACATTCAGCACACATGTAGGAGGACTAGAAGGTAGAACAGACAGAGAAAACAAGGAAGAGAACAGGGTAAAGAGCTGATCCGGGTTGTTTCCACAACTTTGCAATTGTGAACTGTGCTGCTATAAACATTTGAGTGCAGGTGTCTTTTTTGTAGATTGTCCTTTGTTCTTTTGGGTATATGCCCAGTAATGGGATTGCTGGATCAAATGGTAGATCTACTTGTATCACTTTAAGGTATCTCCATATTGCTTTCCACAAGCACCACATGTACTTACCAGCAAATTGGTATTAACGGATCAACACCTAAGTGGACATATAGGAATAACATTTGTCGGGTGTTGGGTGGGTGGGAGCGGGGAGGAGGGGATGGGTATATACAAACATAATAAGTGAGATGTGCAACGTATGGGGGATGGTCATGCTTGAGGCTCTGCCTCGAGGGGGTAGGGGAGAATGGGCAATATACATAACCATAATATTTGTACCCCTATAATATGCTGAAAAAAAAAAAAAAGAGCTGATCCGAAATTCTGGAATTAGGGCAAAGCTTTACTCCTGCCATCAGCCCAGCAAGAGCTACATTTTTAAATTTAAAATTATTTTATTTTTCATAAAACGAATACATTCTAAAATGGAAGTTCTTTAAAATATTAGAATAGATTGTGTTCATACCTGTGACTGCCAGTTAGAATAGCAAAGAGTAGGAATGAGGAAGTTTAGAATAAAAATAGGAATACATTTTTCATGATTTTATGACTAAAATGTTTTTATAACTGTACAATTAAAATGTACATGATAGATTATTGCAAGAGGGAGAATATTTTGAAAACATGCCATTCTGTTCATTTTTTAAAAATCCTCTATTCTGAGGAGCAACTATAATAATCTATGACATGTCTGAGTAAAGCAAATTCATATATATTTTCTATACTATTGGCTTAAGACTCTTTAAAAGATTATTTCACTTTGCTTGCCTACATGGAATACAATGTATACATTTTTATTATAATGCATTTTTTCAGCTAATAATATCATATGGTATATAATCAATAAAAATTTGTTGGATAGATGGATAGGCAGACTAAATGGAACAAGAATGAAAATAAATGCACAACACATACATAAGTCATGGCATGAAAAGTTTGGCAGTGAATATTGAGACCATTTAGAAGCAGAAATAAATGTAAGAAACATAAATAGCTATAAAAATAAAATCCAGATGTAACTAATATTAAAAACTACTAAAAGAGTTGACACATAATATTAAAAATAATTTGGTAATAATGAACTGAGATTTTTAAAAAATCTCAGTTTTACCAGAAGATAGTGAAAGGAATAGGAGAAAAAGTAACAATATTCCACTCTTTCTAGCTAACTGAATAGAGGAAGGAGGTCAATGATAAATACTGTCATTCAAAGTATTGATAACTTTAAAACTCTGAATTTAGAAAAAAAATTATAGACTTTTAGGAAAAAACCTCTTTTTAAACAAATTTAAATAATAGTAGAAGAATTTTAAACAGCTATATAACCTTCTAAATCAATAGGAAGAACAAAATAAACATACCATCATAATGGATTAAAATTTTTAAGAACATAAAAAACTAAACAGAAAATATGAATATGGAAGTATGACTAATTATGACAATTTATGTATATGAGATCAATTTGCCTATCAAAAGAAAAAAAGACTCAGATTAACATACACAAATATAAAATGCAACTACATGCTCAGTCTAAGTGATTCAGAAATGCTTAAAGTGAAAATAACAGGCAAAAATAGATCATGTACATGAAAATTTAAAAACCAAAAAAAGTAATTAAAGAGGACAATTAATACAGTATGGTTCTTATATGTAAAAATCAGACCATTATCAGAATGTTTCCCTAAATCCAGAAGTTTATAGTCATTGATATAAAAATTCTAAATAAGTACATTTTAATTTTTTACCAGTATGCCTTAAAAATTATATAAATGAAATTTATGCTTTCATAAGCTATCATCAGGTAAGCCTTATTCTTCAGTTTAAATGAATTATCAATCTCATAATACTTCTACAGATAAAATTCTACTTGGTCTACTGAAAAATGAATTTTTTTTATGTTAACATTTAGTGCTATCAAAATTAACTACATACTTATACAAAATACTTGTTTCTTTTTTCAATCCAATGATAAAATTGTATGTGTGGATTAAAGGCAATATAGTTATGTGAAAGGGAAAATATTCATATGCCAATAGTGAGAAATAAATATAATGAATACTAAATATTGTATTTGTTAATTATTTTACCTTAAACTGATTAACAATGTAAATTGTGGGAAATTATAGACTCCTTTCGCATCACAAGCAAGATGTTAAACCTCTCAATGGATTTGCTCTCAGCCAGTGTTTTCAGTAAATTTCTTTTTTGTAAAGTGTCATTATAACTCCTTATGTTTTTATGTAATCTCTAACTAGAATACTACTACTTATTTTCTCATTGTTTATTTAAAATCTAAATATCTAGACATGCAATAACTTGAAGAGAAAATCACTTTATTAAATTTTCTACTTAATCTTTTCAATAAGATTTAATGTAAGTATATAGAAAAGTTTCATTAAGCATTTAATATGAATAAATTCTCAGTGAAATTACTTTATAGAAATGAAAGTTATGTAGCATTGTCTCAAAATAATATTTTCTTTCCCTGAAGAACAAATTTTTGAGATTCCAGCCTTATATCTGTATTATTTACAACACAACCAACTCTTAATTAATTGGGGCAATGAAATGTCCCTGAAGGGCATGGTAGACCATAACCTTTCTGAGGAACAACTTAACATTTATCAAAAAAATCAACAATTCTTCTTTCAGGAATCTAGAAATTATTTCTAAGCACATAAACAGCAATAGGAACAAAGATTTAGCTCAAAAATGTTTACTGCAGTCTTATTTTTAAAGCAAAACATTAGAAAAATTAGGGACTTGGCCGGGCACAGTGGCTCACGCCGTAGCACTCTGGGAGGCCGAGGCGGGCGGATCGCTCAAGGTCAGGAGTTCGAAACCAGCCTGAGCAAGAGCAAGACCCCATCTCTACTAAAAATAGAAAGAAATTAATTGGTCAACTAAAAATATATAGAAAAAATTAGCCAGGCATGGTAGCACATGCCTGTAGTACCAGCTACTAGGGAGGCTGAGGCAGAAGGATTGCTTGAGCCCAGGAGTTTGAGGTTCCTGTGAGCTAGGCTGATGCCACGGCACTCTAGCCCGGGCAACAGAGTCTCACTCTATCTCAAAAAAAAGAAAGAAAAGAAAAATTAGGGACTTGAATTAATTACCATAAAATTATAGAATTGAATACTATGATAACCCTAAAATCATCTTATAGATGAATAATGACATAGGAAAATATTTACAATAGAAGTCTTATTTTTAAAAAAAGCAGATTATGATATTATGTTCCCAATTTTGTGAAAAGTAATGTTTTCATGCCTAGGCGGTTTATTGCCCTGAATTTGATGAGAGTACAAATGACAAAAGGCTGTGTTTCCCTCCAACCACTGCCTTTAAACTACGTCAAGTTTCCATTCCCCGACTCTTGGTGCTGTCTCAGGTAAAGCCTTCAGCCTTCCATACACTTTCAGTTATTTTTTTTAAATCCAGGCCAAATCAACACCTTGATTTTAAACTCTCAGTGAAAACTTCTCCCTTTCCCTCCTCTTGGATATTCCCTGAAACCTACAAGCATTTAGTTTATGATAAAGGTGTCATTTTAATCTGTTATGAAAGAGATTATTCAATAAGTAATTCTAGGATAGTTATTGAACTATATTCCCAAATATATTCCAGAAGGATTAAAGGATTAAATTTAAAAATAAAATCAACAAAGAACTAGAAACAGGTGCTGTCATTAATTGGGGGAATGTGAATTAACAGGGAGCATGCAATGGAAGAGGGGCCACTACTGCCACCTTCGCTCTCCTCCACAGGCTGTGCAATGCTACTGAGATGCAGGGCACTACTTATTACAGCAGCCAGCATCATTGTAATTAACACATGACAGTTATGATTCCAGGAATCATTAAGGAAAGTCAGTCTTATTACTACATAGTAATCCTTCAGATAGAAAATAACTTAGAAAATATTAAGTATATTTACTAAAACATACTTTTCAAAGGACATGAGATTCTCATCCTGAATAAGCTATTTTTATGAAAATACCGAAATAAATGGGACAATAATTCAGTGATATAAAATGGCATCATATCTTTAATTTTCTAAAATAAATAAGCAATAACTCAAAAATTCTCTGTGATTCAAACATCAAAATACTTGAACATTTAGAAAACATTTGTCTTCTATTCAAAAAAATAACATTCTTAGAAATATTACATACATTTTAATATGTAAAGTTTCACAGTACTTACAATAATATAAACACTCTTTCCAGTTCCTGTTGGTCCTACAAATATTGAAGGCTTTTGATGAGTGGTCAACAATCCCATTAATGCAGAGTATCGAATTGTGTCCAGAGTTGGTACAATGATTTCATTAAACAACATATCTCTAGGAATTGGAGGAGCTGCCTCCAATTTCTTTATCCACTGTTCCCACTTTCCTATTCCCTGTTTATAAGAAACAACCAAATAGTGAATGTTATGCTATAAAAAACTTTTAAAAGTTCTGTACTCATGGATCATTGTAGAAAAGATCAAGACCAACAAACCCTGATATTTATACATTTGTTTTATCCTTTAAAACTGAGGTCCTCAACTCCCGGGCCAGAGATCAGTACTGGTCCGTGGCCTGTTAGGAACCAGGCCACATAGCAGGAGGTGAGCAGCAGGTGAGCAAGTGAAGCTCTGTCTGTATTTATAGCCGCTCACCATCACTTGCATCACTGTATAAGCTCTGCCTCCTATCAGGTCAGTGGTGGCATTGAATTCTCATGGGAACACGAATCCTACTGTAATCAGTAGGGTTCTGGTGGATACGAGGTTATCTACGTCGTGTGCTCCTTATGAGACTCTAATGCCTGATGATCTGAGGTGGAGCTGGGGTGGTGATGCTAGCACTGGGGAGAGGCTGCAAATACAGATTATCATTGGCAGAGAGGTTTGACTGCACAATAAATGTAATGCGCTTGAATCATCGCATCCCCACTCCCCCGCCTGGTCCATGGAAAAATTGTCTTCCATGAAACCAGTCCCTGGTGCCAAAAAGGTTAGGGACCACTACTTTAAAACACTTAACACTCAGTTTGAAAGTTAAATTTTATGTGTAAATTAAAGAGAAACTAGGCTTTTACATGAATACACATGAAATGGCAATGCTGTGATATTTTTGGTGCCCTAAAACTACTGCTTATACCAACCCAATGATCAATTCCTGTGGCCAAATATTAGATTCTTTAATGGCATTGAGAAAATTGAACTAATCAATGGGTTAAAGAGTAAAGAATTTTATTTAACAAATATTAAACATTATAGAATTTTCTTCTCCCTAGAAGATCAGCAGCATACTGCTTGACTTTTATAATGGTATTTATAACAGCTTATCATTTCAGGAAAGATTTCTTTTAAAAAAATTACAGTAAAGAAACATAATATCAAATTTGCCCTCAACCATTTTTAGGTGTACAGTTCAGTAGTGTTAACTATAATATATTCACATGGCTGAGTAACAGATCTCCAGAACAGGCAGAATTTCTTAACAAAAGATTATTATTATGAATTAACAATATGTTGAATCTTTGTATCCAATTAGCTTGTAAAATAAAATTTTAATTTGCTATGACAGTTTTAATTACAAAAAAAAAATTCAAAAGTATCATCTTAACTATCCTTAGAAAAACACCACCACCCTATCCATTTTTACAGAATAAAATCTAAACTCTTGGTCATTCAAAGCACAATAGAATTCAGAATCATCCTTCCTGCACAACCAGGCCTCACTTGACAGACCTACTGGTTCTACACATGCCCTGGGCCCCCTAAGCGTAGACAAATGGCACTCCCTTGGCCTAGAATATTCCAAGACTGTGTTCTGAAGAGGTCATGAACTCACTGAGGGAATCACTGTGCTTTATTCATGTTTGTATCTTCAGGCACAAAGCTGTGCATTCAGTAGAGATTTTTTTTTGAGAGCGTTAAATTCACATCAGTCTGAAAAGTATATTACAAAAAAATATTTCTAGAACTGATGCAGAAAATAATTTCTTTCCCATATTCTTGATAATCTTTTCAAACATGTATCCTTTGACACTCTATAGGAAAGGAAGGATTAAGAATCAGAAAATCTGAAATTTACTGTCATTTAGAGATTGTGTGATCCTGAACGATCACTTAAAATCTCTGAGCCCCATTCCCTCAATGGTAAAATTTGCAAAATAATCCTATCCTTCCTATTTCACTGAGATGCTGGAAAACAAAATAGAAATAATTGCAGAAAGCTTAACAAACTATAAAGTACTCTGAAAATGCAGGGTATTACTTAGTAATTTTAAATTAAATAAAATTAGCAAAGGTAAAAAGATAATATCTATGTTGGGCAGGGTGAAGAATTCCTTCTGGGGTAAGCATGACAACACATCTCAAGAGAGATGAAAACTCAAAAATTGATAAAGTAAATGCCTTTTCTAGAAATTTGCTATGTGGAAATAATCAGATATGTACACAGTGACTTGTATCCAAGAATATTTACCAAAGCAGTACTTATAAAAATGAGAAACTCAAAACAACAAAAACAGTCCAGTTTCCAAGGGTAGGAAACTGAATATATCATGGTCCATCCATATGGTAGAAAGGCTCTAGAAAATAAGTTTAGTGAAGAAACATCAGTGAAATGGAAAGGTGTTTTCTTTATTAAGTAAAATAGAAGGATATAAAACTGCCCATTGTGTATATGATGTGATCCTAATTTTACCTAAATCTGTATATATTTAAATAATATATATTTCTAAAGTTTGTCCTCAGTACAATACTTGTGGGAGTTGGTATACAAAAACAAAGAAGGAAACACCACCCAAGTTTTACTGTCTAATCCATTTGGGAAGTGCTGAATTAACATGAAAACAGCTGCATTCCTACAGGACTTCTTAGTGCCTATGATACACTAACATGCACCACAAATCTCCTTGAGGTGTCCTTGAACAGTGTGTTCCT
The DNA here is from genome assembly GCA_008086735.1 of Cheirogaleus medius. NCBI lineage: Eukaryota > Metazoa > Chordata > Mammalia > Primates > Cheirogaleidae > Cheirogaleus > Cheirogaleus medius. The sequence continues at coordinate 37,654,962 of VBSM01001562.1, forward strand.
GGTGCTGGGCTAGATAATGTAATGTGTGTTTCTATTTAATGAGCACAATTGTCCTATCATGTATTTTTATTATCACATTTTATCACTGGGAAAAACTATGTTCAGGAAAATCAACATGCCCATGGCTATCCAGGAAGAAAGTGACTTTACTCAAACCCAGATGTATCTGACTTCAAAGCCAGCACACCTTCCTCTACTCCATGCTGTCTCTCAAGGTAAACAGTGATGAAGCAGGTGGCCACAGAGCCATTACATGCTGTGTGTCTGAGAGGGGATTCTGCCAGGTTGGTAGTTGAAAATCTTGCTTCAGAGCTCTTACCTCAGTGATAAACTGATAATCATAAATTGTTCCTTTTTCAGGAAATGGAACAGTTAGTGCCTTTGAGGACGTATATTCGGTACCACTCTGTATTTTAAACCTATTTCGAGTTATGTCTGAAATTGGACCTTCCATTAGTTCTCGAAGAATCTTGTTAAATTTTAACCGATCATCATCTGTACAAGAAGCACCAATGGACCAGATCAATGAAAACAGAAAAATGCCCTGAATTGGAGAGATGAGAAAATAAAGTGGAATTAAAGCATAACTTTAATCTATCCTTGAAGTTTAAATAAAATCAACTAGATTAATAATGTCTGAAAGGAATACATATGCTGATATATACTAGTAGGTCATCTCAGGATTTTGTAATAATTAGGTTTTTTTAAAAAATCAAATTGCATATCTTATAAAATCTTAGAGTCAATACTACAAAGCAAAGTATAAATTCTGGCCATAGGAAAACTTTAGAATGATTATTCTATTATGGTAAATCATGTGATATTTTCAATATATGGCAGGAGCTTGATTTTAAAAGGAACATTGAAATAATTTTTTATGAAGTTATTAAGAAACACTTTAATAAAAGGCAAATAACTTATATATTTTTAATTTAAATTTTGATATAGTGGCTTTACTTTAAAACAAATTTATATTCTCTTTTTGTAATAATATCTGAGCACGAATTGTATAAACTATTAATAGAATTGCAATTCTACAAGCAAAAGACACGAGCTTTCTTCTTATCAGAATCCAGGAGAGGGAACAGGGTAGAAGACAAGACCTACCAATTAGATGAGACAACCTGTTTGTTTTAAAATCAAATCTCTTTTTTAAGGTCAAAGCCAGCAGTGTCCTGACTGTGCTCTAGACTCCACTTCAACCTGTTCTCCTGTTCCTAGTTTATTCATAAACTGTTACTCTCTAGAAATTATTTAACCCTAAATTTAAAATTAATTGATTTTATAACATATAAGCTATCTGAGTATCATATTGACCACATTAGAAGTATTACCATGAGCAGTACAGTAATATTTGTATTTAAAAATATCCAGTCTGTTAATATTTTTATTCCTATTTTAAAAATCTATTTATAGACTACCTATATATTTTCTTGCTTTCCTTGATCTAAATATATATTTATACACATATACACATATATATACATATATATATAAAATCTATATCTCATGAAAAAAGAAAGAAAAATAAAAGGAAAAAAGCAATAAATTCTTACAGTTTGGAGGGGAGCTGAATGTCGTTGCTAAACTGGTCATTAACATTTTGGGGATGGATCATTTCTGAGGCTGGTCAAATGCCCTGAGATTTCAGGAGCAGATCTGAGGTGGTCACTGGGCTCCACCCTAACCTCGTGATGCACCGTGACTGCCAGTCGAGAAACTTCCCCACCAGCACTTGGTGTTTTGGGTCTGGGTTTTTGTTCTCTCCAGCTACCACCCGTTGCCCAGTCTCCAATTTCAGGGGCAAATTGAGTTTCATTAATCAGGAAGCCTTGAGGAAAGCAAGTAATGTCTGTCTTTCTATTGCCAGATACAGAAGGCTATGGAACTTACCTCAAGCAAAGAGTAAGTTTCTCGATCATTTCTGTCTTTTACTTTGATTTCATCAGTAAAATCATCCATAAAGCAGTCTATTAGATTCATTAGGGACCGGACTAAGTTTGTATCTGAAGTAGGAGATAATTCCTGAAAAGTTGGGGGGAAAAGTCCATAAAACAACTGAAATTTGGCACTAGTTAAAATGGCATTAGCTAATATTTATTAAACTCACTTCAATTTAACAGCTATAGTATCTACAAATAGGTACTAGTATTATAATTCTAGTTTTTTAGGTGGGAACACTGGATGTCAGATTTAGGTAGTGTGCACTCTTTAGCCTCTTATATATTGATTCTCAAATTTAAAAAAGTTATTATTACATGTACAGTTAACCTAATCAAAGATATATAGATTCTATATTTTACTGATATTATAATAAAAACACAAAAGGCTTTCAGAGAAGGCAATTAATTTGCATATTTAAAATACTTAATAAATCAAATCCATTTGAGAACATATTTCTAAGCCACAGCAGTACTCATAGTAATCTCATTCCTATGAAATACAGTTCCAGGTCTTGTGGCCCACAAAACTGTTGCTGGAGTGCTATAATTGTCGTGCACTGTACTTTTTGGCATCTCACCGTGAAATTTATAAAATAAATTAACTAATGTGTACAGCTCCTAGATCCAGGCAGCACACAACAAATTCTCAGTAAATGTTTCTCTTCTTCCCTCTAATTGTTGGCTCTCCTCCAACCATTAGAGTCACACTGCTTCATGGCTAACATGTAAAAATTAACTCTCTGAAATTGACTCTCTGAAGATTAGAAGCAGCTGACTTCATATCCAGCCTCTGCCCCAGAACAAGCAAGCAGAAATGACAGCTGACTAAGGATAGGATTAAATGTTACTGATGCAACACTAAACTACAAATAGTTATTACTACAAATAAGGCAGATACTTATTACTCCACAGTCAATGACTGGCATTCATAATTTCCTCAAGAGAGGATAAAAGTGAATATAGAACATTTTAGAAAGCTTGCATTAAATGTTTTGTGTTTTGCTACAGACAGGGTAAGTTCGAGTCACATGGAAAATTAATTTATTTGTAATATCTAAATTCTCTGACAATGCCAAAACAACAACAACAACAAAAACCCTGGAGCTTATTTTATTATGACCCTCAGTTCATACATGTTTAACTGTTTTTAAAACATGCTTCCTTCTTATCTACAACATATTCTGTAGTGCCAAACTTCTTGAAAGAGCAGTCTACACATGTGGTTCCCAAGCCCTGGGCTGCTTACTGGTACAGTCAGTGGCCTGTTAGGGACCTGGCCGCAGAGCTCCGCTGCTCCCCCCTCTCCTACCTCCCCAACTTGTTCCTGGAAAAACTGTCTTCCCTGAAACTTAGGACTGTGGGCGGGTGCGCAGCAGGAGGTGAGCAGGTGATCTGCCGGCCAGCGAGCCTATTTACAGCTGCTCCCCATCACTCGCAGCGCTGCCTGAGCTCCGCCTCTGCAGCCCAGCCATGGAAAAATTGAAATTTTCTTCCATGAAACTTGTCCCTGGTGCCAAAAAGGTTGGAGACCATCTACACCCATTGTCTCAGTGTCTCCACATTCTGCAAACAGCAGTGCTTAAGTGCCCTTGTCTCTCCCCTCCAGCACTTTGGCCAGAGTTCCCCTGTGATCTACTCAATTGCCAAATCCCAGGGATGTATGTCAGCCCTTTCCTGCCTTCACCTGACCTCTTAGTAGTATCTGATAATACTGACTGTTTCCTTCTTAAAATGTTCTTCCCTCTTCCCTCTCTCTTGTCTAAGTCACTGGTACACCTGAGATTCTATCCTTTGCTTTCTTCTTTTTTCCTCTGGATTTTTCCTTTAGGTAATCTACATTAACATGGTTTTAAATTGTATTTTCCAAACACCTACCTTGAGCCAAACTTCAGTCTCAAGCTCTTCTATTATATCTTCAACAGCAAGAGAAATATCAGCCCTATTTCACCTATATTTGTTCCAGAGCCAAAGTCGTTCTACAAGACCTTTGGTCAACATCTCCCAAAGCAGAAATTGAGCATACTTGCTCTATAAGTTCCAGCTGGAAAGTTTAAGAGCCTCGCTAGTGCTATATAAACTCCTGCTGCCACTTTTCTTCTTCTACTTTCTCCCTACCCCACCCTCAAGTGTGTACTGAAAGAAAGAAAAATGGATTTGCCTTCTTTAGGACCTCTTTCCAATCCTTCTACCAGGGCCTGGCTTATTTTAGGAACTTTAGATAATAAAGAAAATTATAAAAATGGAAATTATTTGAAATACAACAGGCTCATCAGAAATAAGAAATAACATATAACATCTGGAGGTTTTTTTGTTTGTTTGTTTTTACCCAGATGTGGTTATGTAGGCCTTTGAGATTTTTTTTTAAGAAAGAAAAGATTAGCACCAATAATATTTTCTCGAACTCTAAGATGCTTCATTTAAAATATTTTTAAAGAATAATTATGTGACTTAATGTCATTTTATTTTATTAATAATCAGAAAAAAGTTTAGTCAAATTAGGTAAGAAATATTTTAAATGTCTCTTAGCTGATAATAAAAAACATTAAAATTAATATATTTGGCTACTTCGAGTTTCCCAGGTTTTTTTAATCTTAAAACTTCCATTCCTCTTACCTTTGTATGCTTTCTAATAAATTCAACAGAAACAGGGACCATTCTGTCAAATAAGCCTATTATAAATTCCTTCTGAATAGCATTAACTGAAGCAGGTAAAAGATTCACCCAAGACAACATCAGTGGTCTCCAGCCTAACATGTGAGGCTCCATGTAAATCATACCACATCTGGAAACCTGGAAAAAACAATAATTGTTTACCATCAAGGCAATGCCTATAAAAAAAATATGACTTGGCACATCTGTTTTTATAATCTTCAAAAAAGTCTTGAAAAAAAGCTTAATTTTATATAATTTCATAATCTTAATTTTTGTGTATAACTTTACCAAATGATTCTAAACAAAGAGGAAAACATCCTGTTAAATTTGTCAAAGTATGTTAACAGATACATCTATTCTTTGAGAATCACAGATCACTCTTAAAATCAATTCTACTAATACTTTTAACTTAAAGTCAAAGCTGCTAATAGACACATATATAACATTTCACAATTTATAAGAAGATGTCAAAATGGAGAACTCACGGTGGCAGGAGAAGCAACTTCTAAATCCATCGGTTCGAAAATAAGATTCATTTGTGGTGACATCTGAATAATCTCTCCACTCATCAGACATAGCTTTTTGTTGTCATCCAACACAGTATTCATATTCTCAATCCATACTGCATCTACTGGTCCATCAAAAATTAGCCATTTCCTATCTGGAGTCTATTTTATGCATATAGAGAGTAAAGGGCAAAAACATAATGGCAATGTAAGGAAACCATTCAATAGTATTATTTCAAAATTTAAAAACATAACTCCTAGAATTAATTTGACCATGGTAATACAAAGATACCCTTTGAATAAAGTATATACTGTATATGTGTGTGTGATAAATATATATACATATATATATATATATCTTATCACTAAAGAAGCCTATGAATGCCATGGACAAGAAAGAAATATAGTATCTTTCCTTAAGATTTAATCTTTGTCAATGTTTCTGAACTCAAATATATATAATATGTTTTACAAATCATTATAAGTAAAAAAAATATAATTAGTCAGGTACAGTGGTCTGCACCTATAGTCCCAGCTACTTGGGAGGCTGAGGGAGAGGATTGTTTGAGCCCAGGAGTTTTAGTCCAGACTGGGCAACATAGTAAGACCCCATCTCTTAAACAAATATATATACAAAATTGCCAGGGAAAACAGAATTTTCATTCACATTATCTACTATATAGTAGCATGTTCATGCAGATTAATTATTCTTTTGTGCTAAGCCAAATATTTTCTGCTCCCCACTGAATGAATTCACAGATATATAAATACTCCTCTTGGACTGAACTATCTCATGATGGTATAGGACATTAAGATCAATATAACATTCACAGAATCACAATGATGTAATAAGAAAATATTTATACAACTGTCCACACTACAGTAAATGCTCAACAAATATGAAGTGGTCAGCTATTAGCCAGAGAGTGAGTCTCCTTTCCAGATCTTTATAATTCAACCTTTTTATGTACAGCTGTTGTCTTGGTTTACCTTCAGCACATGTGAGTTCAAGTTGAAGTGGAGAAGGATTTGAATCCATCTTAGCACATTCTCAGTCCCTGCAGCCAACTACATTAACCTATGAGACAGTGGAACTGTCCCAGGCTCAAGCCATGTGACACCCACACTCAGAGGCCAGTTCTGGCCGTGTGCAGGAAAGAAGCAAGGAAGAGCCATATCTCAGTGATCACCTCAAGATCATCTTTCCCTTGTGTTGTGGGCTTCTCGCGCCTGTTAAGCATCACTTTGGGAAACACCGCCATGTAATGGGGAGACCTTGGGCTTTGAGGTCTGAAGGATATCGCTTTTCATTTGGCTCCACTACTTATGAGCTGTGGCCTTTGGGTGAACTACTTAACCTCCCTGAGACTCAGTATTTATAGGAAGTAGCTTTCTGAAAAGTGTAAAGTAAGCTATGCAATTCAGTATAAGATAGAGATAGCTCAGGATTATTTCTGTGTAAACAATGTAACTGCATACATTATCGAGAGACTTCCTAGGTTACTCCTGGCCAGAGTGCATCCACTGTGGCAAGAGAGGGCCTAAGAGGCCACATGAACAATTGCAGACCTCTTTTGGCATCACCTGTGCCTCATGATTACTTTTATCCTCAAAATTACTAATAAAGCTTGATTCTGGGCAAGAACTCTGTACCATGAGAGTCAATCCTTACGTTACTCATTGCCCAACGTCTTTCTGCCAATAAGAGCAGAGATGAGATTTCATGTTTTTTATGTTGCTACACTGATTCATGAGGCATGGTCCGCTGGGTCCTTAAGTGGGTAAAGACCAAATTTAGGATGTCGTCAGAATAAAGACACATTTATTTAAAATAATTTAAGAAATAAATGTCTCTAGCCTCAGCCCCTTTTCCTATACTACCAGCCTTAGCAAGCCGCCTCCCATATCAGCACACTCTATGACGAACCTGCTAAAATATGGCAACCGAGTTAACACTTGTTGGTCTGTGGATTTTTTTCATGAGAGTGAGCAACAACCATCCAGTAGAATAAGCCAGGAGTAGGTAACTGCCTATTCTCCCATTCACAGCTGTCAGCAGATGGATGTGCCTTACCTCTTCTGCTTTCCACAAAGCAGCCCATTCTCTTCCTAACACACTAAGGGAAAGTGTTAGAACTTTAAGACATCATTTTACAAAGGTATGTAATTTCTTCTCTAAACATTGGAGTCTATCTAAAATTAGTGGGCGTGACAATGGCAGCAGCCCAAAGGGCAAGCAAAGGAATTACATTACTAAGAGGCATATCATTTAGATACTCTCTGCCCTGGATCACCTGGCTTGAAAGAAAAGAATCAGATACTCTTTGTCCTGTCTTTTATTTCTACTGCCCTCTCCTCTATGCATACCCAGGGCAAAGGTGCTTGCTAGCATGGTCTCTGGCATTTTTGTAGGTGTTGATAGTGCTCTTCACAGAAATACTGCCAGACTACCCAGTACTGTATTTAAATAAATATCTTAAGCTATAAAAATAATGGATGTGTTTGAAATAATTGAAAAAAATCAGAAATTAGAAGGAAATATCATAACTTTTTAAAATATGCATGCAAAAGTGTTAGTACTTACCGTTGAAGAAGCAAATGTTCTAAAACTGACAGCGAGGACCCCATCAGACCACTCGTGGGACACTAAATCAAACTGTCCATATAGCTGACCCATGGTGACAGACTTAGGATTTAAAACAATTATTTGAACCTTGTTTTCTTCCATCAGCCCCTTAACGAAAAAAAATCATTTATTTATTTTGAAGAATACTGTCACCATTCATAGAAAACATAACTGTGTGTATAGAAAATCTTAAGGAATCTACAAAGAAACTACCAGAAGGAGTGAATTTAACAATATTCCAGCATACAAGGTCAATATAAAAAAATCAATTGTATTTTCTATATAATGCCAATGAACAACTGAAAAATAACATTTTTAAAACACCATTTACAACAGTATTTAAAAGCTCACAAAACAATTAGGATGAAATTAGCAAATGTTGTGCAAGATCTATAAATATAAAGCTATAAAACAGGAGTTGGCAATTTTCTTTTGTAAAGGGCCAGATAGTAAATATAGGCTTTGCAGGTTTTATATGGTCTATTATATTTCCTTCTCTGTTTCTCTTTCTTTTTAAAACAAATTTTTACAAATGTTAACACAACTCTAAGTTTATTGGCATTACAAAAATAGGCTTTGGGCTGAATATGGCTGTATTAGGGCTATAATTTGCTGGCCTCTGCTATAAAACATTCTTTGAGAGGAAATGAAAATGATCTAAATATAGAAAAATTCATACTTCTTGTGGAGTCAAAAGTTAATATTGAGGGGATGGGTATATACAAACATAATGAGTGAGATGTGCAACGTTTGGGGGATGGTCACGCTTGAAGCTCTGCCTCGGGGGTGGGCCAGGGGGCATGGGCAATATATGTAACCGTAATATTTGTACCCCCATAATATGCTGAAATAAAAAAAAGTTAATATTGGTAAACTGTCAATTTCTACCAGAAACCTGAAAAGTGGTCAATGGCATTGTTGCAAGAAATATTAAGATCAGGCATAACACTTTTTTTTTTTCAAGTTAATAGACTTTACTTTTTTAGAGTGGTTTCAGGTCTACAGAAAAAATAAGTATAAAGTATAGAGATTCCCTCTACCACCCAGCAAAATTTCCCTTATTAATATCCTGCACTGGTGTGGTACATAGTTATGATTGATGCATCAATACTGATATATTATTATTAACTGAAGTTTATAGTTTATATTAGAGTTCACTCTTTGTGTTGCACAGTTCGATGCATAATGTCATGTATCCACCATTATAGTAATGCTATTATATAGCATCATTTCACTACCCTAAAAATTCCTTGTGCTCCACCTATTTATAATCGTTTATTTTTTATATACAACATAACAAGTTCAACTTTTCCCAACACTGGCTTCTAACTGCCACCCTCAGGGCTTGGGACACAAACTACCAAACTGAAGAAAAGATATGAGAAAAATAATCTTAAGCAGTAAAACAAGCTCAAGGTCTTTGCTTCCCTCTCTGTGCCCAGGAAGAGAGTAACAATGTATCTTCTTAGATACAAAAGTATAGAAAGCTCTATCATCTTCTTAATCAGGATAAAGTTGCTGCCATCAAAGAAAAGTTTTTATCCCAAATGCAACAAGCTATGGCTAGTTTGAGGTTGTTAAGGAAGCCTGCTCCTTTTACATAATCTCAATGTCACTCTTAGGATTCCCTGATAATGAACCATTTGGACTTTACAAGTGAGCCAGAATCTTGCTCATACCTTCATCTTCTTTTACTCTTTGAGCAGCACCATGTTTGGTTCTTTTAGAGACTTATTTTTTTATAGCAAAAACAATTAATTAGTCAATAAAGCAATAAAACCACAAAACAAGAAAAACACAAACAAGCAAAACACAAGATAAAAAAGGCAGGAAGACAAGTGGGAAGGTTGAAAAAATAGAAGAAAAAAGGGAAGGGAAGGAAAGAAAGAAAATAGCATGGAAATATAAAAGCAGAAGAAATAGATCACAGAAATACGTAGCATATTAGTTTGTATGATAATTATAAATATAAATGAATTTAAATTCCCCTTAGAAAAGATAAAGACCATTGACCTGTAGGAAAAAAAAAAGACAAACTATTTTCTATAAAAGGTAAATCATTCATGGACACAATTAAAGACAGGGGTAGATATATATGCAGGGAGGAAGTAGGGGTGGCAATATTGAAATCAGACAAAGTAGATCCAAGGCAAATAATAGAACAAGTAAATAATTTTATCCTGGTTGAAGGGTAAATGAAAATATAATGATCACAAATCCTGTATAGGCTACAAACATTGAAATATATAAAGTAAAAATTATTCAAAATACAAGGAGAGGTAAACAGAAATGCAATATTACTTGGAGAATTTAAAACAGCCCCATCCCTTGAACATATCAAAGTAGATCAAAATGTGTTGTGTATAAGAATTTTGAATAATATCATTATATATGTATGCACATATGTATACACACACATTCCAATTCAATAACATTAGAAGCTAGTAACAAAAGTTTACATTATAAATCTACCCAGAAAATAAAAAAAACTCTCCTAAAGTATTCTCCTAAAGGAAAAGTTTCAGATTTTTCTGTGTTTGCAAACTTTTTTCTACATGAACATATATTACCTTTATAATTTAAAAAAATAAGAAAGAAAATCTTGAAAGGTAAATTCTTTTTATGGCATATACTTTATATGCTGAACTTCTTATTTGCTTAATTTTACTTTTCTGATTTTATTTTCTCTTTGACTCATTTTTCTCACGATTTTAAGTTGCCACATTGAAAGTATCTTTCAAAATGACAGTACATTCTATCTTGCACAAAGCTGATTATAAATAAATTAATGCATTAATAACACACTTGCCTTTTCACATATATCATTTAGTGATCCAGCTAAGACGCGATATGCACTGGTTTTTCCTCCAAATGGTTCTCCAACAATCATAAAACCATGACGCACAATCATCATTTCATATATCTGAAGAATCTTCTCAGAAAAGAATGGAGTCATTTGCAAATTCATGGCGGTACAATTGTCTCTTATAGCTGCCAGCAAATCGGTGTAATCTGGTTTTGGTAATTTCACCCCAGGAAACAAATCCGAGGTAATTCCCTGATGATAGATGATTTGGAGGATTTATATTTTATATATTTATATTGAATATACATACTTAACATTGATGGAAATAACGCCATTAAGTAATAATAATTCAACAGTGTTTTTAACAGCTTTATAGGGGTATGATTGACATATACAAAACTGCATGTTAAATTATAAAATTTGATAAATGAAACCATCACAACAACCAAGATAATCAACGTATCTATCACCCCCAAAAGTTTTCTTATGACCATTTGTAATCGTCCTTCCCTCCTCTCCTGCTGCCTCCCACTCCCATCCCCAAATGACCACTGATCTGTATTCAGTTACTATTTTTATTTGCATTGTCTAGAATTTAATATAAATGAAATTACATAGTATGTGTACTACTTTTTTTCTTTGGCTTCTTACCTTTGGCATAAATATTTTGAGATTCATATGTCACAGCATGTATCAATAGCTCATTCCTTTTTATTGCTGAGTAGTATTTCATTGTATCCAAGTGCTACCATTTTTAAATTTATTCACCTATTAATGGACATTTTCATTGTTTCCAGTTTTGGGCTATTACAAATAAAGCATCTGCAAATATTGGTGTATAAGACTTTGTGGGAACAAATGCTTTCATGTCTCTTGGGTGAATCAATCTAAGTGTCCATCGATGGATAAATGGATAAAGAAAATGTGGTATATATACACAATGAAATATTATTTAGCCACAAAAGGAATGAAATTCTGTCATTTGCAGCAACATAGATGAACCTGGAGGTTATTATGTTAAGTGAAATAAACCAAGCACAGAAAGAAAAATATTGCATGTTCTCATTCATATGTGAGAGCTAAAAAAAATGGATCTCATGAAGTTAGAGAGTGGATTGGTAGTTACCAGAGACTAGGAAGTATGCAGGAGGACGAAGAGAAGTTGATTAATGGGGACAAATATAAGGTTTGATGGAAGAAATAAAATTTAGTGTTTGATAGATCAGTAGGGTGACTATAGTTTACAATAATCTACTGTACATTTCAAAATAGCTAGAAAATAATTTGAATGTTTCTAGCATAAAGAAAAGACAAATATTTAAGGTGACAGATATCCCAAGTACACTGATTTGATCTTTACAAATTATATGAATATATTAAATTATAACATGAACTGTCAAAATATGTATATTTATTATACATCAATAAAAAAATACAAATAATAAAATAAAAGTTGGAGGCCTAACACTACCTGATTTCAAGGCTTATTATAAAGAATGTCATATTGGAAAGGTAACAAATCTATCAATGGAACAGAATAGGGAGACCAGAAATAGACTCACACATATCTAAACAACTGATTCTCAACAAACATGCAAAGGAAATTCAGTGGAGAAAAGAGTCTTTTCTGCAAGTTATGCTAAAAAAACTAGCCATGCTCAAAATAATTACCTTTAATCCATACTTCAAACAAATACAAAAAGTAGTTTGAAAGCATTTTAATGGATACATCATAGTGGGTTGAATAGTGTCTCCCAAAATTTCATGTCCACCCAGAGCCTCAGAATGTGACCTTATGTGAAAAGAAGGTCTTTGCAGATGTAATTAGTTAAGATGATGTTGTACTGGATTAGGGTGGACCCTAAATCCAGTGACCAGTGTCTGTTTAAGAGAACGCAGGAGGCCGATTGAGACACAGAGACGCAGAGAGACACAGGGAAGAAGGCCACACAGTGATGGAGGCAGAGACTGGAGTAAAGCAGTTACAAGCCAAGGATTTCAGGGAGCCACCGAAAGCTAGGAAGAAGCAAGGAAGAATTCTTCCCTAGAGCCTTCAGAGGGAGGATAGCCTCCCAACACCTTGATTTCAGACTTAGGGGAAGAGGAAAAGATTGACACCAAATGATCTTATGGAAACTTTAAACATTATTCTAATACTTCCTCTCTAATCTTAAAGTCATCTCGTTCTTTTAAAGAAATTAAGCTTATTTATTTTATTTTTTCAGTCATTAATTGGACAAACATTTACCAAGTGCTGTACCTGTACTGTACTAGGCATTCAGTAGTGTGTTAGAATAATTACTTTTCTTTACAGAGCCTACATTCTAGTGGAATTCATAAGCAAACATTTTGTAACTTTTGTGTGGTCATTATATTCGGCAGCAGAAAAGGTACTATTTTAAAATCCCAAGTTGTTGAAAGTCATCCAAAGCAACAAAACTAGCTAAACACACTTCAAATAAAACATGGAATGATCTATGTTTCCCTATACTGTGTTGTTTTCCATAGTGGAAGTTCTCACAGGGAGCTTTGCCAACTTGGACATTTGATAAATACATTATTATAAGAGTTTTGATGCATTGAAATAATAAATGTTCTTACCTCAAAGAGTGGTAAATCATGGGATAAAAATTTTGGTAGATTTACATCAATGATAGATCTAAGCAGCAAAATTTCTTCATTTTCATTTGGATATTTCAGCTAAAAGAAAATATACTCATGATTATATCTGCATCTGCTAGCTGCACCTCCCTTTCATGTCCACATACACAAAATCTATAGGCAATTTAAACAAATGCAAAAATGTCCTTATTTCTTTTCATTTTATTGGATTGTTGTTAATTTTAGAAACTGACATTTATACTTGTTGAATTTTTTTTACTACCTTATAATAAAAACCTAGGTTGAACTAACTACCTTTTCACAGAAATGCTAGGCAAAGAGATATTAACCATGAATTAAATATAATTTGGAAGTCATCATCACCTATATATTGGTTATAGCTTGCTTATCCTATGCATTTAAGACTAGTAGTGGGTTGATTAAAAATTATTGAAAGTGGGCAATCATTTTGAAGATGCATTTAAATTTAAAACATACTCATTCATTTGCCCATATTTTGATGCCAAGGCCTTTTCTATGAGTGTAGAGTTCTGCACCTTTTCTCTTTTTTTACAAAATAACATCAATAATGCATCATCTACTGTGTCCTATTATGTGTTTTGTTTTGTTTTCAAAGGGGGTAATGCTCTTCAAAGATACTTGGAAGACAATTTAAGTATATCATCCTTATACATTTTTAAGCTTCTTTTTTCAGTTTTGTACACTTTTCTCATCCGCATCTAATTCAATGTTTTAGCATTTCATCTTTATTGAAGCTTTCTTAAACAATGACCTTAGTTTTCATAGAAACAAAATCCTTCTTTTTATGTTTATATATCATCAGTTTCCCCACCATGTAATGAAATGAAATAACAATAACATATCCAACTGGCTTCAAAAATGTTCAAGAACAAGCAAATTGGCTCTAAGTGAGGAATAACTCATCTGACAGAAGCCAAAACAGGACAGAACAGGCGATGATGCTGGCTGTGCTCACCATGCCGCCATGAGTGTTAGGGAGTTCCACAGAGACAGGGGACAGGCTGGTTAAGGCACTAAGTCAGTATAGTAGAGGATGTTAAGAAAACTTATATTAGATTCTGAAACATTTGTGGTATACCAAAGTTTACTAACAATCTGAGCCCTGAACTTGTTACTCAAAATACCCTGAACAAAAATCTAAATTCAGAATTCTTTCTCCGAACTTTAATAATTTACTCAACATCTCACTCCAAAGTTTCTCCTCCCCCTGCATCTAAGTTTCCAGAACACTCTCCCTTTTCTCCAGAATCTTTCTAACTAATAAATGCCATGTTCACACTTAACTGGCTTCAGCTTTACAAAGTCTGTGAAGCCTGGCATTCAGATCCAGTCTCTGAATCTCCAGAGCTCCCCAATGCAAAGGCTAGTCCTGTTCATCTGGATTTTGTTTTTGGATTAATCTAACTGCACATAAATTATGAAGTGTCAGAAGTCTCTTTTGCTATTTGAGAGGCTATTATTTTGAAGATAATGTCTAAATTGTCTCTTGATATAATAGAAACAAACTTCAAAATATTCAGGCCAAAACATTCAACAATTCTAAATTAGCTTTTGACAAAGAATGATAGGATTCATTTGCAGGATTCATTTGCTATGTAACTTTAATAGCTCAATTCCATAGTCAAGATTTCAGTGATGACATACACTAGGACAATGCATTATCTTTCCCATTATCTGACCACAATGTAATCTTGACAAGCCAAGTTAATACAAATTGTTGCTTCTAGTCATTTTTGTTTATTGCAAAAAACAATGACTTGAAGTTACATTAGGCTAATGTGAACTACAATATCATCACCATATATCAGAATTCTTGATAACATTATTATAGAAGATAAAAATGCATGCCATTGTTCTTAATAATGTAGAATATATTTAAAAATCTGTATCTTCTACAAATCATGAACGTGAAAATTTTGTAAACTCCAAGGTCACAGTTGGCATTTTGCTATTAACTGTAGCCTGTCTTGTTTTCATAAAGAACTAACTAATATACAGTTATATTTCATTGTCCCACAAAATACTTTCAATGAAAAGTTAGCCAAATCTTAAAGTATTTGGGTTTTTATATATACAGTATAATTTATACCATTTTGAATGCAAACATTATACTGCAAATCTATTACTGCTAGCTCACAGTTTGCTGTAATTGTTTAATTATATTAAGTGACAATATTTAGAAACTTTTGAATATATTTATTAATTATACTTATTTCCTTTAATGTTTCATATGTAATATAGACTGAAATCCTTGAAACTATTTCTCAGAATCCTTGGTAGTACCCAGTTTCGTATTAAAAAGTTATAAAAGAGAGCTCAAATCACTAAGAATTACATGTGTAATCATTCTGTAAAATCACCTAAAATCATTATAAAAACAAATCAACATGTGCAAAGTAACACATTTTTAAGTACAATAATTGATTTTTTTTCCAGTCTGTTAATGAAACCAACAGTTATTGGAACTCTGTGAAGACATACAGACTTGAGATTTATAAATGGGAAATTTACAACTAAGCAACGTTTGCATTCTCTACCTTTAGATTCCCAGCAGCGGTCAACACTGACTTCACAGCTCTCATTCCATAGTCGTAGTGATGTTGAGATGACAACTGCTCCGAACACAAGCGATATGTAGCCACAATTTTTATGGACAGTGGCCGAGCAGTGACAAACCCACAGGAGTACAGGACTATTTCGGCAATCATGGCATAGTCAGGCACCATCATTGCTACTGTCCGAAAGAGAGCCTATGGGTGTGAAGAAAAGGTGCTTTTAAAAACAGCATCATAAAATAAGCCAAGCACAGAAGGATAAATACCACATGTTCTCCCTCATGTAGGAGAGCTAAAAAACTTGATCTCATAGAAGCAGAGAGAATAGTGGTAACTACAGGCTGGAAAGGGTGAGGGGTGGATAGGGAAAGG
This sequence comes from Cheirogaleus medius, assembly GCA_008086735.1. Lineage (NCBI taxonomy): Eukaryota > Metazoa > Chordata > Mammalia > Primates > Cheirogaleidae > Cheirogaleus > Cheirogaleus medius. The sequence goes on from VBSM01001562.1 coordinate 37,671,065, forward strand.
TTGGTTAACTGATACAAAAGTACAGCTAGACAAGAGAAATAAGTTCTAGTGTTCTATAGCACTGTAGAGTGACTACAGTTAACAATAATTTATTCTATATTTTTAAATAGCAAAAGAGAAGATTTTGAATGCTCCCAACACAAAGAAATGATAAATGTTTGAGGTGATACGTATGGTAATTACTCTGATTTGATCATTACACATTGTATACATGTATCAAAATCTCACTCTGTACCCATACATATATACAATTATTATGTACGTGTCAATAAAAATAATATAAAAGGAAAAAATATATAAATAAAAAGATGAGGAAATTAAAAAAATAAAAATACCATCATAATGAGAGCCTTGCTCTTTATTTCATAACATGCTATGACTTTATAGCTTTTCAGCAATAACATTAAATTTTAATGTTCAAATCATATAGATAAAAAACAATTTAAAAATTGATTTCCTGTTATAGTTATATAATAAATATGTCATTAGCTTTTTATATAAATTCTTTTTCATGTAAGTGTTAATTTTCTTATTTATTTATTTATTTTTTTTGAGACAGAGTCTCACTCTGTTGCCCGGGCTAGAGTGCCGAGGCGTCAGCCTAGCTCACAGCAACCTCCAACTCCTGGGCTCAAGCAATCCTTCTGCCTCAGCCTCCCGAGTAGCTGGGACTACAGGCATGTGCCACCATGCCCGGCTAATTTTTTCCATATATTTTTAGTTGGCCAATTAGTTTCTTTCTATTTTTAGTAGGGGTGGGGTCTCGCTCTTGCTCAGGCTGGTTTTGAACTCCTGACCTTGAGCAATACGCCCACCTCAGCCTCCCAGAGTGCTAGGATTACAGGCGTGAGCTACCGCACCCGGCCAGTGTTCATTTTCAATTACGTTATATTCTTCCTGAGAAGCAACATGTTATAGGAGAAAGAACATCAGATTCTGCCAGGATGTTTAAAAGCTGGGTTTCTCATCTGGGCTGGTGAGTGCCCACTGCTGGGAGACAGGGCTTCAAGTGAGATCTCCAGGGATCTACTTAATTGTATAATCTAGGGCTAAACAGGTAACCCCTAATAACAAGACTATGTTAAATAAGTGATATATTTTGCGAAATTCCTAATCTTTTTGAGTCTGAAGTCAACATGTCAGTTTTTCAGTAAGCATAATAAAGAAAACTGGAAATAAGTTATAGATAATTATTATTAAAGATAAATCAATTTTCCAAATTATAAAGATAATATTTTTCTCATGATATTTTAAATATTGTGGGACATATAAGTGTATGGATGGCAAGTAAATAGAAAACAAAACAGACTTTAAAAGAATAAATAAGAAAATTTAGGTGTAGAATATTAGTAGGTATCAGGACTCATTTCAATAGCTCATGTATTAAAACATGACTTTCTTATACTAGAGAGGGAAAACAACAATATTTTAAGGGGGAAAAAGCTCCCGAAATGAATGACAATCATATTCAGATAGTTTGTAAATACCTTCTGGCAATTAGCTGAATTACCAAAAACATAAGGTAGATAGAAAATAAGAGCATCCTGCTTAAGGGATCTATTATGATTCTTCTAAGTTGAGAACAAATGAAAGATTTACATCAAGCAGGATCCTTCCAATGTGTTATGTTAATTAGTAGTTAGAAGCCTTAGTATTGCTATTTTATCAACAGCAGTACTATTCTTTTACTATTAAAGAATGGAAAAGGTAAAATGTTTAAAAATATAGGTTGAGCAAATAACTTGGAATAAAGATGCTTAAGCAAGTATTCTAACTACTACACACGTGAGGAAAAAAAGAATGCAAGAGAATTGCTGCTCTATGGGTGGTACCTCTTTCAAAGGGTAGCTTCTCAAAAACCACCTTCTCGATGAATAAAAGAGAAAATGACTGAACTAACGAATCAGTTGCCCAATCAATGACTAGGTGAAGGTGAGACAGTCTCTTTACAATAGTACAAATTGCTACTAGTTTAGGGTCAACATCCATACTGTGTGTGCAGGTTTCCCTCTGACAACCCCAGGTATTTCACAAATTCCTATTCACATTCTCTCAGTATTATTAGCAATAGGTTGTGGAACACTATGAAACAGGCACATTGGTGACTAGAGAAACAAAAAATAGAGGAGGGAAAGAAGTTTCAAGAGAGTATCATAGGCCGGGTGCGGTGGCTCACACCTGTAATCCTAGCACTCTGGGAGGCCGAG
>VBSM01001562.1:37678804-37761938 GCA_008086735.1 Cheirogaleus medius
GTCTTCCATGAAACCAGTCCCTGGTGCCAAAAAGGTTGGGGACTGCTGCCATACGAGATGTTAAGTAATTGGCACAAAGACACACAGCTATTTGCAGTTGATCTTGCATTTGTACACAGTTCATTCTTCTGAATGAACACTGATTAGGCAGGAACTCTATGCATGTCAAAGAATAGTACATTTCCATTACTTAAAGAAGACATGATCTATGACTTTGACTTCTAACGTATGATTAGAAATCAGAGTGAACGGAATGCTTAGGAAGTCACATATTTGAACAGTAATACAATATGTGAGATTTTTGGTAGTAAGAACTCTAATTTTGTACCCCCATTATTTGGCATGATCCTAACACAAAGAAGGTATCTATAATCAATAAATACTTATCAATAAGTAATTTTAATACTATTAAGTGTATGAATCTAAATAAAAGAATTAAGAATTCATTACACAGATTCAAATATTGAGCAATATATCAAATATTTCCTTAGATATTTAGGAAAGGAATGGCTATTCAAACTACATGTAGAATTCTTTAGTTTGCTATTTATTTCTTAAAATAATCATTATAACATGGTTGTTAATCATTACAGAAAATGAATTAAAATGTTAATTGGTCATTCAAATGTTTTTTTGGTATTTTATTAATTATAATTTTGACGTTTTAAAATTCTTTCTCTAATTGTTTCAGCATCACAAATGTGGAGTAATTTTAACCCCCGGATCTTTATATAATGATCAGACCATATTTCAGTCAGGAACAGTTTACTACATGGGTTAGGGTTGGTACATTCTATTTTGCTAGTTTGTTTATTTTTTAAAACGTTAACTTTTTCTGAAGAAAATTTGGAAAAGAATACATTACAGAATCTTTAGAACGTACTTTGAAAATTAAAGAAAACATAAATAAATAAATAAATAAGAAAGAAACTACAATTCCAAATGGATCATTTTGTGTTCACTTGGGCCACCTAACATTTTAAGGAATAACAGGCTATAGTAACAAGCTGCTAAAATGACCAGATGATCATAGGTTCATAGTCAGGGACTTAGCATCTTTAATTTCACATTTGGAATTCTGTGGACTCATCAGAATGGGAATTTAACTCAGAATGAGAAAAAAACAAATGAAACATTGATTTGGTCTTCACAAATTCTTTTGTATGAATGTATTAAATTATCACATGTTCCCTGAAAATATGTATATCCATTATGTATCAACAAAAATAAATAAAATTTTAAAAAAGGAACAACATCATAAAACAAGGACAAGTTCACTGAAAAAGATTAACTAGAATGTGTTTATAAAAGTAAATTATTGAATCATAATAACTTGTTGATAATAAGATCTGCAGGTTAAAGAAATCTTTAGAGTTCCACAACCTTTACATGATGTGGTGGTTCTCAAACTTTTATCTGCCTCAATATATTTAAGGGACACTGCTCATTCCTATCAGTAATAACGATCCATTATAGAAGGCACTGGAGAGGGAGCTCCTTTACAAATAGGCTTTTGTTATAACTTCCCTTTCCTTGAGAATTATTGAAGTAGAGCTTCTATTTTTACTTTTACTTAAGCTACAGTAAATCCTTTACTTGAATTCAATTATGTTTCATTATAAATAGCCTTCCTCTCTGATCAGTTATCCTAATGTAAAAAAATGAGGAATCAATTCAAACCTTAAAGAATTTTCCTAAAGCCAAATAGTCTAACCCATCAGAGCAATTGAAAACGACACATTGTTTGGCTACAGCTTTTGCCAAATCCTTGGTAGTTTCAGTCTTCCCGGTGCCAGCTGGACCCTCAGGTGCTCCTCCAAGGTGTAAGTGAAGGGCTCCAAATAAGGTTCTGAAATGCATTAAACAGACAATCTTTGTAGAATAATGTGATTTTTTCATGTACTAAGCAGAGGGAATGTTTACACTGAGAACTAAATTTGCCATAATAATTTCTTCCTTCTCACTAACCTCTGAAAAATCTGATAGTCCATTACTTTGTTTGTTATTATATTTTACTTCTGAATAGCTGTACATATGACAAATTCAAAACAAATTCACTTTTGAAATTCAGTGCTGACTTCTGGTCAACATGGAGAATTCAACTGACACTGAACCACCAATTCCCCTACTATAAGCATAGAGAAATGTTACATAAAAGAAAATAAATAATAATTTAAAAATAAATGGCCATTTTTGAAAGAATGAAAGGGAAATTACCAATGCAGAAGGGATGCAAAGCTGGAAAACTAATTGGACACTAAAAGATTGTTTTGGGATCTGTATACAAACACAAGTGTATTTATGCTCACATAGAAACAGAAAATAACCCCTCATAACTGAGCAAAGTGGAGGAGCTGGAATAGATCCACCTATGTAAATTCCAGAAGCTTTGAAAGGCAGTCTTCTCTCTGAATTGGAACTAGAATTACTCCAGCAATTTGCTGGAGAAAGAAAAAGAAAATTCAACTAGGGAAGAGACAAGGAAGCTTACCCTTCATGCAGAGCCTAATCAAAAGCCTACATCATTTATGGGGAAAAGAGAGGTCCAATTTTCCACTATCAGTGGGCACATTAACCAAACTGAGATATTAACATTAACATTTTATCCTACACCAGAGAAAACTCTAGAGCCCTCTCAGACATAAATATAAAGCTGCTCCCATGGACACCTCCTAAAAATGACAACAAGCAAGACTGCATGGGGAAATAAACCCTTACTAAAATGAGCTCACAGTTAAAACTCAAGAGAGAGAGAGAGAGAGAGAGAGAGAGAGAGCAGAGTTTGGAGTCAGACTTGCAGTTGTAAAAGTAAATGGACAAAGGTCTTGGAATGTTATTATATATATGACAACCTGCCTTCTTTGATATCCTAGTAGTCTGTTAAAAGAGATTTTAAATAAAAAACAATAGACACCAGAAAACTGTAAGAGAAAAAAAGAAGCCAATTTTATAAAAGAGACAACTTGAAATTCTAGCAATTAAAAATATAATCGTTGGGCTTTTAAAACCTCAGTGAACAGGTTAAACAGCAGAATAAACATAAGAGAATTGGGAATTATGCATTGAAAATCACTCAAAGAGATACAGAAATTGAACATAAGAAAAGTTAAGAGGCACAGAGGAAAGAAGGAAGAAAATCATGAAGCAGCAAAATTTAAACAGCAATAGCTGAGAACTTTCCAGAATTGAAGACTTAAATTGAAAAAGGCCCAGGTAGAATAAATATAAACTAATGCACATCTAGACTATTACAGTGAACATCAACAATAAAGAGAAAATTTTAAAAATTATAATAGAGATAAGAAAATGACCTACAAAGGAATAAGAATAACAAACTTCTCAACAATAACAACGGATGGCCAGAAGAATAGTAAATTTGAAGGACTGAGGAAATACTATTCATCTATAGTTCTATACCTAACTAATCTATCATTTAATAATTGAGTGAAGATAAAAAAGAGGCATGTTTACACAAGACTGATAGAGCTCACTACGTACAGAGCTTCACTGAAACAATTACTAAAAGATCTTGCCTAGTAAGGAGAAAATTAAACCAGAAGTAGACAAAGTAGAGAAAAGTGATAAAAAAATTTTTGGTAAACCTATATAAATATTAAAACAGTTAAAACATATAACACTATATTAAATAGGGCTCTTTCTATCTCAGAATTTTGACTAAAGCCTCAAGCTGAGAACAATAAATCTCAGATCATCTTCTCTTATAGATAGTGAAATTGGATTGGCACCTTGCCTATCATCAGGGAATGTAAAAAGTAGATAGGAAGATTGTAAATGAGAGGCCAGAAGTGAGGATTTCTTTGATTCCTTTGGAAAGAGTTGGTAGTGTGTTGTATTTTTCAACTCTCGCTATATGGTGGCAGAAAGAGCAACAATTTTCCTCTCCCAAGCTAACTGAGGGACCTTTAGAGAATTACCCAGAAAGCCTGGCAGACTATCTGTCCCCTGGAGTCTGTAGAACACAGAAACTGAGAGCTGATTCACAACCTAAAATGTTTCAAGTCAAGAGGATGCCTGGAGTTTCTCCTGACGGCAGAGCAGAAGAAAAGGGGGCAGTAAGAGAGATGCACTAGCACTGCTGGCAAAACAAATTTGTGTGTATCATTATGTCAGATCTTTGAGTCATACTTCTTGTGCTGGAGGCCCAGCTGGAATCGAAAAGAACTCCAAAGAAAGGGTCTGTGTGGGGTAAGCCTCAGACAGAGGCTGAAGCAACAGTCGCCAGCAGGCAGCCCTAGAAGGTGTTTTCCACAGGTGGGAGAATCCAGTCATTTGGGGCTTCAAAGAACCTACAGAGGCATCCCTTGAAAGATCTGGCACGTCTGGGTTTGTGCCATCACCAAGACATCACTAAACAGCTAAGAGATAGTGGTCACATAAGATGCCTGGCACATACTAACCTACCTTTTCTTTTCCTTCTCCTTTCCCCCATCAACTCCCAATAGTGGGGGAACCAAAAGATAAGCTACTGATGGATTAATGCAAGGATAAGGATAAAAAAAATTGACCACAGCTACCTTCCCAAATTCAGGCTCTGAGCCTGAGTCAGGCTTGAGCTGACAGAAAAGGAAAGTTTTAAATTAGATGAGTGATATTAACTTTGATATTAGACCTAAGTGGATTTTTACTATCTGAAAAAAAATTAACATTATTCATAAATATTTTAAAGTGACTAGAAAAGCTACGGATCTACTCTAGATTTCATCCAGGAAATGGAAATATTTGATGGAGCAAGTTTAAAACAACAGTGATAAATTGATTTCTGCTTGCATCCTGAGACTGGTTTATTTAATAAACTGGTTAAAATGACTAATTTTTTGGAAAGAAATTAAAAGACAAAGTTTAATATAGTATTTAACAATAATTTGGAATATGAGCAATAGGAACTTGGAGTTAAAGTAGTTAAAGCACTTTTGTTAATCAGAAATAGGATAGAGGTATTTATTAACTTTAGGTTTAATTAAGTGAAATAGACATTTTTTAAGTATAAGATAACCTTTAAAAGAATGAAACAGAATCTCATATCATAGCCTGTATCATATCCCATATTATATCTATATCAGATGAGAAAAATGAACAAAGAAAATTTAACCACTTAATAAAAGGTAGGACAAGAGGCAAAGAAAACAAAACAAAATAAAATTTAATACTTAGGCAGTATAAAGCACAAAAGAAGATGATTTAAATAAGTCCAAACAGTTTAGTAGTCACATTAAGTGTAAATGGATTAAATTCACCAGTCAAAGGATACAGAACTCCTTTTCATTCTGATTTGGCTAAGTCCCTTCATCCTTCAATATTAATTTCCTAATATAAGATCTCCATCTATACCTCATATTAACAGATTATTTAACAGGAAATTTCTCCATGAACTTCCATTTCCATCTGGATTACATATACCTATAGCACCTAATGTTTACCTTTAATATTTCACTTAGTGCACTGCCTTGTAATTGTTTCTAATCTGCCTTTCTCATCTGAAAAATATCTGAATACAGAGATTCTATCTTTTCTCTATCAAGAGTACTTCTAGAGTAGGTGGTACATCGTAGCTAATTAACAGTGCTTCTTGAATTATTGAAATTTAAAAATTATTTTTTTCTCACAGTTACATGATGTGTACACACATATATGATGAATCTAAAGGGATTCCAATGTTGTAAAATTTATAAAGGCTTCAGCTGGGTACAGGGTAAAGCCATAAGCAATAGGACTTAAAGATTATGTGTAGATTCTTCAAGTGATTGAGCCTGCCCCTGTGTCATGCAACTGGCATAATATAAAAGCAGATGCCAGTACTTTGCATTGTTCTTGGCCTTAATCCTGAACCACTTGCCCTGATTCATTGCATGCTCCATAAATAATACTCCTACCAGGCCAATGAGGAAGACCCAGACATTAAACACTATCCTCTATTTGAAAAACATCATTATTTTAAATAAAACATGTGAACAGCCTTACTGTTTATAAAAATTTATAATTCTAATCATTCTCTAGGAAGCAATGTAATGTAAAACATCCCTTCAGTTTATGGGTATTCAGTACATGTTATTAAATGCCTACTTCATGCCAGGAAATGTGTTGGTGCTGGGAATAGAGGAAAAAATAAGGTATAACCTTTGTCCATGAAAAGACTACAATAAAGAATATAAAATACATAAAACATATTTTCAATCCATTAACATAAGTGTTAAGACAGAAGAAGACATCAAGTGTGATGGGAATCACAGAGGAGGGATTCTAAATGTAGCTAGGAATATCAGAGAAAGCCACCTATAAAATATGAGGTCCTAAAGGGTTAAGTAGGAGTTAAGTCATATTTACTGGTAAACAAAAGGAAGGAGGAGAACTTTCCAGGAAAATAAGACAAGTGTGTGCAAAGGTACAGAGTGAAGAAATAGAATGGTATGTATAAGAAAGAGTTTGGTGGTACTGGGGAGTGTAGAGTTCAATGGACAGATAATATTGATCCTCATATGCTATATTTGAACTTAACAAGTGGGAAGATATTTAAGTAGCTGGGAGGGTGGTGCTATTAGAGCTAACCACAAGAAAACAGCAATGGGCAGAATCTTTCTACCCTTCCCCTCATGTTGGCTATGTTGGCCATTTTAAGGGAATTTATGCCAAAACTTCCAATTTCTCTCTCTCCAGGATTGCACATAAGAGGTCAAATCCTGACATGAATGGGACCCTGTTTCAGTAGTAGGTGGTGTCACTGTGTGGCTCTCATTCTCCATATGCAACTAGATGAGTTGGATCCACTATTCCTTCTCTTGAATCTAGCTCTTCACCCATATAGAAAGCATGCTTAGCTTTAGGGAGAAGGAGAGAATTAGTCATTTTAGGGCTAGGCTACATTCTTCAATCTAGATTGTACATGAGAGCTTTGAATTGAGGATCAGATACTTGCTCAGCCATTTCTAAATTAAGACTTTATTTTCCATTACTTTAGCTCTTTGGGTGTTCTGGAGGGGGAGATAAATGAAGACTCTCTATCCCTAGCACATATTTTTAAAATAAAATCAGATCTTTGACAAAGCAGCAAGGGCAATTCTATGGAGAAAGGACAGTCTTTTCAACAAATGGTGTTGAAACAACTGGATATCCACATGTAAAAATATAAATCTAGACACAAAATTAATTCAAAGTGGATACAAACTTAAATATAAAACACAAACTATACAACTTCTAGAAGATAACATGGGAGAAAATCTAGGTGACTTTGGGTTTGACAATGACTTTTTAGATATAATACCAAAAAGCATAATCCCTGAAAGAAAAATTTAAAAAATGGACTTTATAAAGATAAAAAACTTCCTATGAAGACATTATTAAAAGAACAAAAACACAAGCTATAGACTGGGAAAAAATATTTGCAAAAACATATAACAGGCTACACACAGTGGCTCACGCTTATAAGCCCAACACTTTGGGAGGACAAGGCAGGAGGATCACTTGAGGTCAGGAGTTTGAGAGCATACTGGACAACACAGCAAGACCCCATCTCTACAAAAAGTAAAAAAACCAAAAAAACAAAAAAACAAATTAGCCAGGAATGGTAACATGGTGGCTTGCACCTGTAGTCCTAGCTACTCAGGAGGCTGAGGCAGGAGGACTGCTTGACCCCAGGAGTTCAAGGCTGCAGTGAGCTATGATTACACTACTGCCCTCTAGCCTGAGTGACAGAAAAAGACTTTGTCTCTGAAAAAAAAATCAGATAAAGAACTTTTGTTCAAAATATACAAAGAACTCTTAAAATCCAACAATAGAAAAACATACAAAATGGACAAAATATCTGACAAACAGTTCACCAAAGAAGACATTCACATGGAAATAAGCATATGAAAAGATGGTTAACATCATATGTCATTAGGGAACTGCAAAGTATAGCAAAATTAGATATCATCACACATCTATCAGAATGGCTAAAATCCAATTCACTGACAACATCAAATGCTGGCCAAATGTAGAACAACAGAAACTGTCATTAATTGCTGGTGCAAATGCAAATGTACTTCCAAAGTACAGCCACTTTGGGAGACAGTCTGGTAGTTTCTCAGAAAGCTTAACACAGGTTTACCATATGATCTAGCAATCATGCTCCTGTGTATTTATCCAGATGGGTTGAAAACTTATGTCCACACAAAAACCTGCACATAAATATCTGTGGCAGCTTTACTCATAATCACCAAAAGCTGGAAGCAATCAAGATGTCCTTCAACAGGTAAATGGATAAACTGTGGTACATCCATACAATGGATAAAAAGAAATGTGCTATCAAGCTATGAAAAGACATGGAGGAACCTCAAATGCATACTGCTAAATGAAAGAAGACAGTCTCTGGATTTCAAGTACTATATGACATTCTGTTTTATCTATCTATCTACCTATCTATGCGTGTTTATATATATATATATATATATATATATATATATATGGAGGGGGGGAGACACACAGACACACAAAAGATCACAGTGGTTACCAGGGATTCATGGAGAGGGGAGACAGGATGAATATGTGAAGCACAGGGTATTTTTGGGCAGTGAAACTATTTTGTATGATACTGTAATAGTGGATACATCATGTTATATATTTGTCAAAACCCATAAGACTATATAACACAGTGGATCCTGATATAATTGTGGACTTCAGTTAATAAGAATGTATCAATATTGGTTTATCAATCATAACACATGTACCACACTAACGCAAGATGTTAATAATAGGAGAAATGGCGATGAGGGGGCGGTTTAAGAATTCCCTGTACATTCTACGTAATTTTTCTGTAAATCTAAAACTGCTCTTTAAAACATCTATTTTTTTCAACACAAGAAAGAGAATAAAAAGTAAAATAATTTAAAAAGTTAATTCAATGAAATCAGTGGGACTTTGTGTGTCTAGATATGAAGAACTAAGAAAGAGTCAATGACAAACTAGGTATTTGTAGAAATGACTGGGTTGATGGTTAGTCACTGCCATATTCTGAGATGGGAATAGAGGAATTTGAGCTAATTTGGGCGTGAAATGGTAAATCTGCTTTTGGAAAAAATGTAAATGTAAGTATCTATGATATATCTAATGGAGATATCCAGTAAGCATGTGTACAGCAAAAGTTTATAAGAGAGACCTTGCCAATAATCCTAACACTCTGGGAGGCCGAGGCAGGTGGATCATTTGAGCTCAGGAGTTCGAGACCAGCCTGAGCAAAAGCTAGGCCCCATCTCTACTAAAAATAGAAAGAAATTAGCTGGGCAACTAAAAATATATAGAAAAAATTAGCCAGGCATGGTGGTGCATGCCTGTAGTCCCAGCTACTCGGGAGGCTGAGGCAGTAGGATCGCTTGAGCCCAGGAGTTTGAGGTTGTTGTGAGCTAGGCTGACACCACGGCACTCTAGCCCAGGCAACAGAGACTCTGTTCCCCCTCCAAAAAAGAGAGAGACCTTGGCCAGAGGTGGGGCTATGAGGGTCTTCAGGATGTGGGCCACTAAAGCCTGGGAGTGACTGAGAACTTTTGGGAAACCATGAAGCAGCAGCAGAGAAGAGAAAATGAAGATAAAGCTGAAAGGAAAATTAATGGTCTAGGAAAAAATAACACAGGATAAATTTACAGTATGGAAGATAAGGTGGTATTTTTTAAAGAAATCAGTGGTGTAGGGCTGAATGAAAGTTATTTCCAATAGATCCTTAAATTAAAGGATTTTACCTGTAACATCTATCAGTGAGTGGAGTAATAACCAGCCTAGGAGAATTGCCCAGATATTCATACCCATATCGTAAACCAGCATTGATCATCTTTGTTTCCAAATGATTTTGCTAGGATAAATCAGATAAAAAAAAGTTAGCTGCAGTCCCCAACCCCTGGGCCGTGCCCTAGTACCAGTCCAGGGCCTGTTAGGAACTGGGTTACGCATCATCGCCTGAGCTCTGCCCATGCCCCACTCTCCCACTCATCTGCGGAAAAATTGTCTTCCATGAAATTTAGGAACTGGGCCACCCAGCGGGAGGTGAGCGGCAGGCGAGCGAATGAAACTTCATCTGTATTTACAGGCACTACAGCCGCTCCCCATCGCTGGCATCACCACCTGAGCTCCGCCTTCCCCTCACCACCCCTTCTGAGAAAATTGTCTTCCATGAAACCAGTCCCTGGTGCCAAAAAGGTTGGGGATCACTGGTTTAAAAAATAAAATTTTAAATAATATGAAATCTCAAGCTCCTTAATAATTAATAATCATAATGTAGACAACATCTTTAAAATTCACTTTTCAGACATCATTTGATGTAGTAGAAGAATTCAGCATCTAGTTTCCATGGATAAATAATTGAAGTTACTAGTTTCAGTTATTCCCATAGAATATTTTAGCATTTATCCCTTATCTCTTCTACATTTTTCATCATTCTGATTTCACTATAGAGTGGGTATTATTATTATCACCATTTTATAGAGGAGGAAACTGATGCTTACAGAAAATGAGTAACCTGGTCAAGGTTATATATTTGGTAAGGGGAGAATCTGACATTTGAAATGATGGTTCCACTGTCTGAGCTCATAACCACTTAACACACTGCCCCTCAAACTGTCTTCCAGGGTGCTGGTTCCTGCCTCTCCTCTCCGTCCGCCCCATACTCTCAAGACTTCCAAAACCCTATGTGATGAAAACCTCCAAGTCTGTGTCTCCAGTCAGCAGCTGTCTCTGCCCACATTTGACAGGCTCAGTCTTGTCCATCGTACTAACAATTCCTGATCCTCCTGCCTTCCCTGTCATGATCACCATCACTATCCACCTGGACGCCATGATAAAAACCTTCCTTCCAGATTATGCTTCTGGCTTCTTCCATTGATCAAGAGAAAACTCTAATGACTACATCAGACTAAAAGAGTTTGATTTGTACATTCTTTAGATGCATCAGGAATCTAAAAACACAATTTTAAACTGACTAGTCCCAACATTTTGCAGATTCAGCAAGCATAATGACTCATTTAAAATGAGTAATTTTTGGTAATTATTCATAATTTTTGTGATCTATATGACTATATATTTATATATAATTATACATTTGGATATAGATATCAATATAGATGATGTAGATGTAGTTATTAGCAGCTTAATCTTCAATTTGGAGAAATGCTTATTTGTTTAGAGTCAGCCATCAGCAAAAGGTCCCATACTAATGCTACTATTTCCCATATAAGCAAGCAAGCACAAATTAAAATACAGTAAGTTGAAATTGCTGTGCAATAACATTTAGTGATACCACTTACATGCCAATAGTATCTAAGCTGACTTAGCCATTCGAAGTCAGAGTCATCATTAACATTTTTTTTCACAAGTGTTGAGAGGACATCTCTGGCATGGACATCCAGTACCACAAGTGCTCCCAGAGTAACACGATTCTGCTTGGACAATTTGCCACGCACCAAAGTGACAATATCATCAATTTGTCTGTTACATTTTTCCAAGTATTGCTCAAGAGCCTGAAAAAAAAGAAAATAAGATATGATTTCCCAATGTAATCAGAATCATTATGAACAAAAACACTTTAAACGAGCATGTCTACAGATTCTTCTCTGCATTTTGATCATGATTTTCCATCTGACATAATTTTAAAATAACCAGTTTTTCTTACTATAAAGATGTTAGGTGAACAAGCCCAATCTGGCTAGATATAGTGGATATATTAAATATGTGGTTTATGTCTACCCATCGTCCTTTCCTTTTCTATTTCTATCTCTTCTCTCTTCTCTGTGGCTCTGCTGGAGCTGTCAAGCATGTTGCCCAGTCACCATGGCAACATGAGGGAGGGGATGTGTGACCCAACCAGATCCAGTCATAGTTCTTCCCTGGGACTGCTGTATAGACTGAGAGAACAAGTGCTTTTCACTAGGCTTGGCAGGCCAGGAATATGCCAATCTGAAACTACTGCAAGCCCTCACCCTCTCTGCAGAATAAAGCCTGTCCAGGCCTAGTAGAGATGAAAGAGAAACAACAAAAATAGAGATTACAGTAGCGATGAAGCCCCGAGATCCTGATTCTGTTGACTCTTCTTTTGATCCTATGTGTCCTTCTAGTATTCTAGTGTAAGCTTTCTGAATAGGGTTTGTGCCACCTAATGTGAAGATACTAATAAACAAAACATTGAACATTTTGGTTTATAATGAACTAATGCCAGTTCTAAGGACCGGGCTTGCTTTGGAGTCTTTTTTCTAGTAGATAAATCTAATGGGTAAGTTAACAAAGAGAAGAGGGTTTATGATGAAAATCAAATTACAATCTATGAAAACCACTGTGCTTACAGGAAGTGTCAATACACTCCAGCAGGTTGATGTGGTTGCTTTCTCCACTCTAAAAATATTTAATAAATGTTGTATACCAAAGAGTTTATTTCACTGTGTTATGGCCATTGCCAAATGGTGGCAATGAAACTAAAATGAGGATTTAGAATGAGATTTTCTCATTCTCTAAGAATGAGAAAAAATTTAAAAGATAGAGCTGGGGACTGCAAGTTGTTTGTCTAAGGGGCATTTTCTTGTTCCTTGAAATATTTTCTATCTTTTTTAATTACTATTTTTAAGAAAGCCCTTTTTTCAAAGGTGCTTAAACACTATTTCATTTCTATCATTTATATGCTTAATTTGCTATTAATTTTCTTCTTACATAGTGAAAAATAAACTTTTCTGTCCCACCCATGTTTCACCACATAAGCTAGCTAGGAGGGAGATCCCAGAGGCTACATATCCTCCAGTAGCCCACCTGAGTGCTGGAGACATCCCTCTGTGCAGGGAGATTGGTGAGTAGTAGCTTAAAAGTAAAAAGACAAAATGGATTCTCTGGACTCACTGAGGGAAAAAGAAAAATGCACATGGGGAGAGATAGCCAAGGACCCAGAAGTCATGCCAGGGGCTAACAGCTATTAGGGAAACTCCCATGCTCCCGTGCTCTGGTTTTCATGAAGAAAAATCCTTTCCTGAAAATCTTTGACTTCCTCCCCTACACCCTTATTCCTTCCTGCAGAGGAGAAGTAAGTGACCTGTTGGTAAGTTGGAGTGAATTAATAAGCATGTGTCACCCAGTGCCTTCCTTTTTGGGATGTGCCTGCCTACAAAGAACATGTGTTCCTCTCAAACCCCTGTTCAACAACACCTTAGAGTCAAAGACATAACAAATTCCATGTCAAAAATATATTTTAAAACCATGGTTTCAAACTAAAGATCTACATTGCTAGGTTCCAGTTGACCCATCCATCAATTAAAAGTTGATTTGCTTGAAATCCTGTCTCAGTTGCATGGAATGCAATTTTGGTTTTTAATTAATAACAATCCAATTAGTAATATTAAATTCAAATATGAAATTATATTAGAATATTTAGATCTAAGAGCCATTCAAAATAGTAATAGTTTATTATTTATTAAAAATCAATACATTAAAAATAGTCACAATAAGTCAACTGATGCCTTATCTATATAGGGTAGTTTTACTCAAGGCTTAAGAGAGGATTATATTACTTTATCCCTCCTAATCTTTCTGAATTTCTTAGTTCTATTACTCTGTTTTTAAGGCACAAAAATGTATATAAGATTTTTAGGCTCCAGTGCTCTTGACTTTTATATACTGTGAATAAACAGATGGTTTAAACATAAATTTTGAGTAGTTATCTGTATAAGTTTTTCTTACATATTTGTTATATGCAATTTTTATTTAAAAAATCTATAATTTGGCTTGCAGTATAACATAGATCTTTTTGAATGAATTATCATTTTATTTTTTAGAATAAGTATATTCTGGCAATGGTAACTATTGAAAAAAATACTGAAAAAACTAGGAGTAATAAAAGCTTACATCTAGCCCCATTGGAATAGCTGTTTGTACTTCTAAGGTCCAAAAATTTTGGGATACACAGAGAACAGTCTGTCCAGGCCAATCCCGTACCCAGTGAATTCGCTCATGTTTTGTATAGGCCAAAATTGCATCTCCAATTACCTAATTGAAAAAGAAAATGCTAAAGATTAACAGTTTCTTGAGCAAGCTATATAATGAAGAGCTAAATTCTTAAACTAGATTAACTCATACTGCTCAACTTTTTACAACATTCTTAACCAATTATGAAAGACTCATTTAACACATGTGATTAGAGCTATTTAAATTCAAGTTTATTCATATGCCTGTGATCAAAACAAATATTACATAATATTTTATTTTCTGATACATTAAAAATTTGTGTGAACCACATTATATTAATGTCAAATATTCACTTGAACAATTTTAGTCAAAGATATCCTATATATATTTGGATTGAACAAACACAAACAAATTCAAAAAATTCCAAAATGAGATCTATCAAATTCACAGATAATGATTTTCATTTAATTTAATCAGATCTCCACTCAGACATATGCATGTGGATATATGCACACTCAGGCAAACCACACAATCTCTTTAAAGTTCCTCCTGTGATTCCAGACCTCACTTCTCAATACTGTAGTTTGATGCCCAAGGCAGTGATGACAGAGACAGATGTATAATTCATTCATGGAGAGTTGAGGGCTGTAAAGTCAGGGAGTATAATTTGTGTACTTTGTTACATATGTTCAGTGGACTGACATATCTACTTTTTCTACCAACCATCAGTGAGAAACACCGTATTCTATTATATGCATCAACCAAAAATAGTAATGTCATCTGTGAGGTGGTAAGCACTTTAATGTTTGAATTTTAGAAAAGATTGTCAAAATTAGATTTCTCTGAAAATATATAAGGATGGTTAAAACCTTTCTGGATTTCTATTCTCACTGGGATATTTACAGAACTAAAGAAAGATAAAGGGCAGGGTGTTGGCTATTGATAATAAAGACATTTTTAAAGGCAAGAAGCAGCCACAGAAAGGGCAGGTAAAATGGACAACTGAGGGATGGAAGAGACAAAAAAAGAAGAGAAAGGCTTAGCCAATAAATGCCGAGAAGATGGAGTAAATATGTGCTCTAGAAGCATACTGTGGGGAGAACAACAGGAAGACATAAAATCTAAATCACAGCAAGGGATGTCTATAATAATCATATGAGGAAAAATATGATTATATAAAGTTCAACGATGTCATATGAAAAGTCTATTATTATATGTATGTTTACCATATATATTATATATATGGCATACATAGAATAATATATATGCAGTAGCCTTTCAAGCATGCAAACACATATAGCACAACATAGTAGCACATATTAATGTATCTTATTTGTAGTATTTTATATTGCTTTTGCTTGGCTATTTTACCGACACAAACTTACACATAAATGTTTTGAGAAGATATTTATTTCCTACACAATTTCTTACCACCACATCTAAATGCTCTGAAATAGCAATCAAAATATTTTCTCTAAGTACTTTGACAAATAAAATTAAAAGAATAGTTGAAATAACATCAGATATGCCTAAAATAATGACTTATCATTGTATACTACATCAATTAGCAAATCATACAACCCAATTAAATGCTGCTAAATAGTATTAAAAGTGAAATTTATTAACATTGCTAATGGCCACATAAATGGTAATGCTATTTGTCAATACTTATCAAGACCTGTGAAAACTTATCCTCTTTGGCCCGGCGGTCCTACGCATGAAAAGTTTTTATAAGAGAATAAATAATTCAATCAAAGAAACCAGCTATATGCATAAGTATATTCATTGTAATTTAATTCATAACAGGGAGAAAATGGGAAACTGTCCAAAAGATTTTACATTTTCTAGTATATATTAACATTATGCAGGCAAGATTTAAACCATATTTAAGAAGAGAAAGAAACATTAAGACACACGGTAACATTAAACATCTAGATTCCAACAAATTTTTCCAATAATGTGTGGGAGAATCTGAAATATTAATTTAAAAATGAATTAATTAATTATCCCTCATGCTCCCTGCTCAATCATGATTTTCATTCTTGATGAAGAACGTAAATGGTAAGCCCACATTATAGTAAAAAATGAACTTAACTGTTCAATCTTTATTTGTTGGCATGACTTGAAGTTCACTTATTAACAAAGATAATTACAAATGATTGAGCTAACAGTATGTGTTATGAGATGTGGAAAACATGAAGTTGCTATTAACTGCAGGAAGTATATATGATTTTCTACCATTTTGGTATGTGTTTTATATACTCACAGAACAAAAAGATTCATATACGTCAAGGAGATTGACGTAAACCTGTAGAGAAGTACTTCCAAGGTAAGACTAAAGACAGACTGTGTAGACCAGAGCGGATCTAAGTAATGATGAAAGAACTAGCATGTGGCCGCATGAAATGAGACAGATGTATTACTAAAGCACACGTTATCTGTAGTATGGATGTCATTTTGTCCTACTTTTTTAAGTAAGTCACCAAAAAATTACCATCATAGACCATCTCTTTGCCTTCAAGTTATCTATCACATTTGAATTGGTAATTCATGACTCCATTTCTGTCTAACTGACAGTGTCTTTGTCAATAATACTTGATCATTCTTTTCTAAAAATAATAAATATAACTGATTACCTTGTGGATGGACTTAATCATAACTCTCTCTAACTCAACCAACCACTTTTCTACTTGACCTCTGGCTTTGGCTGTTGAAATGACCTCTGTGAGTTCCACAACCTCTCCTTCACTACTCTTCATGTGAGTAATCTCTAACGTTTCTGTGAATTCCACCTTTGCAATTCCTTCAAAGCATTTCTTCAAGTGAGGTTGCACCCTGTCAGGAAAAAAGTTTTTAAGAGAATTGATCAAATTAAAACAATTCCTTAAATTCCAGTGTTCTTTGTGCACCAATCTTCATCTAAAATTCATAAATGTATACTACGAGTCAGGTCTGTGCTAGGTGCGGCTGGAGGTGAAGTGCTGAGGAAAAGACAAAAGCCCCAAAACCAAAATGAAGAAAAAGATACAATCTCTGCCCACAAGGATTATATACTCTAGTGAGAAGTCAGCACTAATTGAATAATCACAAAATTATCTGTAAAATTACAATTATAAGAAGAGCTATCCATGAGGCTTTGTCTTCAACACAAAGAATTAAAAGATGGCAAAGGTAACATAAAGAGCAAACCAGTCGTGACTAACAGATAAATACACTAATCCGAATAATCTTCAAATGCACAAAAGTAGTCATTTCAAATGGGATTTTCAGAGACTGCCTGAAAAATGTGGACTAGGTTTAGTGTTTTAAGTACTTTGTAGTTTACTAAATCAACTGCTTTGACAGTACCCAACTGTTAGTCTATTCAGTGTAATATAGATGGGACTGAATAAACCCCTCATTTTTGGCACATTACCAATAACTAGTTGCATTCATCTTCCAAATGGGCAAAAAGAAGCAGAGTATTAAAAACTCAGATGGAAATCTGAGCCTAAATCTATTTTTGTCTGGATAACTTGTTTCCTACTTTGTAGGCACAAGATATAAAATTAACAAATTTGTTTAACAAATATCCATCAGGTGCTCTTCCAAGGATTTGGGGAGTCGGCAAGGAAAAAAGAGTCAAAAATCTCTACCATCATGGAGCTTATATTCTGCTAGAGGAAAACAAGCAGTAAAGAAATAAGTGCATTAATTATAGAGTATACCAGATGACAAGTATGCAGAAGGAAAATAAGGCAGAGATGCTACATCCAGGAAGGTGGCTGCTGAGTGCTGGAGGGGCTGCCCTTTTAACTATGGTGGTGAGGGAAGGCCTCCCTGAATGGCAGATGTTTGAGTAGGTTTCCACAAAGATCTATAGAAGGTAAAGGAAGAAGGACCTTTGGGCAAGGAGCATTGTAGGCAAAGAGGACAGTTCACTGGGGTGGGGGAGGCTGCCCTTTTTATGTGGGAACTGCAAAAAGGCTGGTGAACTATAAGCAGAGTGCGCAAGAAAACTAGTAGAAGATGAGTAGGAATGATAATGGGGAAGAGATGGGGTTCCTGCAAGCCACTGTAAGGGCACTGGCCTTTATTCTGAATGTGATGTAAAAGAGGCATGTGTTCTGGAAAATCTATAAGAAAACGTGATAAAATAAAAAATCCATTTGAGGTTCATCACATTTGGGAAAAGTATCATTCAATATATTATTTATGTTTTTAAGAATTATTCAAAGTTGATTATTGATAATATTTAAACTATTCTAAAAAAATTATTTCATAAACATGATTATATATTTATGTTCTACCTTGTTCTAAAGATTAAGTTTAAGCAGATAAATTTAGCCATGTATTATACATGTAAGTTACTTACCTAGTGGGATCTTTAGTCTCAGATAGTATCTCAAGAAGTTCATCATTCGACAAGAAAAAGAATCTGGGGAAGAAGAGGCGTTTCTTTTCCAAATATTCATTAAGTCCTTTAAGAATGAGTTCCAAAAGTTCATTTGATTTTTTCAGTCTTTCCAGCATTCTTTCAATAGTTACAACTGTCAGAACATGTTTATCCTAAAAATAAAAATAAAATCCCCTCAATTCAACAATTTGAAATAGTAACTTTATTTATATTCATATTATATTTGAAATTGCATGTTTTTAATCAAAAGTTATGCAATTTTTTTTTTTTAAGACAAGGTCTCACTCTGTTACCCAGGCTAGAGTGCAGCGGCATCATCACAGCTCACTGCAACCTCAAACTTCTGGGCTCAAACAATCCTCCTGCCTCAGTCTCCTGAGTAGCTGGGACTAGAGGTGTTCACCACCACATCTAGCTAATTTTTTGTTTCTATGTTTGGTTGCCCACCTAATTTTTTCTATTTTTAGTAGAGACAAGGTCTCACTCTTGCTCAGGCTGGTCTCGAACTCCTGACCTCAAACAATCCTTCTGCCTTGGCCTCCCACGGTGCTAGGATTACAGGTGTGAGCCACCACGCCGCCAAAGGTTATGCAAATTTTAGAGGAATATTTATTTTTAAAAAGTAGTCTTGCATATGCTAATTCCACCTTTCCTCTTTAAGGATATAAAAGTCACCTTGACTTGATCCTTAGCAATGTTGTTCACAATTTCTCATTCTAAGTTGGAAAGAGTAAGAGACAGAAAATGAGAGAGAATGCCACCTGAACTCCCAAGGACAGTGGAAACAAAGTAGTATAAGATATGTTCTTTTGTCTTTTATTCTCTGAGGAAAAGTACTCTAAATAGTAAGTCATCATTATAACTATTATTTTGAATATTATTGTTATCAATAATAATAACACAATCCCTGTTTTTATAACTATAGAGAAAAAAGTAAGATGGGAGTAGAGAAGGAGTTTTCAATGAAGATCTTATATGGGAAACAATTACATTTGGAACTATTTTATAAAACTTCTTGCTGAAGCTCAAGATGTGCTCTTCCTGAACTTCCTAGAGACTAAGACTGTTCTACCTTTAAGGCATGGAATTCTGAATATTCTATCACATGAAAGTGTCACTATGAGCTGTTTGCTTGAAAATGATGCAAACATAATAGAATATTTTAGAAAGATTTTTCTCTTATGCTATGGGATTCAAAGTAAGAATTATAACCAAAAGCTGATCTTAAGAACTCATATTTTTAAAAAAGTATATAGAGTTCATTGATTTCCCAAAATATCTATACAGTAACCAATAATCTATTATAGGTTTTACAGTAATCAGTAATCTATACAGTGATTTTCATAAACCCAGTGGTACATTTAAATTATGGCCTGAGTCTTTGTTGTGCTGTGTGTGTGTGTGTGTGTGTGTGTTCATTATCTATTTGAAACATAAAAGTGTTAGGAAGTATGATAAAATGCCTTTTAAAACTGTGCGCCTTTAAAGATCTAATCTTATTATTAATACATGATTCATATATTTGTGATTTTCATAAACCACTGGGTTTAGAAATACATATTAAAATATAATCTATTAATAAAGTTGAAATAAAATTCTTTTTACTTTCTTTTTTTCTTTAACACATGGTTGATCTCATTCAGGCCTAGTCTCGCTTTTATAATTCCAAACTCAGTGTTCACCATCAACACCATTGACAAAGTAAGGAAAGTTCTTTACTAAATAAGCTTAAAGATGTTAAAAAGAGGTGTTAAAACTCAATAGAGATTTCAATCACCAAATAACAACCCTCATGAGAACACACTAGACATTTATTAATATGACTAAGAGAGCAGGTTATATGAAATTAAATCAAGAGAATATTGTTATAAAATAAACATTAAATTTTAAGACTAACTATTAATAATTAAACTTATTTCTGTTACTCAGCCACAACTAAGAGATCAAGCCAAACTGTCAGTTGTAAATTGTTCCATATAAGAATTTTATTCTGTTGCAGGAGTCTCTAAAATATGTTTTTGTTGATGTACTTTGAACATAGCTGAAAAGGAAAGATATAATTTTCTGCTTTGTTTTGAGTTATAACAATGTAACTCGGAAACATAGCAATTTAATCAAAGAACAGAATAATTATCATTAATACCTGTTTTCTCAATAAAACAGGAATATATGAATCATGTATTAATATGATTAGATCTTTAAAGGTACACAATTTTAAAAGGCATTTTATTATACTTTCTAATGGTTTTATGTTTCAAATCAACAATAAACACACACACACACATACACACAGCACAACAAAGACTCATGCCATAATTTAAATGTGCAATTCATTCAGTGAATTATAGAGTAGTATTCTTGCATGCCTAAATCCAAAAACCGAAATGGTGTTCTTAGAGTGCCATCTTCTGGAAAAGTATGCCTTTCTTTGTTGAAAATTTTTAAAAAGCTGAATTGTGGCTAATAAATGTGAAAAACTCCTTTTACAAATAAATAATATTTGTTGTTCTTAAACACATAATTTATTATAATGTTTCTGTTCTTAATCTGAGATTTGAAAGCTAAATATTCAATTATTTAAACAACAAGTCATATTCCCTTCACTATATACTATAGTTACCAAAACAACCACAAACAAACAATAACAACAAAAACCTCTGGAAACAGCATTCAAGTAAAAATTTTTGACTATTAAATTTCTGAGGTCAAACTCATTTAACCAGATTAGCTCAATGACTCTGAACCAAATATGCTACTTCTAAACGAACCAGGCAGTAATCTATGTACCTTTGTATATGGATTTAGGGGAAAAAAAGTAATCATCTCATGACTGGAAACCGAACTACGTTCACTCTCTCCTTGTGAGAAGATGAACATAATAAAGACTGCATCAGATTTTTTTTAAAAAGGTCCTAAAGTTGGACAGACCTCGTTTCTATTCCACTCTCTGTTCCTTATTACCTGTGTGAGCTTGGATCATTTGCTTAATCTGAGTCTATATTCCTTACCTTTAAAATGGGGATGAGAGCCCTTCTCTCAAAGCTGGTATGAGCCCTCAATCACTAAATTAGATAACATATTTGAAGTGACTAATCTGTGCCTAAACACACATACACTACCCTTTTGCCTCCCAACCCCCATAATTGTCTCTTAGAGACACACACACTCCAGGGAAAAGGAGAGAATGAAGCATTTATATTACTCCATCAGCTTTATGGAGTTAAAATGAACATTTTATAATCTGCCATCCTTCAAGGAAGATATTTGCCATTGTAAAATAAAACTGACTTTAAACTCCTTTAAGCATTGCCATAAAATCCTGGGACAGAGTAGGCATTCCATGAATATTTGTTGAACGGCTGAATGAATGAGGATGAGTCTGTGGACATACGGGGGAACTCAGGGAAGGTACAACCTTCCATGTTGTACCAGGCTGGTACTTATTAGCTACGTTCTCAGGATTTAACAATAAGATGTTATAACAGGAAGCTACCTGAAATCTGAAATTTAGTATGACTTCCTTGACACTTTAATTACTTTCTGTCTCCTGAAGGGGAAGAAATAAATTATTAACTGTCATATTTTTGGGTTAATGGAACAATTTTACAACTTTCATGTATCTTCTTTTGCTTCACAAGCATCCACCAATCTCATCAACTCAGATGACAATCTACTGGTTGATTTACATTTCTAAACAAAACGACTGTGATATCAAGGGTTTTAAACTTTAATGTGAGCATATAGAGAGTGCTTTCTAATTACTGCTGCCAGAAAGCTTCACGGAAAATACAGTTTTGTATACTTAGTGGAATTAAGCTCAAGCCTGTTCAGTAAATTTGTGGAAGCATAAATTTCCTAATCTGAAATCCCTGGACAACAGAAAACTGGTAAGATTTTCATTAAACCTTTTACACTAAGAAAGAAAATGTGGGTTGACAGAGTAAAACTATAAGCCCCCTTGCAATTTTAAGATTCTTTGACCTCGTCAAGAATAGAAATTCTTTCATTTAAGATCCAGGATATTTCCAGGATTAATCCACATCTCAGGGCCCACTTACCGAAAACAGAATTTTGAGAAAAGTTTTTTCAGAGTAAACTCAGAATCCTTAGAACTAGCAGTAATTAATTTAGGGATCAATCTCAATTATTTGTTTACTCATTCAACAAATATTTATTGAGGGCCAGCTACATCCACATATCAATCACTGTTCTCAGTTCTTGGGCAAAAACAGTGAACAAAACAAAGATCTCAGCCTCTATGGGGAAGGTAGACAATAAATAACAAACATAATTCATAAATCATATAGCAAGTCAGAAGATGATATATGTTACACAAAAGAAAAGGGGGATAAGGAGTGTCAAAAAATGCAAAGGCAGGTCAGTTTCAAATAGGTTTCTCATTGTGAGCCTCTTCGCAAAGGTAATATTTGAGAAAAGACTTCAAGGAAGCAAGGTATTAACTCTGCAGATATTTAGAGGTAGAGTATTCCAAGAAGAGGGTCCAGCCAGTACAAAGGTCCTGGGGCACAGTGTGTTTGATATTTCTGGTTTTAAAAAGAAAGAAGAAGGAAGCCAGTGTGTCTGGAATAGAGTAAATAAAGTGAAAAGTTATGAAAACAGACATAAGAGTGGAGTGAGCAGATCAAGAACTTCCTATTCAATTAAACCGCTGATATATCCCCACACAGAGGCATTTCTCCCTTGGATACTAAGATTAGTTACTCTAGTTAAGATAATCTTTAGTTGCTTTCAACTAGCAAAAATTAAGAAGCAAAATTGTTGTGAATAGCTTATTTGATGAATTGGTGGGATGTGTCACTTCTATTTTCACATGTTAATTCTCAGAACCATGTACTCTGCCCACAGGAGAAACCATATGGTTGGAGCTGGTGGAGAACAAATGT
Source organism: Cheirogaleus medius (assembly GCA_008086735.1). NCBI lineage: Eukaryota > Metazoa > Chordata > Mammalia > Primates > Cheirogaleidae > Cheirogaleus > Cheirogaleus medius. The sequence goes on from VBSM01001562.1 coordinate 37,702,022, forward strand.
CATGTATATGCTAGAACGGCACCCCAAACTTACAAACTATTCTCTTCCCTCAGGTCCAGCAAATGAGTCTTCAATACGAGCTATTTCACTTTTTATAAGGTCAATGTTCACAGAAGGACCTGTAAATCTCACGAGTATCAGTCAACTGCTCCATTTCCCTTATAATATGAGTTCCTTAGCAGAAGAATGTTGTGTGGAAACTGTGACAATGAATAAGTCATTCAGTAAGTCAATGAATGACAGTGTTAGCGGAAGCTTGGGATGGGAAAAGAAAAATCCATCTCGTGCAGACAAATCATGGCCTGCTTCCATATGGAAAGAGGGCCAGTGTAGTACTTAATCCCCTCTAAATGACTGCCTGGTCTCTCTAGGTATGGTGCTATAACAGAAGCACTATGCTAATTTCTGCTGTTGGCAGCTTGAGCACTCAGCAGTGTTGGTGAGGGGTAACCTGTGATAGTAAATCTTTCGATAATTTCCATCCCTGCCATCATGATTTCTTTGTTTATAACTAAAGTGACTGTATATCCCCATTTGACGAACAGAGTTCTGGTTTATGCTTGCTTTCCTGGATTAATTACTAATTGCTTTAATTCTCAAATGTTCTCCAGTTTGGATATGATTATTCTATTTCATATCTCACTCTATACATACTGGTATATGCTGGTTGACAGTCACAAAACAAGTCAACCGGTCAACCATATAATCAAGTGCCTCTTTTTTGCAGTGGTACCTTTTATTTAGCATTCACCTGGAACACAAATATGCTCACATTTAAGTCTATTCTGTGATCCCTTATAGATCTCTTCCCCAGACTTCCTTATTACCCATCCTTCAAACTTGTTTCTAAGTCCTTGATTATGCAGCAATACTCTTTGCTACTGATCATGATCAATGTAGATCCATGCTTCTGACCAAACATTCTTTCCAAGCAAGGTTAAAAAAAAACAAAAAACTGACATACTCATTTAAGTTAAGCCTGCTAGAAGGACTCCCCTCCTACTGTTCTTTAAGGCCAACTCTAAATGGGGTTGTAATTTCCACTTCTGGATAGTGCAAGCATATTTTGTGCAAACATCCGTAAATCAGTCTCTAGTTTCTTAAAATCACACATTCTACCATTTTAATCTTATTGAGATAGGCCATCACAGAAGCCAGGTTTTGGTCAATGAAGCAAGTAAATGGAACCACTCACAATTCCTTAACTAGCACATTGAAACAAGATCTCTGGTAAATGCACTAATATCAACACATTTGACCACAACTAATTTAGGTTCTTTCCTCCCTAGACAAGCACCACACAATACATTGCCACTCATATTTCTGCAGATTTCTGCCAAGGCTTCTGGCAACAGAGGCTCAGCAGAATTTGAGGGTCAGGGTACCCAGAGTCAATCAAATTACCCAAATGTCCCCATTTCCAGATTTCATCATGCCACTCTTTCCCAATGAGTAAACTACCTTTCACACAACAGGTCTGGAAAGGCTGTGAATGATATCACATTGACATTTGGTAACTCACTGAATCAGATTCTGTAACTCATTTTTGATTAAGTCAAACTTGTATCTATGAGAAATAAAAGGCTCTTTAAAGGCAATCACAGAAGCTCCTTAGTCCTCTGACCACATCCTGAGCAAAGAATTTAAAACTATGGATTATGCCATTTATTTAATTTCTCCAGTGATTTTGAAAGAATCTAGCCCATCTCACATGTCTTGTATTTCAAATTCTTGCCATATTGACCTATTCAGCAGCTACTTCATCCACCAAACACTTGCCTGTAAAATAAAAATATTCCTTCCAGAAGACCAAGAGCATAATTTAAGTAAGTGATTTTTGCACTGCATACCAGGCATTATCAGTGTCCTATTTTCAAATGATAATTAGATCGTCAGTGCCCTAAAACCCAAGTGGCTCATACACAATCCTAGGTCCCATCCTTGAGATTCTAGTATATTGATTCAAGTTCAGAGCAGAATCCCTCTAGGTATATTAAGCAAAAAGGGATGTAACACAGGGAATGAAGTGATTACAAGGTCACTGGAAGGCCTAGGGGAACACATTCCAGGATGGGCTTCCAGGAGAGACTCCTAAAACACTAGAACTGACCTTCCAGGAGTTACTACATCTGCCCTAATCAAGACAAAAGGATACCACCACTGGAACTACTGAGTTCAAGAACCCACCATGGCGGCCGTGATGCTAGGGACCAGAGGGTGGGATCAGGAAGCCATTATCATCACTGTCTCTCAATACCCATAAAACTGGTAACCAGTCATTGAAGTCTTGTTAGAAAAAAAAAAATGTCATGTGTTCATTATCTTGCTTGATAGTAGAAATAGATAAAATGGCAGGAAGATGGCCACTTTCATTTATGCCTTCCAAATTCCAAATGAGTGCAGCTAATTGACAAGATCTAAATCATTTCCAGAAATTTAGATGCTAGAGAGTCTGGGAGATGATGTTGTTTCGGCTTTTCAGTTCACTAGAAAGAGGTGAGATGCTTGGTGGCAAATGATTGCATTTACTATAGTAAAGGAAAAAAGAAAAATAAAGAATGATTCCTTAGTTTCTGGCTTGAGTAAAACTGATGGGGTTAGACTAGAAAAGGAAAGTGTTTGAGGAGAAATTCAAGAGTACCTTCTTTTGCCTTGTGTGGAATACAAAAGAAGATTTAGGCAGACCAAAAGCCAATTTTGGGGATGAAATACAGTATACATGAAGAGGGATTATCCACTTCTTTCATCTCCCTCTGGTGGACAATTAGCCAGTTCTCATCTCCTGAATCTTAGTAAGGGGACTCAAGAGAGTCCCTAGTAAAGTTTTCATGTGCCTGAAAAGAGGGGAGGCTGACACTATCTTCCCCAGCTAGAAGTCTGCTCAGTCACCAGGTGTGCTGACCTGCCCCAGAGCTACCAGAGCAGGAAGAGAACCCAGGAGAAGGAGGCGCAAGGACTATGTGCTCAAGGTTACTAATCACTGCCAGGAGCTTGTCCATGTTATGACCACTGACAAAGAGAACAGCCCATTTTCCAGGATCAGTTACATCAGAAAATGTTCTTTTATTCTTATTCTTTCTCTCTCACTCCTCCTCTCCATCTGCCTGTCTCTCTCTCCAACCCTCCCTCCCTCCTTTTCACCGTGTCCTTTCCAACACCAGGTGACAAGTGCAGGAAGGAGAAAAATAATGTGGGAGCACAGTCTTCATATCTCCCGACCCTAGAACTGCAGGTTTACTTGCACTGTGGGGAAAAGAACTCAGAGTGGAACATGAGATTGAAGTTTTAAAGCAGGTACAGCTATGTCCTCATAAACAAAACTATCTTAATAACCAAAAGTGACTGAAAAATTCTGGAATTAGACCGAAAGGTCAATAAGGGAGCCTCTCTCACTGAGAAAGGGGCTTTGCCCAACATAGTTGGTAGCTGGTACCAAAACATAAAATTATTTCATGTTTATACCTCAAGGAACCAAGATATCTCAATGAAGCCAACTATATTAACAATAGCATTTACAACTTATTTTTAACCTCTGAGGTTTTTCTCTTGGCAAAGTTTACTTCTAAAAGAACCTTTATTAGGAACCCCTAAGAATGAAAGTAATAACTTTTTGTACTAAGCAATTAATCCAGTGGCCTCTACTACATGGATCATCACATAAGACTTCCTGAGAGAATATGGCTCTATGTTTATTTTCAAAGCTTTAGTGAATGTGAACAAAAGCTGCCCTGATACTAACATACTGAGAAGGAGAAAATGCAAAGCAGGAAAATGAAGTGCCTCCTCACACACAAAAAAAACACGCCTGCTTATTTAGGAATAAGGGCAAGTAATGGGAATTTTTTGCCTGTTTGTTTTTAATTCAGCAGTTTTATAGGATCAAAAATCTGCCTCCTTTATTTACTAGCCCCAGCACAGCTGCCCCTTTTCAGGCACTGAAATAGCTACAAAATTCCTTAGCAATACAGGGTTTTGAAGAGCAATTTTGATCAAATATTTCAAAAAGAATTTTTTTGTTCTTTAAATTACATTAACTAAAAAAAATAAATAAATAAAAAAATAAAAAATAAATTACATTAGCTAAAAGAATACAAGCATCTACTTTTTGCAGCTTTGGACAACCAAAAAATTCTACTTCATTCCTTTCCAGATGAAAATGTATACATGTTTTAAAGATTTTTGTACTGTTGTAAGGAAACTATATATGAAAAACTAAATTTATAAAATAAATTAATTAGTGATTATTATGTTACAAAGTGACTTAACTAACAGGTTCTTTAAATATGGAATTAATTCCAATGTGATTAATTTTATAAAAGTTTGGTTTATACAGAAATTTGTTTCAAGTATTACATAAAATGAGGTAAACTTATTAAATAAATAAACTCTTGTCTATCTTTCTGAATATTTTCCTATCAAATCAAATAGTTCTGCAGTCCCCAAGCCCTGGGGCGTGGACTGGTACTGGTCTGTGGCCTGTTAGGAACAGGGCTGCACTGCAGGAGGTAAGCGGCTGGGGAGCAAGTGAAGCGTCATCTGTATTTACAGCCACCGCTATCGTTCACATCACTGCCCGAGCTCCACCTCCTGACAGATCAGGGGTGGCATTAGATTCTCATAGGAGCACGAACCCTACTGTAAACTGCTCCTGTGAGGGATCTAGGCTGCATGCTCCTCATGAGAATCTAATGCCTGATGATCTGAGGTGGAGCTGAGGTGGTGATGCTAGTGCTGGGGAGTGACTGCAAATACAGATTATCATTAGCAGAGAGGTTTGACTGCACGATAAATGTAATCCACTTGAACCATCCTGAAACCATCTCCCACCTCCACTCCATGGAAAAATTGTCTTCCATGAAACTGGTCCCTGGTAGCCAAAAAGGTTGGAGTCTGCTGATACAGTTGATGTCAATACAGTATCATCAGTATTCAGGACTATAGCGAGAACTCTCAAAGCTTAAATAATAAAGATATGTATTATTTCTAGTTCAGGGTAGGAAAATTTTAAGATAATATTCATTCTATCTTACAGTATTGTATTTGATCAAAATACCAATGCATAAGTTTATATTCATTAAATGATATAATTTAATAACATTCTTTTTCTATTTTAATCTTAACTTCAATAACACATAAACTATGCTTCATAGATAGTAAATGTCTTCTGAATCGAACAAAAACCATCCTTGTTTAAGGTTTATTGGTTTTTATTAAATTCCCTCCTTAACTTAAATTGTAAGTTCTCCACAGTGTTTGTGTACTTTTTTATTTCTCATTGCATTTTGTTTATATTTATTGGACTCTTTAGATCTATATATCTTTGCAACTCATCTTTATTTTAGGTCTCTACTAGAGAAACTTGTTGACTGAGTGGTTGGCAGGCTGACGTATTTCCACCGCAGCCCACGACAAGAGGGCCATAGAGTCGATGGAGACAGCCAGCACCTCATCCAGTGTCTTCCTACCAGAGCATCAGGTAAGAACCATTAATAGGTGGAAGGTCATTAGACAATGCCATTTCGACCTCAAGGAGTAATCAGGGCAAAATATCTATTTTTGCTTTTGATAGCTCTTGCTCCTAGCATTCTAAAATAATAGCTGAAAAGAGAATGTATGTGGGGGAAAAGATAGATAATGGTTTATTGGATAAAATAATGGCTTATATGGATTTTTAAAAATAAAAATCATGTCACTTCAACCAAATAATTACAATTTTGGAGATTTTTACCTACCTGTGTAACACTTTTCATTATATCTCTCCATGTTTTATCCACAGATGTAAATCGTCTGCCTTCCTCAGGCATTTGAGACATAATGTCCGGAGAGCTGAAAATGGGCTCCAAATACAGCCACGTGGCTTGGACCTTGAGCCATTCATCCAGGATCTCCTGAAGCAGTAGGAGCTTGCCCTCCCATTCTCTGAGGAGCAAAACACAGACATTCTTACTGACATCAAAAAAGCAATGCTTCAGACGATAAAACTCAAAACCATAATTAGACTGTCAATATGTAATGTTGTTATTCTAATTTCCATATTTCTATTTTATCTAATTTCATTCAAAGATAAATCACTAGATTTGTTATACAAAATCTGTTTCAAAATAACATGGTATTTCTGCTAATACATGTGTTAAGATATACCTATCTACAAATGGGCTGGTTTCTGTATATGTCATAATGATAAACCTTTCTGTGATCCAGTTCCATGGCTAGAGGGTACAAATTGAGAAATGAGATTCTGGAGACAGAAAGATATTCCCAATAAAGTTTACTCTGAGCTTCTGAGGAAAGGTAGTTATAGCCAAAACTCATTTCCTTTAACATTCTTTTTTTTCTTAATTTGGGCCCATTAAGGTTTTATTTCCAGAATAAAATACAGTTGACCCTCGAACAACACAGGTTTGAATCTACTTATACACGAATTTTTTTCAAAATAGTTACACGAAGTATGTATGCCTCTCCTGCCTCCCCTTCCATGTCCTCTACCTCTTCTGCCTCTGCCACACCTGAGACAGCAAGACCAACCCCTCCTCCTCTTCCTACTCCTCCGCCTACTCAACATGAAGACAAGAAGATAAAGACTTTTATGATGATTCACTTCTACTTAATGAATAGTAAATATATTTTCTCTTTCTTATGATTTTCTTCATAACATTTTCTTTTCTCTACTTGCTTTATTTTAAGAATACACTATATAATACATATCATATACAAAATATGTGTTAATTGATTGCTTATGTTATCGATAAGCCTTCTAGTTAACAGTAGGTTATTAGTATTTAAGTTTGGGGGGAGTCAAAAGTTATATGCATGTTTTTGACTGCATGAGGGTTCAAGGACCCTAGCCCCTGCATTGTTCAAAGTCAACTGTATTTCAGTCTATAAGATATAACTAGCATTTAAAGAAAAATCTACATATTGCAAAATATGGCATTCATGAGGCATTCATGAGAAGGAGGCATATTTAAATTTACAATAGGTTATCAGTTCATTTCTAAATACGGAGAATATAAATAATGACTTAATTTCCTCAAGATAAATATTATAATTACTCCATAAACTAACAACTCTGTGTATATTTATCATCACAACATCCTTATGAGGTAGGGTCCATTGGGATATCTATTTATCAATAAGGAGACTAAGGTACATAAAGGTAAGTGCCACGTTCAAGTTTAGCCAACTAATAAACAATAAAGCCAAGATTTGAACCCAGACAGCTGTAACCACTCTACTATCAGAGATAACATGGCTGTAAAGAAGAATGACTACTTAACTGCAACAGAACTTAGAGGTGGGATAGCTTTATGTGTATTTTAATGCATTACAAGTCATTTATAAGTAGTGATGTGTAATTTTAGATCTTGAAAACAAAGAAATGTTAAGAGTTCTCCAAATCACCAGGCATTTTCAAATGCCTCTCTAAAATATTTTTCTTAGGCCGGGCGCAGTGGCTCACACCTGTAATCTTAGCACTCTGGGAGGCAGAGGCCGTCGGATCGCTCAAGGTCAGGAGTTTGAAACCAGCCTGAGCAAGAGCGAGACCCCATCTCTACTAAAAATGGAAACAAATTAATTAGCCAACTAAAAATATATACAAAAAATTAGCCAGGCGTGGTGGCGCAAGCCTGTAGTCTCAGCTACTCGGGAGGCTGAGGCAGAAGGATCGCTTGAGCCCAGGAGTTTGAGGTTGCTGTGAGCTAGGCTGACGCCATGGCACTCTAGCCCAGGCAACAGAGCCAGACTCTGTCTCAAAAAAAAATAAAATAAAATATTTTTCTTTCAACGTTTATCAATGAATTTCTTTAACCTCTTTGCACAAGAAGACATGAATACCTCTGCTTTCTTCTGATGCAGTAAATTTCCTACTTGCTAATGATATCATGCATTCCATTTTTAGAGTAATATAGAAATTATTCTCTTGATGTGCACACTGGAGCAAGCTGGCAGGAGGCAGAACAACCAAACACATAGAATGAGCTAAGGTCAGAGTGTGCCCAAGTTTATAATGTATCAATAACCAGAGGCAGACACTTACAAGCAGTCAGCTTTCCCTTGCCATGCAAATTCACATTGAAAACAGTAGTATGATTTAGGTGTTCTCTGGTTTTTTTTTAAGGTAAAATAAAAACTGCTTAATACAAATTATAAAAACTGAAAATATTGACAAACGGAACAAACAGGCTTTAATTTAATTGGTTGTGTACAATGCTTAAGCTCCAGACTAAAGTTGTAATTTTATTCTTTTTCACTTATTAGTTTTCCTCCATGCTTATGAGTAGAAATTATAATAGATGTTTAGGGATTATCTACAACAAACTAATTAGTATATTTTAAAAATGACATTATCTTCAGTTTTATAGTTTATACATTCTATAAACTATGTTCACAGATACAAAATTATTTTTGAGAGCCAACAAGTAAGATCAGATTTAGGTAATAAAAATGAATATCTGGATATTGATTGTTTAATGCCTTTGTTATGGATCTAGACATTAACAAACCACTAAGATGATAGCAAAGGATCAGTACTCTTTGAAAAGCAGTGAAGGTTACCATTCCTTACAATAAAGCTTTAAAAATATTAAGGATGAAATGTGGAATCAATTCTCAAAACAACTTTACATTAAATACAAGTGATTTTGGTAACAGTATAAACAATGTCATATAAATATCATTTTACCTCATTTGTTTTTCATAAGGCTTAATGAAAGGAGATCCTCGCATAGTTTGCGTTTTAATAATATGATCATCCAACAACATCTGAATTTCATCAACTGATGACAAAATAAATGTCCCAGTTTCTCTATAAGGAAGAATGACAAATTCCATTGCATCCCATTCATTAATCATCTTCTCCATGGCCTTTTCAAGAGAATATTCTTTGCTAGCTGATTCACTAATACCTTCAAATCTGTCTAAATATGGTTCTAGATTCATGTCTAAAAAAGAGAAGACAGTGGAGTCATCTGCTGGCTGCAAGGAGTAACCAACAATGTCAGACAAGGCGTCCCAGTGCCTGGGGCGCAAACCAGGATTACAGATCACTTGAATGAGAGGAATGTGCTGCTTGAAGTTTTCCACCTTTGATCTTACTTTTTTTGTCATTGCCAATGCATTTGGAGAATCATGAAAGGTTTTCTCCAGCTTATATAGTGTCCTCCAGTAATTTCCAACATCTGTTTCTACTTGGTCTGGATTCACCTTGTGATATGGTCCTTCTGTCCATGCTCTGTATTTGGTGCTAAATTCAACAGCAGTTTCATAGAGACGAAGATAAGGGTTCAAACCATCTTGGATTTTTTTACGTTGAGGATATACTGATGGTAGCCAACCAAATGCCTCCTCTTCAGCATTAAACTGATCAATCTGAAAGGGTAAGTATTAAATATGTTAGTTTTTTGGAAAGTAAATGACATTGAAAATTAAGTTTTTAAAAATATCTATTTAAATGTGACCCCAAAAACCTTGACTAAACCCTAAAGTTAAATTTCAATAATCTAGAAAAACTGAACAGTAACCTCTTTTTCCTATTTATTTTATTTATTTATTTTAAATTGACAAAAAAATACATGTATTTATGGTGCACAACATGATGTTTTGAGATATGTATACATTGTGCAATGGGTAAATCAAACTAATTAACATATGCATTACTTCACATACTTATTTTTTGGAAGAACACTACAAAGCCTATTCTTTTAGCAATTTTCAAGTATACAATACGTTGCTATAAGCTATCATCAATATATCCCCTGAATTTATTCCTCCTACGTGAAATTTTTATCCTTTGACTAACATCTTCTTCAATCCCTACTATCCCCCACCCCCAGCCAGTGGTAGGCATCATTCTACTCTCTGCCTCCATGAGTTTGACTTTTCAAAAGATTCCACTAAGATCATATAGTATTTGCCTTTCTGTGCCTGGCTTATTTCATTTCACACAATGCCCTCCAGGTTCATTTATGTTGTCACAAATGACAGGATTTCCTTTTTTTTTTTTTTTTTAAAGGCAGAATAGCATCCCTTTATTTCTTTTTGACTATTTTTCAAAGAACAGTATCTGGTTAAGTTAGTTAAAATCATTAATATAAATTTACATAGATAAAGAAATTTTTGCCCACACAGATATACTAAGGATACAGCATCATTCATTCATTAACAAGAATTTAAGTACTTTTGATACACACAGCATTGTGTTAGGTACTGAGGAAAATAGAAATAAAGTTAATATTGCAAAGTACCAACTCCAAGGAGTTAGTAATCCAGCTCAGAAGACATACATAAGTGGAAACTTAAATAGCAATTGTACAAAAATAATAAAAGGCAATAGAAGAGATGTCTCAGAACAGTAACTGTTTAATATAAAATGAATAGAACATACAATAAAATGCTAACACTCAGAGGTGGGAGATAGTGCTGAAATAATGCAGTATAGAAGCTTCTGTAGAGAAGGGGCAACTGGAACTCTGTTTTGAATATGAGGAGGATAAGAAGAGGCAAAGAAATCATTAATTTCCTCTTATTTTAGTTGTGAAACGTGAGCATATGGGTAGTTCAGAGGAGAAATCTATAGAATTGTAAAGTGTGAGCTAGATATATCAATTATGCAATTACTTAAAATTTCAGTGTCCTCGTTTAAAAAAAAAACTACAGAGTTTATTTCTTTTTTCTCAATGTGTGTTGACATATTGGTGATTATTATAAACCATTTAATTACCTGAACTGATAAGATATTAAAATCTTCCAATGTAAGAGAAATGGTAGAGCATCATAATATAGTATGTTTTTGTATTCCTCCTTTTTATAAAAAAATACAATTAAAAATTTTAAACATCTTATATGGCAAATGGTATGGCTTTCCTGACTCCAGCTTCTTCTAATGAAAAAACTGATTTCTGAAATAGCAGTATTGGGAAAAAAGTATTGGGAAAAAAGTATTGGTGAGCGAAAACAATGGGCCTAATTGAAAAACACAGTCACCAAATCTAAGCCGGACTCTAGGAAGATGGAACAACAGAACAGTAACCAGGTGCTATCATTCACCTGCTCTGCTCAAAAATATGGATTCCTAACTATCATAGTAGGACCACAATGCAAATGATTAGATGGTGCAAAGAAAAAATTGAAAAGCAGACTGAGATGTAACTCTGTCTTTAAAATAAAAGATGAAGGCCACTGAAATATACTACCAATAGAAAACAGCAGTGTTGCTCCTTCTTGAAGCATGTCTATGAAATCTATTTGTGTCATTTCTGTTATTCTCTAATTGAATGTAGTCAAACTGTTTTATTAGAATCTATTTCTTAAAGGTAAATACCCAACACAAATTCAATGCTTTTTCATTTGAATTAATTCATCTTTTTAAGAATTTTTGAATTATACCTTGTCTGCTGCTAAATCCAACTTTCCATTCAGTGTTTGAGCCTTTTTTAGGTATCGCTGTACATCTTGAAGATCTCCTAATGAATAAAATTCTTCTGCCTGTTTAGCATAACTCTCCAATTCCTCCACAAACCGCTCACATCGTAACTAATAAAAACAATATTTGTTGTTACTATTTTTAAAATTAAAACCCCTCGACATCAAGAAAAAATTTAAATATTTGTAAGAGTTATCAGAATTATTATATTTTGTCACTGGTAAAACATAAAGAGATGATCTGGAAGATGACTGAGATCTAAAATATGCAGAATTTTTAAAACTTAAAATTAATGGATTGAGATTCCTCTAATTCATAGATTAGAAAAAGTTTACTCAGACTATATAAGAAGTTCTAACTAATAAAATTAATAAAAACATGTTAAACAATGGTATTTTTAGTATGATGAAGAATTTATGCTAACAAATGTTTCATAAGCGTTTGAAAAGTCTCATAATAACCAAATATGGCATTAAAAGAAAACTCAATTATCCTAAGGGCTATAGAGATATCTGTGACATTTTTACAAACAACAGAAAAAAACCTGAATTTCCTTAATTGTGCTCTGATATTCAGATATTACTTCAATTAGGAACACTAAAACAAGATATTCCACAGTTACTTTTCTTGGCCCATGGGCTCACTTCACAAGAAATGAGTAAGGTAACGAAGCCCAGATTGAAAAGTTAAAAACTATCGTGTTCCAATATAACACAAGTGTGTGTGTGTGTGTGTGTTAGTGAGAAAAGCTTATTACAAAATTGTTATTGGTAAGGCATTCTAAGTTAAATGGCTCTAAAAATAGCTCTTAATAAAATATTCAAAAGTCAAATCTAGGTTATTCAAAAATAGATTTCCTATTTTATAGATTATCTAAGTTGATTTCCATCCTCTTTTCTCTAGTGTCCTGGGCAAATTTATTGCTCTGACCTAGTAGGGGAAGGAAAATGAGAGGAAACATTCATCAACATTATATGTAGTTTGTGGAATAGTATACTTTATAACAAAGTATCAATAATTTTCAGCCACCTAGCCATTTTCTAAATCTATTATATTGTAACTTAAGCATCTATCATTTACTATTCATAATGTTTTTCTGCAAGTTTTTTAAAATTTTGAAATACCCTGAATGTGAAACAGAAACTATATACTACAGGGTAAAATGAAGAGTTTTTTTTAAAAGTTTATCACTTACTCTCCCAACAACATATTCTGCCAATTAGCTCTATTTGCTATAGTATAGTAGAAAGAGAGTGAGGCTTGCTGTCAAAGGACATCTCTACTGGCTGACTAGGAACAAGTCTCTTAATCTTTGGGAACCTTAATTTTCCATTTGTAAAGTACAACTGAAAATATGAAGTCACTTATTCAGACAGCAGCTATGGAGTGCTCGTAGCATTCCTGTGTGTTGGTCACTGTGCTAGGCAGTGGGATATAAATGGAAAAAAGGTAAACATGAAACACCCTGCTCTTAAGGAGCTGATAGTCCAATAGGGAGACAGACCTGAAAATAGTAACATAATGATCAGATAATCAGTCCAGTGGAGATGTGTTAAAAATGCAGAGAAGAAGCAGCACTGAGGTCTACTGAGAGGGCTTTTAAGAAAGTGAATAGAATATGCTAGATAGACAAGCTCTGTGGGCAGGGGTGAGCTCCAGGGTAATCAGGATAATGTGCAGGGGAGGAGAGGTGCAGGAGAGCAGACACCTAGGAGCTGTCAGGAGCAAGGAGTGGGGAGAGGTAGGCAATGGGGCTGGACAAGTAGATGAGCAAATCACAAACCATCTTATATGTAAGACCAGTTAGTAAATATTAGAGTCATAATTCTGGGAAAAGTGTTTAGGAGAGTTTGAGTGATTATGGAGTATGAAGGCACATTTCACCAAGGGAGCTTTGACATATTCAAACAATAAACTGAAAATAGTATCAATATTATAAACTGTATCAGATAAATATTATTTTTATTAATGGTCACTTGTAGGCAATATATTCCAATGTTTTCTTCCAATTGCCTTGGAAAATCAAGAAATGAACTCACAATGATCAATATACTGCTCACTTCTTAGTCATCCAATAAGCATTATAAAAGATCCAATATGTGTACTATCTTCTACTAAGATTTATAGTATGAGAAAACTAAAATACATGGCCTGTGAAATAAAGGAGTTGACATTGCCATGTAAAAAGTTAAAAGCTAAACACTTCCAGAAGATGAAAATAATTTTAAAATCCCATGATACCAACCTTCAGACCTTCTTGATATTGTTCTGTTTTCTCTTTAATGATTTTCCTGTGTTCTTCAAAAATTTCTTCCATTCTTCCATACCACTGGAAAACATTATTATTTAGCCTAATGTCTGCTGGAGAAAAGTTGGCACACTCAATGAGGAAGGCGAGGCAGTTTTTGGAATCCACTAATCTCTGTTCCAGTTCAATCATATCAGTTACCTCCACTTTCTGAATGTAAGCCTGAGGGACAACAAAAATTACAGGTAGTGTTTTAATGAACAGCTCATGACACAAAACAGCCTGTGGAAATACATTGCATAATTAGAAATCAAGACTTTTGTTTCAAGATAAAGAACTGCAGCACAATTTACTTCTCATCCCTCCCAAACATGTCTCTAAAATGGCAGGAAAAAAAAAATACTTAACAACACATAAAAAAGCAGTGGAAAATCAGAGAGGAATGCTGTGGGTTCCTGAAAGATAGGAAGCCAATACCATCTGAGTGATATCATTTATTCTTTCAGAATAACATTTTTGGGCATCTAATACGTGCTTGACACTGTGCCAGGTGCTGGCAATTCAGTGTGACAGAAAACAGACATGGACTTTGCCCTCATGGGGTTTGTAGTCTAGTTAGAGAGGCAGTTATTAGTCAAATAACCACCAGAACAAATGTAAAACTGCAAACTGTCAACAGAGACGAGTGCCGCAAAGGAAAGGCACACTGCTTAGCATACCATAAAAGTAGTTAGAGATGGAGGGTAGTTTACCACAAACTCAAGGCGGAAGCATAATGAGGAGGATATGAGGAAATGAGACAGGTGCAGAGGGTTGCAAGTAGAGGGAACACAGGCAAGGGCAAGAGGGAGCAAGGATAAGGGGCTGAGAGGCCAGCAAGGCTGCAGCAGAGTGGTAGGTCAGCAGACCGAAGGTTCTAAATTGAGGCCAGAGCTCACAGGGCCTTGTTGAACCCAGCCAACATAACAAGACAATTAAAAGACAAAAAGATGTATGCATGTTCAAAGTTTGACACAAAACTATCATGCTTGCACAGACAAAAAAAATAAACTGATGAAGTAGTAAAGATTTCAGAGGCTAAGAGGAGTCCAGAATGGACAGATACAAAATAAAATATACAAAATCAATAGTTTTCCTATACATCAGCAGTAACCAGATTTAGAAACTACACTGGAAAACATCACATTCTAATAGCTACAGAAACTAAAAAATAACTTGAGCAAATTTAACAAGAAATATGCTAAATCTATATGAAGAAAACTATAATATTAATACTTTACTGAAAGACATTTTAAAAATTCTGAATGAATATAGAGATGTATGGAAACTTTGTATAGGTAAGAAATTATAAAAGGAATTGAGATAATTATGTATATTCTTTAAATTATTAACTTAGATGAAAGTTAATTAAAATCATTAGAATCGATTTTTACATACTAGCCTCTAATTAAAAGAGTTCTGTTATCTTTGAAGTATTTGTATTTGGATTGGAGCTGTAATATGTGAATGTGTGTGTGTGTGTGTGTGTATGTGTATAAAATATATACACATGCCCATATATAATCTTTTTAGGGTATTTTTCTATTTTGTATTAGTTGTAGAACATCAAGTGATTCTTTGGTAATGGATGATTATAAATGTAGTTGGAGAGTTCTTAAACTGTGAACTCCTTTTCATTAAAGGACAACCCTTTGGAGGATATAATATTGGAAAGATAAATTCTCCAGTCTATAAAATCAATGCAATTTCATGGTATTTTTAAAAACTAAATTTGATATCATTCTAAAATTGGAACAGTAAACACCCAAGAGTAACAATGATGATCATGAAAAAGAAAAATGATAGAGACCAGCCCTGATAAATACCAGTGCATACTGTACAGATACAATAATGTAAACAATTCTTGTTCTGGCCCAGGAATAGAGGATAGAGTAGAACAGAAAGAGTTCAGAAATTGATCCAAGGAAATATGGACATTTAGTGTTGAAAAAGGTACAGTTCAACTCAGGAGTGAAATGACAAATCATTTAATAAATCATATTGGAGTAATTGGCTGCTGATTTTGGAAAAAGAGCCCCAGTTATCTAGTAGGAGAAACACAGGGAAGGTTCAGTGAATAAAGTAATTTACAGCAGAGTAATTCTGTTCTGTACAGACAAATCTATTTGTATGAGTGGGCACATATATAGGGGTGCATATGTGTGTACACATGCAGGTGCTTATGCACATGTGTTCATACATATATCCATGTAGTTCTCTCAAGCCTCTTTTTAATATACCTATTAATTTATTTATAGATTTTAATAATATAAGTTTCTAAAAGAAACCTGCTACCCACCAAAAAATGAGAAAACTGGCAATTACTTGTAACCATCTATGTTCACCTTCCCGTTCCTATACCCCAACTCCCTGACACTGAAGTAAATGATTCTAATTTTTTAAAAATTTTAAAGCTCTTTTTAATCTCCCAATCTCCACCTTGCTCTGTCTCTCTCTTCACCTCTTTTTCTCTAGTGTTTTACATCTTTGCATACATGTAGAAAAACAAGTTTGGAAAGAGAAGAAGTCATACCAAACCAAACTATAAAAAATCATTACACTAAAGAAAGGAATTATGGAAAAGGGAGAAATTTTACTCTTTATTGAATTCCATGTTGTTTAAATTTTAGTTTTATAACTAAACAGAAAAAAATAAGCAAAATTTCCTAGAAATCTTGTATGATAGGATATTATTCTAATTAGACTAAATGTTTTTATGTTGTAAGTCCAAAAAAATAGGATGTAAACCATGGTGGTTTCCACAAGTAACAAAATGTCTAACTGAAAATTAATTTTTCATAATTTAATCAGCTTTCCATGCAGTCAAACAACTGTATTTTTATTTCCCCTACTACCTGATAATAAATCACTGAATAAATTCACCAGCTGTTTTATACTTAGGGGGATAATCTTTTTTAAGATATAAAAATATTTAAAATACCAGGCAATGAATCTTATTTCCTAATTTTGTTAAAGATGGTTATATACAGTAGAAATTGACAGTAAATAACCCAAATTCCTAAATATTTCCAGTGATGGTGAGGAGAGTAAATAAATGATATTCTTCATAACCAATTTTTCCGAAAGGACTGTCCTTTAATGAAAAGGAGTTCACAGTTTAAGAACTCTCCAACTACATTTATAATCATCCATTACCAAAGAATCACTTGATGTTCTACAACTAATACAAAATAGAAAAATACCCTAAAAAGATTATATATGGGCATGTGTATATATTTTATACACATATATACACACACACACACACACACATTCACATACTACAGCTCCAATCCAAATACAAATACTTCAAAGATAACAGAACTCTTTTAATTAGAGGCTAGTATGTAAAAATCGATTCTAATGATTTTAATTAACTTTCATCTAAGTTGATAATTTAAAGAATATACATAATTATTTCAATTCCTTTTATAATTTCTTGCCTATACAAAGTTTTGAATGATTTCATTTGTTTCAATGGGCTCACAAATATTTTAAAATAAAAAAATAAAAGGGTCCTATATTACATTGGGGAATATTAGAAAATGAAAAAAAAAAGAATTCTGTAAAAGCTTAATGTTATATGAATGAAAAGGGAATAAAATGAGATGGTGACTAACTAGTTGTTTTGAATTATTTTATGTGCCATTAAGTAGGCTTTAAACTCATAAACTCAAACATGAAAAATGATGAAAGTGACACTTAGATAATTGCCTTAAGTGTTCCAATATTTCACTTCTCCAGAATCCATGCTGGGTGGTGTCCTCTCACTCTGACTTGCTTCAGTCAATGAGATGTTAGCTAGTGTGACACAGCAGAGACTTGAAAAGCACTTGCACAATTGGGCTTGCTTGTGTGTCTCTACCATGCCACAGAACACACCCAGGTCAGCCTGCTGGCATTTGAGGTACAAGTGGAGCAGAGTCAAATTGCTAAAGGATAGTTAAACTAGTCAACCCAACCGAGAGCTGGCTGACCCAACAGAGTGACCGCATTGAGACCAGAAGAACCATCAGGAGTGTCCAGCCTAAATTACCAAACTGCAGACTCATGAACTAAGTATTTTAAAAGTCATTATTTTTTAACCTCTATCTTAATTTTTGCAGTGATTTGTTACTCTGTATTATTGTGCCCATAATTAACTGATACACACACAACTATAATGAGTCCACAAACAATACCTTCATTTCCATTAGTTCTGCTGTATTTGGAGGAGTACTAAGAGCTTTTTCAGCTATCTTCTCAAATTCTTCGCATAATCTGAAACACCAAGCAAAACCAATCTTACATATTTGCAATTAAATTTCACTCTATAATATATTCCTGTACATTTTTAAATGTTCCATTGCATGAAAATAAAGTAAGATTATAAATTATCTATATGACATCTAATGAATTAAAAGCAAATTTGTGTACATTTACTTACTTACTTATTCAATACACATTTAATGATCATCTATTATATTTCCAACTATAATATTAAATGACAGAGGTACAGAAATGAATCAGAAGTAATAATGGCCCTCAAGCAGCTCACTATCCAGTTTGGGAGGCAAGACTTTAAGCAATCATTTCTAACCTAGAATTTTAAGGGCTCTAACAGAGATTTGGTTAAGACGGCACAGAGTGATTAACTCTATTTGGAGGGAATGGTTGAAAGGGGTGTGCGTGCTCAGAAACACCTGATAATATGCAAATATTTCCTACTGATTTGGGTTGTGGCCAATATAAATAATGAACTTACTTTGGGGCAGGAAAAAGAAGAGTATCAGGAGTGAAGGAAGTCCAGATTAAAACATGTAGAAAAAATCTTCAATAAGGTGGGCTGTAAGGTGAAGGAGAGAGGAATAGCATGGCGGTGACGCTGGGTTGAAGGTGGAAGTTGAAAGGTGAAAGAGGGTTTTGAATATGTTTCCTAACTTCAGAGGCAGAATCAACAGAAAAGGAGAAGTTCAAAATAAGGGACACAGAGGGGACAACTGATGGAGCCCCAGGTCCAGAAGCAACGGTGGCAATAGGGCTACACTCCCAGGCACAGGGAAACTTTGAGTGGAGTGACAGACTCCTGTCCTCTGAGGATGTGAAAGGCGTCATGGAGAGGTGAGTTGAACCATGCGGGGACAAGAAGTCAAGGTCATTCATATCTAATGGCTCCTATAATAGTCCTGATATGTCCTCTGTACATCCAGAG
This sequence comes from Cheirogaleus medius, assembly GCA_008086735.1. Classification (NCBI taxonomy): domain Eukaryota; kingdom Metazoa; phylum Chordata; class Mammalia; order Primates; family Cheirogaleidae; genus Cheirogaleus; species Cheirogaleus medius. The sequence continues at coordinate 37,720,922 of VBSM01001562.1, forward strand.
AGTCAGTGAGAGGAAGTGGCATAATGAGAAGAAAATGGGGAAAAGCAGAACTGGCCTGAGCTCAGAGGGCATTAAGGGGCAGGAAAAGTTATCTATGAAATTAAAAAAATATATTTCACCCAGCATGAAAAGCTGTAAGTGACATTTTCACTATTCTTCCAGTACTTTACAAGGAAAAGATGCTTTAAGCTGAAAAGATGACTCTGGTTCCTAGATAAGGTACCCAAGCCTGATTCCCTTCCACATGGAGCCTTGGTCCCCAGCCTTTCTCCTCACCTCTCTTTCCTCTCATTGTCTGTGAAAGAAACACAAACCACTCCTACTTCTTGAAATACACCATGCCATTTTCACACCTCATTGCCTTCTACATAGTATATTCTCTACCTAAAATTCTTTCACCCACTGTTCACCTGGCAGATTCCTCCTCATCCTTCAAAATGAAATTCACACATCACTTCCTCTTTGCAGCCTTCCCTAATTTTCCCCTCTCCCCCAAACACCACCTGGGAGAAAATTAATCATGCCCTTCTCTGTTTGACCTCCGTGGCTCAGTACAGTACTTACTACACCCTACTGTAATTTACTGGTTTGTATGTCTACTTCCCCTTCTACATTGTAACTTCCTTCAGCAGTTTTATTCATGTTTAGAGCCTAAGTGCCTAGTCTTGTGCTTAACACATGGTAGGTAAATAAAGCTTGGAAAAAAATACTTTTACTGATCTATTTATTCTCTGCTACCATAATCATAAAATGTATTCTGATTATTTGAGTTTTTCACCCCCATGTAACTCTTCCAATAAAGAGGTTCCCAGAGCAACACTAGCATCAGTTGTTGGAAGACTAGTTATACTAGTTATACTTCTCATTTTAAATAAACAGGTATTCTGCTTTACACATTAGCATTCTACGAATTTACTTAGCATGGGTTGGTTTTCCTAAAAATCTCCAGGTTGCTCAACAAATGAGTTTCTATACAACATAACAAGTTACCATGGCCTTCGAGAGTAATTATAGTGAGATCAAGTTTCAAAGTTGAGGGTCCCTTAGGACTCATGACAACTACTGTGTGAATCCACTTTGAAAACTCACTTTTGTATTGATTACACAAATTTAATTTTCTAAAATTAGATAACGTCTACTTGACTTGTGCAAGAGAAATGCAAACACATTTTAATACCACACTAACTCAGACAATTGGGGAGGCACATTTATGGTGAAAAAAATAATAATACTAATAACCACATCACAGAATGACACTTAAAGCCAAGTATTATTAGAAATAAGTTTTACATAATCTTTTGGATGATTTATGACACTAATCCCTTACTTCATAAGAATAACAGTTGATTCTATTTAACATCTCCTTCCAAAAAATAGAAATATAATCAGTATCACACAAATACCTTGTATTTACTTCCTGATGATCTCTAAACATTTTGGCTATAAGTTTCCCACAAATAATATCTGCTCGTTTCACCAAAGCTCTGATTAATTCATCACAGTGCATTTCAAACATTCCTAAACGAATAGTCTGCAATGGATTAAAAGTTTAATAAACATGAAAATAAATAAAAATGAATAAAAGATTCCCACAATTTTGCCATTATCATAACTTTAATTTTTGTATGTGTGTGTAATCTAACAAGATTGAGTTTTGTTTTTTTTTTTTAAAGAAAATATAATGCAGGGAGGATTCTCTGAATACTTATTTGTATTTTACAACTATCTTCTGGGTAAATATCCTTGAAGAGTTTGTTATCTTGGAACCAATTCTATTTTAGGACAATAATGGATATAAAAACCTTGGAGAATTGAATAACGATATTGTTAAATCAATAATGTAGGTTTCAAATCTTGTATTTGCTCTGTACAAAAAAAAATAGATGTTCATGGTAGAAAATTTGGAAAATGTAAAAAAGGACAAAAGAAGAAAATTTTAAATTACTAGTAGCCTACTAAACAGAGGTAACCACATTTGGGTGGAATTACCGTATTTTCCAAAGGATTTATAAACGCTAAGTTTATAATTAGGTTCTTGGAAAAAAAATTAGGTTCTTGGAATTTGGGCAGGGGGACAAATTTTATAAAGTACTTAAAAATCAGAGTTGCGGTTCTGGAGTTTCAGCAACATGAGCACAAGAATCGTGTCTGTTGTATCTGGCTCCTTATACCCAGGACTTACCACAATGCTTGGGACATGTCATAGGCTCAATAAACATTTTTCCTGTTGATAGTAACAGTCTATTTCCTCACCATAGGTTCTAAAAATATATGCTAATAAAACTGAGAAAAGATCATTAGGTACAAATAACAGTTGTATAAAACTGGAGTCATTTACCTTTATAGATGTGTACTGTATTTCCTCTATTAGTTTTTGGTATTTGCGAATTTCATCTATTATTTTCTCATAATTCTGATTTTCCGCAAGGAAGTCATCAACATCTTGCTCAGCTTTTCTGGTAACTAAAAAATCATACTTGTCATAGAGTCTGCGGTGCTCTATAGGTCCCACACTCTCTCTGTTAATTACTTCCTTAATCTTTTCTTTGTGAGCATCTATAATTTCATTCAGAATTATGGGTTTCAAGGTTGTTGGTTTAGACTTACTTTCCTAAACAAAGAGAGAAAAACAATATTAGTTACTTAAAATATCTTAGTTAAAGTAACCATATCATTTATCTTTGTAAAAATGCCAGTCTTACAATATTTTATTTTTTCATTCACAAGGTCGTTTTGATTTTCTAATCTGTAATCTATAGAAAGATATTCAGTGTAATTATAGCAGTATTTTAAAACTTAGATTTCACACAATTTCTTATTTTCTTTAAGGCTACCTAGTTGTGTTTTGTTTTTCTATAAGGATGAAAGAACAGTCACTTGAAAATATATATAAAATAAGATACAGGATATAAAAACAGTAAAATATATACTTTTAAGTTTTATTTTATTTTTAATTGATACATAATTATACATATTTATGGGGTACAATGTGATGTTTTGATACATATTTACATTGTGTAATGATAAAATCAGGGTAACCAGTAAATCTATTGCCTCAAACATTTAACATTTCTTTGTGGTAAAAACATTCAAAATCCTCTCTTCTAGCTATTTTGAAATATATAATACATTATCATTAACTATAGACACCCTACTGGGCAATAGACCACCTGAATTTATTCCTCCCATCTAACTGTAACTTTGCACCCATTGACCAACTTCTCCCCATCTCCCCTTCCTCCCAACCTCTGGTAACCACTATTATACTCTCTACTTCTATGAGATCAACTTTTTCAGATTCAAAATAAGAATGAGATCATGCAGTATATGTCTTTCTGTGTCTGGCTTATTTCATTTAACGTAATTACCTCTAGCTCCATCCAGGCTTTTGCAAATGACAGGATTTACTCTTTTTATGGCTAAATAATATTTCATTGTGTATATATACCAGATTTCCTTTATTTTCTTTATAGACACTTAGGCTGATTCCATATTTTGGCTATTATAAATAGTTCTACAATAAATGTATGAGTGCCGTTGTCTCCTCAACATACAAATTTCATTTCCTTTGGATATATATACCCAGTAGTGGGATTGCTAGATCATATGGTAGTACTATTTTTAATTTTTTGAGGAACCTCCATCCTATTTTCTATATTGACTGTACTAACTTACATTCCCACCAACAGTATGTAAGTGTTTCCTTTTCTCCACATCCTCGCCAACACTTGTTATCTTTTGTCTTTTTGATAATAGCTATTCTAACTGGAATAAGGTGATATCTCACTGTGGTTTTGATTTGCATTTCCCTGATGATTAGTGATGTTAAGAATTGTTTCATATACCTGTTGACTATTTGTACATCTTCTTTTGAGAATTTTTTTTTCTTTTTTGAGACAGAGTCTTGCTCTGTTGCCTGGTAGAGTGCCGTGGCATCAGCTTAGCTCACAGCAGCCTCAAACTCCTGGGTTTAAGCTATCCTCCTGCTTCAGCCTTCCAAGTAGCTGAGATTACAGGTGTGACCCACTATACCCAGCTAATTTTTTTTTTCAGTTGCCTGGCCAAATTTCTTTCTATTTTTTAGTAGAGATGGGGTCTTGCTCTTGCTCAGGCTGGTCTCAAACTCCTGAGCTCAAGCAATCCTCCCGCCTCGGCCTCCCAAAGTGCTAGGATTACAGGCGCAAGCCACCATGCCCGGCCTTCTTTTGAGAATTTTAAATAGGATTATTTGTGGTTTGCTATTGAGTTGTTTGAGCTCTTTATATATTCTGGATATTAACCTCTGATCAGATGCATAGTTTGCAAATATTAATATTTTCTCCCATTTTGTAGGTTATCTCTTCATTCTATTGTTTCCTTTGCTATGCAGTTTTTTAGTTTGATATATTTCCATTTGTCAATTTTTGCTTTTATTGCCTGTGCTTTTGAGGTTATATATATATATAATCCTTATCCAGAACAATGTCATGAAGAGTTTCCCCTGTGTTTTCTAGTAATTTCATAGTTTCAATTTAAGTCTTTAATACATTTTGAGTTGATTTTTGTGTATGGTAAGAGACAGGGGTGTAGTTTCATTCCTCTACAAGTAGCTATCCAATTTTCCCAGCACCATCACTGAAGAGACTATCCTTTCCCCATTAGGTGCTCTTGGCACCTTTGTCAAAAATCAGTTGGCTGTAGATACATGGATTTATTTCTATATCTCTATTCTGTTCCATTGTTCTATGTGTTTGTTTTTATCCCAGTACCATGTTGTTTTGGTTCCTATAGCTTTGTACTATATACTGAAGTCAGGTAGTGTGATGCCTTCAGCTTTGTCCTTTTTGCTCAAGAATGCTATGGTTATTTAGGGTCTTTTGTGGCTCCATGTGAATTTTTAGATTGTTTTTCTATTTCTGAGAAGAATGTCATTTTCTTAATAGGAATTGCATTAAATCTGTAGATCACTTTGGGTAGTATGAACATTTTAACAATATCAATTCTTCCAATCCATGAACATGGGAAAATCCACATTTTATTTGTTCAATCATATATGCTAGCTGTATAAGATAGTACTCACACTGTCCATTATTAAAAGAAAATACATTAATTCAATATCATATCATCATACTCTTTAATCACAATACTTTTTCACCTTGAGAGGAAATCCCTCTAGAACAAAGAAAGATTATTTACTCATTCATTGACCTTTGATCTTTGATTCTGTGAACATTAACTAGAGCAAACGAAAATCTTTAGTTTCAAAATTCGTATTCTGCTATCACAATTATAATAATGATGGGCAAGAATGGACCAGACAACAATTTTAAATAAGCAAACAAATCTAAACAGCTTGTCTCCTTTTCTTTTCAAATAAGAGGACAAGCAAATGTGTCTACGTGGTTTATTATCTGAACCAAGCTACTCTTAAAAATACATATGCTCTGCCTGTCATCTAGAAGAAGGGATTTTTAACTGTAACAAACAAAAATCATTGTCTATAGTGAATATTCTATAGCATTCAAATTGATAGCATCAAATAATTCCTTAGAGAAATGGGTAATTTGCTCAGTTACCCAGGGGGGCATTTGCCTGCTATGCCCCTGGTAGGCATTTCAGTGAACACTACCACCTTTATCTGTGGGCTCATTAGATGTTTGGCATCATCTTCTCTGAAAGCAGAAATTTTAGGATAAAGCAATCTATATCAAGTACTGTATATAATGTGAAATTTATTGGATCTCATGTGAAGCTCAATATTCACTGTAGAATGTTTCTTAAATTTATTAACAGTCTGTCTAATTTCTAAAGCCTATAGATCATTTGAAACAGAATTGGATACCATGACTTCAGAAGTAACTTGGAAAGTTTCATTTTGATATGTATTCTAATCAGCTCCTATCAGGGGTTAAGAGAAATGATATTTTGTATGAGACACCTCAGGTGTTCTAAAGCCTACCAAATTAGATCCTAAGACAGTGGCATGCTTGGACTCATAGCACATTAGCCCCTTGTGGGTTAGCCTTCCATGAAAAAAAAATGTGTATCTTAATTCACTTTTAATTTCTATCAAAAGTTGTGATAAGAAACAGCTATATGACTACCACTTCTGCAGTTTCTGTCAAAGATCACTGAAACTATGTTCAATATTTTACTCAAGATACCCTCTCTATCACTTGTTTCCAAACCTGACTGGTTGCCAGAATCACCTAGGGATATTTTACCAGCACTAATTTTTGAGTACTGACTCTGTTGTTGTGAATCTGCATCTCTGTGGGCAAGGGGTGGTAGTAGTGGTCATCCCTGGAATTTGTTCTTTTTCCCCACTTTTTTTTATTTCAATAGATTTAGTGAGTACAAGTGGTTTTTGTTACATGGATGGATTGTGTAATGCTGAAGTCAGGGCTTTTAGTGTACCTGTCACCAGAATAGTGTACATTATACCTGATAGGTATTTTTTTTATCCCTCGCACCCCTTCCAAACTCTCCTCTTCTTAGTTTCCAATGTCCATTATGCCATTTTATGACCATATATACCCACCATTTAGCTCCCAGTTGTAAGTGAGAACATGTGGATTTGTATTTTTAAAATGTCACTAGGTGATGCTGACACATAGGGCTTAGAACTTTTACCCCATGTCTAATGCCCCCTGTAAGGCCTATCTCTCAAAATTTAATACCAGTGTTAAAAGAAAAACTTAAGACAAATTAAATATAACAGAGTTTAATTGACCAAAGAATGATTCAAGAATAGGGCAGCCCACAAACAAGAATAGGTTTAAAGTAACTCTAGCACTGTCATGTGGTCAGAGAGGATTTATAGACAGAAAAAGAAAAATGATGTGCAGAAAACAGAATTGAGGTACAGAAATAGCTGGATTGGTTATAGCTCGATATTTGCCTTATTTGAACATGGTTTGAACAGTTGGCCTCCTGTGAGTGGTTGAAGTAGGGGGGCTGTGATTGGCTAAGACTCAGTTATTTAAGAATAGGTTAGATCACATTTAGTTAGGTTATAGTTTACTATGTACAAAGAAACCTTTAGGCCAAACTTAAAATATGTAAAAAGGCATCTTTAGGCTAAACTTAACACCAGAAAAAATATCATTCTCCCCTTGAGAAGTCTAACTTAACTGTTATAATTACAATTAAAATTTCCCATATTTTTCTCTTTACTTTAGAAACCAGGAAGCTTGGGGTCATATTTTATAACCATAAAGTCACAGCAACTGTATTCATTTGGATGATTATAATACTTACTTTTCTCTACTTAGAACTATTTTAGAACTATCTATTAATTCATATCTTATTAACTTGTTATATTTGTCTGTTTCATAAGTGACCACAAATCGTTCTTGAAAAAAGGCAGGCTATAAATAGAAAAGAATGCAAAAGATAAATTGGAATTACACAAAGGACAAAGTAAGCAGTAAGTTTCTTGAGAGACTTCTCTTCATGGCAATATGAGAAATAGACATTTAGAAAACAACTACCGACTTCAAAACACATGAACATGCTGGAAAAAGTGCTAAATTTATCTTTTATAATGTGTAGCTAAGGAAGCAGAAAACAAGATAAAGTGTAAGGGGCCAAAATGAGAGAATTCATGAACCAAGAGAGGTCACTGTGTACAGAAGTGAATAGCTGCCCCGGGGACTCTGCTGATCCCCGGTGGTCTAAGCTTTGCCTTAATGAGTCTCCACTAAGGTGGTTGTTTGGGGTTGGAGGGGATGGTGGCTGCCAGGAAACAAAGCCTCAAACCTGAGCAATGTAGGAAGTATAATTGACATTCCACATAAATTCAAGAATGCTGAAAGGTGACACAACTTCAAAGTGAGGGTTCTGAAGAAACAAAACTTTAGAATGTTGAAAGGTGACAGAACCTTTGAATAGGGGAAGGCAAATAAGGGAAATGTCCTGTTTTTGCTTTGTTTCTCAATGGGGAAAAAAAAAGATGGGTGCCTTAAGAATTTGTAACCACAAACTTATTCTCATACAGTATTCTCAATACTGCCAATATTGTCCATGAAATCATTAAGCAAGAATTTCGTTTAAAATGGTCCTTGGTCTCAGGAGCACCTCTCAAGAGAATATACAAATTCCAAAGGAACCAACTTAAACTAAAGCCTCAAAGACTTTCCTGCATAAAGTTCTTACAGGTATAAGCATAATAATAAAGGAAAAGTAACCAGAGAAATAAATCACCAGGACCAAGAGTCAACAAACAGCAGAATCAGAGCAGCAAAGACCACAGATATTGGAATTGTTGGATACAGAATATTAAAAATATTTTATGTGTGTAAAGAGAAGTACAAGCTTAATGAATACATGACTAAGCATAAAAGACTATCAAAAATGACCAGGCCTATTTGAAAAATAACTTAATGGAATTGCTGGGCAATAGGAATAAAATAATAAAAAATTAGAAGTTCAATGAAAAAAATAATGTCCTATAAATGGATAATTTCACAATTATAATGTTAAGTGAAAGAAGCAAATTACAGATTACTTATAAGATGATTTGACTTATACAAAGACATGGAAAAACCAAACGGAAATTGTTTAGGAATATTCAGACATGTAGTAACTCTACTTTAAAAAATTATGAATACTACTCCCAAGTGCAGGATGATGATTCTTTTGCTACAGGGTGGAAGGACAGGGATGTGAACAGGAAGGAGCAATGGGGAAGAGCTTAAAGGTATCAGTAGTATTCTATTCTTTAAGATGGGCTGCATTTGTATGTTTATCGCAGCACTATTCACAATAGCAAATATATGGAATCCACTTGTGTCCATCAACAGATGAATAGACACAGAATATGTGATGTATGTATACAATTGAATACTATTCAGCCATAAAAAGAATAAAATCATGTCTTTTGCAGCAACATGGATAAAACTGGAGGCCATTATCTTCAGTGAAACAAGTCAGGCACAGAAAGACAAATATTGCATGTTCTCATTCATAAGCGGGTGCTAAAAATGTGAATGTACAAAGTAGATTCATAGACATTGAGACTTGGAAGGGTAATGGGATGGGAGGGGAGTGGATTATGAGAAACTACTTAATGAGTAGAAGGTACATTATCTGGGTGATGGATATCCTAAAGCCCTGACTTGACCACTATGCAATCTATACATGTAATATAATTATGTTTGTATCCCATAAATTATACATAAAAAAGTATGGGCTGTAGCTACACAGGTGTTAACGTTGTTACTATTTAAACCTTTATACACTGGTCTCCTGTACTCTTTTGTATATATATGAAATGTTTGTAAACTATTTGAAAAATAGAAAAAGAATAAGAAAGATACTGATTGGACTTACAAACTTGACTTAATTAAGTTAGGGAATTTTCAGACATGCTCATTTCATATGTCAGACTGCAATAACTACTGTTGAAATGTCATATATAGGATTTACGAGTTGAAAGTACAAAGACAGGAGCTCACTATTTATGGAAAAAGGTGTATGAGGAGAGCAATGAATTGGAGGACAGTTTTACAGAGCTGGAAGAGTATAATGGAGGTCCACAGCATGGCATGAGTGCTATAAAAAACGTTATGAAAGCTACAGCAAACATTTATGGACTGCTTCAAATCTGATCACAACTTCAATTCCTTCCCCTCAGAAAGTTTTCAGCTTATGCAAATTGAAGACTAGACTAGGAAAGTAGATACCTATATTTTAAGAGAAGGTAATGGGAAATGGTATTTTTTTAGCAAAACTTTCTTATAAGCCAATGTTACTAGGTTATTTATATCCTGTGAAGCAGAGGATACCTGTCTACACCTTTCAGAAGTTACTTGAACTGAATATCATTATGCAAATTCAAGCAATCAGATTGTCCTTACTTACCCATTTGGAATACAATTTTGTCTCAACTCTTGGCACAAAACTGACAGCTTTAATCATGACATCATAAACATTGAGAAGGATTTCTATATAGTCATTAAAGTCAGGTTCAAACTTAATGGTGTCATTATCAAGAATCAGCCTCATGATGAAACCTGGATGTTCAAAAGCTCTAACAGAACCCTGCAAAAAAATAAAAACTTTTACATACATAAATATATACATAATTTCATATTTAGTTATAGATATGAATTTTGACAGACTAAGGAGTGCACCAGTCCCAATTATAATAGAATACATGGGAACCCATGCATTGTCTAACGCCCTAGACAGCTAAGCCACAGAGGAGCTCTATTAAAAAGAAGAACAAGAGTGATTCCAAGGTAGACTTGCTGGTATCCAGTATCCACTGGGCCTACAGGTCAACTACAGGGTCAAGGTCCCAGGAAAACAAGGGTGTGCATAGCAGTGGGGTTCTAGAATCACGTAAGAAAGAGCCCACAGAGAAATTCCAATTCAAAGATCCTGCTCACACTGTAATAAGACCTTCTTCCAGAGACAGAAAAGCCTACTCACGGTAACTTTCCCCAGCCATCATGACCCAAACTTTCCAATTATGTGAATTTTTACTAATCCTCACTAATGTGATAATCATATATTCTAAATGTGCAGGTTGACCCTAACTTTTTTAACAGATATGTATAATAGGTCTAAAGATGTACTTTCTGCTCTCTCATTAGTAAAGATATTTTCTCATTTTCCTCTCTGAAAGAATTGAAAATTAATTAATTAATTAATGCACACAGGTGTAACGGAACTGTACTTACTGGGGGTTGTGCAATTAGGTCTGTGAAATCCTGCATGGAGTCTAAAGTAAGGCTCTGCAGCTGTAAAGTCATAAGTGCAGCAGCACAGTTGAAAAAAGATTCCAATTTGGCACTGCTGTCACCAGTTGGCAATTGCTTTTTTTTATTACCTTGGTAATAAATATTCTGCACTTCTGGAAACCACCTTGAAAGAACAAAAGACTTTTAAAAGTCAATACTTGCAGTGAATTACTCCATTTACATTAAGCATTAACAGTCATTTCTGGACATCCAAAGGTCTTCACAGAGAGGTATATTGCGAAATGACATTATCCACTCTCTGAAATGTAAGTGCTAGAATATTTCACTTCTGGGAAAAGACATTTTTAATTTTAGCCAATAGAAAATGACTCAGCAAGGTGATGCTGTGAGAAAGACGTAAATCTAACTTCTGGAACTATGATTCCTGCACTTTTTGAAGAAATATGAGAACTAACTTTATTGGATATTATGAGATACTCCTCTCTACTCTCCTAAATGTTCTCCAGGGAATGTATTCATTTGTGCTAAAACACAAATAACTGATTAAACCAAGGGAGAGCTTGTACCATGTTCAACCCATTTGGTATTTCATACTATTCTGTTTCACAATGACTTGAAAACATAATATAAATCAATAAAATCTTGTATTTTATTTTCCCATTTCCCTTAATGTGATATCCTGAAAGAGTGTCTGGTCTAAAACAAAGTTTCAAATATGTATGTAGCCTTGTAACAAAATAATAATAATGAAATTTTATATAGAGGTACATCATGATAAGTGAAGTTTTCAACTTACAAAACTACTATACAACACTATAGAAATAAACAATATTGATATCTTCTTTGATAAGAGATAATGGATTTTGTAAATAGAGTCAGTATAATTTCAAGAGTTGCTTGAATGTTCCAAGAGAGAAAATCTAAGTTTTAAGTATATTTAGTCAACTCTTCAACAAAATGTGTTGAGTGTCTACTACATACTAAGAACAGTGTCATAGAAGATATTGAAAAATGGCATCATCCTTTCTCTCATAATTATTAAGCAATATGTCATAGCAGGAAAAAAACTGAAGTTAAAGGATAGAGATAGGGAGGGGGTACAGGGGATGGGTATATCCACACCTAATGGGTGCAGTGTGCACTGTCTGGGGGATGGCCATGCTTGAAGTTCTGACTTGGGTGGGGCAAAGGCAATATATGTAACCTAAACATTTGTACCCCATAACACACTGAAATGAAAAAAAGCACAAACACACACACACAAAGGATAGAGATATAATTTTCCATTTAAGTAATGAAGAAGGGTTTCATAATGAAGATGGTAATTTCACAATAGTCAAGATATGGAATCAACCTAAGTGGCTATCATTGGGTGAATGAAAAAAGAAAATGTGATGTATATACATAATGGAATATTATTCAGCCATAAAAATGAATGTAATCTTGTGATTTGCAACAACATGGATGGAACTGGAGGACAACATATTGAGAGAAATAAGCCAGGGATAGAAAGACAAATATTGCATGTTGTCATTCATATGAGGAAGCTAAAAAAAAAAAATTACATCATAGAGGTAATGAGTAGAATGGTGGTTACCAGATACTGGGAAGAGTGGGAGGGGGAGGGGATGATGAGAGATTGGTTAATGTTCTAGTGTTTGATAGCACAGTAAGGCCAACTAGAATTTATAGTATATTTCAAAATAGCTAGAAGAAAATATTTGGAATGTTCCCAATACAAAGAAATGGTAAATGTTTGAGGTGATGGATATCCCAATTACCTTGACTTGATCGCTATACATTGTATAGGCATGTATCAAAATATTCTATAAATACATGTACCCCATAAATATTTACAACTATTATATATCAATTTAAAATTTTGGTAAGCAGGGCCTAGGGCTCAGAAAACAAAATCTTGAGACAGATGAAATCATGAAATTGTTAAGAGAATATAAAAAGAGAAAACAAAGACTTGAGGAGCCCCACTCTTAAGGGATAATAAGAATAAGTAGAGCCAGAAAAAGAGATATCGAAGAACTAGAGAAGCACAGGGCACAGAAAAACAGGTTACCAGAAGCCTGAGTGATAAACCACGATAACTGCTGAATAGAAGTGGAAGATGAGGACTAAGAAAAGACATTTGGGTTTGGGTTAGATGTCATAATTAATCATTTGCTAACTGTTTCTCCACTGTGAGCTAATGTTCAGCCTTTTAGTCATCATAAACACATTCTGACTAACTGAAGTATGGTCAGAGAGTTCCTTTCTTAGAATCAATCAGGAAGCATCAAGAAGAGATGCAGCTAATCAATCTACATTTCTTAGCAAAAATTATTCAATAAAAGTTTATACTCTGTACTTTGACATGCATTTTACTAAAAAATTTACAGTGCTAGTGTATTCCTAGGGTGTAACCCAGAAGATGTAGGTCATGATAATTTAGTTGTACTCTGTCCTTAAGATGTTATTTTTTCTCTGTAATTAATTACAGGGTTTCATTCTTCACCTCTACTCTATTTTTATGTTAACGAAATACTAATATGAAATAAAAGGTTAATGTTTCTTCAAGTAATATTAGATAAAGAATTTAGTTCTAACATATTGGAGAAGAAAAAAGATAAAGGAAATATTTAATCTTAAATAATCAAGATACATTCCCGAGTAACTTTTATGCCAGAAGCTTAATGTCCTCTGTTATCTTAAATTTCATCCAATTTTAATGTCCTATTTATAATAACTTAATGACTTGTGGTAGAGACAATTTTCCTATATTGTTTCAGGGTATACTTCTGGCACCCACATCATAAATTATTATATGTGGCTATTCCATTCTGAAAAGCCAATCCAAGAAGATGTTTAATTGTCATTTGTTAAGTCTAACTTCCTATGACATTGTAAATTCATTTAAACAATATACTTTCCCCACCTAATCATTCTTTAAACTCTTCTGCATCCCCCATTCAAACACAAATGAAAAGAGGCACAGCACCTTGCATGTATTAATAGATGTCAAATACATATCTGGTGAATGATTAGTTGACGATTATTCCTGCATGGTATCCAACACCCCTCTCAAAGCAGAGGTAGAAACTAGACATTCAGAAAAAAGTAACCATTCATCATGATCATTTTAGTTTCCTCACAATTTATGCTTTGTAAACATTATAGACCAAGGCAATTCAAGACATTATATTTAACTCTCATATAAAAATGATTAAAATCCTATTAAAATGGGATTTTCTAAAAGCAGTTAAAATGCAGTACCCCACCATCACATTTTTCAACTTATATATTCCTACATGAAACTTCAAAACTTTACACTTTAAGTAGAGTCTCTTTGGCAGATTCCATGTGTCTCATGACAATGGTCTGAAAATTTGACAGCTCTAATGCCTCTTGGCGATTGTGAAATTCTTCAATATCAATTAAACGTAATTTTCTGCAAGAGATAAAATTGAACAGTAATTTAAGAACAAGGTTTTTTTGTTACTTAATATTTTTGCTAATCGGTCCCTTCTCAAACATATCATATTCCTAAGTTTTATCATTAAAAATTGTATTCCACTGAGGGTTGGACACGCTTGAAGCTCTGGCACGGCGGGGTGGGGGAGGGGTGGCAGGGGCAATATATGTATTCCTAACAATACTTGTACCACCATAATAAGAGGAAATAAAAAAAAAATTGTATTCCATAAAAATAAATATTCTAATGAACATTTGTTATTTTTTGTCTTTTTAATATTAGCCATTCAGACTGGGGTAAGATGATACCTCACTATTGTTGTGATTTGCATTTCTCTGATGATTAGCGATGTTGAATACCTGTTGGAGGTTTGTATGCCTTCTTCTGACAAATGTCTATGTGAAATGTTAAAAAATTTGAACACATTAGGTAGACGGTGAAAAAATAGATAACAGAAACCGGGAAAGGTGAGTTGGGGGAAGGAGAATGAAAAGAAGTGGGTTAAAGGTTACAAACATACAGTATGACAAAAGGAATAAACTCGATGTTTGATAGCAGAATAGGATGACTATATTAACAAAAATGTATTGTACTTAGGTGATGGACACCCTGACTTAATCACTAGGTATTATTTATATACATGTAACAAAATTTCTCATGTACCCCATAAATTTTTACACATAAAATACTAAATATTCAAGAACAAAAGATATTTTAATTTAAAAAATAATTTATATAACTAAATTCAATAGGAACACAATATGATATGAAACTTCACTGTGAAGTAGAAGAAGGTTGCAGTAACTGGGACTGATGGGTATTTTAGACTGGTTTGTGCTTTCAAACTGTAACAATTTGAGCAAGAAAAGAGGTGGAGGCTCTATGCTTACAGAATCCACTGCTCTGAAAACAAAAATTGCATCCTCTCTTAAAAGAAAGCAGCCCCAAATATCAGGGAGCCATGGAGTGGAGGAGTCTTACACCTAATTAAGACCCAGTATATCAAAGTCTTTTGAACCTATATGATCTTTTTAAAGAATACAGGGCCCTACTCAAATCATCAGCTTTCAGTACAATCCCTCTTTTGACTATAGTGCTATGGGTCTCTGTTATACACATGGTTTACTTATCTAAGAATTTTCTTTGGCAGATTAACTAAAAAATGAAAAAACAACATTAGTATTAGTCATTGGGTTATTAAAAAATCACATTTAATTTTTACTTAAAGACCAATATAAAATACTAGTTAGTAAAGAAAATACATTTCAAATCTATTTATTATTTTATTTTATTGTTTTATTTTATAGACAGGATCTCGCCCTGTCACCCTGGCTGCAGTGCAGTGGTGCAATCATAGCTCACTGTAGCCTCAAACTGCTAGGCTCAAGTGAAACTACTACCTTAGCCTTCCAAGTAGCTAGGATTACAGGCACGCACCCCCATGCCCAGCTGATTTTTTTGTTTTTTATAGAGAAAGGGTCTTAGTATGTTGCCCAGGCTGGTCTTGAACTCCTGGCCTCAAGCAATCCTCCCACCTTAGCCTCCCAAGGGATTGGGAGGGATCCTCCCAGGGGGAGGGATCCTCCCAGGATCCCTTATTCCTGCTGAGATTACAGGAATGAGCCACCACAACTGGCCAAATCCATTTCTTTATATTCTTTCACAAGCTGAAATTCATCTTGTAAGTTGTAATGCATTCAGTACATGACATCAGTAATACATTAGGCATAAAGTAGGTACAACCATTGCTACAGAACCTTTCACAATGAGTTGTTCTGGACAATGAGCAGTGTAATGTTTTAAATAAAATACTTCTAAAATATAGCCTAACAGCACATACTAACCATAATCTGATCTCTTTATATGCTTCTTGGTCAATGTTTTCAAAATTATTTTATGTTTTAAAACTAGCTATAAATGAGGATACAGATGCATGTGGTGTGAAACAGCACTGAATAAGAAGTAGTTGCCAGGGCAGGAGCTCTAGAATTCTCTTTGGCATTGAGCCACCAGACCAATTGTCCTTAGTTCCTTAGTGTTTGATTTGAGATAAAATTCTAGGCACAGGCCACATCTTTGAAGTTTTGAGATTGACAGGTTTAACAGTACAACTTTCCCATGAAATCTCTGCTAACAACATTGTTGCCCATTTGGTCAACAGACTGATATGTTAAAAAGATGGGGAGGCCAGGCGCGGTGGCTCACGCCTGTAATCCTAGCACTCTGGGAGGCCGAGGCGGGCGGATCGCTCGAGGTCAGGAGTTCAAAACCAGTCTGAGCAAAAGGCGAGACCCCGTCTCTACTGAAAAATAGAAAGAAATTAATTGGACAACTAAAAATATATAGAAAAAATTAGCCGGGCATGGTGGCACATGCCTGTAGTCCCAGCTACTCGGGAGGCTGAGGCAGAAGGATTGCTTAAACCCGGGAGTTTGAGGTTGCTGTGAGCTAAGCTGATGCCACGGCACTCTAGCTCAGGCAACAAAGTAAGACTCTGCCTCAAAAAAAAAAAAAAAAAAAAAAAAGATGGGGAAAATACTACCAGACACTGTTCCTACTTTCTTAGGATGGTCCCTACAATCATCTAGCAGTGGAATAATAGTTTAAACCATCGGTTTAAAACAATAGAAAGGGTCAGGAAAATGAATATTACTCATTATGCATTAGCTTGAATATTGTTAGTGAAGGGAAAATATTTATCTAAGTCTCTTTAAAAGTTTTATGATGATGAGTCTTCTAATCACCAAAATTACTTCATTTCAATTTTCAATTAGTAGAACCAGATAGGTCCAAACCACCCAGGCTGTAAACCTCAGGATCTTCTCTGAACTCTTCCTATTCCTTACCTGTCACATCCAATCAGAAGTAAATTTCTGCAAACTCATCTGTTGGTCACATATCCCTCCTGCCCTCATACCTGCCATGTGATACTCATCACAGGCAGAAACCCACCTTGACTCTTGGCTCCATCACTGGTTTCAGGCAGGAGGAATTTCAATATTTCTGGGCCAATATTCTGGACTCAGCATCAAGTCAGTTTCTGACTTTGTTCCCTGGTTCTCAAAACCAATTGTCTCACTTCTTACCAGAACAAAGTTGCCCCCACAAATTCCACTCTAGGCTTCTACATTCCTTGCTTGTCCCATGAATTTTTCCCTTTCTTAGAAACACATTTTGCTTTTGCCAGTTCTCATTTTTTGTAACTTTCAACTAGGACGCTATAGGCAGTGTTCTGAACTTGCTTTTTTCACTTAATAATACATCCTGGAGACTTGTCCATATTAGCACTTTGAGATTTTTCTCACTCATATTTTACAGCTACATAATATTATTGTGGGGATGTACTGTAACTTATTCAACCAGTGCACTATATCAGTGGATACTTGGTTATTTCCAGTCTTTTACTCTTATTAAAAAATGCCACTATAAAGAACTTAATACCTATAACATTTCCAACATTTTCAAGTGCTTCTATAGGCTACTTTTCCAAAAGGAAGATTGCTGGATTCAAGTGTAATTTGTAATTTTGACAGGTATGTCTGGATTCCCCTCAAAACAGAACCCATTTCTCCAAACCTCACCAACAAAGTGTGATATCAAATTTTTGGAATTTTACCAAATTTGGAGGGGGAAATGGTTCCCAGTGTTGTTTGTATTGCAATCTCTTTGCATTTCTCATATTATGAGTTAGCTTAAATATCTTTTTAATATGTTTAAGAGTGATTTAATTTGTTTCCTGAGTGTTATACAGTAAATGAATCCATAGTGTTCTGATCTAGTATTATTTTCCTGGGATCACCTTGGTCAAATCATGAATTTTAAAAATCCATTTTATCTTTTAAAATGAGCTTAACTTTCTTAGACATCTGCCTTTTACATTCAACTACTGTAATTTATATCATATTATAATGACTACATTCTGTTGTGATTTTCATATATACATTCTTTTTTAAGCAAAAATGTGTGTGCTGTGTAGGTTGTGAGTGCATTACAAATGCTATCTCTACCATTAAGTGGGTTCTGTAAGTGTAAATACCAAATGACAAGAATTTACACATTCACCTAGAGAGTAACTTGTCAGGTTTCCACACTCATGCATTTTAGAGACACTCAGATCATTTTTTTGCATTAACATCCCCCAACCCATTGCCACACATAAAGATGTCCTATATTTTCAAGGTCTGCTGAGATGTGGGGCAAATGACTGTTACCTAGAGTAACGATGCCCTGTGTTTCACGCTGGCTACTACTCAGAGGGGCAGCACTTGTGAATGTCCACCCCACTCTTAATACTCACACAGAGAGTAAAAACAGTCTATGCCTTCAAAGGCAACAACATAGGAGTTGTGGGGGGTCTCTCTCCACCCACAGACTGCAAAGCTTCTTTCCCATTTGTCTTTATTACGGATGCCTTGAAGTTAGTTTCTGTTACTGCTACTAACGCCTCCACCACCATAACCATGAAGCCTAATTTTAAATACATCCACTATTCACTGTTTTTTCTTTTTAAATCTCAGCTTTGTTTTTTTTTCTTCCCCTTTCTCCTTTCATTTTTTTGTCTCTTGCCTCCTGACATTGTCTACCAGACCATTTATAGATAATACTAAGCCCTGGAGTTCCATCCCTCAGTATCTACTTCAGTGTGTTCCAGGAGTTCTATCTGGGAATGGATATAAAAGAAAACAACTTATGGCATTGTTTTGAAAATGAAATGCACTCATGTATGCACACATCCTTTGTGAAAGTGATATATGACTTCGTGATTGCATGCAAAATTAGATCATGGGCCTTGTCATAAAGAGGCATTCGAACCCCAATATCTAAAAGAAAAGAAATAAGAAAAACATGGGACAAAGAGATGGCTTCTTTCTGTTCATTATAAGCCAAATTAAGAAGACAAATAAACCCACACTGTACAGTGGAAAGTTGGAAGAATGCACTTCCTCACTATATGTATCCTGAAACCCAAAGCCAATTTTAAGGTTCCTAGCCCATTCTCTGAAGTCACCAGAGGCCCCTGAACTATGAAGCAAGGTCTGAGTATGCTTTAGAAATAAAATATAATCTGATTATATTCTATAAGCCTTGGTTCATTCAGCCAAGTAAGTTGACCCTGGAACTCCAGAGCCTTCCATGGTGTACAATCAGGAATGAAGAGGGAAGAGAGCAATAAATCAGAATAATTAACCCATATGGAGAAGGCAGAACTTCCTGGAAAGGTTCTTGAATGGAACTCCCTGCCCAAGCTTTCCTGCAAAAGGGAATCACTCAAAATTTATAAAGAAATCCTGCCATAAAGGAAATGAGAAGGAATTCTGTAAACAGAGAATCTATATGAAAAAAAATACAAACTCTTATTGAAATATATACATAAGATTGAACATTGAAATATATTCATAAGATATGAGCAAACATACTTAATTTAATTACACATGTGTATTTTCCAAAATTAATATGAAAAGGTAGTATATTCCAAACAGAATACTAACAATTTTTTCTTTCTGTCCATCTTTCCACTTTTCTTTTGAATTGTATAAAATAGCTTTAAATTTAATAAGGAAGAGTGAATTTTTAAAAATAGCCAAGAAGAGTATAAAAAAAGAGTGGAGATTTATCTTACCAAATATAAGAACATACTATGAAATCACCTTAATCAAATTATACAGTACAGCAAGAGATTCAAAGATTAAAGGAACAAAATAGAGAATCCAGAAAGATATTCTGTAGATTTCTGTAGATTAAAGAGTTTAATCTATGACAAAGGTGATAAATTCAATTAATGGAAAAAGGGGAGACCTGTTTCACATATTACATAATGCTGGCACAAGTGGCTATCTGGAAGAAAACCAAAATGAATCTCATCTTACCTAAAAATGATCTCCAGGTAGTCAAAAAACTAAAATGTTTAAAAAATATAAAAATAAAAACAATACAAATTTTTTACATGGTAACCAGAGAGGTCTCACATATAAATTACTGAGGAGGAAGACCTTCTTAAGCAAGACTAGGAATTCAGAAGTTATAAAAGAGAGACATATTTGACAATATGTCAAAGGAGACTATAAACTCGGTCAATGGACAAATTATAAACCCAAGTTTTAGCAGTTGATTGATTTGTTTGTTTCAGTTAACAAGCAGAGAACTAAAACTTCTATTATACTAAGAGATTATCAAGTTGATAAGAAAAGGCAAAGAACCACACAAAATGGACAAAAGATGTAAGTAGAGAATTCACTATCAAAAAAATCCAAATAACCAACCAACATATAAAAAGATGCTCAAATTCCCTAGTAGTCCAGCAAATGCAAATGGAACTAACAATGACATAATATTTTATATTAACTGGAAAAATGCTCTAATATACATAACTAGAGTTTTGGAGAAAGAAGTTATCATCTACTGTTGGTAGAAATGTGATGTATCAAACATTTCTGGAAAGAAATCTAGCAACGTCTACTAAAATGAAAACACAATACAGTAATCCCACTTTTGGGAATTTATCCCAGGGAAACAAAAGTACCAGTAAATAAGGACATATGTATAAGGTCATTTCCTTACACATTATTCATAGTAGCAGAAACTGAAAGTAAAATGAATGTCCTTAATGGAGGTATAGCTGAAAAAAATGATGATTCAGCCACACCATGAAAAATTGTACACCTACTAAAAAGTATAAATTATAGCTATACTAGTTTAGTCATAAGGGTTTTTACAAAATATTCTTGAGAAAAGTAAAATACAGTCATTTTTATACAAGACCAAAAAATAGTATATGTGTATATATATATTTATGTTACATATGTATGTATGTGTGTATACATACATATGTATGTAGCTATATGAGCATAAAGAAAAATGTGGAAAGAGACCCACTAGATTGCTATCACAAGTCATTTAGCTGGGTTGGTGGAAAGAAGGGTAAGTATAAGGAAAAGAAAGATAGGTGGAAGTCAAGCAAAGTAAAGGCAAAAACAGACTGCATTTTAAAAGTGTGTATGATCACATGTAGGTATTTGTGTAAAATTACATATATATCAGTATAAAGAAATTAAATTAAAATTTGTTAAACATAGGAAGAAAAGGAAAAAGAGATGGAGTAAGGGAAGAAAAAGGCCTTAGACACCAAAAACTCACTAATCATTTTACATATGGGAAAATTGAGGCCCAAAGGACAGAGAGCCTACAATCAGATGGTGACAGAGGTAGGGCAAGCTGGGATGGCTTTGCTTCCTGGAGTGGTCCCAGGGGTAGGATTAGGATTAGTTGGGTGGGCTGTGGAATCCAACGTTGAAGGAGTTCAGAGAAGCTGGTGAGTACGCGCCCCCTAGTGTATGTGCAGGGGGTTTCTGAGGGCAGAGACAACAGCTGTGCTTCTGTACTGCCCACAGTGTTTAGCACACTTCTAAAGGCAGCAGCTTTGCCTTTGCTGGTCTGCAGGAGGCAGGACAATGTGCCCGTTTATTTTGCCCTCATATAATCAGAACAATACATGCAAGAAAAACCAAGAGACCCTGGAGAGCAAGTCGCATGTAAGCCAGGCCGCAGTTGGGGTGGGTGAGTAAAGGCTCACCAGACCACCCTCCATACCTAAGCTTCGGAAACCAGGGTGTATCTCATTTATCATAATGGCACAGGCAGATCCAGCTTTTGAGAGACCGGAAGGGAAGCACTCTTTAAGAAAAATAATATAAATCTGTATTACTTTTGCAAATTTTATGAGAACATATGTTCACATGAGCATATTGCTAGGATGCCTCCCAGGGCCTTGGCAGGGGTGTGCAAGGGAGGGGATGAAGCTGAAGCTCCAATGTGGTATGTGTGACTAACCCTCCTGGGCCCTAGGGCCAAGCTCTTTGCTCCAGCAGCACCCACCAGCCTTCATGTCCAGCTCTGCCATGTGCCATGTGCTTCCTATGCATGGCTGCACCGTTCCTGCCAAGACAATGCCCTATGAGGCTCGGCCAAGATCCCCCAAGAGGCATCCAGAAAGGTGACCTCATGCCATTCACTTGGGCAATATTTTCTAGGTTTCTCAGCCATTTAGAAGATTGAAGCAGCTCATGTTCTGTGTGACTTAAAACAAGGTGTGATAATTCAGCCCCTTAACTGTGACGACCTTTAACGAATGTGTGGTAATTGGGTGGGGAAGAAGAGAATCGGGTTAGAGATGAAAGGCAATGTTCACCATTTGCTCTATATACTTCTACGTTGTTTATTTAAAGCCATGTTTGAATGCATACATTAAAATTATAATTAAAGTTTTACTTTGTAGTTAAAATGGTAAAAGAATAATTAAGGTTTGATAAAATAACTTTCAACTCTCTTTTAAAAACCTCAGTAAAGTCAGAAATACTCACTTAAAATTACTGTGCCACAAATCTAGCACAGCCAGCATTGTGGGGTTCATTGCATTCAAGTGATCCCTCATATAACTGCTTGCAGCTAAAAAAGATTTCCTCCAAGGTTTTGGCAGAATTTCCAGCCTGAAAACAAAGAGAAAATATTTAGTTATCTTCTTTAAAAATTAAAAGAAAGTATTTCTACAGTAAATGTACTTTTTAAGTAATAATGATTTAATTGTAATAAAAATATGAGTATGCATGATAACAACAAAATATGGAATAATGTGTTAAATATATAAAGATCATACTCTTTATGGTTTAGTCTCATTTCATTATAATAAATAATGATTATAAAATTAGATTGAATCTTTAACATATAAGGTAACTAATTTTTTTTTAGATATGTCTCGCTATGCTTGGAGTGCAGTGGCTCACTGTGCACTGCAGCCTCACACTCCTGGGGTCAAATGAGCTTCCTACCTCAGTCCCTTGAGTATCTGGGACTATAGGCATATACCACCACACTTGGCTTACTTTATACTAGTGAGTCTACAAGTAATGTACAGAAACAGATCAAACAGAAACAGTAGCCAGCTATCTTTCCTATACATTTTTGAAGATTCTCTATTAATTTCAGAACACACAATATTTAAATTTTTTCTTTATTTTTAAAACATTTTAAGGATATATAGTCCAGCCTGCCTATAGAAATCCCCTTGAATTTTTACCTTCTGGTAATATGTAAAGGTCATTTACAAATCACAAACACTCACTAACGTTCTCATTTGAAGACACATTTTACAGTTGGCCTTTGAATAACAGTTTGAACTGTGCCCGTCCACTTATACATGGATTTTCTTCTCCCTCTGCCACTTCTGAGAAAGCAAGACCAACCCATCCTCTTTTTTCTCCTCCTCAGACTATTCGATGTGCAGATGATGAAAATGAAGACCTTTATGATGATCTATTTCCACTTAATGAATAGTAAATATATTTTCTCCTCCTTATGATTTTACTAATAACAATTTCCTTTCTCTAGCTTACTTTACTATAAAAATAGACTATATAATACATATAACATACAAAATATGGTATGTTGACTATGTTATCGGTAAGGCTTCTGGTCAATAGTAGGCGGATAGCTAAGTTTCTGGGGAATCAAGAGTTATACATGGATTTTCAACTGCATTGGGAGCCTGTGCCCCTAACTCCCACATTGTTCAAGGTTCAACTGTATTCTGTAATTTCCATGATTTGAATAATCATCTTTTATATATTGAAGATGTGCATCTTCATCTTCAGAGCATATGTAAGCATTTATATTTTATGTCTGTAATTTTTTTATTCTCACCAATTTTCAACACTTAGTCTTATTTTATTATTACACACAAAGTTTAATTTAGTTTTTCAGGTGTGGCCATACCACCTTTACAAACAGAAAGGATGATTTTTGTCTTTCCCCAGGAGAAAAGCTGTTCTCTACTTAGGATATACAGAAATGGCTACATAATTTTTTGTGTGTATGCGTGTTGAATGGGAAACAATTTGGGGCATTTTTAAATGATATAAACAAAATAAAACTGAATTTGTTACTTCATCACATAAAAATAAGTTCCATTCTTCAAACTATTTAAGAGATGTTAATTATTTTAGAAAAAATACATAACAAGTAGATTTTCCCATTATATATTCTACATTTCAATCCATGCAATAAATTGAAATACATTCTATATATGCATATTTTCTGCAATGTTCCCAAGGTGTTTTTATGCAAGTTGCCATTAAGCTTTTATGTTCCTCCCATATCTTAAGCCTGTGCTAGTTGCTGTGGAGATACAAAGACCTATATCAAAATTCTTTACATCAGGGTACTTATGTTTTAACCATTTACATGTCCATCTGTCCATGTGTCTATGTGTCTATCCATCTATACAACAATTTGTAAGTCTATCATGTTATAGCTTAAATACATAAAGATTATAAGAACAATCAGTTTTATACAGGCATACCTCAGAGATATTGTGGATTTGGTTCCAACCATCACATGAAAATGAATATTGCAATAAACTAAGTCACACAAATTTTTGGTTTCCTAGTACACATAAAAGTTATGTCCATATTATACTATAGTCTGTTAAGTGTGCAATAGCATTATATCTTAAAAAACAATGTACATCATTAATTTAAAAATATTTTATTGACAAAACAATGCTAACAATCTGAGCCTTCAGCAAGTCATAATCTTTTGCTGGTGGTGGGTCTTGCCTTGATGTTGATGGCTACTGATTGACCAGAGTAGTATTTGCTAAAGGTTGGGGTGGCTGTGGCAATTTCTTAAAATAAGACAACAATAAAGTTTTCAACATCAATTGACTCTTCCTTTCATGAAAGATTTCTCTGTAGTATGCAATGCTTTTTGATAACATTTTACCCATGGTAGAAATTCAAAATTGGAGTCAGTCCTCTCAAATCCTGCCACTGTTTTATCAACTAACTTCATATAATATTCTAAATCAGCAGTCCCCAACTTTTTTGGCACCAGGGACTAGTTTCATAAAAGATCATTTTTCGGGGAGTGGGGAGGAGGGGGTGGGTGGAGCTCCGATGAAGCTTTGCTTGCTCACTGCCGCTTACCTCCTGCTGTGCAGCCCCCACCCACCCCATTCCTAAGTTTCATGGAAGACAATTTTCCCACAGACAGTGTGGGGTGGGGAGACAGTGGAACTCTATGGCCCAGTCACTATCTGCAGCCTAGAGGTTGGGGACTGAACTTCTAAATCCTTTGTTGTCATTTCAACAATGTTAACAGCACCTTCACCAGGAGTAGGCTCCATCTCAAGAAACTACTTTCTTTGTTCACCCATAAGAAGCAACTCCTCATTTGTTTAAGTTTTATCATGAGATGGCAACAATTCATTCACATCTTCAGGCTCCACTTGTAATTCTAGTTCTCTTGCTATTTCCACCAAATCTATAGTGACTTTTCCCCCCAAAGTCATAAAACTCTCAAAGTCATCCATGAGGGTTGGAATAAACTTCTTCCGAACTCCTATTCATGTTGATATTTTGACCTCCTCCCATGATCATGAATGTTCTTAGTGGCATCTAGAATGGTGAATCCTTTCCAGAACATTTTCAATTTACTTTGCCCATATCCATCAGAGGAAAGTCAAAATTACTCTTTGATCCATGGGCTGCTGAATAGATGTTGTGTTAGCAGGCATGAAAACAACATCAATCTGCTTGTATATCTCCATCAGAACTCTTGGATGTCCAGGTGCATTGCCAATAAGCAGTAGTATTTTGAAATGAATCTTTTTTTCTGAGCAATAGGTCTCAAAAATGGGCTCAAAATTTTCAGTAAACCATGCTATAAACAGATGTGCTGTCATCTATGCTTTGTTTTTCCATTTATAGAGTACAGACAGAGTAGATTTAACAAAATTCTTAAAGGCCCTAGGCTTTTTGAAATGGTAAAGGGGCACTGGCTTCAACTTAAAGTCATCAGTTGCATTATCCCTTATCAAGAGAATCAATCTGCCCTTTTTAGCTATGAAGCCTGACACTGACTTTCCTCTCTAGCTATGAAAGTCCTAGATGGCATCTTCTTCCAATATAAAGCTATTTCATCTACACTGAAAATCTGTTGTTTAGTGTAGCCACCTTCATCAATGATCTTAGCTATATCTCTTTTTTTTTTTTTAGCTCCACTCAGAACATTTTTAATAATGCACATTAAAAAAAAGTATTAATCTTACAAATTGTTCTGCAATCCAAACATACAATAGCTTGGAAAACAACATTTAGAAAACAAAAGCCAATGTAAAAAGACAGATTAAAACAACTAGAACAGTACAGGTTTTATATGGCTCGGATTTTACAATTTTCTTACTGCATCATCAATGTCAGAAATCTGTTCCTTCAGCTGGCTCCATTGCTCCGGATTTAAAGAAATACCTTTTCTTCCTGGTTTCATTTCACCTTCTGGATCCATCCAATATTCTCTAATATCAATTAGAACTTTCCCTTTAAAGTCCCGAACACTAACATACCTCATTTTCCCAATCTGAAATATGTTACCATCTCTGCTGCTGCTGCTCTGTTTGGAAGATGACAGAGCTCTTGAAGTTTCACCAGTCTTTTGCTTCTTCACAGGTTTTTCTGGAGCAACTTGCTTTTTCCTCTTTAACTTTTTGTCAACTTCGCTGTCAGAATTGCTGCCAGATAGCTTGAAGAAACAAGTTCCTTTGACTTAGGCATTGCTTCGCTCGTGCAATCGTACACCCTTCTGCTCCCCTTAGCTAGATCTTCTGGATAACTTGCTGTGGTTTCTAAATCAGCACTTGCTGCTTCACCTGGCACTTTCATGTTATGGAAATAGTTTATTTCCTTCAACTGCATGAATCAACTTCTGCTAGCTTCAAACTTTTCTTCTGAAGCTTCTTTCAGCTTTCAAAGAATAGAGAGTGTTAGGACCTTGCTCTGGATTAGGCTTTGGCTTAAGAGAATATTGTGGCTGGACTGATTTTGTATCCTCACCACTAAAACTTTCTCCCTATCAGCAATAAGGCTGTTTTGCTTTCTTATCATTTATGGGTTCACTGCAGTAGCATTTTTAATTTCTTTCAAGAACTTTTCCTTTGCATTCACAACTTGTCTAATTGTTTGGCACAAGAAGCCTAGCTTTTGGCCTATCTGGGCTTTTAACATGCCTTCCTCACTAAGCTTAATCATTTCTAGCTTTCGATTTAAAATGAGAGACATGCAACTCTTCCTTTCACCTGAATACTTAGAGGCCATTGTAGGGTTATTAATCTGCCTACTTGCAATATTATTGTATTTCAGGGAATAGGGATGCCTGAGGAAAGGGAAAGAAATAGGGGAAGAGCCAGTTGGTGAAGGAGTCAGAACATACACATTTACCGATTAAGTTTAATGTCTTATATGGGTGCAGTTTGTGGTGCCCAAAACAATTATAATAGCAACATCAAAAGTGTTGCTATTATATTAATAATATAGTGATCACCATAATAGATATAATAATAATGAAAATGTTTGAAATGTTGCAAGAATTACCAAAATGTGACACACAGACACGAAGTCAGCACATGTTATTAGAAAAATGATGCCAACAGACTTGCTTGATGCAGTTGCCTTCAATTTCTAAAAATGCAACATCTGTGAAGTGCAATTAAAGCAATGAAGTATGCCTGTATTTGAAATATGTACATACAGATATATTCATATATTTATATATAAATTATAAACATATATATGAGAAAATATAACTGGTACATAACCATATAAACATAGAAATGGTCATATAATCAATATCCTTAGAGAAACCTGATCACTTACTCAGCACGATGGGGTAGAAGTTCATCTGTCATTTTATCATCTTCTTTTTCCCTAGGATCTTTTAAAACAAAATCAACTAAAAGAAAATTGAAAAGTTCTAATAAATAAATTTATATTAATTATAGCATATTTTCAAGTAATTACAAAACTAACTTTATTAAAATTAATTATTTATGTTAAAGTTGTTTAATAATGAGCAATTTATGTAGTTGTGAATAGAAGAAAATTGTAAGATTTATGAAAAAATCTACCATGTCTGTGTCTTTGAGAATATATATTCCCTTTCTTAACAATGTGTCCCTCTTCTTTCATTTGAAAAGGATAATTGCTTTTAATATTACATTTTCCTTTTTAGCTATTCCACCAAAAATGTTCTTGTTGAACTGAAGGTCAACAATACAAGGTAGTAGTAGTTTTCTTTCACTGAGGAAAGGCATGTACAGTTGGCCCTCTGTATCCACACATTCTGCATCTGCAGATTCAACTAACCATGGATGGAAAATATTCAGAAAAAAAATAAAAAATAACAAACAAGAAAAAATAATAAAATAAATAGAAACAATAGAATAGAACAACTATTTACATAGCATTTACATTGTATTAGGTAGTATAAGTAATCTAGAGATGATTTAAAATATATGAGAGGATGTGTGTATCTCTGGGAGGTGGCGGGGAAGGGGTCGGTAGTTCTGGAACCAATTCCTTGCAGATACCAAGCAACTGTATTGCTTTGTTCTCTTTTAAATTTCATAAAGTGGAAAACAAAACACCATCACTAATAATAAGTGGGAGCTAATAGATGGGTACACATGGGCACAAAATGATATAAAGGATGTGAGAAACCAAGAAAGGAGGAGGGCAGGAGGGTGGGTATGGGATAAAAATTTAGCTATTGGGTACAATGAACATTATTCTGATCATGGGCACACCAAAAGCCCTGACTTAAGCATTATACATATTCATGTAATAAAAACACTGTACTCTCGTAATCAATATTTTGAAATTTAAAAAATACAAATTTGAGCAGTGGTAATAATGATATTAACAGCAACAATAAAAAAATAAAAGCATAAACAATCTTGTTATAAAATCAGTACAGTGAGCTACCTCTGTTTCTGTCTTCTGTGTTCTTTAATTCACAGTTAATTCTAATTTTCCCACCTATCTTTCAAGATGCTCTTTCTAAAATGAAATGATGTTATTATATAACTTCCTTACTTAAAATCCTTCAGAGACTCTCCTTTACCTTCAAATGCTCTAAAAAGGCATATAAGCCCCTTCAGATTCTGTCCCCTACCCAAAATGCACTCTATGCTTTGGCCATCAGAGCTGCTTGCAAGCTCAAAAGAGTCTTTCCTCCATGTCTGCCATCATTTATGCCATTAGGCCAAGCACGTTCCCTAGTACACTGCTCCTTATCCTTCAAGACTCAGTTCAAGTGCCTCCGGAGTCCTTCCTAACTAGTCAGAGATGACCTCTCCTCCCTTACAGTGTATCTCCTATCTCCCTCCTCATTGCACTTACCACTTTGCTTTATAATTTATCTCCCTTATTACACCATGAACTCTTTGAGGGCAAGGATTTGGCTGTTTATTTTCTATTACCAGGATGCTCAATATGAGTCATAAGTTCAATAAATGTCCTCCTCCCAGCAGGGTCCCAGAGCACTCCAGAGTACTGTGATTTCTCCAACTTTAAACACAGCATCCATTATGCCAGGTTTACTATCACAACCAATTGGAGAACCTTTTTACAAAAGGTTACAAGTTCCAAGGCCCTCCCTCCAGGGATTTTAATTCAGGCAGGGCCAGAAATCAGTATTTTTTAAATGATTCTGATGATTAGTCAACCTTAGGATCTATTGGTCTGTACCACAGGTCAACAAACTTTTTATGTGAAGGGTCAGAATGTAACTGTTTTCGACTTTGTGAGCCACAAAGTCTCTGTCACTGCTACTGAACTCAGCTCTTGCAGCTCGAAAGCAGCCGTAGACAATATGCAAATGAATGAGTATGGCTATGTACCAATAAAATATTATTTACAAAAACATGCTGTGGCCATTTGCCTGTGAGCTATAGTTCACCAACCTCTGGTCTGCAGCAACAATTCTATAATATATCACATTCTAATTTATGACATTAGTAATATTAATGCTCATTATTAATGCTTAAACTTTTAGGTAATTATTCAAATATGTATATCCTATCTCTCATGCCTACACCAAAAGATCCTTGAAGGAAAGGACCATCTTAAAGGGAGAGACTATCTCCTAAGTGCCTAATGCCTTGCATAAATTAGACACTCAATAAATATTTTGAGGGGCTAAAATTGATGTTTTATGATTTTTTTTTCAGTGCTGCCCTTCGTTGAAGGGATATATCCCTACAAATAGAAAGACTGCTTTTTTTATTTTTTGTAGTATTTCATTAGTGAAATTTGCCTAAGATCTTAAGGAATGTAATAGCAGTGCAAGAAACAGTATAATTAATATAATAAGCAGTTTCAAGTATAGGTTATTAACTTTTAGTACAAAAAATTTATTTTTAATGAGACATATTCAAATTAGAAAGCAAAGAGTAATACCAATTTACCTATGGATTTCTTTACACTAAGAAGATAATCTTCTCTCATTTCATCAGATAATACAGTTATGCTGTCAGTGAGGACTTTCAGATGTGGTGGAACTAAATTCAATACATGGTCTAGCCAAGAATCTTCCATTGGGGCTACATGGTCCGTATCAATTCCATGGTGAATATAATAGTAATACCTCTACCAAAAGGAGATAAGTAAAATGTAGATGGGGTTAGTACTATACCAAAAGAAATATATTTATCAAAAATAAAACTACTAAGCAAAATTCAAGTTTTAGGAGAATAAAGTATTTATAAATCATAAAAAGGTATTTTGTGCAATTCATGTAGGTATTATTTGGGATCTCAAATTTTAAAAATATATATTTCATGAAAATTAAAGCTCTTCTCTAAGTTCATAACTATACAGTAAAACATCAAGTTATATTATCAAATATATAATGTATTTAACAGATTCCATGCTGAATTAAGAGTTTATTGTTTTATAAATTTTTTAATGTATTATCTTATAATACTCTTTGTTCTTTCATAATTGATAATCAGAGAAAGAGCTTAAAAGCTGTAAGCAAATCAGTATCTTTATATGTTAAGTCCAGAAATATTGTAAAACAGGATTTAGGAAATTTCTAATTGGCCTATCAATATTCCATATTATAATTTTATAACTGCTATTATATTAATATGCATGCAGAAAATAATCATTTTAGAACAAGATATTTTTCTATAATAATGGACATTTAACTTCAATATATTTTCACAAGTTTTTATATGTCACTTCTTAGAAAAAAATTTAAACATCAAAATACTTTCAAATTAGCATTGTTAGTCTTTGATATTTATATTTTTAAAATATATTTGAAATACTGAAGAATTACTATTTCTAAAGTAAGTTAATATGCTTTATAAAATGTGTATTATATAATTAAGATAATTTCTCATAATGAGACCAGCTTTAACATGAAAAGAAGACAGATTTGAGATTATTTAATTGCGGTCTTACGTAGACCGGAGAGAGTGATTTCCTCCATTAAACCAAGAGAACGACTTTACATAACTCCGTATTTACTACTATGTCCACAGTTTCACAGAGGAGGAGCATAGAGTAATCTCAAAAGTATAAAATTATCTTCAAGTATTTCCTTTATTTTCAATTATACTGACAGAAGAAATAACTTATTACCAAGATGTCTTTCTCTATTGCAGAAGTGGTCGGTTTTGGAAATGCGCTTTCATCAGTGATATCTGAGTCTAAACCAGCATCTTGTTGCCTAAGAAAATTATAAACACACTATTCAAAAGCATATAAAGGGCAGTTAGAACTTAAAACAATGGATATAAAAACATCAGTATTGTTTTCTATTAAATCATAAGAAAAAAATGAATTATTGAACATTTTATAAATAAGATACATATTTGTTTGGTATCATATTCTTCCCAAAATATTATCTCATAGACAGTTATAGTGGAAGTAATCTGCAAGACCTAATTCAGGGGCCATACCCTTCTGGATGGCCTTTACTCATTCTTCCGTATTACTCAAAAACCAAGCTTTCTCTTCTTTGAGCTTGTAAAGGAGTGTTCTTGCATTATTCCTAAAATACGTGTGATTATTAATATCGGTCTTAAAAAGAGCACTGATAGAAAGCACTTTACATGCAGCTTTGCAGAAGACACAGACACATCCTTCAAAAGGCCATTTCTCAGATTTCTAGAGACATACAAGTTAGCAACAAGTGACATGGAAGCTCTTAAGTTTCTATATATTTATTATTGAGTATGTGTTCATATAATACTAGAATATTTATAACTATAATTCAATTCAAAATCTATGCCAGTTTGAGCCACATTTTGTGACTTGTTCTGGGACTACACTGTGTAGGAAGGCATAGTTCACATCTTCCGAAAAAATAAGTTGTCTGGGATAGCTTTAACCTCTTTATCATTGACTGTATTATGCTCTGGATCCCAACTTCATCTGGGATGGATACAGGTCAGTGATGCTGTATAGTAAAATTTTCCTTCCCACTAATTGTCCAGTGAGGAGAGACTGGAGGTTTATCAAATATCTGTCTGAGATACCATACCAAGGTAGGTACTCAGAATAGGTCTTCTAACTTAATGTCTTTTATAAATTCAAGAATCCAATCTGTTGTGAACTTTACACTTATTCTTTTCTACACTTATGGTCCAGAGAAAAGAGTCAAGGCTTTGGGTGATGTCTCAGTATAATGCAACACAGAGTAGGTACTCAAAAAATATTTATTAAGTAAGGCAACATTGAGTATGAAAAGAGGCCTATCTTCCCATTGATTTGAGTGTTGATTTTACACTGCTTGTGTGAACCGAGAGTGCTTAAGCCAAGAGAGCAATCTAAGTGGACCAAGCTGGTAATATTCTAGTAGCATCTGGCAAAAGAAAACTCAAAACCACTCTAGACAGGGTGCACACCCTCAGTCCAGCTGCACAGCATTCCCACAAACACCCCTCTTGCCATTTGTAAGCACTCAGTACCCATTGTTCTCCCTTCAAGATGACCACCCAGCTAGTAAAGTGCCACATGGGGACAGTACAACAGGGTTCTGTGGGTGAGTTACTTAACACAATGGGTCATGAAACTCCATTTGTTCCACAAATGGTATACGCCCTGAGAGTCATAATGAAATGAAACTAGCACAAAGCTGTGTGGAAACAAGGCAAAGAGGAGCTAGAAACTTGCATCTGCCTTGCTCTCCATGACGCATTCTAAAACTCAGCCCAGGCAAATCCAGGCCCTGAGCACACAGCTGACCATTTCACCTCAATTCCCTTTCTACACAAGGAGACTCACACAGCAGAGAAGTCACTACATCACCTGAGCAGATAAGATAGGGGAAAACAATCTGCCTAAATCCACCAGCCACCTTGGCTACACCCAGGACTCACAGAAATTCTGCTTGCTCAGCCAGCATCAAGTATTAACATTGGTACCTTTACAACTCATATTTAAAAGCGGGACATACTTAATAAACTCAATCTCTTTCATTCTTTGTACTCTGGCCTCATTCCAACAAGCCTTGAAGCATCCTTCGAGATGCATAGAAGTCTTATATTCTTAGATAAAAAGGTCCCAGGGGCTCTAGCAAGCGTAACACAGATGGGTTAGCTTATGGAACTTACATAATGACATTAACAAGAGTACTTCTAAAGTTTTCTCGTTCTTTATGTGGAGATTTGCCCTTTGATTTAGAAGTAGATGGTCCAGCATAAGTAT
Source organism: Cheirogaleus medius (assembly GCA_008086735.1). Classification (NCBI taxonomy): domain Eukaryota; kingdom Metazoa; phylum Chordata; class Mammalia; order Primates; family Cheirogaleidae; genus Cheirogaleus; species Cheirogaleus medius. The sequence continues at coordinate 37,754,620 of VBSM01001562.1, forward strand.
CATCAACTTGGTCCCATAATTTTCCTTTTTTTCCAAAGTGTTCCATGTATTCAGCTTGAAGTTAAAAAAAAGTCACAAATAATTCATCTAAAAAGTAAGCTAAAACATCTAAGTGCTTAGAATAAAATGCTAAATCACCTTTCAAGAAAAAATATGTTCTCAAGTAATCCTAAGTATAATTCATTTCTTTTTGCTATCAGGAAGTTAAACTACTCTTGTTTTGTGTCATCATAAATAGAAACGTCTGAGTATTTCAAGAATATTCAATTGATTCATTTTGTATTTTGATTAATATGCTAACAAAATTTTCAATTACTAATACATTTACACAGAACCCTTTAAAAATGAACAAGATTAAATTATGAAAAAAACAGAAAACTATTAGAGAAAATTTAAAGAACCATGTTTTAAAAAGTTAATATTAAATGTAATCAATCTGATAAGCACTATATTTAATGAGTCAAAATATAAAAACATTAAAGGCCTAATTTGGAAGTAACATTTACAATTTATTAAAATCACTTTTAGAAAAACCTTCTCAGTCTTTGATGAAGAGGCAAATTCTAACTTCTAACTTTATTTTAAACATCTCAATTCCTAAAATATCACCTCTTATACTATTTACCATGGCCTGAAATAACTAAAACCTGGAACCAATTATTTTATGAGGAAAAACATTTGGGAAAATTTTTCTAATTGACATAAGTGTCACTTTGGTTTTATAATTCCATCACTCTCTAAACTAAATGTTATATGGTGTTTTTCTCTAGAAATGTTCCTTAAATCTAACTTAGAATATTAAAGTTCTTACCATAGGACTGTTCATTTTTAACACTAAATTGTTCTGGAGTCTCATCGTCCTTCTTTATACTCAAATGAAATGATGGAGCTGCCTGCTGCCACTGGGGCTTTGAACTCACCTAAAATATGAAATTTAAATAGCATTAATAAATAATGCCAGAAAAAAACTTTTTTAATGAAATGCATGAATATTTATAAACACAGACATTTTCTCAAACAGATCAGGACATCTGGAAAGAAAACACTCAATAGTAGATCTTTTTCAAGCCTGTGACTGGCCATGGTGTGCACCATTTGGGGGATGTTATCAAAAGTCCTGCCACTGGTTTGGTGTAGGTGCCTGTACCTAAAATTGGGGTGCTCACTCCAAAAAGTCTACTCATCCCCAGATACTGACAAGTGTCTTTAAGCCTTTTGTTTAAATGAGAGGTGCTCTCTCCTGGTTTCCAATGCTAATGAGTTCTGATAGCTTTAAACTGTCCCAGATTGCTCTGGCAACCCACATATTTATTCCATCATTTAAGGCAGGGGTTACAAATGATTCTACATACACAATCTGGGCAGGTATCATAAAGAGGGGAAAAGCTAGTGATGATAGGTACCTGGCACTCAGGTCCAATGCAGGGAAACAAGAATGTGGTGGGGACTGTGGCAGACAAGAGAGCACCTACATCTTCTAAAAAGGCAATGACTAATTAGCTCAAGCCAACTGTTGTAAAACCAGGACACAGACCTACTGTTTCTGGAGACTATGGTTCTTCAATAAATCCAGACAAGTGGATTATAGAGTAAAATCCACATATTTTTTTTTAAAGTGACAATTTAGTCCGTTTCTTCCTTTCAAATTCAAACCAATTTGAAAACCCATGCCTACATTGGCTCCTCCTTCTTCCTAGTTTTACTCTCCCCAATCCCTAACTCCTGTTTCCCAAATAAACTACCTGCACACAAGTCCTTGTTTCAGGTTCTTCTTGCAAAAAATAGGCTAAGAAAACTTATATCAGTGCTCTTCCATCCTTCAGCCTGCCCTTTCATTCTTCAACTCTCATCTTGTTCCATAAAAGATTTAAGACTCCTGGGAGTGCTCTGAGTGAGGTGTGGGGAAAGGGTGAAAATCAAGTCACCAGCTCACAAGAGGCTGAGAGCCATCAGTGCTGGGTCACCCTTGATTTCAACCACAGCAATCATCTCTACAAGCATGGTCTGTAATGAAAATCACTCTAGGTCTTAATTACTGCCAGAGAACTTTTATCCAAGTGCAAAACTTAATACTGTATTCAAATGAAAATAGTTTTTTTGAATCCAATGGATTATATTTTTAAACATCTCTTGAAAATACAATTTCCCTTAAAACATATAAAACTCAAAGAATGCTAAAGAAAAATTGCAAAGTATGGCCAAATATGAACATAAAACCAAATTTAAATCAGCCAACAAAAGCATTTTAGATGATGATGTGATTCACTGACAGGAAAGGATTATTATTCATCTCAGCCACAGACATTCAATAAGTAAATTTAAATTAAGTTCACATTTCTAAATCTGTATGCTAACAAGACACAACAAACTAAGGGCAATTTTTATTTTTTTCAGTTTTAAAATTTGTTAAATCTCAAAAGAGAAAATAAAATGTCTATTCCATTTCATATCTTTGTCTTTTAAACTAGAAAATTTAAGATAGATAATGCAGGGAAAACATCCTATGGCTCAAATCTACAGACATGGTGTGATAATTTGACACTATCAATAAAAGTATATTTTCAATTAAAACGTGTATTTTGAAATGTTCAAGATAATTAATCTGAGAATGTAAATTCAAGTTTTCTAAGAAAAAATGTCCTTCATTTCAAATTATCAGGAATTTTCTCTGTATAAAACAACACAAGGCCAGGCGGGTGGCTCATGCCTGTAATCCTAGCACTCTGGGAGGCCTAGGCGGGAGGACTGCTTGAGTTCAGGAGTTCGAGACCAGCCTGAGCAAGAGCAAGACCCCATCTCCACTAAAAAGTAGAAAAATCAGCCAGGCATCATGATGTGCACCTGTAGTCCCAGCTACTCAGGAGACTGAGGCAAGAGGATTGCTTGAGCCCAGGAATTTGAGAGAGCAGTGAGCTATACTGATGCCACTCCATTCTACCTGACACAGTGAGACAGTGAGAACCTGTCTTAAAAAAATTTTTAAAAAGCAACACAAATTCAATTTTATATTAATATAGGTCATAAATATGAAATAAAGAAGCAACACAATTAATCAAAGTATGTGCCCAAACTATTGACACAGTTTTTCCATCTTAACAGTAGCTTGCTTATGCCAGCAGCGAAGAAGCCTGGAGAACAAATGGCAATGAAATCGTGAAAGGTGTTTTCCACAGTTTGTCAAGAATTGAATATTCTTCCTTGCAAGAAGTGGTCCAAAGCCTAGAAGAAGTGGTAGTCAGTTGGTGCAAGGTCTGGTGAATACCGTGGATGAGTATTCTCTTGAGAGAGTTCCCAAGTCCAGCTTCTGTAGTTTGAGCAGAGTTTTTTTAATAACATGTGGTTTTGCCAGAGGATTGGTCTGTCTCTATTGACCAATCTTGGCTGCTTAATCATAAGTATCCTCATCATTTCGTCCAACTGGTTGCAGTAGACATCCACTGTAATCGATTTCATGAAGCTGTGGTGGATAATACAGCACTAGACCATCAAACAGACACCATTAGTTTTTTTTGATCAATATTCAGTTTTGGACTGTGTTTTGGCACTTCATCTTTATCCATTATTGTGTTAAACCCTTGTGATTATCCACAGAAATCCATTTTTCATCACACGTAACAATATGGTGTAGAAATGGTTCACTTGTATGTCATGACAACAAAGAAAGGAAAGCTTTGAGGTGATTTCTCTTCTGACGCTCATTTAATTCATGTGGAACCCATCTATCCAGCTTCTTTACCTTTCCCATTTGTTTCAAATGGTCCATAACTGTTGGAACAGTAACATGAAACCTTGCTGCTAATTCATGCATAGGTTGAGATGGATTTGCTTTCATTATAGTTTTCAGCTCATCATTATCCACCTTGGTGTCAGGTCGTCCACATGGCTCATTTTCAAGATTAAAATCACCAGAATGGAACTTCTCAAAACATCAATGTACTGTATGTTCATTAGCCACATCCTTCCCAAACACTATGTTGATATTTTGAGGTGTATGCATTGCATTGATTCCATGACAAAACTCATATTCAAAAATAACACGAATTTTTGTCTTATCCATGGTTTCACAAAAGTTGCTCTAAAAAAATGTGAAAGACAATTACAAGCCAAAATGTGTGTTTAAACGAATAGGATGTACCTTCACAATAATAATAATAATAAAACAGAGTGTCAAAGTGAAATGTCAGAGATATCAACTGTCGAACTTAGTACTTAACAAAATCAGACATTCCATACTTAATAACTTAATAGTTTGCTCTGAGCTCTTAAAATGTTTTTTTAAAAAATAATGCTTTAGATGAACCTTAAAGACTAAATGAAATAAGCCAGACACAAAAAGATGAATACTGTATGATTCTACTTATATGAGTTACCTAGAGTAGTCAAATACATAGAGACAAAAAGTAGAATAGTGTTTTGCCGGGGCTGAGGGAGTGATAAATGGGGAGTTACTCTCTAATGGATACAAAGCTTCAGTTTTGGAAGATGAAAAGAGTTCTGGAGATGCACAGTAGTGAGGCTTGCACAACAATGTGAATATACTAAATGCCACTGAACTGTATATTTAAAAAATGTTAAAATGATAAATTTTATGTTACATATATTTTATCATAATTTTTAAAATAATATTTACATTGAACCTCCTCTTAAATTTAACTTTCAGGAGTCACAAGACTGTAAGCATTAAACTCTACATAATTCCCAGCCACTCCTATTACAGTAAAAAACTAACTTGCATAGCACTCTATCAACTGAAAATGTTCGTTAACTGCCTCTTCCACAGGGCAATGATAATTTATAGTCAAAATAATAAAAAAGGATGCTAAAATCTCAGAAATCTTTTGTAGCACAGCAAAAGGGCAAAAATTCAATAAGAATGTATAGTAAATTACCAAAGACAACTGTGGCAAAACTCTTGCTGGTGCCTTGGATTTTTCTTTGCCGACTGATTTATCCTGCATGAAAAACATGAAAAAAACAAAACCGTTTACTCTGTTAGTGCTAAAATTGATTCACTCGACCAAATTTTACAGAGTGTATACTATAAAGTAAAGCACATATTATCCAAGATGTTCAAAGATATACTCTACTACTTTTAAAACTCTCAACATTTATCTTAGAATTGTTTTCTTTAGAGCAAGAAAATAAAGGAAAATGCTACCCTGTGATACTTATCAGAAAGGTTTAAAAAGTATGCAAGGCCGGGTGTGGGGGCTCATGCCTGCAATCTCAGTACTTTGGGAGGCCAACGCAGGAGGCCAGGAGTCTGAGGTTATGGTGAGTTATGATCATGCACTCTAGCCTGGGCGACAGAATGAGGCACTGTTGTCTCAAAAAAAAAAAAAAGTATTCAAAGCCTTTTATCCATCACGTCTTCTGAGAATTTATCTGAACCTATTTAGTGCCCAGGGCTCCTCAACTTTACCTCTCCCTCTCTTATCACTAAAATATTTTTGTCCTTATTGACACACCAGAAAAGTCTACATCTAAGGTGAAAATGTATTCAGGTTGATGCATCCTCAAGTTGCCATAAGTAACATTTGTATTTTTTAACAGTAACTTTGAGAAAACTACTGCTATCTCCTTTGCAGTAGAGAATAATTCCACGGTAGGAGTTTCATCTAGGTAAGAGGAAACACTGTTGAGAATGACACTTTGATCTCTAAAGCAGGTAATATAAGCTGTGCTTTTTTCCAGTTGTGTTTTGCCTCTCAGCTCTAAATCTGCCCTTCTCATCCTCCTTTGGGATATCTGACAGCACCCTAAAACATTTTTCCTTTTACAATGGGCGTAATATTATCAAGGTGCTAAGGGGACACTGTAAGACGAACAGGCGTTCTTCCTGGTTCCAGTGGTTTTTATCATTGCTCCAGCATCCTTGTGCATGGGCACTTTTCCGGCCTGTGCTGTGTGGCTAACGCAGAGGCAGACACTCTCCAGGAAGTGTCACCAGCATCCTTGTAGGTAGTGTGTGAGATTCGAAATGGGTCACTTGTGTCAAACCCTGACAAAATGGAGCAAGGAAAGGCCATAGAGAGAGGGCTCTCACGTACAATTTGCCTGATAATAGAAACTACCACAAAGTCAGGTAGCCACGCAAGGACAGCTAGTGACTTAGACAAGGACACCTGCCTTACACACTGTCTCAAAAACCCAAACCAAAACTGCAAGGGCCTAACCACCACTCCAAGATCATAAATCCTACCTAGTAACTACTGACACTCACCAATCAGAACTCTCCAGCTCTTCTAAGACACTGCCATTGCCAATGAACTTTCAAAACAATTTGCATAACTTTCTCTTTCCCTAATAAGCCCCTAACCTATTCTTTTGTTCTCCAGACACACTGCAGGCCACTCTGGTCTGTATGTATGCCCTGGATTGTAATCTTCCTTCTTGTACATTATTCCCAAATAAACCTTTTTACGTGGAGATTTGTCTTTCTATAATTTTATTTCAAGTTCCACTTACACCACAGAGAGAGACTTCCTTTTAAACTTTAGCATCCCAGCAGGTGGTTTTTCCCTCCCAGCCCCAGTGTGCAGCACCTCAGCAAATGTCTTTGCCATTCAGTGGACCACAGCCACACTATCTCCCTTGAGGTCTGCATCTAAGCTTTGAGGAAGGAATGGGTCTTCCAAGTTTGTTCCTTGAGCACTCTCCCTTAGACCTAAAGGCAGTGGCTGTTCCTTACATGAGCTATTCCTCTGTTCTTTAGAGCTGTGCTGTCCAAAACAGTATTTACTAGCCCCCTGTAGCTACTGAGCACTTGGCATGTGGCTCCCCTGAAGTAAGACATTTTTAAGTGTAAAATATGTACTAGATTTTGAAGATGGTACAACCCAAAGAATATAAATTATCTTGTCAAAAATTTTAAAATTATATATTATAAAATAAAATATATATTATAAAATTATATAATTTTTAAATTATACAAAATATATATAATATATAAAAATAATTTATAAATATTGATTAGAGTATATTTTATATCGATTACATTATGTGTTCTGTATTGTTCTAAGATTACATGAATTAGGTCCTCTAATATTCTTAAAAACAGTGAGGTAAGTACTGTTGTGCCACTTTTGTGCCTATTATACAGAGAAGGAATGATGTAGTCTCTGTCTCCACAAAGCACACAGTCCAGTTAATATTAAAAACTACTGTTTCTGTCTAGGACAGAATGTGGAGCAGAATAATCAAAGAAAGTTTCAAAAAGAAAAGGGATGGCAGCTACACCTTAAAGCAGGCATCCTCAAACTGCAGCCCGCGGGCCACATGCGGCCCGCCGAGGACATTTATCCAGCCCGCTGGGTGTT
>VBSM01001562.1:37762038-37841750 GCA_008086735.1 Cheirogaleus medius
AAAAAAAAAAAAAAAAGAGTGAGGAAGGAACTAGGGCTGGACAGATGGGTGCTGCTATATCATGGAGGACACAGACTTCTGGGCCTGACTGGACAGGCTGGAAGTAGAAATAAAATTTAAAAAAATAAAAGCTAATCTCGGATCTTACAGTGAGAAAAGGAAGTATGGAAATTCTTGCTGGAGGAGTTCCAAATCTAGTTGCCAAACCTAATGCACCCAATACAATGAGAGAACCATAAAAGGCAAACATATTAAAAGAGTTTAATTTTGAAGTATAGCCTGCAAGAGTCCAGAAAAATGAGATCAGTGGCCCAGCAGCAGACAACGCTTCCTGGAGGAGGTGAGTCTCAACATTCCTCTGTTCTCCACTAGCCTCCTCCTTAGGGTTACCTTAAGTCTCAGTCTGCTGGGGAGAGTCCCAGTTTATACCTCTTGCCCAAGCATAATTAGTAGCACTTTCACTCTCAATGGCATCTCAGTTTGGGTGATAAATTATATTATTACCCTATTTATCATGCAGGGACACTGCTCCTTGAAAGAAACATTAAAAAGCCCCAGATTGAAGTAGGCACAAGTCTTCAGCCTGGTTTCCAAAGCCCTCCTCAATATACTCCAAACTTAGCCAGGCATGGTGACACATGCCTGTCTGTATTCCCAGCTACTCAGGAGGCTGAGGCAGGAGGACGGCTTGAGCCCAGGAGTTTGAGGTTGCTGTGAGCTATGATCATGCTACCACACTCTAGCTGGGGTGACAGAGAGAGACCCTGTTTTAAAAAAAAAAAAAATACTCCAAACTATTTTACTTTCCAGCCTCTCTTACAGTTACTCTGTAGCCATATGACTCCTGCTTGCCAATGAAAAGTGAGCTGAAAAGTGAGCAGCAACAGGACAGTCAGTTAAGAGCTGGTGCGCCTCCTCTATCCCTCTCTTCCCCTGCCACTGCACCTGCGGAGGCCACGCGTTCCCACAAGCATAAGATGGAGGGCTACCTGACACCATCAGACTTCATCAGAGCAAGGGCAAATCTTTGATGGGGTATCTCTGAGATGTGGGGGTCTGTTTGGTCAGCTAGTGTTAATTGCCCTGACTAGCAGAGCCACCAATATACTCCTCAATATCTCCCTATTAAAATCCAGTCCTTTCTTTAAGACTAGTATCAAAAATCTAGATTTCGTTTCTTAACTCCAATTGCAGGTGACCTTTGAATGTGTATAGCACTCCTTATTGTTTAAATTCTTTCTGGGATATAATGTGTGTGTGTTCTTACTTTTTCTATCTTACTTTTATACCCCCTCACCTCACCTCCATCTACTAAATCAGTCTTTAGAGCTGGGTAAATTGACTTTAAAGTCATTTTAACTTTATCTTAGAAAATTACAAAATGGTTAACCATACCCTAAAAGAAAAAGCATAACCAGAAAAAAAGAAAAGGGGGCAGGGGTGGCGGGAAGTGCAATAAGCTTCCAACAATACTTCACAAAGTACAGACACCAGATTAGGGAAATGTTTCATACACATACAATGTTATACCCCAAATGGCTCTAATTTCTACAATTTCCAATGGACCACACAATGGGAAGGGGAACATGAGCACATTTCCAAGGTAATGGATGAAATTGGTGTTCTGGGAGTTGAAGGCTTTGCTTTCAGGTGAAAGAGGGTGTGACAAAGGCCTGATAAGAGTGATGTTATAAATAATAGACAGGAAAGGCTCTGGGATGTCTGGTCCAAGTGCCCTGGAATTTTCATACCAGAGTACAGAGGCAATTCAAACATGGTCTATTGTATTGGAGCCACTACAAATGTCTAAAACACTCTGCTTAACCCTAGCTTCCTACACAACCCCCCCCCCACATACACACACACCTGGTTGTTTAGGATCTCTGCATTGTCCATTCTGTTGCTGAGCTATTTACCCCAGTCTCATGAGCACTGAGGATAGAGAAGGATGATGAAGGCCTTAATGTTTCCTTACACTGCAGTGCAGAATATATATCTCATAGAATGTTTTATAAATTGTGCTTCTTTGGCTAAGATTAGCAGCCACACATATGGCAGAATATTATCTAGCTAATGGTATGCCTCAACTCCTTTCACATCCTCCTGGCCTCAGCTCTGATTCCAGATATGGCTGCAGTAGACAGTTCTGTGATGGTTTCAATTCACATAGGAATAACAGTATTTCAATTCAAGAAAATGTCTTTTGCTTTCTGCTGTGGGGCTCCTCCAGTGTCATAGTATGGGACTCTAGGAATAGCCCACTCTGCCCACGCACATGACGCACATGAGCAGCCAGAAGAAGGTGGGAGTTAACATTCCCAGGAGCAATCTTCCACCAATGCAGGATGAGAGATGGTGTACAGTCTATGGCCAACACTGAACGTGCCTGATCTCATCTGATCTCTCAGAAGCTGAGCAGGGTTGGGCCCAGTTAGTACTTGGATGGGAAAGATGATGGATAAATGCTACACCTTGAGCCTCCTCAGGTGGTCAATTCCAGGAAGCATTCTATAAGCTTGAAGGTCATGGCAGGATCACACCCAGTTGCCTACTGTGACAACCACCTTGATAGCCCATACTTATATTGGCTTCTCCTTCTTCCTAGCTTTCCTCTCCCTAATCTCTTATTCCTGCTTTGCAAATAAACTACCTGTACATGAGTCTTTGTTTCAGGTTCCTCTTTCACAGAAAAATAGGCTAAGAAAACTTATGTCAGTGCTCTTCCATCTTTCCATCTTTCCTTTCATTCTTCACTTCTCATCTTATTCCATTAAGGATTTAAGACTTGTGGGAGTGCTCTGAGTGAGGTGTGCAGAAAGGGTGAGAAATCAGGTCACCAGCTCCACAGAGGCTGGGAGCCACCTGTGCTGGGTCACCACTAGAAGCATGAAGATTTGTCATGAAAATCACTCTAGGTCTTAATTACTGCCAGGGAACTTTTATACAGGTGTAAAGTTTAACATTCAAATGAAATTTTTTTAATCTATGTATTATTTTTTAAAATATCTCTTAAAATACAATTTCCCTTAAAAGACATAAAACTCAAAGGATACAGTAGAAAAAATGCAAGATAAAATCAAATATGAGCACAGTGTAAGTGTTTAATCAGTCAACAAAGGCATTTTGGGCAATTAATTATATGCCATGTTGACTAGAAAAGATTATTTATCTCAACCACTGAATATTTATTCAATAAGTAAATTTAAATTTAACATATCAAAAAAACTAATATTTTTTCAGTTTTTAAATTTTTAAAGAGAAAATGTCTATTTTACTTTTTTTACTTATAAACTAGAAAACTTTAGATATCTGTAGAACTAAAAAACATGTTATGATTCTGTTTTGTAGAACTTGTGATAATCTTGTGATTAACAACGCAAATAGGTTCACAATTAAATCACATACTTTGAAATGTCCAAGATCATTCACTTAAAATTTTCATTCAAGTTTTTTTAAGCTTAAAGAATTTTTCATTTCAAAATATTAGGAATCATTTCTGCATGAAGCAATCCAAATTTCATTACACAGTTCATTCTGAGCTTTTAAAATGTTTCAAAACAAATAATGTTCGCACTGAAATGCCACTTAAACCCAACTTCTATGAGTCACACCAACATAATAACAGACAGCAAACCTTATTACAATAAAAATCTAACTTGTATTCAAATATTATGTACATACTAGGAATTAGAGCTTACAGTTACTTTATCAAGATAATTATTTTTCCTAAGACATGTACCTCATAGAATTTCTCCATCAGAAAAGAATCAATCTGAGCACAGAATTTAAAATCAGAAATTCAGGAACTTATTTTCAACTGTGAAAAGCCAGTAAATAACATTATTTTAAAGCAATAAAGTATAATGGTATATTGGTAGATTATAATGGTATATTGGTAAATTACCGTAGACAACTGTGGTAGAAATCTCACTGGTGTCTTAGATTTTTCTTTGCCGGTTGATTTATCCTGCATGAAAAACAAGAAAAGACAAAACTGTTTACTCTGTTAATGTTAAAATTGACTGGCTCAATCAAATTTTGCCATGTTTACTACAAAGTACATATCATCCAAAATATTTTAAAACATACTCTACAGATGATATGATGTTGTATATAGAAAAATCTTAAGTAATTCACAAAAAAATTATTAGAACAAATGAATGAGTTCAGCAAGGTTACATGATACAAGATTAATACACAAAAATCAATTGTATTTCTAGGCACTAACAATAAACAATACAGAATTAAAATTAAGAGATGAGTCCATTAACAATAGCATCAAATGGAATAAACCACTTAAGAATAAATTTAACAAAAGAAGTGAAAGACCTATACAAAGAAAACTATAAAACATTACTGAAAGAAGTTAAAAATCTTAATAAATGAAAAGACAATCCATGTTCATGGATTGGAAGACTATTATTATTAAGATGCAATGTTCCCCCAAATAATCTACAGATTCAACACAATCCCTTTCAAAATCCCAGCTACTTTTTTTTTGTAGAAATTAACAAGTTGATCATACAATTCACACGAGACCCAGAAAAGCCAAACTTGGAAAAAAAAGAACAATTTGGCAGACTCTCACTTTCAGATTTCATAACTGACCACAAACCTACAGTGATAAAGACTGCATGGTACTAGCATGAGGATAAACATACAGATCAAAGGAATAGAATTAGGAGTTCAGAAATAAATCCATACATTTATGGGCAATTGATTCTTGACAAGAGTGCCAAGATAATTCACTGGGGAATTGGTCATATCTTCTGAGTATCGGTCCAAATCTAATTAGTGTCCAAAGGTTACTTGGCCCCACTTCCCTTCTCCATGACTAAAACTTCATTTTTTATATAAATGGTGTTACACCATTTGATCCTTCTGCAAACTGCTGTTTTTTAATATTATGTTTTTGAAATTTATCCCCAGATATACTTTTCTCACTGAGTTTTACAGATGTACAGTACTCTACTTTATCTATATAATGCAATTTATCCATTCCATTCCCTTGTCAATGAATATTTAGCTTATTTCCAATGTTTCTCTATTTCAAAAGATGTCTCAATGAATGTCTTTGGGCATTTTTTTAGTGTACATGCACACAATTCTTAGTCATGTAACTCAAACACACAGACATATATATGATATACATATATAACACATACATGTGCATCTGCTTTTGTCCCTTTATTTTGTTCCATTGGATTATTTGTAAAAAATTTGTATCACATTGTCTAAATTACTATGATTCATAATAGATCTTGAAATCTATAGGGAAATTCCCTCTACCTTACTGGTTTTGTTTGTTTGTTTGTTTGTTTGTTTGTTTTTGAGACAAAGTCTCACTCTGTTGCCCAGGCTAGAGTGCCGTGGGGTCAGCCTATCTCACAGCAACCTCAAACTCCTGGTCTCAAGCGATCCTTCTGTCTCAGCCTCCCGAGTAGCTGGAACTACAGGCATGCGCCACCAAGCCCGGCTAATTTTTTCTATTTTTAGTTGCTTGGCTAATTTCTTTCTATTTATAGTAGAGACGGGGTCTCACTCTTGCTCAGGCTGGTCTCAAACTCTTGAGCTCAAGCAATCCTCCCGCCTTGGCCTCCCAAAATGCTAGGATTACAGGCCCAGCGCCCAGCCTACCTTACTGTTTTTAAAATTTATTATAAACAATCTTGACCTTATTATCTCTACCATGTGAATTTTAGGATCCACATTGCATGAAACTTTTTGGGACTCTGCCAGAAATACATTGACTTTCTAGAATAATTTGGAGGATATTGACATCATTATGATATTGACTCTTCTAGTTTATGAATATACTATACTTCTTTATTTAGATCCTGGAAAACATTTTGTAATATTCTTCATAAAGGTGTTATATGTCTTTTCTCAGACTTATTCTTAGGTATAAAGATCTTAAATGGAAAATTTATAATAGGCTCTCAAAAACTGACTGAAAAACTTCTAATCTAACTAATTTATAAACAGGCAATAGTCTATAAGGGTTGCATCTATTTATAAGAATGCCTGAGAGTTGGATGTGGTAGCACACACCTGTAATCCCAACTACTGGGAAGGCTGAGGCAGAAAGATCGCTTAAGCTGAGGAGTTCAAGATCAGCTTGGGCAACATAGTGAGACCCTATCTCAAATAATAATAATAAATGTCTGTAATGGTTATGCTTTGTTTGCCGCAGATCAGATCTTCACCCTTTTCTTCCTGCTGTGTGTGAGAGGTTGAATTCTATATATGGGCATCATCTGAGTCCTCAGCTCTGTGGCTTCTCATAGGGATTAACCAAGAAGCACCAGTAGGAAATTGAAGAGCAAGAGGAAAGAGTTTAGGATATTTATTTCCTAGTACTCCTTGTTCCCTGTAGTTCTGATAGTGGCTGAATTCTTCCAGAGCTCAGCTCTTATCAGGAAGTTACCATTCCAAGCCTCTAGCACTCACCATGTTCTGAAAATAATGTCTAGTTTCATTGATCCATCAGGCCTAGGAATGATAATGGCATCCTACTGTCCTACTGCTATTAATCCTTGAGTGTCTCATCATCTCTCATGGTTCCCTTAACCTTGCCCACACCTCTGCAAAAGGTCTCTTTATAGATTTTCTTTAATTAAATTCTTTTGAGCATGTCATTTATTTTCTACTAGGATCCTGGCTAATATAATTTTACATTACAAATTAAAATTACTCAAGAGTCTGGGTCTTCCATAAATAGTCTGGCTTTGCCTTTAGTTCTTTGATGATTTTTATCTACTTGTCTATTGGAAGGGATGTTGTAAACCTCGTATGACCCAAGTGTTAACCATTCTGATCAAATGATCAAATGCTCTATAAATATGTCTGGTTAAATCAATAATAATCTTACAGTGCTGTCTGGTTAAATCAACAATAACCTTTCAAAATTTAATAGTGTTGATTTAAATATAGTCATCACATCTTTGAGTCATGGTTGTTAAAGTTATCATCATGCTGTTGGCCTCACATCCAACTCTTTTCACACTTACCCCCTTTTTTTTAACCAATGATATTTTTAAAATATGATTAAGGAAATAAAGGAAAGATATCGTATCATATAAACACAGAATTACTTGATTCCATAACTAGGAAAAGTCCCGGGATAGAGAAAGCCTGACAGCTTTTTCCTCTTCTCTGCCCACAGTCTGTGGTAAATCTGTGGGGAGCTTCCTGGTTTTTGGATATTTGTATCTTTAAACCTCTGAAAGTTCTTCAACTGAAACTCAAAATGCCTTATTTTAAGGTTTAACTAATTTTTTTTAATGAAATGAGCAATTGCTAAAGATTTATATCTCTTTTAAATACCTAACTTAAGAGAAAAGCCCAGACTGCTATTCCCAAAAAAATGCCATGTCACTCTCAACCTTTCACTAACAAGATGAATATGTTAAAATCTCCTTCAGCAAATATAATTTTACCACCTGCTCACTTACTCAAACTGAATGAATATATATACGTAAATGTCACATAAAAACAGCATTTCCAGAAGTTTAATCCATTCTGTTTTAGGTTAAAATATAAAAACTTTCTTCCTTTCAAAAGGAAACTACAATCTCATTAGCATAAATTAAATTTTCAAGTTTTAAAGTTACAAATCAACCACAACAGTGAGAGAGGGCCCTCTGCTGTTTAGAAACAGTATGTAGAAAATGGAAATAATCCTATATGGGCCAATGCCCATTCTTTCAAGATTGCACTGCCTCTTCAATAAAACACAACCTTTCTGGAAAGGGAGGGAGCTATCAGGGTGGTCATTTCCTAACATCACTTTTATAAAAATGAAGCAAAACTTAAAACTTAACTGCCAGTGAGTTTTTAGTGGATACGTTTTAGTTGTAGATGGGTTAAGTTAGGGAATTGTGAAATAATAGCTATTCAGAAATACCACTGTAATGTGATAAAGGTGTCTTTTAAATTTCAACAACATAAGATATGGTTCAAGATCAGGCCAAAGATTAATTTGGGCATCAAGCAAAGAAGCTGCTCAATATATACTGATGGCAATGATAACGTTATTTGATAATGTAAGAAATGTTATTTCTTAAAAAAGAATATTACATAGAAAAAAATTACTAGTGAGGCCTATTAATCAGTTGCTCAGTTTTTTAGTACTTGTACCTGAATCCTTTCTATTTTTGCTTGCTCATTTATTCTTCTACTACTAATTACTAATTATATTTTGGTATATGAATCAAAGTGTCTGTTTCTTAGTTCTCAATTTATTATATTTATTTCAATAAAAATGCTGAAACCAAACTTTCTTGACATTTTAGGTACTAATTACTTATTTGATTAATTAACGAATTAGGATCTTGACATGTTCTGCTAGTTATCTACAACCCAATGGATAGGGGAACTAAATCACCTTTTAGCATCGTTTCCACAACAAATTCTAACACTAACAAAAAAAAGCATTATGAAGCAATGAACAAAAAAGAATTATGTTAGTTTAATATCAAACAAGAAGCTAAGTGAAATTTGCAGACTTAAAAACAACTGTTTTTCATCCAGGAGGTTTACAGGGTCCTTTTCACTACGCAGAAAGCTAGAGTTGTTTTCTAGCTAGCCAGAATAATGTCCACGCTTAATACCCTCCCAATCCGTGTGACATTAAGAAGACTGACCAAAGTTCCGCATTTCTTTCAGTTACAACTGCTCTTAATTAAGTTCAATAAAGAGAAAGTTCTAAGAGGAAAAAAAAGTCGCTATTGCAACATGCACCTTTCATTATATGTCATGAGGATATTTTCTTTAGAAGTGCCATTTGTCACTTACAAAACCATTTCAAGTATAGTACAGTACAGTACAGTTATGGTATGGAATAATAGTTTATCTCATTTGAACTTCACAACCACCTTAGAGAAGAAAAAAAGTTCTTCTGATTTTCTCCCTCTGCATCACAGGGGGAGAATGAAGGCTTTGAAAGACTTCAGAGATTTGCCCAAAGTCACACAGCTAGGAAGTGGCCCGGACTGCGGTCCTGGAGCCCAAACCCACTGCAGCTCCTCGCGGAGCGTCCTCTCGCCCACCCACCGCTAGCGGGCAGGGCCACCCTGGGGCTGTCGTGCCCACTGCGGGCGCACGGCTGGGCTGGCAGGCTCGGTTGTTGTGAAGGCACTAAGGGCGAGCCGTCAGGAAGGGAACTGATAAGGGGATTCACGGAAAGCGCTCAATAGCCCAGGTCGCCCGTGGGGAGAAAGAAGGTGTACACCGCGGTGTCACTGCTGAGGAGTCCGGGAGGCGGGGGCTTCGACTACTCCAGAAAGGTCGGGAAGCGTGGCGGCGGCGGGTCTGGTGAGGGGCCGTCCTCTCACCTGCTCGCTGCTCATGGCTGCGGGAACGTGCTGGCCGCACCGAGCGGCTCGGCTCCTGGATTGCTCGTGCCCGCGCACCCGGGAGCCCCTCGGGCGAGAGACTGCAGGGAGGTCTCCGCTCCCTCCGCGCCGGCCGAAGAGCGTCCCGGCGGCACCGGTTGCTAAGCAGCAGGCCGGCGCAGCTGCGTTTCCGGCCAGCTGTTGCTCCTGGTAATGGGCTGGGAGGGGCGCGCGTTCGCGCAGGGGCGCCTTTCCCGCCACTGGGTGGCGCCTCAGCGGCAGCGCGGTGGGGACGCCAGGTGAGTTGAGCAACTAAGGGCGGTGGGCGGCTCTCTTCCATACCCTTTGATCACTGAAGTAGCTCGAACTGAGCTGAGTGCTTGGGAACTCTGCCTTAACCCCTCCTCTAGCTCTGTCTGTGTCTAAAAGGTCTCAGAGAACTACTGGAGTGAAGCGATGGCCAATTTCAATGCCCGTGTGGGTGAGTGGGATAAAGTGAACAAGGCGTGCAAAGGCTAGATTCAGTAGACACCTTTCTTTTATTATTCACGTGCTTCCAACACCCTTCTTCTACTGACTCTTCCCACACATTAGAAAGCTATCGCTTGGAAGAAGAACAAAAAAACAGAACCTTCAAAAATTCATTAAAACAGACATTCATGGATGCTTTATTCCAGGAAACTTGTTGTGCTAAGCGCTGGGCATACAAACCTGAGCAGAACACACAATCCCTTCAGCACAGGCTCGTGGGATGTTCAAGCAAGCACTTATAATGTGGTGGAGACCCTGCTGGGAATGGAAGTCATCCGAGAGAACAGAAAGCACCAACTGTCTCATGGAAGGTATGGAAGGAATGTGGAAGGTGAGATCCGAAGGAAGCAGACATGGCCAGGCAAAGAATGTTCCAGGCAGAAAGCAGATTATATACAAAGGGTGGAGACAAGGGAGCATGACTGTTGGAAGAAGTGAAAATCTTTCTGGAAGACTGATGAGTAGATTTGGGTGAAGGGGGTTAGAGTGAGTCCAGATGAAGCTGAGATGATAAGCATCCTGTATCTTAAGGGTCCCTATAAAAGGGCAGGAGTTTAGGCATCAAGGGCAGTTGAACTCCATTGAAAAGTTTTATGTTGAGAAATGACAGGATCCCATCCTAAAATTTGTATTAAATCTCAAAGGGATCACAAATAGCCAAAACAATCTTGAAAAAAAAAAAAGTTGGGGGACTCGCACTTTTTGATTTCAAAACTTACTACAAAACTACAATAAAACAATTTTTTTCAACAAATGATGCTGGGAAAACTAGATATCCACATGCAAAAAAAGAAAAAAATTAAGTCAGACCTTTACTTAACACCGTGTACAAAAATTAACTCAAAATAGATCAAAGACCTAAATGTAAGGGCTAAAACTATAAAACTCTTAGAAGAAAACTTAGAAGAATAGCTTCATGATGTTAGAAGGTGAAAAAAAGAAGAAGGAGAAATGACAAGATCATGTTTGTACTTTAGAAAGATCACTGTGGCTTCAGTATGGTGGAGGAACAGGACTGGAGGTGAGAGCTAGACCTGTTAAGAGGCTTTACAAGAATTCAGTGAGAGATGAGGGTGGCCTCAACTGGGCTAATGACAATGGGAATGGAATTAAATGGACAGATTAAAGAGATGTGTGGGAGATGGCTTCATTAAGATGAGGGCATCTAAGTGGGACACATGGGTTGAAGATCATTTTACTGCTGTGGATACCTGACTGGATGGTGGTATCATTCACTGAGGTAGAGAAAAAAGGAAGATAAGCAGGCTTTAAAGGGAAAGTGATGAGTCCGGCTGGAAGGTGTTGACTGGAGATATCTAGAGGACGTGTAAGTGTATATATGGCTTGTAGGTGTTGCACATGTTGGTCAGAGCTCAGAAGATCATTCCTGAGCTGAGGACATGGATTTTACACTAACTAACATATAAATGACATCTGAATCCATGAGCATAGATGAAATGGTTCAGGGAATGTGTAGAGCATGAACAGAAGGAAATCTAGTTTAAAAAAAATACAACTAATTAAAAACTAAACACTACCAATTTTATGAGTTGTACAGAAGGGGACTCTGAAAAGAGAACTGAGAGAAAGTAGCCAGAGATAACAGGGAACTCAGAATATAGAATCAAGGAAACCAAGAAAAACAATATTTCAAGAAGGAGAATATGGTTAACAGTGTCAAAAGCTTCTGAAGGTAAATGAGAATTTAAAAGTATCCATTGGCTAGAACAATAAGGAAGTCGTGGGTGAACGTGGCAAAGGAGTTTCAGTACAATGCGACTGGAGGATGTGGCATTAGATACCAGAGGCCGAAGAGTGAAAGAAGGGAGACGGCCGGTATAGACAATCTTCAAAAAGTTTGAGTTGCAAATGAGAGAGAGAGACTGGGGACAGTGGATTCATGGAGACAGGGGTGATATTTCTTTTTCAAACAGGAGAGTTGTGTTTGTGTTCAAATGTAAATAGAAAGGGAGAAGATTAAGATGTAGAAAAAAATAAAAGGAAATCGGATTAATTCCAGATGGAGAGACGCCTTGTGAAAGAAAAGAGAAAGGACAAGTGGGGATCGTGGTGTTCAGAAGCTTGCTGGTGTGTAGGTGGGGGCATTCCCCCAAAGTGGATTTCATTTTCTCTGTGATGTAGGAAGCAAAATCATCTGCTAAGAACAAGAGGAATGGGAGGAGGCAGGGGATGGTTAGAATTTTTTTTTTTTTTCAGAATTTTGAGGAGAATGAAGAAGTTTTGAAATAACTACCTGGCAGAAAAGGAGAGAGAACAGAAGTGATCAAAGAAATAGAGGAAAGACCCAGTTGAAGTTGAAGCCTCTGAACTGGTGGTGGCAACAAGCCACGTAGTTCTGCAATGCTCTCCAAAGATCTGCAACAGGCCAGGCTTAGGTTCAGAGAGGACAAACACATGACACGTTTCCCAAGCTGGTGTGGCGGGAAAACAAAGCAAGAGAATGGAGAATTTGATAAGAGTAAAGTTGAGATTAAAAATCACAGAACCTAAAATAATCAAGAGAGGAAGAAAGGGCTGTTAAATGGGGATAAAACAATGTTAAATGGGATGGGTGGGGGTCCCAGAAAGGGCGATATAGTGGGATAAACTGACTCTTAAAGTAGAAAGGATATGAATGAGGATGTTGATGCTGTGATCTCCAAAGTGGAGTAATTCTAGGTGTTGAGAACATCCCCAGTTCCCCAATGTGGCCATGGAAGTGGGTGACTACAGTGAAGGACTTTGCCATGGAGGGTCAAGGAACTAAGTTGCTAAGGCCACGGTTGTTCCCATGGATGCTGAAGTAGCAGAGTGGAAAGGAAAACTGTTAGCTAAATTCTTTCTTCAAGGAATGAAGCAGGAGGCAAGGAGAGAAGATGCTATAAGCCTAAAGTTAGTAAGACTTTTCACTAGAAAACCAAGAATAAATGTTGCAGACCCCATCTCCCAGAACTAGTCCCAGCAGTTCTGAAGTATTTAGAAGGAATTTAAGATTCCTGAAAGAAGTCCAAGGCCAACTGGATTGCTTCATGGCAGGTCATAGCCCACATGAGCAGGCCAGCAAGAGATAGATGGACTCACAGCAACAGCACTAGACAGAGATGAGCCTGAAAAGTCAGCGGTCCACCTTCCACTCTTCCCCATCTACCAACTTTCCCTCTTCAATCCTCTGCTCTCTCGCTGACCATTCACCCCAATCGCAAAGGCCATAATTGAAATATACAAACATCAGGCTATCCTGACTTTCTCCGTTGCCTCTGCTAGGCCTCCATTTGTAGCTCCCCTGGGATCCATTTTTCATTTGCAGAATCCTATTTCTAAATTTATCTTTGGTAGGGCACCTTGCTGGAATTATGAGGAAAACAATTTTATAAAAATTGGCAAAGACAATTCCTTTGTATTTGTCAGTTATCATGATCCCTGTCAAGCAAGAGAAATGTGGCTCCCAGGACTGAGTTCCCATAGTAATTCTCACAGTAATCAGTAATGTCACCAGTTAGACTGAGTGTTGAGATGAGAGAAATAAACAAAGTCATCCCTGTCCTGGCTGTTCAAGTTAAGGCCAGCTCAAAATCCTGACAAGAATCAACACGTTTCTCAAAATGTTCTGAATTAATTTTAGATTAGATATTTTGGACCACTGGATCTCTCAAATTATAAAAAGGAACTTTTATCAATCCTGTTATTTGTATCCTTGAATTATGCTCCTAGGCACTTAGTACTTAATTTGGGTTGAGCTTTCTGTATGCTCAGCTGTAAATATGGAAGTCCATTTTAAGAGAAAGTATCTGAGAACAGAAACTGGTTCCTCCCTTTAACCAAACATGAAAGGCCAAATAAAGAACAGAAATTCACTTGTCAGTATTTTGGTTCCCTGAGCATCAACTTCAGTTGCATTCATGATCTTGTGTTTTCTCTCATGGTTTAGGTTTTTATTATTATTTTTTTTGTTGTTGTTAAAAGGACTTTATTAGATGTAAACCAAATGCTTCCTTAAGGATTTTATGCCCAAATTTTTGCTGATTCTAAGGGAATCTTTTATGGGAAGATTTTTTTATTTTCCTTTAAAATATATTGTGTAAGCTTGTGCAGCTGCTGAGTTCTGACTTTTTATGCTGTTATTTGTTACTACTTATTTTTTTTAACCTCCTGCTTTTGAAACTATAACATGTGTGGAAGGAAGCAAGGAGTGCTGGTGTTTGTTTATAATCCTCCTTGGAGGCAGTGTGGCAGCTTTTTATTATTATAGACCAGAGTATAAAGTTGAGAAAATCGAGTGTGCAACCTAAAAGTCCAGAACCTGGTTTCTTTTTTTCTGCCCATGCTCTTCTCTTTTTGTGAACTGGTACTTGTCCTCACGTCCTCATCTTGCTTAGTCAACAAATAGTTCTTGAACACCTGCTGTAGGCCAGGCACTGTTCTAGGCACAGGAGATACAGAGGGGTAGCCAAGAACCAGCTTTTGTTCTAGTAAAGAGAAATGGAAAATTAGTAAGAAAAAAGTAAATTTATGAATAAATAAATAATTTCAGTTGGTAAAAAGAGCAAAAAGACAATCAAACAGAGTAATTGTGGAGACTGCTGCCACGGAATATCTCTTCCAGTAAGCATTTGAGCTGGGATCCAGATAACTCAAAGGACCCAGCCATTCCAAGACTTCAGGAATGGGTTTCCCAGGAAGGGAGAGGAGCTGATTTGAAGGTCTGAATATGGGAATGAGCTTGATATGTTCAAGGGCCTGAAGAAGGCCAGGGACACAATGAGGAAGGATCTTATTTTACCTACATGAGGAAACCGTGAACTGAACCAGGGCCAGAGTGGAAGCCGGAAGGCCAAGTACGTGCCTATTGGAGTAAGCCAGGGAAGTAGCCATGGTGGCTTAAACTAGAAGGAGGCAATGGAGATGGACAGAAGGGGACAAATCAGGGATATATTTTGGAGGAAAACCTGATAGGACTTTCTGGTGGACTGGATGTGAGGGATGGGGTAAGGTAAGCTGACTCAGGTTTTTTTTGTCTGAGACACTTAGTAGATGGAAAGGACACAACATGTTGAAAGGTGAAAGAAATTTAAAAATTCGGTTTTAAGCATCTTAAGTGTAAGATGCCTGTTAGACGTCAAGTGAGATGTTGAAGAGACAGGAAGCTGTACAATGCGGAGTGTAGCTCTGTTCAGAGTAAAGATTAGAAGTTCGTCCACAGATAGATGGTCACTGAAGCCATGGAATTAGATGAGATCATCAAGTGGAAGAAAGTAAATAGGAAAAAGGAAAGAAGGAAGGAAGGAAGGAAGGAAGGGAGGGAGAGAGGGAGGGAGTGAGGAAGAAAAGAAGGTGGTTCAAGGACCAAGCCGTGGGGCTCTTGTTTTCTCTTTCTGGATACTTGAAATTTAAAAATTACGTATTTTGTCAACCCTTTAACAAAAAATTATGCAAGTGCAAAGTTAGAGTTACAACAGATAACTTAGATATAAAAGACTCCTACAAAATCTGGTTGACAATTCACGCATGTGGTATTTGTTTGTGAAAATCTTGAACTATATATGGACCCATTCCCATAAAAACAAATAACAATGTTGCTTTATTACTGCACATTGATCTACTAATCACAACCAGACCGGGAAAAACAAAAATGATTGCGTTGGTTTCTTTGAACACTAGAGGGAGATATGTTCACCTGTAAGTAGGAAAAGAAAGCTTTGGGTTTTTTCTATAGAACTACTCTTACCACAGAATCATAGAATATTTTAAATTTTGATATTTTCCACAATCATCAAGAAATATAGTCATGTATTAAGACTGGAACAAATTACGTATGTTTGGAAAGTAACCTGACTTCTTTGTTAAACCAGGTTTTACTAAAAGGCTTTCATATATGCTAATAACATGCTATATTTTCACATAATATCTTAGTCATTTTTCTCTTGGGCAATGCGAAGCAATGATATATAAATCAGCTAATTTTTATTTGAAGAAACATCAATTCTTCCTTCCTGGGCATTCTGGTAATAGGCTCATTGCAAGCCAAAGTGTCAAAAACTTACCTCTCAACCTATGTCTGTGGACTTGGAGAACGTGCTATACTTCATCATGTTCCGTGTTTTTCAGGTGGCCTAAAGGTCACTGGCACAGAGTTCAATCTAGACTTTTTAATTGCCCAATAAAATGCCTTTCAACCTTGCTAAGTAATCACATAGATATGTAGTGTTTTCATGATTGCTTGGGGCAACTAGAAAACTTTCTCTTTATTTATTTTGGTAATCTTTCCAAAGAACATACTGAAAAATGTCCTTTTTCATGATCAAAGGTTGAATATGAGCCCTATACAACAATTCTTAGCCTACCAAATACTTTATTTGACCTTTTAACTAATCTAATAAGTCCTCTTTTCTGTAACTTCAACACTAAAGTGCTTCTGATAATTAAAGGGAAAAAAGGTCTTTTCTATCTCTAGAAGAGGAGTCTGGAATAGGAAAAGGGGCTATATTGTAGAATCAGAGCTGGTATGAATCCAGACTGTCTTTACTGATTGGTGAAGGTGAACAAGTTACTTTGCATCTCTAAATTACCGTTTTCTTTTCTCTAAACTGGAATCACAATCTTTTTGAATTGTTGTAGAGACTGATTCAGATAATGTATGAAAAGCATCTAGCTTAGTTCCTACTACAAAGCAGGCATTCCAAGTTTCCTATGCCTTCCTCTTTCTTTCCATCTGAAATGCTTTATAAATTGACCCTATAAATCATATGTTCATAGATTATGTGTTCTGAAGTATTTGTCAAGTGCTAGTGATAAGTACGGAATGTGACCTGAGCCACATTTGCAAGGCAAACTTGCAAGAGTACAGAGTGTGGTCAGAGCTGCAATGCCCCGTGCCCTCCACAACTAGGCCAGATATAGGATCTCACAAGAGTCCTATGTGGTCCATGATCAACCACACCTAAAAGGTGGTTTGGGAGCAGGGAGAGTGGAAGGAAACAACTCAAAAGTCAGGTAGATTGTTGTTCCTGAAAAGAATAACTTCCCCTTTCCCTCCACAAATGTAAACTCCACCTTCCCATAAAGATCCAGTTCAAATCGTCATTTCACCAAAAGACATTCCCAGCCTAACAAATTCACTTTTCTAAACACCTGTAACATTTATCCAATTCAATCACCTAGCAATGCATGCTTTGCATTCCTACGTAACCATTTCATTTACATGTATCTCCCCAACCAGGTAGGTTCCTGAAAAGCAGGAATCATGTCCTGTTTTGTAATGTTTCAGTTTAGCACATTTCACAATTTTCACATGAAACAGACATTTAATACATATTCGAATGTACTTCCATGTCAATTTTCCTTCAATTTACTTTGTCACCTACAGGTTGATAATAGAACTCAGCAAGGTTAAGTGTGTAGATAACAGTAGAAATCATTTTGCTGATGGCATGTGAAAATTAACTTTTTTCTTTAAGTTGTAGATTATTAAAAAGAAAGATTCAAAAAGTATAACATATTAGGCTTCTATTTGTACAGTTTTCTTTGGTGCCCAGGCCATAGCTTTCACTGAGTATTTACTTTCAGTTGGAACAGATTACAGTTGCTATGATGTAATGGCCGTCACCTACAGATACAATGCAGCTAAGAGAGTATATGTATGATAAACATTTTGTCACCAGAAGGCCATTTTTTCCTTTAAAACCCCTCAGTTGAATCTTATTTTTGATCATAAAATGTATGAATGATCATTTAACACCTGTAAACATAACTCCATTTTTACAATACATAGAACTGAAACAGAAATTGAAGTTTTATTATTATTTATTACACAAACTGTAGGATAAAAGAGTGCTAAAGCTGGAATTAAAATGTTCTTCAAGGTCATGAAGGGTAAAGAATCACAGATGAAATAAATCACCTGTTCCCTAAGTGTCAAGCCGTAACACAGAAAAGTACTAATCCTAAATCCTTACTCCTTGTTAGCAGCTCTGTGACATATTTGCAGTGTGACTGCGTTAGGGTGGGCCCACCTTTCCTCTAAGGAGCACTTAGGCAAGGCTCCATGTCTTTAAGAAGACAATACAGGAACATACTTTCAAATCCTAATAATTATAATAAAGCAATATTATTTTCAAAATAAATGCATGGTAATATATATTCTTAAAAGAATATTCAGGTAATGGTTACAGATTTTTAAAAAGCTGCAGAAAAAGATATGGAAGTGGACTCCTTCTTTTCTGCTTTTAATCATTTACAAATTTCTTAGCTGCTAAAATATATGCTTAATTGACTTTTTTTTCTGAATTCTACACCATTTTCTCCTTCCTTTCATACCCCAAATCCTCAAATGGATGGTCATTATGTACTTAATCCCTTTCCTCACCTGATTTCTTTGAAAACCCTCTATAGTCTGACTTCTATTTCCACAGTCCATTGAAACAGCCTTGATACCACTAATGTCCTTAACCCACTTCTAATTTTTCTTAACTTCTACTCACAATTTGATTTTGCTGTCACCTCCTTCTTAAAATTATCTCCTTCCTAGTCTTGGGTGGTTTCCTAACCTAATTCCCCTAGTTCTCTGACACTTCCTTTTCTGGCTCTTCTTCCATTCCTGTCCCTTCATTTGTAGATATTCCTTAAAGTCCCACGGGCACCCTCTTTCCTCAGTTCTCACACCAAAGACTGATCTGTTCTAGGAGTTTCATTTATCACCTTGATACTTATGGCTCCTGAATCTGTGTTCTCTGCTATGTTTTCTCTCACCTGAATGTGTCCTATTGCCTACATGACTTTTCCCTTTAATTGCTCCGAACTATAGGTATAAAACTATAGGTCAAACTGATCTCTACCTAGTTTTTTATTTTACCTTCAGCCTCATCAATCTTCTAAGCTCAATATTTTGGGTTCATCTTGATTTTCTCCCTGTCCTTCAAATCCAAATCTAGTCATTAGTTCCTGTTATTACGTTTTTATAGAAATGTCTTATAGATCATTTTTTTTCTAGTCCTAGGCCACTTTTTAAATTTAGGCTCTGTACACCTAGATAACTGTAAGAGTCTTTTGTCCT
Source organism: Cheirogaleus medius (assembly GCA_008086735.1). Lineage (NCBI taxonomy): Eukaryota > Metazoa > Chordata > Mammalia > Primates > Cheirogaleidae > Cheirogaleus > Cheirogaleus medius. The sequence continues at coordinate 37,780,954 of VBSM01001562.1, forward strand.
TTTTTTGTCCCCAGTGTATCAAATATGTACATTTAAATGTAGAAAACACTAATATAGTTCAGGATGACTCCATCTTGGGTTTGGTATCATCAAACTCTTATCTCAGAAGACCGCTCATCAGTTTTTTCCTTCTTAGCAATCCAGCCTGATCTCCCACAATGCTCTTCTCTATGTAGAACCTCTATATTGTCCATCATAGATCTTCTATTCAGATTGTGATCCTCCACATTTTGACTATTTACTTTTCCTTTGTATCTTTCTTTGTCTAACATCGTCACAACCCAAGTCAAAGGCACTCAATCAATTAAGCTTTTGCTCAAACATCCAATAATGGTCTATTATTTTTTGAACAAAAATTCTCATAGTATGATCTTCTAATTTATTAACCATTATAGTTTACATGGATGCTACTCTCTCTTCTTTTCCTTTTATTGTTTTTTTTTTTCCGTTTTTACTTATTCTTTAAGTTCCAGTTCAAAGAGCAACTGCTCTACAAAGTCTTCCCTGATCCTCCCAAGCACTTGAGTCCCCTAAATGTACCTGGCATAGTTTTAAACATGTAATTGAATAGATGCAAAAAATCTTCCAATTGTTCTATATTTTGAAAAAGATTGACCTCAATGAAATTAATTGCCTTCTCAGACCCAAAGGATACATGAATAAATTAACAGGGAAAGATGATATTTTTCTAGGTTAAATCATTGGTATTATGAGTAGAAGCAATAAATAGAAATGAGCTCTCAGAGCTATCCTATTTTCAGTGGAACTAAGAAATAGTTTATTACTGTAGCCCATGAAGTAGTTATCACTATAATCTATAAAATTACTTTTGTTTTTATAACTTTCTCTAATTATAAAAATAATGAGTTGATACTGTAATGGTGGATATATATCAATACACCTTTGTCAAAACTGTAGAATGTACAACACAAAGCATAAACCTTAATGTAAACTATAGACTTTAGTTAGTAATGTATCAATATTTGTTCATTATTGTAACAACCGTGCTAATATTAGTGTTATTAATAATCGAAACTGGTGTGGAGGAGATTGAAGAAGGATATGGGAACTCTGTACTTTCTACTCAATTTTTCTGTAAACTTAAAAATAGTTCAAAAAAAGTATATTAAAAATAATAATGTTTATGGACTTTGGGTGATAATGATATGTCAATATAGGTTCATCAATTGTAATAAATTTGCCATTCTGTGGGGGATGTTGACAAGGGGGAAGCTATGTGTCTGCAGTTGGGGAGGGGTGATATATATGGAAATCTCTGTACCTTCTGCTCAATTTTGTTATGAATCTAAAATTCCTTTAAAAAAATAAAGTCCAATTAAAAATTTTTTAACCATTTTACAAACCTACAAAAACCCATGTTTATTGTAGATAATTTATAATATTATGTAAAAACATTATAAGAAAAGAAAATAAATTTTATCTTTAAGCCTATTGCATCCATTTATTGCTGGATGATACCATCTCCATTGTTAATATGTGGCTTGTTTTTTCTATTTAATCATATAACTATTTTTTCTGTCATTAAATATGCTCCTACAACAAAATGTTTAGTAATCACATGGTATAAATCGCTTTATCTTGATGTAAAATTTCTAAATTTTCCCTCAGTTTTAGCTTCTGCAGCCTGAATAAACCCATTTCCTTTACTACTTCCGAAACCAGCATCATTATTTTCTTCTTGGTATTCACATCTAAGTTCTTAATATCCCTTTCTCAGGATGTTCTAGAGTGAGTTATGTATAATATTTTCTGACTTTCTATAATGTATAATATCTTCACACAGAACTCTTTCTTTTTCGGTATTAGCATTTATTTTCTGAACAATTTAAGATTATTAACCAAGAGTAGTTAAGTATAAAGCAATATGCTTTCTGTTATACAGCACACTAATGATTAATAAGAACATGTACTAAAGTATTCCAACAAATCTGTGCAGTTCTCTTTAGCTCATGGGGACCTAATGACAAGCAACACTTGCTTGATGGCCTGGACTTCTGCTACAAGATCAAGCAAACAAAGTCAGACCTACATTTTAATCCTTCTCTGAGTAAATGATGTGAACTTTTCCAACTACCATTTCCTCTTCAAATTTGAGTTTAATTCTCACAAAGGTATCATGAGCTTTGTGAGACCAATGTGTTAAAACTATGAAGTGGGAAAAGGTCTTACCATACATTCTAAAAATCTAATATAATAGTGAGTTAAAGATATTTTTCTACCTGATGCATAATTTCCATAACATATGATATGTTCCTGGATTTACTATTTGGGTTTATTTAAGCCAGATTTTTGGGGTTAGAGGCTTGTTAGAAGTAACACCGTATAGATTCTTTCTGTATTAGAGCATCATACAGTCTCTAAATTGGTCCACATGGATTGAAGTGGTCCAACTGGTGGGCCAAAAGTGCCCATTAGTTCTGGTTTATGTTGTTGCTGAGAAGCCAGCAATTATTCTCAACATCGTTCACCTGTATGTAATATGCCTTTTCTCTGGCTGCTTTTAATATTTTCTCTTTATCATTGACTTTTAGCAATTTGATTATAAGGTATTTTGATGTGGTTTTGTGTTTATCTTACTTCATATTCATCAATATTCTTGGGTTATATTTTTCATTTACTTTGGAAAATATTTTTCCAAAGTATTACCAGTATTTCTTCAAATGTATCTCTGCTCCAATCTATTCCCTCTCCTTCTGATAACCTAGTTATATATATACACATATACATATATATATGCATAACTTGGCTGCATGATATGTGTCGCAGTTCACTGAGGCTCCATTCACTTTTTTTTCCAGTCTTGCCTCTCTGTGCTTCAGTTTTGATAGTTTCTGTGGCCTGTCTTCAAGCTTTTTCTTCTGAATTATTAACCCTAACCTGTGATAGTTTCATTTTATATGTTGTATTTTTCAGTTTTAGAATTTTTATTTGATTCTTTTTTAAAGATTCCATTTCTCTGTTCTCCCAATATGTTCATTCTTTTCTTTAAATCTTTGAACATATTTATAATTGTGGTTCTAAAATCCTATCTACTAATTTCATCATCACAATTATTTCTTGTTCTATTTCTAAAGACTGATTTATTTTCCCTTACTGTATAATTGAGATTGGCATACTTGGCAATTAGCACAACTCCACAGTGGTCCCTTGGTCTGTGGGGTGAGAGCTATCATAGTGGGGAAGGCCAAGTGGAAACCTCTGAAATTTCTCCCACCTCCTGCCAAAACCAGTATCACATCCTGGGATGGGGAGACAGGGTGGGGGCAGATGGCAGAAATTGGTGCCATCCATAAGAATCTAAAAGAAAAATACTTTTTGCCAAGGCTAACAGAAAAAGTTCCACTGAATTACAAGCTATGGTTTTCTGCCTTAGTACTTTGGGCAAAAATGAAATGCATTAAGATTGAAAAGAGGAGCAAATTGCAGCAAATGCTAAGACATAAAAAGAAAACATTATAAGTAACTCTGTGTCCACATGTTTAAAAACCTAAATGATTTAATAAAATACTTTAGACAAATTAAGTTTAATTGAGCAAAGAACAGTTCAAAAATCAGGCAATCCCCCCACCCCCAGCCTGTCTCAGAACCAGAATCGATTCAGAGAGACTCTAGCGCTGCCACATAGAGAGGATTTATGGACAGAAAAAGGAAAGTGATGTACATAAAACGGAAATGAGGTACAGAAATAGCTGGATTGGTTACAGCAGACTCGGTGATTGACATAAGAGTAGCTTATAGTCTCTTTACACATCCAGTTAGGTTACAGTTCACTATGTATGGAGAAGCCTTTAGGCTGAACTTAAAACACGTAAGAAGGCAGCTTTAGGCTAAATTTTTTTTTTTTTTTTTTTTTTTGAGACAGAGTCTCACTCTGTTGCCCAGGCTAGAGTGCCGTGGCATCAGCCTCGCTCACAGCAACCTCAAACTCCTGGGCTCAGGCGATCCTTCTGCCTCAGCCTCCCAAGTAGCTGGGACTACAGGCATGCGCCACCATGCCCGGCTAATTTTTTCTATATTTTAGTTGGCCAATTAATTTCTTTCTATTTTTTAGTAGAGATGGGGTCTCGCTCTTGCTCAGGCTGGTTTCGAACTCCTGAGCTCAAACGATCCGCCCATCTCGGCCTCCCAGAGTGCTAGGATTACAGGCGTGAGCCACTGCGCCCGGCCTAGGCTAAATTTAAGTTAACAATTTTACGGACAAATTCCTAGAAAATATAATTTACCAAAACAGACTCAAGAATAACTAGAAAATCTAAATGATCTTCTAATCATTTTGCAATTGAATCAGTAATTAAAAAGACTTCCCAAAAGTAAATACCAACTCAGAAAGTTCTATATGTGAATCCAATGAAACATTCAAGGAACATATAATTATAATCTTAAACAAACTCTTCCTGAGAATAGTAAAAGACAGAAATATCCCAAACTCAATAAGTCCATTTGAACCTCACTAATAAAATTAGAGAACGCCTGTATGAAAAAGAAAACTTATAGACCATTCTCACTATGTGAAAACCAAAAACAAAGTATTAGTAGACCAAATCAAATAATATATAAAATATAAGTAGTTTATTTAAGAGTGAAAGAATTAAGATTTTAAATATATATTAATATATCTTACTATGGTATAATAAAAAACAGATTTGGTCTTTGTCCCAGATTACTGGCATTGAGCTCCTAAAACTCTTAGAATTTCCTAAGGGATAGAAGTGTCTTGTGTTATTATAATGAGACTCTTTTGTCTACACCAGAGTTCATGCAGATTTGACTCAAGGCAGGGCTCCTGGATAGTTTGGGAATGGGAGCTAATCATTGGAAAGACAAAGCACAGGATTAGAGGGTTGCAACTTTCAACCTCACTCCCCCCACCCACCATCCCCACCCCCACCCCACCTTTGGGGAGGGGAAGGAGACTGGAGATTGAATGCCCAGTGGCCAATAAATGATTTAGTCAATCATGCCTATGTAATGGAACCTTGATAAAACACTCTTGTACAGGAGGTTCTGGAAGTGTCCAAGTGGTTGAATGCATCAATGTCCTGGGGTGGTGGCACACACAGAGTGCATGGAAGCTCTCTGCTCCCCAACCCTGCCACATGCACTCAATGTCTTGCCCTATGCACTTCTTCCGTTTGGCTGTTCCAGAGTTGTATTCTTTATAACAAAACTACGGTCATAATTATAGAGCTTTCCTGAGTTCTATGGGTCATTCTAGTGAATTATTGAACTTGAGGGGAGGTCATGGGATGCCTCGAATTTATGCATGGCCTCCGGATCTTGTGACTGGTGTCTGAAATGAGGGCAGTTTTGTGGGACTGAGCCCTTAACCTGTGGGTTTGTGCTAATTCTGGGTCGTTAGTGTCAGAATGGAATTGAATTGTAGGACACCCAGTTGATGTCAGAGAATCAGGGAACTGTTGGAAAGACTGATTAACAAATTAAAGAAGAAAAATCATATGATCATCCTAAAAAGTGCAGAAAGAAAATAAGTGCAGATCCTTTAGGGCAGAGCTTGCCAGTCGGTTTGCCCAGATCCTATACCTGAGCACGTGGTTGTACCACAAATGGGTTACAGGTGAACCAAGCCTGTGAGGGGCTTGTGAAAGCCAGAGCCCCTACGCTAGTTGCTTCTCTAACTTCAGGCAGATTCATCCATTTTTCCTACTGCTGTGTATGAATATTATAATTTTCTATATGTGCTGCCATATGAAAAATTACAGATTTTTAAAAATAGAAGAGCTTTACTCAAAGAGGTGAACTCTTTTGTCCTATTGTTCCACCCCCTAATAATGGGTGGGTGAAATCCATCGGTTTCATCTGAGTAGAGCTTATCTATTTAAATTTTTTAAATTTGTAATTACTAGGAATTTGCTCTTTTCTTCCCTCCATAATGTGATACAAAAACCATGGGTAAGAGTGCCCCAAATTTCCCTCAGTGGGACTGAATCAAGGCCAAGACGAAGGGAGTGGAGTGTTAACAAGCCTATTTGACCATTTATATAATTATACTCTCCAATATAATTATTTTCAGTAATCACACTGATATTTTTATCTTCATTGGTCTGACTAGTTCAGAACCTAAGAGGGAAAGAACTTACTGACCTCTTAATATGCTAATGCATATTAATGAAGGGTGATTCTGACTCAAACTCAATAGATGAGTCAAAATGGAGCCCAGGTTCCCCAATAGTTTGCAAACTTTTCATATATTGCAAACATTTTCATAAATGGCCCCTCTCCTGCTCCTATTCTCTCTAAATTGTCACTGAAAAATCTCCTTGAAAACTCCTCCAATCTAAGCTACCTGCCCTCCTCTCTTCTGCCCTGTACTGACCTGTGGCCAAGGTCGGATGGACCTCTTAGAGCAAAGCTTTTTGCTCTTTTCTTGCCCCCTCCACTAACTTCTTGCACTGTCCATTTGGAATCTTCCTTTCTTAAAGGATTTAACACATTAACTGCCATATGTGTTGTATGCAACTGACACTAGTTTTGAGCCTTAAGCCTCTTGAAGCAAAATCTGGGCAAAACCCTGCAGTTGCGTAGTGAAAATCTTACTTGTTGATGTTCTCATTGTTATGATTGATATTGACAAATTAATTCTAAAAACATGGATTAAATGAATAGAAGTCAATAAATTTCATTTTTCATTAAATTTTTCATTAAATTAGAAAGGATCATTTTGTTTTCAAAGTTTTTATTCTTTTTTTGTAATAAAACACCATGGCACCAAGGAAAATTTTTTTCCAGTGTGGCAGTCAATGTGTTAAATAATGACTCTGCCCCATGAACTGAAGTCATGGTTGGTAAGTTTCCAGTCTCCATATTTTTTTTTCTATTTTTCAATCCTCATTAGCCAGGAGCCACTTCTAGAAATCAACACATCATTACCTTCTCCTGGAACAGGCACCTTCCAGGTAACACCCACACAGAACGTACTTTGAGAATTGCAGGCTCATTTTGATAGCATGGCATTGAGCAAGCTATTCTCTTTCTATCCCCTTTGGAGCTATTTCTTCAGTGGCTCCCATCTGTGAAGGAAGTCTTCAATCTGAAGTCTGAAGGAGAGAATTTCCACTGGCCATATTTCTGCCAAGTCTTGTCCCATCCTTTCTACCTTAACACTCCTCCAACACACACACACACACACACACACACACTCTCTCTCTCTCTCTCTCTCTCCCCCCTCGCACCCCCACCTACAAGCCCCCACTATAATTACTATTTTTAAACTCACAGATACAAAATGCTGTTACGTTAAGAGATGGTTAACATTTCCTTTTTGTCACAAAATCTCTGTAGGTTGCCTTTTTTGCATTTTTAGTAATAATCTTACATATGTACTTACATAGGACATGGTACCTAGCCAAAGATATCCAAAAGGTTTGTTCAAAAACATGTCTTGTTGGGTCAGCCTTTATTAAATCCTCCCCAGGAGCTGATAGTTTTGGGAACAAAATATTACTGGTAAAGAGAAGTATGTGAAGTTTCCAAAAGCAAAAGCGTATGTAACCAATGAAAGGATAAAATTTCATGGCCTGTACAGTAAAGCAGCTGTTAGATGATTTACTGGAAAATTCCTCCAAAACATAATAAGGCTGCCTACTACAAAGGAAATATTTTTCCTTCAAGTATATAATATTCAAGTTCAATATGTTATGTACTCAAATTACTTCTCTATTAAAATCTGGGATTTTCACAATAACCTCCACCGTGGAGACTTGACTCTCGTTCCATCCCTCTGAAAAGCCAGGACACCACTGGTGGGTGTGAGATTCATGATGTGAGTTCTAAACTCCAGAGGCTCATTCCTTTCATGCAGCTTCCAGTATCAGTAACAGAGGCTAAGACTTCATTTCTCAGGCATACAAGTCACTCACGCTAAACTAGGCAAATCCAATAGCCTCTCCCTTTCAGTTAGAGAAATGATCTCACACCTGCTCGTGGGGAATGGTTGATTTATGAGACAGGGAGGACACTTGCAAAGCAATACTTGCAGCGGTCAGAGAGGGAAAGACAGGCTGTTTCTCCCTTATCTCTCTACATGGACAACCAGTGTGCTGAAAGACATTTTCAGATGCCACATTGCCGAGGTGTTTCAGTAAAGTCTTCTGGAGTCCAGTGAAGGCAGTGAGAGAGCAAGGGTGACTCTGACGTGTGCAGCACACAGCACCAGAGATCTGGGGGCACACAGGAACCCAACGGGCCAGAAAGCTCTTGATAGTCCCCAAGCCAAGACTTCTCCAGTTAAGCTTGTCCTTGACTCTGCCAGTCCACTAGGTCGTTTATCAGAAACCTCTAGGGAGGTTTCTTCATATTTCTTCTTTGCTTAGAGTCAGCCCTAAATAAATGTTTACCAAATCAAGGATCAGTATTTGTCATTTCATGCCTCCAGTGGTATTACTGTCTTCGTGTTTGATTCTCAACGATTAGAGGAGGTATTTAGAATCCATTAGAGGTGTGGATATTTATATTAGATGGAATAAAAATAAAAACAAAACTACTAACTCTCGTATAACATTTTCTTTGTGCTTGTCATTATACTAAGGACTTTACAAAATTCATTTAACCTTAGCTATATGAAATTTTATTATTTTTAATCCCTATTTTATAGATGAAGAGATTCAGACACAGAGAGGGAAACCATTGCTAACCTATAAATTCATCCTTGGAAAGGGCTAAGCAATGACAACGGGTGGCTCTCTAAATTACAGCTAGATCGGAGGAATAAATTCTAGAGTTCTATACCACTATACGGTGACTCTAGTTAACCATGATATATAGTTTCAGGTACCTAGAAGGAGGATATTAAATGTTCCCAACACAAAGAAAGGAATGTTTGAGATGATGGATATGCCAATTACCCTAATCTGACCACTATAAATATTAATATATGTATCAAAACATCACTATTTATCTCATGAATATGTGCAATTATTATGTGTTAATTAAAAAAAAGAGAAAGAAACCTTTTGGACTCTATGTAATGTATGTACACAAAAAAACACCACCTGACTCAAATCAGGAGGAGGACTCCACCTGTACAAAGGGCACTTCTGCACTTATAAGGGGTAATTACTCCAGAGACTTTGACCTACACAGGAAAAGTAGAAATGGCAGTGAAAAGTCAGAGTGATTCAAGTTGAAGTCAAAACATGTGGTGTTCCCTGCCACTTGCCTTCTTTATTATTTTGAACATTCCAACTAATTCCAACCCTCTTATCCATCCATCAGTGTGCCAGAGGTGTGGACCAGGCCACTGCAGCAGGAGAAGTCCTCCTCAGCAGACAGGTCTTGATCTGGTTGTTCATTAATGGTGAGGAGGCTGCTCCTAGCTTTGTTTGGATGTTCACATAGTGAGAGAGGACACTGGTTTCAATGTGTACAGCTCTGGGCTAAACGATCTTACTTTTCTTAAGAAATGAACATAAATGAACTTTTCTTAAGAAATGAATAGTCAAATGACAACAGGAACATTGCTAGTACAACAGTTTGTTCCATAACTATGACAGATGAGTCAAATGTCCAGAGTCTGATTCTGACACGAACCTCTATTGTGGGAGGGGGGGCAGGACTGGGCTATCTGAGAATCAGCTCCTGGCTTGGCTCCGGGGAGTGAAGGTTTGAGTCCCTGTGTCAGTGACTCAGCTTTGCTCTGCTCAGGGAAGATAAATTAGGTGCCACATGCTTTAGTCTTGGGAAAATAATTTATTTTGGAAAAAAAAGTAGAAAGTAATTTTTTTTGTTTTGAATAGACTTTTTAGTTTTATTGAAATCTTACATGAACAAGAAGTTCGAAATACAATCACATCAAAGAACAAATTGTCACAGCTTTGACGTTTAAGCCAAACAAATTTTGTAGAGCAGATTTTAAAAACGTGTGAGGTTATAACAATTTTAAAACACCATTAACCTACTTCTAGGAATGCAGTACATATAATCATAAGTTATTTTCAATACAAGAAAACAAATTTGTTTGCTTTAATTTCTTAAAACTACTAAGACAAAGCACTAGCTTGTATTTTTATCTATACTCCTAGGTAATCTATCTCAAATCCAAAAAATAAAAAATAAACTGTCCAAAACCAAAGGTTCTGCAAAATCATGATTTAACAGTGTGCTCAGCTTGTTTTAAAGCTAAAATGAAGCCTGAAACGATAAAGGCATTGTAACCCCCAGAATAAGGGAATTCTACAAGCCCAATAATGTCCAAGAGCATTTATGAAAAGAGGAAAAATAAAGACTTGAGTATATATACAATAATGATTTCTTCAGTCCAATACAAATGGCAGCAAATTGCACCTTCAAGATAAAACGGTTAAGTCAATTTTTTTGAAGAATGTAGATCTAGAGCCCATCATATCTTGCCAATATCATTTGCAAGCCCTCGCTTGTCTGTTTCTAGTGTTGCCCATAAGTCTCCTGATAAAATTCCTGGTTGTCATTATTGTAACCGTAGTTACCAGAATAGTTCCCACCTTGCTGAAGCGGCTGCTGAGCGATGGGTTGTGAACCCCAGTTCTGTCAGTTGTTGGTCTGACGACACTTGGAATCAGGTTGGTTGTACCCATCTGCCTTTCTCTTGCCTCCTACATTGCCCCCATGATTGCCCCGAGACCCATGGGAGCCATGGCCTCTCTGCTGTTGTGTAGGACCCCCTCTGCCACCCCTTGAGAGAGGAGTCACGACTGGCCATTCCCCTTTGCCAGGGAATGACATAGGGATCAAGCTAAAAAAGAAACACTGCTTAGGAACTTTGGAAAAAGGCTTTCCCCACTAATAAAAGGAATCTCAACACAACTCAGCTGCTAAATTAACCCAGCCTGCAACCCTAATTTTGGACTTTAGTTTGGAGAGACGATAAACTCCTTATTGTTTAAACACCACTAGATATAGTGAAAATTGCAGCTAAAAGCATCCTAACTGGTCCTGAGTGGTAGGAACATGAATTTACTTTCAATTTCTGGAAGAGTGTTAAAAGCCACAGACTGTCAACTCCTCTATAAGCACAGAAAATAAGCATTTGTGGTAAACCGTGTGTATCGAGGAAATTGCAGTTGAATTTGCTCATCTGTGAAATGGGAATAGCAGCCAGAAAAATTTCAGAGGTTTAACCTGATGATTAATTTAGTATACTTAAAGCTCTCAAAACAGTCCCTGGCACATAGCAAAGATAAAATTTAATTGTCAAGTGTTATTATTATAGAGATGAAGAGGCAAGAAGGATTATTCTGGACTAAATTAGGGCTACCAACTAGGAATCAAGATACACTCACTTGCAAAGAGAATGATTATGGCTGAGCCTGGTGTCATGGCTGGCTAATAGCAAAGTAACATGGTGGAGACTGTAATTACAGTTTCCCAGGACCTCTTCACCATGCTCATTCCCTCTGCAAGAGTACCTGGGTGATCTGGCTGTGACAGCAGCTCTCATCCAAGGTTTGTCTCCAGGGTTGATTTAGTTCACCTGGTGTGGTGGGCTGACTAATGACCTCCATCCCCAAAGATGTCCGCATCCTAATTCTTGGAAACTGTGAAAATGTTAATTTACATGCATGGCAAAAATGACTTTGTAGATGCGATTACATTAGGGATTGTCAGATCAAGACATTATCCTGGATTCTCTAGAGGAGCTCAAGGTCCTCATAAAAAGGAGGAAGGAGTCAATAGTAGGAGATGTTATGATGGAAGAAAGAGATTGGAATGATGTGAGGAAGGAGCCACAAGCCAAGGAATACAGGCAGACTCTGGAATCTAAAAAGGGTAAGGAAACATATTCTCCCCTAAGCCTCTAGAAGGAACACAGCCCTGCCAACAAATTGACTTTAAATTTCTTACCTCTGGAACTGTAAGAGAATAAATCTGCATTATTTTACGCCACTAAATTTGTGGTAATTTGTTACACCAGCAACAGCAAACTAATACATAATATCTGGCTAACCAGGTGAGACATGCCCCTACCTTCCTTTGTTCGTTTATATATTTCTGCTGCAACTATCAGAAGCCTTAACTCAAAATGCCTTAAACCCAGTTAAGGTAGCTATTATCTCACATAATAAAAACAGCATAACTGAGTCAGAATGTTGCAGGTTGGTTAATTCAACAGCTCAATCACATCATCAAAGATCCAGGTTTTTTCTAAACTCCTGCTCTGCCATTTTTCAACACAAAAGACTTATCTCTTAGTTGGTCTACTCATGGTCAAAAATGGTTCTTTTAGTTCCAGGTACTATATCTTTACACATTAATATCCAAAAGTTGGAAGAGAAAACCATCTCTTTCATATGCTATTTTTTAAGTATTAGGAATATTTCCCCAGAAGTCTAAACTTCTAGACTTTGCCTCATGTGGCATTAGCAAGAATTAAAGCATTCAGCCATTTCTAAACCAGTCACTGGGAGAGGCATGGAATCAAGATTCAACGCCCCCCTCACCACCACCAATGAGGACAACTGAAGGGCTGGACTCTCCTGAAGGACTTGGTGGCCTAATTCCCAGGTTGTGTTAGTAACGACGAAGAGGGGTGGGAGATGGCATGTGTAGCAGATAACAGTGTCTGTTCTACTCACTCCTCAAGGTTCCTCTTGAGCAGTCCACCTTACCAGAGAGAAAAATATTCCAAGGTAGAAGAGGGCTATCCTTTAGAAGTATGCAAGGTCTATAATTCTCACTCTGTTTGCTCAAAATCTTCTGACAAAGGAAGCACATTCATTTAATTTATATTTTTCCTTTATTTAGAGCTTATTCTAAATAAGAATAAGCTCTAAATAAATACCTACCAAATTGAGGGTCATTATTTGTCGTTTCATGCCTCCACTGTCTTCGTGTTTGATTCTCAACAATTTGGGGAGGTATTCAGAATCCACTGGAGGCATAGATATTTGTATTTGGTGGAATAAAAATAAAGATAAATCTACTAACTCTTACGTAACATTTTCTTTGTGCTTGTCATTATACTAAGGACTTTACAAAATTCATTTAACCTTAGCTATATGAAATGGTACTGTTTTTAATCCCTATTTTATAGATGAAGAAATTCAGATACAGAGAGGGAAACCATTGCTAACCAATAAATTCATCCTTGGAGAGGGCTAAGCAATGACAAAGGGTGGCTCTCTAATCATATCTTTAAAGAAAGTAAAAACAATTTAGAAAATATGTGCCTGATACGTTATATAAACTGCAGGAGGATTTTATGCTATACTTAAACAAAATTCTTTTTGATGTAAAATTAAACAACATAAGCAGCATTCGAACCTAGAATGAGGGGTAAACAAAAACACAGGACAGAATGAAAAGTGTGTCTGTGGGGAAGAAACCAATAGAAAAAGGCAAACTTTGTAAGTTGTGGTCTAAAACTCATTAACTAGAGGGAAAATGTGAGATTTCAAGGAGTTGATTTGGAATCAAGATCATTTGTCTTTCCCTAACTGTAGACCAACATCTTTAATGATTTATAGAACTATTTTGACCTTTCTGTGAACTAACATCTTCTTTCAAAACTATGTATGGAATATTGTGCCATAACCATTGTAGACATAAAGGTCTAGATTGTATTTTGGCTGTTGGGCTTTTCTAATCACTATTTATCCATTTTACTGCTATTGAGTTTACAAGACCAGTGCTCTAACCCCTGAGCTATAGGGCCGCGCTGCTATTGAGTTTAGACATAATAGAGCCAAATGATTTCATCAATCCTTACATGCAGCTAGAGATAGTAGTAAACATGTTAAATTCATTGATTCCTTTCAGGAGAGATAATGATGCCTGAAAATGCTGGCTTCTTTATGCTTATGTTGGTTGGCACTGCAAATGGGATTGAGATATTTTTACATAATCTACTGAACAGTAGGAACTTCTATACTACGTGAATAAAGATTATTTTTTAAAATTCCCTTTTCTGAATCCTATTAGAGCTGACAATGGTTTCAGTGACGATTGTTATTTCAGGATGGGATATTGTAGATTATGTGGTACAAAGTAAACCAAAGAATGCCTTCAAGAGCACAAAATCCTAAAACACACAAAGGGAAATAAAAGGCTAATTTATGGTAAAATACAAAGCACGAAACACAAAAATTCCTAAAGCAAAAACAATTTTTATCATGGCTGTATATTGTTTTAATCATGACTCTATTTAAAGAGATGAGACTTCTAGAAAGAAAAATAGAAAACATTGGTTATTTATCTGGAAGTTTCCAAATAGATATTTGCTATGACAGAAAGAAAATAGCAATGATCCAGATTGTCTTCTTTTCAGAACTTGCTATCTCGAATTGTTGTTTTAACTATTTCCAAAAAGGAGTTAATTAAAATAGTTCACGGATAATTGTGAATGATTCTCCTTTGCAACTTCCTCAAACTGATTTATTCTTGCCAACATTTTTTCACATGTGATTTCCTCTGAATATCTAGATTTTAATTTCACATTTCTAGGATATGTTGAATCATTGCTGGTAACGTTTTAATTAGTCTGATGTCTCTGGAAACCAATTTGGCAAAATATACAAGGGTCCTACAATGTTTGGGTATCTGATCCAGTGGTTCTGCTTCTGGAAATCATTTTCAGGAAATAACCCAAAATCTAGAAAATATTATGTTCAATGTTTGTTCATATGGTAATTATACTAGTTGAGATGAGAAATAATCTAAATGCCTAATAATGGCAAGATGGTTAAGTAAATTATGATATATCCACTGAATAAGAAGTTATTGCCTCTAAAATTTATAATAAAATGAGAAAAATGTTAAATATAATGATAAGTACAGGGACAGACAGATGGCAGAATGCAAAATTGCACTTGATCTTACTTCAGCCATATGAAACAACGTGAGTACATTTTAGTGTCTCAATAAGATATCAAAACTGCATTTTGGTAGTTCAAAATCAAGCTAAACTGAATATTATATTATTTAGGCACATATACATGTACACATGTGTTTGTGTGTGTGTGTGTGTGTGTATATTTATATATATATGTTTGTGCATGGTGAAACTAAGAAAAGGAATGGTGAGAAACACAATATTTGGGACAATAGTTAGCCCTGTCAGGAAGACACAGATCAGGAGGAATCAGGAAAAACAAACAGGTAGATGATAGTTACTAATAACGTTCTACTTTTTTGGGCAGGGTGGTGGGTCTTTTGCTATTCATTATGTCATCTAATGATGAATAAAGAGAGCAAAAGATGAGCATGCATGGACCAGTGATGATAGTGTGCTATGAACCAAGGATTACGATTCATTCCATTTTCACCATTGTTAAGTTATGAGTGACTTTTTTCCCTTTATGCATTTCTATAATTTCCAAATTTCTATAATTAACATCACACTTTTAAAATATAAAAATAATAAACTGATCTAGAAACCTTACAGATTAAAAAAAAATTAATAGATATGTTATAGATATAGATATATGTTATAGATATGTTATACATGGGTCTGGGTGAGCTAGACTTACCAAATTTAGGTCAGGCAATTGAACCAAAAGCTAGAGTTTAATTAACACTAAGCTGCAAACAGTTAGTGGTTATATTATCTAGGCCTGAGTTTATTTTCTTAGTCCTGATGATTCAGATTCTTCTCTGAGTATCTTATCACACTGGGCCCTAACTGTAACAATATCAAAGTGTTATATTTTCTTAAAATAATTATATCAGCTAATATTGATTTAATAATTAATAAATGGATTAATTTTACCATGTGCCAGGTGTTGTGCTAAGTGCTTTTATTCATGGTCGGATTTAATGCTCACACCAAACATATGACAGTTACTCATATTACCCAGATGAGGAAACTGAGGTGCAAAAATAGGTGCCTTGCCCGACACACAACCAGTCAATAAGGGAGCTCAAAATTTGAGCTTAATATGATCAAACCTCCTGCTGAGAACAACCAAAAAATCTTACCCAACAGTGATCTCAGTAAATACATGTTTACCAAAGTGGAAGTGTAAACATTTGAGAGAAGAGCCCAGGGTTTGGTTCCTAGAATCATGTGCGAGGATAGATTCAGGGGCATGGTTTCCCAGAGCATGGATCAGGAGACAGAAGTTGGAGAAGTACAGATCCCAAGGATATTTAGAAGGCAAAATAGTATAGTGCTTTGAGCATTGGTTCCAGGGCCATAACTGCTTAGGTCTGTCGCCTAGCTTCACCATCTTTTAGCTTTGTGACATGGGAAAGTTACTGGAGTCCTCTGTGTTCCATTCCCTAAGATTGTGAAATTGGGATAATAGTAGTACTTACCTCAGAGTGATTGCTTATATTCAATGAGTTAATCTATGAAAAGCACTTAGAACAATGCTTGGCACATAACACTAAGTGTTAGCTATTGTAATTCTAGTGTATATTTTCACAATTCTTGGTCTTTATTCTCTCTCTTTCTCCCCACTTTCCACCTCCCTTCCCCATCTCCAACCTCATAGTCATAGTTTGCTCTGAGTTGTTTGGGAAATAAAACAAGGTATAAACCAATCTAGAATGGAAAAGAACCTTTATAATATTATTAAAGTCACTTCTATGATATAAGATAGGGACTCAAAACTGCATTAACTGGTATTCTTTTGTAATGGAAAGAACATAATTCTGAAAATAGGAGATTTGCATTTAAGTCTTAGCTCCGTCACCAACTATATCTTCTTCGGTAAGTCTCAACTCAGCCTCAGTCTTCTTATTTGACAGATGGAAATGACAATGTCAGGAATGCCTCCTGAATGCTTTACTCTGGCATGCTTCCGCAGGTTTCTTCCTTCATTCCATGATCCACATTTACATGAGTGAGTACCTGCTCTGTGCCAGACCCAGTGTTGGAGGCTAGACATGCGAAGTCTTTGCTACCTTGAGTAATTCATGGTGGAGGAACACGCAGTCCTAGCCTGGTGTGGGTGTGCGTGTGCATGCACGTGTGTGTGTGTGTGTGTGTGTACATGCACACAGGGATGGGGAAGGTGAAGCGGATATTCCAACTACAAATGACAATTTTCAAATTCAAGAAAATACACCAACCACAAACAGGGGAATAATAGCTGGCATTTATCTTGGCCATTCGGGAACAAGTCCCTTTCTTTTTTACTGAAACATATGCATGTTTCCACGGGACTTTCTACCTATAATTGTCCACATTTGAAATATTTGTTTTGCATTTCTTTGGATCTTTTAAAATTCAACAAACCTTTAATCTAGCTTCTTAGGACAGAACATTTGTTTTTGTTTGGCAGAAATTTTCTCACTGTCCATGTTCAATTACCAAATTAGATAGAAAATAATGATATTATTACCCTTTCATGCTTATCCCTTGACATTTTCCACAAATGGAAACTTTATTCATTGGCTAAAATCCTCTTTAATACTATCAAATGTCAAAGGCAGGATTTGGTACACCAATCTCCTTGGAGAAAAGAATGTGGTTCTCTAATTCAGTTACAGATGGAAGTGAATTTGATAGCCCCAGACTACCTGCCAATAATATTAAATATTTTTGTGGCCACAAATAACCTGGCAACTCAGCATTTTAGTTTTTAGATCAGAAAAAGGTCCACTTTCGGTCATACTAGTCATTCATTTGCACATTTCTTCAAATGTTCATTTAGTGCCCAACATGTACATGCCAATTAGCAGCAGAAAAGCCTGCCAAGCTGTGACAAAGGCCGTGCCTACAAGGTGCCAAACATTAAGGTACCCTCCGACCCCAAAAGGCTATGGCTTTGGCATCTAAATAAAGGAAGAAGACTCCAGGAAAAAATATCTAAAACTTATTTTTTAACCTATCATCAGGATATTTGGTACTGCTTAAACTGAGCCAAAAATATTTTTAAATCTTGCTTCTCAAAATGTAATAAAAAGAGAAATATAAGTGGCCAATAAACCAGGAAAAGATGTCTGGCCTCCTAGTGATAAAAGAAATGAAAAATAAAACAAAACAAAATACTATCTTTCTCCTAGGACATTGGTAATGACTTCAAAATTGATAATAACCTGTGTTGGCAAGAGAAGAAAAATAGGCACTCTCACTTAGCTGATGGGCTTTAAAATAGTATAATTTTTCCAGAAAAAAGAGATAAACCACCATGTTAGCAGTGGTTACTGCTAAGTATAGGAATCTAAGTTGATGTTTAAATTTTCAAAACAATTTTTGTTTTTCTATATTTTCTATGGTGAATACATTTACCACTTTAATTAAATATAATGTAACCCTTTTAATAAGAAAAATTTATGAAATATAATATGATGCTTCTTAAACTTCTATAAACTTCTAAATGCTATTAAAACAAAGAGATATTGGCATTCTCTTTACAATCCCTGTTAGAATAACTTTGTTAAAATTTATATTCTACTAGTTTTTATCAATTTAATTCCAAATAATATAGAATGTAATATTTGTTGAAGACACTATAAACACACAGGATTCTAGTGGCCCTTGTTAGACACTTTGTATAACACATGAGGTGGTTATGTACTATTTCAGTGGACAGCTGAGATTTGCAAACTTGCACTCCTGTCCATGGGAAGCACGTGGAAATAATAGGAACTGCTGACAGATGTAGGTACTTTTGTAGTTGAGTCCAAAATAACAGAGGTAGAAAGCAAACACTCTTTGGTACCCAGGGTAGCCTGCGTTAATTTCCTGCCTATGCCCCTCATTGGCTGTTGCTCATTGGACTGAATGTGTCTCCCACAATATTCATGCGTTGAAGCCCCCAGTGTGATGGTTATTTGGCGGCGAGGCCTTTGGGGGATAATTATTAGATCACAAGGGTGGGACCCTCATGAATGGGATTGGTGCCCTTATAAGATGAGACAGGAGAGAGCTGCTCTCTCTCTTTCTCTCTACCATGTGAGGATACAGCAAGAAGGTAACTGTCTGCAAATCAGAAATCGAATCTGCTATCAGATTCAGCCTTGGACATTCAGCTTCTAGAACTGTGAGAAATAAATTTCTGTTGTTTAAGCTGCCCAGTGTATGGTACTTAGTGATAGTAGTTCGAGCTAAGACAGCTATGTTACCTTGGCTGACTTAAGGCCAGTAAAACAGGGATAATAATAATATTTACGTCTGCCAGTTATGAGATTTAAATGGGAAATGGAATAATAAGGGAAAATTTACATTGTACCTGACAAATAACTACTCAATAAACTGTAGCTATTATCACCATCCGTAGGTTCATCACACATTTGGTACATTTGAAACCTGTTCAGTCCTATGTGGCTGCACCTAAGGAGGAGATGTCAAAGAGCAAGATTAGTCAACAGCCTCCTACATTTCTCAGTGTTCCCCTGGGAATAATAGAAAGTGCAAGCCATGGAAAGAAATTGAATTTGCAAATACCCTTGCATTCTTACTCTATTTTCCTGTGTGTGTGTGTGTGTGTGTGTGTGTGTGTTTGCATTCACCTCAGTGGAATCTTTTTGTTTAAAAAAAATAGAGAAGAGGAAAACAGGTGCTGTCCACCATAGTTAATATTGCAAAGCCTTGGAGAGTAATATATTCACTGCTTTGTGACCCAGAGCCCAGCAGGGGTTATACTTCAGAGGATCCACTTTGAATTGTATGATTCTTTTTTCTTCTTTACAGTCATGTCAATGTTACCAAACTTTTAAGTACCTGGTTGGATGAAAGTCTCTGAGCAAATTGACAATGTTGCAGAAGCACAGTGATGAGTTGTCTCAACACAAGGAACATCTTGAATTATTCAGTGCACTGGGCAAAGGGAACAATCACTACTTTATGTAGTAAAATAATTAACCTGGTAACAATGACCGCTCATAGGAAAAATGTAGCAAAAGTTTACTTAAAAGGGGAAAATGTTAGTGAGTTCACTGTCACCTTCAAGTAGAATCGGTAATTGAAAACTGTAGCTCCATATTCCTAAAGTAAAACCCCTCACCCCTGTGCAGGGCAGGGGTGGGGGGGAAAGTTGTTTACTTCCTGAAAAACACAAAAGCCCATTTTTCAGATCTTAAAAAGAGATATAATTTAGAAAAGGGATAACCACAAACAACACTTTCTGCTGAGAACAAAAACCAAAGCAAAAAAATATATATATATATATTTACGGACATTCCCAAAAAACCACTATGGCAAATCTCATTGGAACTTTAATTCATGTGGAGGCTTTGAAATATCAGCACACAGCAGGAAATGAAAGGGCATTTGAAAAGTAAAGGGCAACTGCAGTTTTCCCTCTATCCATACCTCTAGAAATTGCAAAGAAAGTCCTTATTTTTAGTAAAATTGCTATCACATTTGTAAACGGCAGCCCTGGACGTGTGTCCACAGCTCTGTGCCGACATCACTGTATCGCTGTGGATCCAAACCCACCAGAACATTTTGTTTTTCAAAAGTAGTTTTGCCTTAAAATACATTCACGTGGAGAGTAGGGAATGAGAACTGTAGTGGATAATGAGAACTCAGGGCAGAGAATAAGAGAAATCTGCAAGAGGTCTCAAGGAGTACGCTATAAAGAAAAGTTCTTTTTTAGCTCCCAGTAAATTCCTCAGCAATTAGTGGTTTGTCTTGAAATGATAGCAGTTGCAAGAACTGTGGCCAGAGATTCATTGCTTGCCTACATCATGGGAATATCCCTGGCCTCTGAGAAAAACAAGCTTCATAGAGTTATTGTGGCACAGAGTATGTTTTTCAAAGCTTTATGTGCCCCTCTTTCAATAATCTATGAAGCAAGCAAACGAACAATCAAAAAGTAAGCAAAGAAAAAATTATCCTTCAAGCAGGATTTCATAGATATTGCAAAGTAGAGGGGTGCATTGATACTCTAAAGTATTGTTTCTGAACAAGGAAATGTGTCTCAGTATGCCAAACTACCCTCCAACATGCAACTTAGACACTTGAAGAAGTAAAGTCTAAGATAAATAAGACAAAATAGTTTTCCTGGCTGCCAAGCACCTTTTGGTAACAAATTTCTTTACACATGTTTGAGATGATCTTGTAGCCATAAGAGATAATTGCTGAAGTCTCCAGTTTGATTTTCAGATGGTTGACTCATAAACACTTGCTTTTGTAAGTTGAGACTATGTTTCCTGAGTGAGACTAGAGAATTATTTTGGGGAGAAATTAATCTAATTCACAGGCTTTTACTATAAATTCAAAGCAAATGTGAGCATTCCCTATCCAAGGAATGGATTAAGGTTTTATTTATATTTGAAGGTCAGACATACTGCACAAATTTTGACAACTCTATATAAATCTCATGTATAGTTAGGTTATTTCTATTTCTAACCTTTCTAAGAATAAATGTAGTCTGGCCGATTTGATTTAGTTGGCATTTCTTTGTTTAACTTTTCACAAGCATTTTGACAGCTCACAAAAGTCACCTATTTGTGCAGTCACACAATGGGGATGGGGAGAGGTAATGGCAAGGTTGCAGAAAAGCATAAGAAATCATAAATAGTTCTGTGGTCTTTTTTTGGAAAATACAATCAGCTATTGGTGCTATTAAACTTGTTAAGCTTATATTAGTCATTTTCACTTTTGCATGAATATATATTTCAGATCCTCTCTGAGGTTTTCAGAACAGAGAGAGAACCTGAGTATGAAGCATTAAAGGAATTGGGAAGGGGGCATAGATAAAGGAAGGAAATAGGGTGGACAGAAGTCCAGACATGTTTCGCCTGTCACCACTCCTGCAGCTACCCAGAAACATGTGAGCGCCCACCCCCATACCCATTTAAGTGATTGCTCCTCTCTGTCAATGGGAAGGGAAAAAAGAATGAATTCCTTCCATTGTTCTTCCAACCACTTCCCTCCATCCTATCTTACCTACCTCCTTCTCCCAAACGATATCCTAATGAAGACTTGGCTTCAAAGCAAGTCAGTAAGACTCTCTAATATGCAGACCCGAATTGTGGAAGGCATCTTAGTGCCTTGCCCAATTTCATTGCTCTGCCTGGAGCTAGATAGTTGCCTCATTCAATCAGCTATGCAATGGCAACACCTAAATTTGCATCTCCATGGCTAGCCACACCTTTGGGCTAGCCAAAAGTTTGAAAGGCTTTGTTCAATCCATATAACCAAAAACCAACATCACAATCAACACCAAAATTGAACTCATCTTCCCCTCAAATCTGTTCCTCCTTCAGTGTTCTCTCTGTTACTAAATAGGCAACCATCAGAATGGATGCTCAAAAGAAAAACCCAAAAATTATCCTTCATAAGTCCCCTATCTTACACATCCAAGTAATTAGAAAACTCTGTCAGTTCCCTTCTCAAATACTATTTGAATTCATCCCTTTCTCTCAAATTCCTCAGACACCACCATCCTCTTGCTAGGACAAGTGAAATAATCCCCCTAAGTAGTGTCCCTGCCTTCAGACTTAACCCCTTGCCATCCATCCCCCATACAGCATCTAAACAATGATCCTTCTCAAACACAAGTGATTATGTCAAACTTCATCTTAAAGATCTTTAATGGCACCCTGTGGCCTTAAAGTAAAAGCCAAGCTTGTTGACATGGCCGCTGCCTACCTCTCTCTGGAGACTTGTCCTTGGAATGAGCCAGGCATTTCCTGCCTCAGAGCCAATGCTATTTCTTCTGCCTGGAGGTCTTCAATGAGGGCTATCTTTACAAGATATTTTCAAACATTATAGATAAAGAATCATGGGAGTGCCCGGGGCACAATGGCTCACGCCTGTAATCCTAGCACTTTGGGAGGCTGAGGAGGGAGGATTGCTTGAGCTCAGGAGTTTGAGACTAGCCTGAGCAAGAGCAAGACCTCATCTCTGCAAAAAAATTAGCGAGGTGTAGTGGTGTGTACTTGTAGTCCCAGCTACTTGGGAGGAGGAGGCAGGAGGATCTCTTGAGCCCAGGAGTTTGAGGTTGCACTGAGCTATGATGACATCACTACACTCACCAGGCAACAGAGAGACCTATCTCAAAATAAATAAATAAATAAATAAAAAATCATGGAAGATTGATTTTATACCAATTTCTGCTCCACATATAGCAAATTGTGTGTGAATACAGGTAATCTGTACAATACCTATTAGCATAGTGCAAATGGCTCACCAGGAATCACTTTAGTGAATTGTTCATGCTTTTCTCTTCTATTTTGCAAATACTTACTAATACATTCTGTGATGTAACAATTATTGCAATATAGAGTATTCTACCCTAATATTAATTGATTCCATAAGGCCAGGCACAGTGGCTCACTCATATAATCCCAGCACATTAGGAGGCTGAGGAGGGAGGATTGCCTGAGGCCAGGAGTTCAAGACCAGCCTGAGCAACATAGTAAGACCCTATCTCTACTAAAAACTAAGAAAATCAGCCAGGCATGGTAGCACACGCCTGTAATCCCAGCTACTCAGGAGGCTGAGGTAGGAGGATCACTTGAGCCCAGGAGTTCAAAGTTACAGTGAGCTATGATCATGCCATTGTACTTCAGCCTGAATGACAAAGTGAGACCCTGCCTCCAAAAAAAAAGAAATTGACTTCATGATACATTTTCAGTTTTTAATCAAACTATGAAAATTTAAATTTTAATCCAAACTTTTAAAAAGTGATACAGATTATAATCATTTTCTCCTAGTTTTTAAATTTAATCTTGGAAAATTTAATTCAAATTTGATGTGATAGGAAGGACAAAGGCATTTGAAGTCAATGCTTGAACTTGAGCTCAAATCCCAGTATGGTAATTAGATAACTTTGAAAAGTTACCCAACTTCTCTGAAACTCAGTTTTATCACCTACAAAATGAGGACAATATTTGATTTGTGGGGTTGTTGTGCAGATGAAATGCAACAGCTTGAATAAAAGAGCCAAATACAATTCCTGCTTCATAGCAGGTCCTTGGCAAACTTTATTCTTTCTCCTTTAATTTATACATTATGTAGTTCAGAATATAGACATACCCACGGGCAATATTTTTTATATAAGCACACACGCATACCCTTATTTTATAAAAACACATATTGTAAAGAACTTCCAAAATTAAACCAACTACTTACAATATTGTGGGATTATTGTCATGTTTTTCAGAGGTTCTGGAGCATAGCCAAAGTAATTAAATCTCTAGCAAGTTTAGTAATGAAAAAGGCCCCAGCCATTGGCCATTGTAATTATTCTATTTCTCCTAAGAAAGGAGACAGATTTATTTGTAGTATCTCATGCTTAATCATTAGTATTAAATGAATTAGGACCAGAACTAATCAAAGAAGCAAACAGCTGATTACTGCTGCTTTGTAAAAGAAAGAGGTAGTTGCTGTTCACACAGGTTAAAGCAGCCAAAAAGGCCTCTAAATAAATGGCCAAGCTCTTTTTCTCCTTTTAAACTTGTTTTCAATAGTCTTTAGTCTGTGATTACTTAAATATTCATTTATTTCAGAGGCCTTTTTGTGCAAATCCCAATTTAGAACCCAATCACGTTCTTATTAAATTGGGCTAACAACTACTTTCAGAGGAAGAAACAAACTTTAGTACTCTATCTGTAAAATTTGACTTTGTATGACTACATAGGCAGTAGTATAATTGAATTAAAAATTCAATTATAAAATTTAGTTATAAAATGATCCAGTTGAAACCAGGAAAGATCATGAAGCCTCATAGATTTATTCATGATTATTGATTTACAGGGTAAAGAAAGGCTGTGATATGCATTAGAGGACATGGAGAATCTGTTATGTTTTATTTATTCAGTAATTCTGTCTTATAATTTTCCACACACACATTATGCACCCATTTGTTTGTTATTCAGTATAACTAGAGTAATTGTACATTTACAAGTGTGTCTGTAGTTGGTGACCCAGTTGCATTTTATAATCTGGCTAGAAATATCAGTATAATTAGCACATATCTTTCTTTTGGCCTTTCAAAGGGGTATTACCATCACTAAATTTAAATTCCAGTGGTGAACCACAGAGGGTGGAATCCTTACGACTAATTATAAAATAATCCCTTTTTCGCTTGTTCTGAGAGTTGACCACAGCATAGGGTTGGTATAGGACCTAAACGTGAGAGATTATTCATTTGATTCTGACCACACTTGCATCCACCCCATCCATTGGAGACATTCTTAAATAGTGAGTTTAGTAATATATTTTAAGGGGAAGAACTTTTTACTACGCTAGAGGATTGGTTTGTTTCCTACAAGGAAAAACTTACATTTCCATATAAAAAGATAGAAAAGTGTGTGTGTGTGTGTGTGTGTGTGTGTGTATACAGCTGTAAGGAAACTATATGGGGAAATGTTGGAATTTCTCTATTTGCACAGGAAAGCTTTGCTAAATAAAGAAGTCAGAAGATATGAAAAGGCCTTTGCTTTCAGTTGTGGACAATATTACAAAAGAGGTGAATGACAGAGCTGGAGGAGCAGTGAGAGTGCAGTCTACTGGTTCTGGAAGCCAGGGCATGGCTGAGCTAAGAGTCCCAGCAGAAGGCCACAATAATGACTTTCTATCAAGAAAATATCTTCAAGATATTGAGGGCCCATGAGAACCAGAGCATGTTGTGTCAGAACCTACTGGTGATTTCTAATAAATACATAAAGCCTACAGTGCTACACAAAGGGATACTGAAAATGATCTTACTCGAATCAGGAATTTAGGAGCCTACCCTTCCCAGTACATTCTCCAATACAAGAACTGATTATTTCTCACAAAATTACTTGAATTCTATTACTAGGTGAGCCAGATCTTCAGAAATCATTGAACTACACGTTGCTTTGGCACCTAGTGCACTGTTTTCCAAGTAACTGTTCATGGATAATATCCAAAGAGCTGTTAGCATGGTTGAAGTATTAATGATTATGAAACACACCAGACACTGAGTTCCTCACTTGGGGATTGCCAGAGTAAAGCCCCCGAAGAACCCAGCAGTAGAAATGCATGTTTAACACTGTTGAATATAGTGTTCCCAAAACATAATTTAATTGAGTCCAGGGTGCTTTCTTTCTTTGCTGCATATCTTTGCCACATCATGAGGAATGTGAGTTTGGGAAACCTGAAAGATTATATCAATTAAGATGCTTTTAGCTGCTAATAACAGAAAACCCAAAAGAAAATGGCTTAACCAAATAGGTCTTTATTTTTATCACATACTGAAAAGTCAAGAAGGAGATGACTGTTCCCATTGTTTCAGTGACTTCAGTGGATCAATAATGTCAGGGCCAGCATATCCAGGATTCCTTTCCTTCGTAGTTACAAGATGGTGGAAACAGTTTCCATTCAAGGTGATGGGGAGGTCTGGGGCTTTCAGCAGCATTTCTGGTTTCCGTCAAGAAATCAAAGAAGCCACGCAGCAGACTTCCAGTTCATCCTTAACTCCAAGTGAGCTGGAATAGCCTCTGAAGTGGAGGCAGTCAAGGGAGAAGGAGCTTGGCTATGGCTAGAGAGTTGGCCAACCTACATCATCCTCAACAATGGTAGAATTACCATTAGGGACTTGCATTGTGGTTTTATGCGTTCAGCTTCCACCAAGAGACGCTGTTAGAACCAGTTATATGAAATCTACTGTTGTCTTTATGGTAACAGCATTCTGTTCATGAGGCTGTGGTCCAAAGTAAAAGAATAGCTGTAATAAGACCTAAGTGAGAAACTCTGCTCAGGCACAATGCTATCTTCCCTCTCCCTGCCATGCTCATTCCAGAAACAATGTTTACCCTCACATAGCCCTTTTCATTCTACCTTAGCCCTAGAAGCCATACTCCTGGTGTTGGAACATTCTCTACAGGTGCTGCAATATTTTCAACATGCAGTGGGGAACTGGGCAAGGTTCTCGCTGCTCTAAGATCCAGAGATCAATCTCTTCTTGTTTCCCTCTCAGCCTTTTCCACTCTTCTCAAACTCTTATTTTTCTCAATAGATTTAAGTATTTGCAAATAAAAGTCCCAATAGAAAGTTTTGGGCTTTTTTTTTTTTACCCCATTTGAAGTGATGCAATATACCTCCCCTGATGTAAAAAAGCACAGTCTTCTGATATAAAAGGGAAAAATACAGGCAGAAATTATAAACTAGTATTACCAAGATTACTTGGCCCCATACTTTATATAATCAATTATTTAATCACAAATTAAGAAGTTTGGTATTTAATGTCTGTCTTTCCTGATAGTGTGTAAGTTCTGCCCATTTGACACTGTTCAAGGACTCTTCTGTTCCTCACCTCTTGCCAAATTTTCACAGTTCAAGCCACACTCTCCTCCACCCCCTTCACTCTCAGCAGAAGATGGACCAGCTGTAATCTTATAGGAGAAACTGATCAGCCCCTTACTTCTCATCTCTATTGTCATTTCCCTCCTTTTTCTTCACTTTTGTCTGTGAAAAAATGTTTTTCTTCTAGCTGAGGCTGACCTATCTGTGCTTGTGATCCCTTCACTTTCTCTGGCATTTTCTATCATCAATCATCTTGCACTGTCATGTACTTCAATTGCGGCTTCCATGTGGACTCCTTCTTCCACTTTGCCTACAAACATTTTCAAGTTCTCCTCATTTTCAAACATTTTTTAAACACTCTTCAAACTATGGTTCTTCTCCCTCTTCCCCAAGATTTCTTGGAAGAATGATTCAAATCTTTGGCTTCTACTTCCTATTTTCTTAAGCACTTGCAAACTCGCCATTCTAGAGAAATTGTTATATCCAATGATCATTTCTTAGTCCTCTTCCTCACAGGGGCCCTCAAACTTTTTAAACAGGGAGCCAGTTCACTGTCCCTCAGACCGTTGGAGGGCTGGACTATAGTTTTTAAAAAAACTATGAACAAATTCCTATGCACACTGCACATATCTTATTTTGAAGTAAAAAAACAAAACAGGCAAAAACACTCAGCAGGCCGGATAAATGTCCTTGGCGGGCTGCATGTGGCCCACCGACCGTAGTTTGAGGATGCCTGCCTAGGAAGTCAGCTTGTTAGATGATTGCTTGCTTGATTGATTGATTGATTGATTGAAACAGGGTCTCACTCTGTTGCTGTGGCTTGAGTTCATTGGCATCATCATAGCTCACTGCAACCTCAAACTCCTGGGCTAAAGAGATCCTTCTGCCTCATCCTCCCAAGTAGCTGGAACTATAGGTGCATGCCACCAAGCCTGCTAAGTTTTTTAAACATTTTTTATAGAGATGGGGTCTTGCTATTTCCCAGGCTGATCTCAAACTTCTGGGCTCAAGCAATCCTCCCACCTCAGTCTCCTGAAATCCTAGGATTACAGGCATGAGCCACCACACCCAGCCTAGACAGTCAATTTAGATGAGACTCATTTCTCCCTTAGCTTATGACATCACACTGCCCTGCTTCTGGCCTCTCCTCCCATCTTAATTATGCTAGAGCTAGGAGAACCAGTTAAAATACCATTGCAATAATCTAGGTTGGGGTTAACAAACTAAATGCCCCATTGTCCGTTTTTGAAAATTTTTATTGGAACGCTCATTTGTTTTATGCTCCATCAGCAGAGCTGAGTAAATGTGACAGAAACTCAATGACAGAAATTGTCTAGTTTTCAAAGCCTGAAATATGTAACTGGCCCTTTACACAAAAAGTTTGCTGATCTCTTTCTAGATGATATAGACAATCTAGATCTAGAAGAAAGACTGTACTGCTAGGAATCAAGAGATAACTATGAGATATAAGATAGAAGCTAATGACTAATCGGAAGGGGTACAGTAAGGAAACAAAATTTTCAAAATGATACCTAGAGATTTCCAGTTCTGATGTGTGGGTGAATAGTGCTGTTAACTAAGGGAGGTAACACGAAGCCAGGAAGTTTGCATGAGGAGGTAATTCTGAAAGGGAGACTATGATCATGATTTGACTTACAGCTATTTTACATTTGAAGTACTTATTAATATATTGTATCCAAATAAAGATAATACTATAGCATCAGTGCCCAGGAGTAAAAGAGAAAAATCTGGGAATGCCTATGTGTCAGAGCAAGTAAATAAAATATAAAACCAGAAAGAGAAGTGCTTATATTTTAAAAGTTCCAACACATACCAATTTCTCCTTCCTACAGATGTAGTTAATTGCCAAGTCTGCACACCATTTCTCTCATCACACTTCATATCCCTTACATGGTGATTTCACCATATTCAGTTGACTTTCATTATTCATAGATTATTTGTGAATTCACCTACTTGTCAAAATTTATTTGTAATTCCAAAATCAACACTCATGGTGCTTTTATGGTCATTTGCAGACAATATTCACTGTAAAAAATTGAGTCAACTGACACAACTTACTCTCAGCTGAGGTTGAGTAAGGGTACGCTCTGCCTTCTTGTTTCAATTCTTTCATTGTAAAACAAAAGTCCTTTTGTGGGCTATTTAGTGTCATTATTATTTTTATACTTTTTGTTGGTGATTTTGAAGTTTAACACATTGACCTGCCACACTAGAAAAAAAATTTTTTTCCTTGGGGCCATGGTATTTGATTATGAAAATAGAATAAAAACTTCAAAAACAATCCTTTCTAATTTAATTAAAAATGTATTTTTTATTGTTTTCTGTGTGAGTTACATGCAACTTGAAAAACAGTTATCACAGCTCCCAAGGTGAAGAGACATGAGTTACATATGCTTCATGAGTCCCCAGGCTCAAAACTAGCATGAGTTAAATATTAATACAACTCACATGGCACTTAATGTGTTAAAATGGTCCTAAAGCATAGTACTGAAGTTCTGTGTAGTGTTCCTACGCACCATTAAGGCTGAGTGCCTTACAGAGAAAATACATGTGGTAAGCTTCATTCAGGCGTAAGTTTTAGTGCTATTGGCCATGAGCTCAATGTTAATGAATCAACAATATATATTGAAGTGTCATTAAACAGAAATGCATATAAAACAAGGTTATGTATTTACTATTACCTATTGACAAAAATGTTATGAACTGAGTGTTGCAGGAAATAACCCTGTATTTCCCCTAGGTCCTAGGAGCGATGCGTCAGTAGTCACTAATAGAGTGTGGGCACTTTATAGAACATAACTACCACGAATAATGGGAATAGGCTGAACCTTAGTTCACAACCAGATTATAAACTTCTTGAAAAATCCCTTATTCATCTCTGTGTAACATGTAGTGCATTGCCATTCATTGACATTTTCTAAATCTATCTCTTATTACCAGAGAATAGACCTATTTGTCTGCAAATTTATGTGGCCTTTCCTACAGACAGGATCTAATAAACATACCTGTATTGGAAAGGAAGTTCAAAGATGACCTAGGTCAAAAAAAAAAAAAAAAAAAAGATGACCTAGGTCAAGGGCTAGAACATCCAGGAAAGCTTTTAAGAACAAACAACAACTACAAATGTAAAAAAGTGCTTTTTAATTTTTAGCCAGAAGGATCAAGTTAACACCATAAAGTTTTTTTTACTGGAATATTAATCATAATGTCTGTCCATATGCCTTAAGCAACATGACTATTTAATGAAAGATGGCAGGGCAATTTTAATTTATGTAAAATTTATAATTATTGTTCTTTAAAATACTTCTATAAAATTATAAATTGATAATAATCCCCCAAATTGGAAGTCAGAAAATTTTAATACAATTTGAAATTACAGTTGTTTATACAACAATGAATAAAGACAAGTTTCCAAGTCAGATATCAAACTTAAAATTCAAAAATAAACAGAAGAAATGTAAACAGTTATATCAACATTTATAAATGTTGCCTAGAGCAAGGCTACTTAAAATATGGCCCATGAACTGTTTGTGATTTGTCCAAAACAAAGGAAAGAGTTTGTGCCAGAATGAAGATGAATTATATCACTAATAACACTGGTTCAGCTGACTTTTTTTTGTAACAAGACTTCCTTGATAAAGGAAGCAGTATGTTGATTTACAATCTGGCACAAGCACCTTATCTCATTACAGACTGGAGAACAGTTATTGCTTACTTCTTTTAAAGTGCCATTATAATTTCACTGCTCAGAGCTAGGTTAACTTCACTGTAGGGAAAATTATTAAAATGACAACTGTAATTGTTATCTCTAAGTCATGTATTTTAAAATCCCATCTATCCAGGGATCCTACCTCAAAAGCAAATTAAATTTTATAAAACTATCACAACATTCACTTTCAGATGTGTTTAAGTGTTACTGACATCCATCCACTCAGAGAGGCTCTTTAGATTTCTACTTCAGTGAGATACCTCAGCTGCTTTTGATGGCGATTGTTTTTTTTAATCTTCGGAGAAAAAGAATAATAATTGAGTCATTTGCTAGTAAGTTCTCTTGAAAGATTGGTTTATTTCCACATTTCTATCAGTAAAAATACTTAAATGCACCTTTATGAAAAAACTGGATTTTTATATTCTTTGTGCAAACACTAGTTGCTTTTTTATAATAAAACTTAATATCAGGAAAAGAGGCATGAAAATTTAAAACTCCATGTAGTCTAAACTAAGGGGAAACATGTAAAATACTTTAAAATTCCTCAGAGAAAGAGAAAGTTGGTATAAAATGTATTTTTAAGAATTAGCTTATAATTCAAAATTCAAACAATTCTTGATTTTTATTTTTTGATATGGCATGATTCCTTTACAAATTAAAAAAATATAACATAGTATTTTAGAAAAGTAATCATTTCCTTATTATCCAATGACTAAGCTTTACCTGCATTATCTTAACACTGAAGCTAAGTAAATGGACAATCAACAGTTTAGAAATAACTCATCCGCTTTAGATATAAAAGAGCTCAATTCAGTTTCCACAATATCTTGTTTATTCGACCAACAAACTACTTCTTAAAGAATTTACATGTATATTTATATGTCATAAGAAGAGAGTTCCTTTGGCACCTGAGTTGAGCACAATATACTATAGCCAAGAATCTCTAAGAGAAAGTTGTCTAGAGACTATATTTTTTCTTTTCTATACATATATACATACACCTATACATATACACATGTACATACACATACACACATAGAAATAAATTTTGCTTAAAAAATGCTGAAGATGTTAAAGGAATTCACTAGTCAAATAAAGTAACCTGATAATCATTAAAACAGTTTTAAGTTATTATTAAAGAATTTGGAGTCATGAAAATTTTGAGAAGTTAAAGGTTTCAAAGCACTATATAATTCAAAGGGGAAACACCAGGTTGTTGTTTTTGTCAAAATATAGTTTCTTTTGATACCATAACATGGTCATAAGATCACAGTTATCTTAACATGATAGTATAACAGACTTCTTAATGGTTACCAGGTAAAAACTCATCAAAGATTATCCCGAAAAGAGTAAATCTTCTCGCCCCCATTAGGAGTAAACATAGTCACTGGCCACTGATCAAATATTCTGTTTTCCGTAGACTCTTACTTGCATTCATCCCAGCAAAGGACCACACTGAGAGGCCACTCTGCAGATGGCCTTATGCTGAGGCCCCTCACTCACTAGGAATTTTACTTAAGAACTTTAGAAGGACTTGATGTCATCATGTTTTATGATCACATCAAACTTGCTACTGCTAATTCTGGTATTGTGTTAATAGTCCTACTGGGGCTGTGATTTTTTAATACACACTTTTAGAACTCTGAAAGACTGGCTTGTATTCTAAGATGTAAAAGACATCTAAAATTTAGTAAGCTGCCTGAGTCTGTCAACATTTTCTTCTATATTCAATTAACAGATATGTTTGACTAAAACTAGAACATATTTAATTTTACCTAAGTACCTTCTACTCTAGAAATTCTGGAGGAAGAAAAATCTCTACACTTGCATAGCATCTATTCTCCATCTCTTTCAGATCTTGCTAGATCTGACATATTTTGAGAGTGGGCAAAAGGCATTTAAGTTAAAAAATGAAACCATGCTACTCTTTTCTCTGCTCCAAATTGTAGAGAATATCCCTGATCAGGTTTCTAACTCCCTCTTTTCTCTGGTTAAAGGGCCTCTCTCATATGACAGATCATATATAATGGAAATCTTATGCTGTTTTGAAATATCTGTAATTGAAAAACATTTTCAATTGTAAAATGTCTCTTGAGCATCTATAAAGTAGTAGATATTTTGGCTTAAACTTGATACTGTTTTACTAAATATAATAAATATGTCAACAGAGGTATGGTATAGGACTCATCTTAGAGAACCTATTAATTTCCTATGTCTTCATTTTGTTCAGTTTATACCAACTATACTATAACCCAAACCACTTTTTTTCTGATATGTGAAACATTTTGGTAAGTTTACTTGAACTTGAATTCTTTCATTAACATGTGAACTCACATGTAGAATTTTATGTTTTGTCATATATTTAAATATTTTCTTCTCTGCAGAGCTTTCTCAGGATAGGAAATTATATTATACTAGCTACTAAGTAATCTGGCATTAAAACACTTCCCTAAATTTTTCTAGGCAAAAGTGCATTTACAATATAAACGTCATATATGAAGCCTCAAACCACAATCTCACACTGGAGTGGATATAAAATTTCAAATTCAGTCCAAATGAGTCAAAGAAAAAAGTGCTAACAGAGCAAATCTGAAACAAGTTCATGGGGATTGGGCAATGAGTCATCAAAGCGAAATCTTTTGGAAACCACGCTGCTATCCTCTGGGATATTCTCTTTGTCCTCTCGATCGCCACAGGTTCCATTACAAGAGGATTTGGAAGTCTTGTCTTCAGAGGACCTTACTGTATGATCATGAATTTGAGAGGAACTGGAAGTTTCTTCAGGGTGAAACAAGTTTCCAAAGTCCCATTGCTGTAGCCAAGAATGAGAAAGGCAGATCTCTGCTGTTGGTCTTTTCCTTTGAAAGAAAGCACCAAAAGAAAATTGAGA
Organism: Cheirogaleus medius; assembly: GCA_008086735.1. Classification (NCBI taxonomy): domain Eukaryota; kingdom Metazoa; phylum Chordata; class Mammalia; order Primates; family Cheirogaleidae; genus Cheirogaleus; species Cheirogaleus medius. The sequence goes on from VBSM01001562.1 coordinate 37,814,695, forward strand.
ACTAAAAATCAAGTTGAAATGTCTTCAGATTTATAGATTACATTTTTTTAAATTATTATGAAAATAACACATACTCATAATTTATAATTCAAACAGAAGGGAATAATAATGGTAATAGTAGCTAATATTTTTTTAATGGAATGCTTAGCTATACACCAAGGACTCTTCTGTATGCTTCAAATATATTATTCAATAATCACAAGAAACCTAGGAAATGGGTATTATTATTCTCCTCATTTAAAAGATATAGGAAAAATAGGATACCAAGATGCTTGAATTTTGCCCCAAATCTCCTAACTTGTAAATGGTACAGTCAAGTGGGACCTTGACTTTATAGTCTGTGCTTTTAAACATTACACCATGTCATGTACACCATTACCATCCCATGAAGGTAAAAAGTAAAATTATTTTCTCTGTTTTCTTATTCCCCAGTCCCACCTCCCTCCAGATATTTTCTCTACATATGTGTGCATATATGTACACACACACACACACACACATAGCTTTATATATCCCATATTTCTGCAATTTGCTTTCTCCACCCACTCAATGCATTTCAAGCATCTTTCTTCATCAGTATAGTTAACATATTAACAGCTGTATTATTGAGTACTCTTCCACATAGATATACCATATTTATTTAACTAGATCCCCAATGATGTTTCCAGCATTTTGGTATCATAAATAATGTAGCAATGAACATTGAGAAAATGTTTTTTTTTTTTTTTGGAACTTCTCTGATTATTTCCATAGGATAAATTACGAGTAATGTTACTGAGTCTTTATATTTTGTAAGACTGTGCTTAGCTGCCTTCCAAATGACTTCTAATACTCAACCCTACCAATATCTTACTCAAGATTATGAAAAAATAATACAAGTTTTCTTATAGCACTTTCATGGGTTTTTTTTAGCTTAAATCTTTATTCCATCATAAATTTATATTTGTATGAGAAGCAGGATAAAAATAGCTTTATTTTTTCCAATAAACCTTTTCTAGGAAACATAACATACATGGAAAGAATTTTTAGTGGACACAACACTAGTTTCTCTAATCAGAAGTCTTGATTCTAGTCTGCCTCTAACTAGAAGATAACGGAAACTGCACTTAATTTTGAGATTTCCTTCACTGCAGAAAGAAATATTTGCCTCTTTTTCTAGGTAAATGAAAGACATTTTTTTCTTAAGAAACAAAACTGATGGACACACTATAAGCCATGATTCAAACATTACAAAAGTGATCCATGTAACAAAAACATTTGTATCCCTTTAATATTTTGAAATAAAAAATTAAAAAATAAAAATAAAAACTGACTAGTTCAAGTGAAAAATATGCTATAAATACAGATAGTAAGCAAATATGTTATATTTCTTACTTCAACTATACCTGAAGACACAGAATAAGAAATGAAAGAAACCAAGAAAAGTTTAGACTTTGCATTTCCTCATCACCTCCATGTCTGATGCCTGCTCACATGTGAATTCATTTTATGTATAAAAGTGTTTCTTACTCATGATTGCTGAAAGATACAAAAGCAAAGTACCTAGAATATCTTTAATTCTGACATGTGCTGAAAATTCAATTTATCATCAAGCTTATAGATGAGAATCTAGTAAAAAAACTTGAGAATGTATGTTAACCTAACAGATACAAATAAGTAAAATTATAAAATCTTTTGGAATTACAAACCCTTTGGAGAAAAATATATCTAATTTATATTCTCTATTATTCTTTTGTATTCTTAGCAACTGCTAAATATTGAAAACAAAGGCTAGTTGTCAACGTTTACCCAATACTTTGAGTTTTTAAATTTTATTTTCTATTATGAACCTTATATGGTGAAATATCACAATTTGGCTGGGTGCAGTGGCTCACACCTGTAATCCTAGCACTCTGGGAGGCTGAGGCAGGAGGATCGCTTGAGTTCAGGAGTTCAAGACCAGCCTGAGCAAGAACAAGACCCTGTCTCTATAAAAAATAGAAAAATTAGCTGGGTGCATCCCTGTAGTCCCAGATACTCAGGAGGCTGAGGTAGGAGGATGGCTTGAGCCCATGAGTTTGAGGTTTCAGTGAGCTAGGATGATGCCACTGCTCTCCAACCGTGACAACAGAGTGAGACTTTGTATCAAAAAAAAAAAATCACAATTTTTCAAAAGGAGGGGAAACACCTACCTATATTCATAACTCCAAATTTAACCAATCACCACTATCATTTGGATATGTTTCCATAGTCTTTTGTTTTTATATTTAGTTTTTTTCTGATTAAAAAAAAATTAATGTGCTCATTATAGGAATTTTAGAATCTAGGTAAAAAAAATGTAAGAAAATAAAAATTGCTTATAAATAGAAACTACAGAATTATTACTATTTCTACTAAATAACCATTCATGTGTATATTCCAAAATACAGCTAGTGAGAGTTTGTTTGGACTTGTAGAAGCCAATAAAATAGTTAAGAAACCTATGAGTTTTTTTTTTTTTTAAAAACAGATAAGAAAACTGAGTTCTGCAGGAGATAAAGAGATGAAATACAGAAAAAGTAAGAAAATCAGGATTGCAGCCCAAGGGACTATATCATAGCTTCTACATTATGTATAGCCAGGCCATTTTAAAGTAAATAGGGCTGATCTTTGGTAAAGAAAAGGTCAGCTTTTCCTTTTCTTGTCTTTAAATTGATAATGAGTAAGTAAGAGTACTGAACCACAGTTTCAACTGCCTCTCTTAGTAGGCTGTCAAAGGGCATTCAATCTGTCAAGATTTGACAATCAAGAATTTGTACATGTTACATAACTATAATTATTTAACTACAAATCATTCACACTAAAATCTTTATCATAACCAGCCATGTATACTGCAAACTTTCTATTTCTAATTATTTTAGAGAATTTCAGGGATTAGTGGGTTGAGAAATAACCCAAATCTTTTCTTCACTCCAAAATCTCCTGTTGTATATTTTATATTTGAAGTTTTGTATTTGTTAATGATCTTCATACCACCTCTCTCCCCATTTTACCTGAAAGGAGCATACTTCTAATAATTTTATACTATATTAGAACATAGCTTTCTTAATAGACAAATATTATTTACTTTGTAATAGTATTTAAATAAACCAAAGTTATTACTTACTCTGGATTTTTTACTAAAAGACTCTGGATAAAGTCTGTGGCCAGCTGTGAAACTGATGAAAAAGTTTCTTCTGAATAGTCTATATTAACTTGAGAAATATTGAGGTATGTTTCTTGATTATCTTCTCCCACAAATGGTGATGTGTGAGTTAACAACATATATGCTATTATACCAATATTCCTGAAAAACAAATAAGGGAGAAGAGGGGAACTTAAAATGTGTATGAATTTTAAAACATTTATAAAGTGTTGACTCTACACATTCCTCTCCTCAAAACTGGTATAAACTACAGACTTAAACTGCTTTTCAAAGTTCCTATAATGTTATTAAAACTAAAATAATTCTGTTATTTCAAAGTTTGCCTCACAGAAATACAAGGGAATGCATGTGTGTGTTATAGAACATTAATATAATGTATTAAATGTATATCATTATATGGGCAGTCTCCCCTTCACACAAACACCTTTCGTGGAGTATACAAAGCTGCTGTAGCATTTCCTAAATAGTGTTCAATGACATAGTAATGATCTGTGAGGGGTTCTGTGCAAATAGGGATTGCCAGTTTGGCAAAGCACAAAGTTGGGCAAGCAAATTTTTTACCGCAAAACTTTTCAAATTTGTAAATATGTTAATGACAAGTTTGGTGCCCAAAAGCCAGAAAAAGACAACATGGTACATGTTTTGCAAACTTACTTTGCCATAGGATCTTTTTTCCTGGGCAAACCCATAGGCAGTTCCACAGAACACAGAGAAAAGTCTAAACTCTTCCACTTAGCCCATGCAGTCAGTCCCCTCTGTGGTCCCAACTGAAGCTCCAGTATCTGTTCTGGTTCTATTTCCTATCATATTCTATCTGTGCTAGCCACAAAACTCACAATTCCCTAGAGATGTAATCTCATAAAACTAAACTCTTCGATGGACTTGACCTCATTTTTTTGCTTAGTTCTTCTATACCTAGATCAAATGTTTCCCATTGTGAGGTGGAACCTGGCAATATACTATCTGCTGCTTCTTCCATGTTTATTAAGCATTTTGTCTTTATTACAGAATATGTAGCATGGTACTCCAATCATTTTGGTCTTTTACTCAACTGAGTTTTCATCACAGAAAGAAATTTTCATATTTATTTCTATACCTTTGGTTCAGAACCTAAGTGTTACTTAAAAAGAATAGACAAGTAAGTATTTTCCTGTAGTGTAATAATGATACTCAAAATCTTTTAAATAAAAACTTATTATTTACAATTGGAATCAAAGAACTCCAGAATATATATTATTCAATTTTCGATAAACGCATTTAGGTAAGTAACAAAATCTTACCACATATCTGTTGCTGTGGTAATGGGATCATAGTTCAGGATTTCTGGAGCTGAAGGAGAAAATAAAATTCAAATTCAATACTGACAAATTTCAAAACATGAAAATTACTTTATATTAAATTACAAATGGATATAATTTTGGAAAGCCTAATGATATAAGGCCAACAAAAACTTAGCATAGTATTAATTATCCTGTAATTGGACACTTAAACCTCACTAACATTGAGCAAATTATAAGATCAGATGGCTCAAAAACATAGATAATATTCTTGGAATAACTGGTAGGTATGTAGTTTTTAAAAACCCAACTTGTTAAGATTAATCTCAGAAAAAAATTTTATGAAGAAATAAAATGTTAGAACCTAGAATATTTTTAAAATTTTAGTTTAAATTATTAAATTATTATTATTTTGTTAAGAATTAATTTGCCTTATTTTAGTAGACTGATTTGTTTTTCTGTGGGGTAAATAGGATCATGCGCACTTGCAATGATATTATGAACAAATTATGATTCTTGGAAGTGCTAGATTTTTAAGTAGATTAAATATTCCTCTTAAAAACTATCAAAAACCTAATTTCCTAAGAAATTAATTTCCTGCTATCTCTTCCCTTGTCAAAAAAAGGTACAAAATAATTCTCTGTACTTTGTAAACATTACCATATATTTCAAATTAGTACAGCCTAAACTAGGATTTATGATTGAAAAATAGCATTCTTATTTCACAAAATGGCTTCATAATTTCTCCAAAGAATAACCACCTACAACCTTTTCACATACTTCTTTGAGCTGCATTATCAACAATTACATCCATTTATTCTAGGCTACAATAGCCTCTGTTAGCATTTAAAAGTTAGTAATTTGCTTTGTTTTTCATTACTGGGAATGACAGCTGCCTAGCTGAGTGGTACCTGTTCTGTTTAGCTGTAACTTTTCAATGCCCTCATGGGGATATCAATATGAGCAGCAACAAAAAAGGGTAAAAAGAATATTACTATAAATTAAAATACTTTATATCCTGCTTCACACAACTTAAAAACCTTTCCTATGCATGATCTGATTTGTGGATTTTGTATAATATGCCTAGATTACCTAATCATAGGTTTCTGGCACCCTTCTTCAAAACCCTCCCTTCACAACCCTATGCAAAACCTCATATTTTAAACAGCAGCAACAAACAAAAAGGAGTTGCCCTACTAACAAATTCCTTCAGAACTGAAGATACTGTATTGTAAACAGCTACAGAGTGGGGGTCAGGGAGGAGTAGAAATGAGATCTATCCAACAGCCAGGCTTCACAGGCAATCATGTGCCACCTGATTCTCTCAGTTTTTCTTTTTCCATTTTTCTCCTGTTCTCTAACCTCCCTCTTACCCATTTCTTTTTTCCTTATATACAAAGCCTTTACACACAAATATTAAACTTCTGCACTTACACATTCAACATCCTGTGAATTGTTGTAAATGTTTCAATGCTGTTACATTCACTACAGTTCACTTAAATGTGTCATAACCTAGTTTCAATGCATTAAAACACTTGAACAAATTTAACCCTGGAATCACATACTCTAAGATATATAGCTTTTTAGAGGTATCATTAACTTAATAAATTTCAAAATGGTATAGAAAATACAAGGAAATTCTTACCTAAGTATTCTGGTGTTCCCATGATTTCTCGAAGTTCACATGCATTCCCTACTTTTCGAGACATTCCAAAATCTACAATTTTTACGTCCCCAAGAGGGCATATGCTGCTCAATAATATATTCTGTGGCTATATAAAGCACAACAAAAAAGTGATTAGTAATACACAAATAAAAGAACAATAGTCTTAAAATGGAGGAAAATAAAGTGGAATTTATTGCTTAGCTATTATACATTTCACTGAGTCATTCATCAAACATCTACTGATTTACTATTTAAGAGGAGCTATCATTCAGTGATGCATAAAGCCTAAAAAACACTCAAAAAGGGATCTGGGTTTGGGGAAAAAAGAATTCAGATAGATAGATAGATAATGAGATATACTTTACTCAATAATAAAGACAAGCCTACCTAATTCTGCCCATAAGAAATTCAGAAGGCTTTTCAGTAGAGATGATGCCTTAGCTGAGTCTTAAAGGATAAGCAGGAGTATGCTGGTTAGAAAGGTACTCTGAGAAATAGCACAAAAGAAGGCATGAAGGATAGAACATGCATACGTTTCCAGAAACAGAAAATGGTTCAGTACAGTGTGATGGTTCTGGGTGTGACTGTTCCCAGGTTTTAGCTTAGACAGTAAGATGCATGGTACACTCATCCACTGTCTCCTAGAACCATGTGACTATGCTTTACTATTGCAGGCCTTAAGGACTATCACAAAGTTCTGTGCTGCTGCCATAACCCATACACCTGCCAAGGTGCTGCTCCCAAAGTCTGTGCAAAGAATCATAATAGTCTCTTCTTTATGTTTATTTTTTGAGACAGTCTCGCTCTGTTGCCCCGGCTAGGGTACAGTGGCATGTCATCGGAGCTCACTGCAACCTCAAACTCCTGGGCTTAAGCGATCCTCCTGCCTCAGCCTCCCGAGCAGCTGACAGTACAGACATGTGCCACCATGCTTGGCTAATTTTTTCTATTCTATAAAAAAAGAAAATAGAGCAGGGTCTCGCTCTTGCTCAGGCTGGTCTCAAATTCCTGAGCTCAGGTGATTCTCCTGCCTCAGCCTACCAGAGTGCTAGGATTACAAGCATGAGCCACCACACCTGGCCCATAATAGTCTCTTTACTTTGGGAAAATCTTATGTTTGTTTATTATTAAAGCACAGAAACCATTATAGAAGAAAAGGTAAGAGAAAAAAACCAGGTTTATATACCATCCTGACTTCAATTGCTGTGTGATGCTATGTAATGCATTTGGCTTATCTTTAGCAGGAAAAAGACCCAAGAAGAAGCTAGTGGGAGCATGATTTTCTTGGCATTTACTCTGTTGCTTCTTTTCCCATATCTTATCAGTAGGGGAGATGGTAGAAATGTTAGATGTTAAATACTGTTTCCCATAGCAGGCCCGATACAGAAGTACAGATTTTTTTTTCTTTTGTAAAAGTGGTAAGAGGATTTAGAAATTATTAATAGGAGAGAGGCCTGGACTATAGGTAGAGATTTTGGAATTATTATTATGATGAAAGTGGTAGTGGAAGCGAAAGGATCATGCAGGGAGACTGCATAGAAAGAGAAGAGTCCAATGTTTAAAAAATAAGAGACAGATTGATTTAAATGTTATGGTCCTCTGGGTGGCTGTGAAGGAAGGATAATGAGAAAGGATGATAATATGAGAGGCTGAGGTTTCAGGAATTGGGTAGGGAGCCTGAATGATCTGGAAGGAGCCAAAAGACTGAAAGCTTCAGGACAAAGATGAATGAGGATAATGAGAACAAAGGAATGAGGATTAGGGTGAGCTGATCTTCAGTAATGGAGACTGTAACAGAGTATTTCAGAGGTAGACAGCTTTATAAAATAAGAAGGTCCAGAATGTGGCTATAAGAGTGAGATGGAATGGAATGATTATAGGATTAGAACATACGGAATGATGAATTTTAAAAGCCCAGCAATTAATTTGAGCTGTTCATACATGTAGGCTTCTCCTGTCTGCCAACACAAAATTAAGGCCATGTAGCACCACAGGTAAGCTAAAGCATACCCAGTGCAGTCTAAATGACCACGATCTGTTGTTTCTTGTCAATACCAGTTGCAGTTGTGCATTCCAAGAGCAGAGAAAGAACATATATATTATGTCAGTTTAAATCACATGGTAGTTACCTTTAAATCAAGGTGGACAATGTTATTCTGATGTAGATAATAAACTCCTTCAAGTATTTGTTTAATAAGTCTGATAACATCGTTTTCAGAAACTCTTTCAGCCAACTCAGGTAAACACAGGTTGAAAATTTCTCCACCGGCAGCACTAAAATAAAATTCAAAGAATAGAAGCTTGAAAAAATTCATTCACCTAAAAATGAAAACTTTTAAATACTATATAGATGTTAAGTAAAAGACACAAAGCATCTACACACGCACACGCACACGCACACGCACACACACACACAGTTAAAGACAGGGCAGAGAAAGAAGAAAATAAATGATAAGAATATTTCAAATTCTGGGTATTAATACTTGCATATTTAATAAATAAAATTGAATTGCTTTATGATCTAATAATGTTGTAGGTTGCCCTAACTCTGCAATAAAAATAATAAAAATAATGGCTAACACTTGGAGCTCTGCTCTGCTCTATGCCTATATATATATGTATGAATATCATCTATTTTGATCCTGACAAACATGTGAGGTAGGTGGTTATTACTCCTACTTTACAGATGAAAAAATAAGTACAATTAGGTTAAGCAACTTGTAAAAGGTCGTGTAGTAAACAGGGAGCCAGAATATGAATCTGCATAATATGGGTAAGAATCAACATTCCTAGTCCATATCCTGTACTGTAGCTTCATGTAGACTACTTGTGGCCAGAACCCAAATATGTGTGTGTGTGTGTGTGTGTGTGTGTGTATGTGTGTTAAAAGAACCCAAATATATGTAAATATAATATTTTATATATTTAAAGTATTACATATATAAAATATTTTAAAGAATTGAAAGCTAAATAATACTAAAAAAGGCATTATAATAGAGTATATAGTACTACTTTTCTGGAAGGTAGGTTTATTAGGTTTATTTATAAATTGTGGGGAAAATTTGAGATAGTTGAGTCATCTCATCTCCACTTTCTACGAGGCTAATATAAAAAGAATCAAATGATTTTAATTTAAACACTAAATCTGCTATTTACCAGCAATATAACTTAAGGTCAGTGACTTACTTGGGTTTCCCCATCTGAAAAACAGAGAGATCGCTAAAATCAATAGATTTTTTTTTGAGGATTAAATCTAAATAAGATAAAATTGGTCAGTTAGAACATCATACAAAAAAACTAGGTATTTATTCATAAATTTATAAGGTATGTTTGGGAATACTCAAGTAAAGTATATTCTATGTGATAAAATAGGTATTTATTCACACTAGAAAATACTATTACTGTATTTATATTTCTTTGGTTCACTGCTATCCACAACATCAAGAACAGGGTCTGGCATGTACTGTAGTAGGTATTCAGTATGTGTTTCCTGAATGAATAAATGATGGAATAGGTAGTTATTCTTCAGAGGTGTGGAAACTGGGATTCAGAAGTCTCAGTGACTGCCAAGAGGAAGAAATATGTCATAAGTATTAAAAGCTATGAGAAGAAAAACTGATGGTAGTCTCAAATTTGAGTCCGAAGTTGAAAGTCACAAGGACTGACACTTCACACTGCAGATGTAACTTGCAATCAAGCCATCTGTACACAATGGGCCAGACAGAAGCCACGGGGATTTGCTACTTTACACTTTGTCTATGATCCTGTAGGACCACTGGTAAGGAATACCTGTGCAAGCATCAATCACATATATGTCACTTCAATCCTACTCCATCCACCAAAACTCCCCGTAAATTCATGAGAAATTAACTTTAATATTTGCTTCAAGGAATCATAGTAAAGACATTTTGAGTATTGAAAAGTTTAGTTTGCTATTAAATTTATAGTAGTGAACTCCAAACTAAGGTATAGGAAGATGATTTTAGAAATTAACATTATTTTTTTAATCTAAAAAAGAAATAAATTGATCTTCATGAAGAGTTAATACACAGACTGTCCAGTAGTCCCTTGGTCTACATGTCAGTATTCACTTGTCACACCTTTTCTCAAGGTCTCCTGAAAGCAGAGTGGGAACTTACAGCACAGGCTGACAGTGACATTCTCACTCCTTCCCTTTCTGGTTACATTATTTAGTTTTAACTAAACAAATCCTCTCAAAGCAGAAAGTGGTCTAAACATATTCCTGAAAAGATACCCAGGATAATATTACTTAATATTATATTAAGTAATAATACTAATATACTATTTGCAATCATAAGCAAATAAGAAAATGAAGAGATGACACTAGATTCTCCAAGAATAAATTCTTTGTTAGGCAATTTACAAGATATGAATATTGATAATCCAGTCCTATCTTATAAAACATCAGACCAAACAATTTGAAATTATAAGAAAACTGTATAAAATAAGGATTTACATATTTATATCTACTATTAAGATATAAAAAATAGAAAGATCTGAATTCTTCATATATACAGCAACATAAACTGTTTAGGTAAGAAACTCATTTTTAGTCTGGGCATGGTGGCTCATGCCTGTAATCCTAGCACTCTGGGAGCTGAGGTGGGAGGACTGTTTGAGCTAAGGAGTTTGACACTAACCTGAGCAAAAGTAAGACCCTAACTGTACTAAAAAAAAAAAAAAAGAAAAAAAAGAAAAATTAGTCAGGTGTCATTGCGGTGTGTGCCTATAGTCCTAGGAGGATCGCTTCAGCACGAGAGTTTGAGGTTGCAGTGAGCTATGATGACACCACTGCACTTTACCTGGGACAACACAGCAAGACTCTTCCTCAACAAAACAAACCAAAACAAAAAACCTCATTCTTGAATGCTTTCTGATTATTTATGTCCCAACATTTTATGTTACATTCACTGAAGTTAACTTAATAACCAGAACACGCCACCAATTCTAAAACTCAAAATAAAATACAAGAAAACAAAGTGAGAAAGTGTGGAAAGTACTTCTCAGTATCCAGGAAATAAGAGACAGGATAGCAGGGTGAGTATAGGGGTTCCTACTAAAATCAAGACTGCCTTGGTTTCATTCTCGCTGTCACCAACTGGCTTTGTAAACTGGGATAAATGTGCTTCTGTTTCTTCTCCTGTAATATGTGAATAATAATACCTCCTAATTCATTGGTATAAGAATTAAATTAGATAAAGTACTGAGCACAACAGATGTTATAAGGATCAAAACAGATCATCTCAATGAATCTTTATCACAGTGTCTGACACATGGTAAATATTCAATGAATATTAGCTATTATTATAATGAGTCAACAAATATTCACTGTAAATCTAGCCAACATCTCACTTTTCTGAATTGTGGGGCTTCTTGTTAAACTCTGATTTTGAAGGAAATTTTTAAAGTCTTTGCTAAATTAAAATTCATTTTTAGAAACATCATATTGTACATATAAAAATGCATACTATGTATTCTTGGTGAAGAAAGAGGGTTGCAACACAGTATGCCCAGTAAATCACAATTTTGTTTCTAAAAGCACATATGCATAGACCAGAAAATAAAAATAATTTTAAAACACAGGAGTATACCATAAAATAACCATAGGTTACATGTGATTTCTATTTTCTATATCATCTAAATTTAACAGAATGAATAGGTATTACTTTTATAACAAAAATAATTATCCTCAGGGTTTTTTGCTTGTTTTAATAACAAGATCAAACAAACTGCTGTGCTTGTCAGCCAATCACACTGTTTCTTCCTTTTAGTTTTGACAAGCTGACCAATATCTTTCGTAGGACTGCCATTTTTCATACAAAAGAGGAAATAAGTGGAGCTATGGAAAACAGAAAATTAGAAAGACTTAAGAGTAGGGAAATGATAGATACATAAGAAACAGATTGCAGAAGTTAGCAGAAATTGGAAACAGAAACAGAGGCAGTGAGTAGCAGACAAGTAGAACCTGTTTAAAAAGCCACCCAGAGCAGTGACTACAAAAAAGAAAAAATATCTCTACAGTTAAAAAAGCCACCTATATCATTATCATTGCCCTGGAAGATACATTCAGGTTCTACCCTTTCTCTTTCTATAAGAAGAGTTTGCCTGCTTAGGACACCAACCAACATAAATTTGTTGGAGTGTTTGCATTCATTTGTTTATGCATTCGTATGTGTGTTTTGTGTGACCGTATAGATAACAGTACTTTGGTATAGGTTATACTGTCATTTAAACCTGATAACAGTACTTTGGTACAAGTTATACTGTCATTTAAACCTACATGCTGTATATTATCTAGATGTACATCTGTCTTTTACAGCTTTCTGAAGCACAGTTTAAAAATTAATAGGGAAGTATACAATATCTTTTAGAAAGACTCCCATAACATAATAAAAATAAAGTCAACATAAAAGATTAAAATCAGAATATTTTCCTATCCAAAGTGATGAATTTCCATGGGTACCAGAGAGCCAAAGTTTTCAGTAAAACAAAATAATATCTACATTATCCATAAAATACAAATTTAGTCATATAGCTTTGAAAAGCATGGTAAAGATTTTTAAAATAAGTATTTATTTCTAGTGATCAAAATGAAGTAGTTTTTAGCTTTTTATTTTAAGAGTCTCTTTTAAAACTATATTCCTTTGCTAATAGAGGAAACAACATCCATGGAATTTTAGAATGGAAAGAAATTAGTCAGAATATTAACTAGAACATGTGATATGAATACCAACCTCCCTTTTTGGAGGATTGTTTTAAGAATTAAATGGGAATACAAATAATGTGCTTAGCACCTGCCATATAGTAAATGCTCACCATGTTATTGTTGAAATTGCTAAGATTATATAAAATGTTTTCTTCTAGAGATCATTCCAGGAAGTAAGCTTTCTATTTTGCATGTTTTGTTGTAGTCTCCACCATTTTCTGTTGGGTCCATAATATTTACTTAGAGATATTTAATAAATAAATTAAAAAATTTTTATTTATTGACAAAAAGAAAATATTATTTCTCTTCTACATAATCACAGAGTTGTATCTGGTGACAAGCAGGTTCCCCTTTTGACCTTCATATTTCTAGGACAAAGATTTTGTCCCATGTTCTCCAAAAAATAATAAATATTCTTTATAATCAATTTTAGTTTGCTCAAAATTCAGCACTAAAAACTTAATATGTCCAGTTAGATAATACCTGGAAGTTTGGAAAAACTCTGTATATGTTTTATTTAATTCTCCAAATATGCTTTTAAAATACTTGATATAGGAAAGTCTTAGCCTCACAGAGAGTGGGTATGGGATGACTCAACTGTCTCAAATTTTTCCCCCGATTTATAAATAAACCTAATACTACCTTCCAGAAAAGTAGTATTTATATTACTTTTCAAAGAAATATTCAAAGAAAAAACTAAAAAAAATCATTTAGACTTTATAACCAGTGGTGAAATACTTTCCTGTGAACTTCGAATGAAGATAAAAAAGATTTAATAATTGTTTAAAATTGACAAGCCTACTGCAAGAAGTTATGATTAATTCATAAAAGTAAACAATATAATTTGGTTAAAAATTAGGTTTACATTAGGTGGAAGCAAAACAAAACACAAAAGCAAAAATAAAGTAGATCTGTCAGAACTCGTAACTGTAGTACTTCCAAAAGAAAAGTCCAGATAGATTCATATATTTAGCAAATGTAACAATTCAAAAAAGAGTCTTATTTAGGGGACTGTGTGTGGCTCATATGGAGGGAAATTTGACATCTAATTCAACTACATATGCATTTACTCTTCGACCCAGCAATCATACTTCCAGGAATTTACCCTAAAGCTACACCTCCACAAATAATGCCCATCCATGGAAGACTGAATGAAGCATGGTCCAACCATACAATGGAGTATTATGTAGCCATTTTTTAAAAAAGCCATAATAATAATAAGAAAGATGCCTATGAATATAGAATGATTTCTGTGATATAATGTTAAGTAAACAAAAAAGCAAGATACAAAAGAGTAAATATGCTACTTTATCTGTAAGAAAGGGAAATATATACAAATTTGCTTATATCTGCAAGAAGAAACACATAAACAATGAGCCAGAAATGAATATATGTTATCTATCAATGTTGGTGGAAAGACAGTAGAAAATATAGGAATGAGAGCAAGATTTTGTAGTACAGTGTATACATTTTTATATATCATTGAGTTTTGAATCATGTAAATCTTTTTTTACAATTTCAAAATATTAAAAAGGATTTAAAAAATCAAACCTTAACATTAAAAATAAACAGAAACAAACACATTTAACTGTATAACTCTGACTAGATACCCTTAATGGGCTATATTCTGAGTACAAAAACAATAGCAAAACAAATGTTGAACTTTACTAAGTAGTCTGCTATTGGTAGTGGTATCAGTATTGTTATGCTAAAACTAGTTTGTTTGCATTGTTTGATAAAGCAAATAAGTATTGTTGAGAATCAGGGTTTTCACTGTGAGAGAAGGGAGATACAAACATAGAGTATGAAATGAAGAACTTTGATGTGGTGGACTTGAATTGGAGCAATGAGAATAAATTCATGATTCTTTACACTATTTTTAGAAAAGGCCTAGAAGTAATGATGCCCCATTAAAAATGAGCATCTCCAACACCTATATCTTGGTTTCTAAATCCCATTTCCCATTAAAAAGAACCAGAACTTCCTAAAGAGATGGCTGATTACAGGTCTGGGCCAGGAAGATACACGATGAACCTGGAAATCTTGGTGTGCATAAAGCAAGAAAGTTCTCAAAACACTAATGAGATCATATCAAAAGGACATAGGAAGTAGCTTGAAAGGGTACCACTGATAAATTTAGGACAATTTGAGCATGAAAAAAATAGTGGCAGAAACTGCTTATAACCCACTAATTAAAACATAATGGGTTATTTCAAATTAATGTTATGTTAGTTTAATTAATAAAATCATGAATAGTGATATCAAAAGGGAAGGAAAGGAAGCACATCTTTACAGAAGAATCTGGCTTAATAAATTTAGAAAGAATAATAGTATTAGAAATCACCATTTTCTGACATCCATTATAAAAAATTCAAGCAAGTATATCAATGGTTACTGAAATCACTGGATGAAAAGTTGTCAAAGAAGAAAATACACAGATTAATAATCACTACATAGATTATTTATGAATTACAAAGGGAACATATTCCTTTACAATGGGGAGAGCTGGCAAACTAAACCTTAACTATGTTCACATTTAACAAAACCAATAATGAAACAACCTGATGTTATTGCTACCTGATGTGGTACAATAAATAAACATCAACACTCACACTGTCCTCCTCCCAAAAATGTTTAACCTAAATCTAATCATGCAGAAACAATCAGATGAATCCAAAATGTAGGCTATTTCATGTGACAACTGATATAGATTTCCCAAAAAATGTCAGTGTTATTTAAAAAAAATCCAAAATGACGAAAGAGGTTTAACAACCAAATATATATGTGAATTTTGATAGGACTTTGTATTGGAAAAAATAGGTCTATATGACATTTTGGGTAAAATCATAGAAATTTAAATATGGGCTGTATATTAGATGATACTACAATATTAAATTAATGTTAACTTTTCTTAGGTTTGATGCTGGTGTTGGTTATATAGAAGAATGTCCCTATTTGGAATACTTCCACATGGAAAGGAGAAATATCATGGTACCTATAAATTTCAAATGCTTCAGTAAATGTGACTAAGTGAAGAGTATAAGGGTGCTAATTGTACTATTTTTTCAACCTTTCTGTAGATCTGAAATTTTGTAAAATAAAAAAGTAGAGAAGAAAAAATGAGTATGTAGGATGGTTTGAGGAAGGAATTGAATTGTTAACAGTTATTAAAGATTCTACCATTTTATTTGCACCCTATAAAAATTACGCCACCTTATTAAAACAACTAAACTTGTCTGACCAAATTTTTACCTTGAACTGAGACTACAGAATGTAACAATGCCATCTCCAAAGTGGTAGACAAGTAAATAAGTCAAAGTCCAAGCAATAAATTTTAGTAGGTCTTAGCTGCTCTGCTAAGACATTAAATACATTAATCTACACAAACATTTGCTGAGTGTTTGCTACATTTCAGCCAGAGGTACAGAGATCAGTAACAGTTCTGCCAGTTTACTTGCTAGGGTACCTTATCAACTTTTCAGAATATGAACAAGGTCTATCCATAAAATGTCTCAAAACTATCTGATGTATTTTGTTGCTGCTGTTTAGAAAAATCCCCAAAATATGAAAGTAGTCAATGTTCTTATATATATTCACCCTCTAAACCTAGTATTCCATTACTGTTTCTGAAAAATGTTAGCTACTTTTCATATACTTCAAACATGCAGATGTCATGCAAGTAAATAATTTTTTAAAGGTCAGCTGAAGAATCTTTGACAAAAATAATCACAAAATGTCGGAAAAATAAAATCACATTGGTAGTATCCTACTCTTTTTTACAATTCTAACTTATTTTGAAGGTACTATTAAATATGCCTTAACAGGGTATCTTGTTGTTCTGGGATATATGAACACTATTCATTTTTAAACTACTTGTCAGTTTAACATTTTACAAACATTTTTACTTACAAGTTGATTCCAGGCAATCTATTTCCTGGCACAAAAACGTTGATTTTTTTATAAATATATAAACAAAACTCTTTGTCCTTAAAATAACTGAATACTAATATAAGGCTAATATACTTTTAAATTTAAAAAGGCAATGAAGTAGGTTAGCTACTAAAATGAGTTATCATAGTTATCAATACATTTTTTACTAAAATAAATACTTATCTCTTTAGTGTGCTATAAAATAGAT
This sequence comes from Cheirogaleus medius, assembly GCA_008086735.1. Taxonomy (NCBI): domain Eukaryota; kingdom Metazoa; phylum Chordata; class Mammalia; order Primates; family Cheirogaleidae; genus Cheirogaleus; species Cheirogaleus medius. The sequence goes on from VBSM01001562.1 coordinate 37,831,666, forward strand.
TTACTTTATTAAAAACTATCAGAACCTAAAGGGTACTAAACATAAATTTAGTTGATCTCTTTCAATTGTTGCAAATGTTCAAACACACATTTTACATACTTGTAATAAATATGTCAGATAATCATACAACTGAGGCACTATTTAAGAGTCACATGTCAATATACTGGTTAATTAACCACAGTTACCTTAACCATACTCTACTCCTTCCACCTGGCAAGTTGTAGAATATTTGGGTGTTTTCAATTTTTCACTGATTTGTGGCAAGAGATGTTTTATTTCTTATTGCTACAATTCCTAACATAGTGTTTTGCACATTCCATACACAGTATTTTGCACATCGCACATACTTTTATGCAGTTTACCTTTCTATTCTCTTTGGGTTATTTCCTTAGGGGTGTTTTTCAAATAGATGGACAAAATATATAAATGATTTCACTTCTATTTGCCCATCAGATTGTTCTCCAGAAAAATTCAATTAGCCATTAACAAAATAAAAGTATATTCATTTCACCACATTCCCAAACCTTGTGTTGTCATTTGTTCGTTTTATGCTGTTAATTAGTTTTTGTGTGAGGATGTACATTTAGCCTTGTAAAAATATTTCAATATAAACTATGTCTCTCTTATATTTTGTCAACAGGAATCTTTATAAGTTCATACTTTTATCATTCTTACTCTTGACATTTCAAGTCACCTTATCATACCAGTTAAAATAGGTATCACAAATTTACTTAAATTTATTAAAGTGTATACTTACTATTCCAATATCAAAATGATTTCACTTGTATTTTCATAGACTTCATGAAGATTAATAACTCGGGGACAAGACTTTGCCAATTCAAGCACAGCAATCTCATGTAAAATCTCTGATCGACAGTCCTGTCCTCTTCTTCTCTTTTTGAGAAATTTTGCAGCATATTCTTGGCCAGTAGATTTTGATATACATTGTCTAACCACAGCAAATTTTCCTCTGGGGGGAAAGTTGAGGACAACTAATTTTAACTTTTCCATAGAGAACAATATTGGTATACTACAGGTACTGTTATATATCCAACTTAAAGTCAATTCTTTCAAACATTCATGTCATTAGGAATTCATCTTTGTTCTCCAAACTGAATCAAATATCATACACACTTTTATAAAGTTTACAGTGCTATCACTTAACAATGTAAATGGCGAACCGTAATAACAGAGTAAGAAGATCAACTAAGAAAATTAATGGTTATCAACAGCCATGTACGAATACGCTCATTAATGTCATATTTAACATTTTAGAAATAAATATGTTTTTAGCTTTCTCCAATAGCAGTACTCAGCATCTCAGCCAAAATTTTAAAAGACACCAAAAATTAGGGTTTCTAATGGAAAATGTGTGTATTATAAGTCTACAGTTGTCCAAAATTTACTTTCATAAAGGCCTAAAGTTATTCTGAGTCAGACTATTTTGAGAAATAAAAACTATTCTATTGACTGCCTACCTAGAAAAATGTACACATGTTCTTAAATGTGTTACATATAATCCCAGATCTCAATGCCTAACCATAAACTTTCTAAGCCTGAGTCTAGTGGATCCAAAATTAAGGACATCTATCCTAAGGTTCAAATTACTCTCTAGTTTCTGGTACTAACAAATCAGGTATAAATCAAAGATCTTCACAGAGTAACTTTTGTCCCACAGCTCCTCTTACCCCAATTCCCCTAATGATATACTTCTAACACAGCCCATTAGGTTCTAAATAGGGAAAACAAAACTTGGCTGTTTAGGTATGGTGGGGTGGGAAAGGGGAGAATAAATTGCTTGACTATTTTACTTGTTATTCCCAAGGGCCAAGATGATGAAGATTCTACACTTTATTTCCCAAATTTCCTCAAAATTGGTGCCAATAAAAAAGTACTGGAAACCAAGCTATAATTTGACTCTTCTATATTGTATATTAACTAAATAAATTTGTGTGTACAAACTTTAATTCTTTGGAAGCAGTTTGAAGATTTGAAAATGTTTAATTTCAACTATAAAGTATTTTCTCACTGGTGTTTTATAAATTTTATACTGGATAAACTGAGTCACAGTAAGATTAAATAACTCATGAAAGGTCATACATGGAATTGGAGTGCCAAGAATTAAACTGCAGAATGTGAATTCCTAACTTTCTGTCCTAACCACTACAAAGCAATTCTTCCTTTTAAAATAGTTTTTTTTTTTTTTTAAAGACGTGCAACTCACTTACTTCTGCCAATTCTTACTAAGATTTAGAAGCAAAAATTTGCCTAAAACAGAAAGGAATTTTGGATTTTACAAAGAAATTCACCTTGTAAAATTTAGGAAAACAAACTAGTGAGCAAAGAAAATTGTGCATCTGAAAAAAATATAGTTTATCAATTGTGACAATTTGGTTCTGCTATAATTTTATTATATCTATAAGCCAGAATTCTCTCAGAAACAAAGAGCAAAATTAAATAATAACAGTTTTTATCTAATTGTTTCAGGTTATCACCAAGAGGCTTTCTTAAACAAGTATAGTATTCATTAATCCAGGGCAAAGGTGACCATTGACTTTCGTAACCATTATTTGTCAATGTTTACCATCAAGTAAAAGCTATATGAGGGCAGGAACTATGTCTGTCCTAACTATTACAGTAATTATAAAATCTACACTTTGCTAACACCTAAGAGGAACTGACATATCTGTTGAATGAATGCCATAATTATGTACTTTGCTATTTTGCATTCTGTACTTAAAGCATTTGTATTTTTTAACATTTGAGATTCCAATATAATATTTATATATTTATATATATTCATTCATATACTGTGAAATAAGGTAAATATTTTTACCATAATTATCAGATGACTTAGGAAAAACACAGTATCTGTTTTCCATTTTAAAATGTTGGTTGTAGTTTAGAACTATCAAAAATAATCTTCAATATGTAATGTTCCTGTACCAAATTTAATAGAAACATTTAAAAAAAACTTAAAGCCCTTAAAAATAACAATGAAGTCATACCCTAGATAGGCAAGGCAGACTAGATTTCCTAGCAGCAAAAAGGTCCAGGAGTTACCCTTCTGCATTCTAGAATACACAATAAAATGTGAAAGAAGGAGGAAGGGTAAGCCACAAAGGAAGCTGACGTTTATTTCTGAATCTGCCTCACCCTTCTAACCACAAGAAGTCCTATGAAACTCTGCCTCAGTTGGGGGAGGGGTGGAAAAAACATACCCAACATTTTAAAAAACAGGAACAATGCAAGTTTTTTTAGAATAGTCAAAAATGAACTGTTAGCTTTTACATATTTTCCTGAAGTTTGCTAAAGGAAAATAAATTCTTAAACATTAACACCTCAAAATTAATAAAAAACAGTTGATTTAGAAAGGTAACTTTGTAGTTCACAACATGCTAGAATTATAGATTCATAAACCTCAAAATGTATAATCCTCAAGGGAGAAACAAGATTATGATCCTAATTTCCATTTCACAAAAGTATAGGATATTAAAAATTGGTAACAATATTGAAAAAACTTTCAGCAAGTTCTTAGCAGATGAAAAGTCATGATTTCTAATTTATCAAGGTCTATTAACTACATATATCAATATTTACCATGTGACTTATTAGCCCATATCAATTCGAAGAAAGATATTACTTAGGTCTCTTTCATAAAGATACTAGAAAATGGGATATTAGCAATCAGAATTTGTTTGAATCAAATTCTATCATGAGTTTTTTATCTAAAACTTTAAAAAGTATACCTGATTCAACTTTATGATTGTTACTTATGATGACACCTTATTTATAAAATAATTTAGAATTACTAATATTGCCCTCGTGAAAGTTTAAGTTCTGCAAAACTCTCAAAAAAATGTAAAACTTATATTTTATTTAAAATGGTAGTACTAAATGGTCTCATGATATCGGGTCACTCCTTGGCCTTAAGGAATTTACACCTTGCTTAAGCCAAAGCAGAATTTGTACATGATTTTACTTATAGAACACTCATTCTTTATGATACAGAATTATACTATCAAATATGAGTTCATTCTTTTTGTTTAATTCAGGAATGGAAAGATGGAGAATTTTCCTATTTCTTTTTTTAGCCCAGCATATCCTATGAATTTTAAAAAATATTTTATCTAACAAAAGCTTACATAGCACTGTACTAAACACTTTACAAATATTAACTAACTTAATCTTTATAACAGTCATATAAGATAGATACAATTATCTTCATCCCCACCACTTTTCAGATGAGGAAACTACAACACTAAAAGGTAGAGTAATTTAATTGCGGTCACACAGCTAGTAAATGGTGGAGCCCAGACTTGGACTCGGCAGTCTACTACACTAAGCTGCCTCTTCCCATGAATAGCCTCAAATAAGAACCAAGACCTTCTATCAGGCACTCTGAAGCTAAGTAGGATGTGTAAGTTCACTAAACCCTCCACAGATTTGATTTTCAAGTCAGTTAAGACTAAATTCTAGATAACAGCAACAAAGATGATGACTTCCTTCTTAATTATTGTTAAATAAGGATTCAAAGTGAGTTTAACAGAACTACAGAAACAGAAATCCAAATGTGAATTTAAACAGCATACACATCAGAAAGTTTCTTTACCTTCCTAGCTCTTTAGATGTAAGTGTATAGAAATTATGAAAGTTTTCCGTTTTCATTGGAGTTTGAGGAGTTGTAGTTATCAAGCCTGAAATACTTCGACAATCAAATCTTCTTCTTGACATGTTAGATGACTTCCAGATATGCTTCTTTAGTCACTTATTTTTACCTATTTGAAAAAAGAGAAGAAAGAATATATAACAAATGTAATTTTTAAAAGATGTTATCTCAGGCAGGATGTGCAAAACATTATAAAGCTCCAAATATAGCTATAAGCTACAACTTAAAAAAAAAAAGATTTAAAGAACACATTCTACTCACAAGAAGGAAAAAACAAAAAGTACCTAAAATAGTATCACCTCTACAGCATTTGAACAAAGTTACTGAAGTTACATTTCAGGGTAAAATTACTGTAAAAATTCTTCCAAATTCTTTAAAAAATAGTTGTGATAAAATTCTAATGCAAGCCATCACTTAGTTTTATTGGAAAACTTTCATTATTTAAAGTTATCGCTTTCATGTAACTAGGTAATTTAACATAACAAGGTAATGATTATTCATTTTAAATTTAATTTCACATAGCTAAAGAAATTTGGTGGTGAATGCACATATTGTGAATTATATTATTGACATGTGAACAACTACAAGAAATAGAACTTGTTCCATGGATTGGCTGTGTTTCAATACTAAATTCAGAAACTCTCATAGGTCTTAGAGCCTCTCCTTTGGCAGAACCTAGCACAGAGCCTACTATGTATGAACAGCTCAATAATTTTGTTGCATATGTGACTGACCATACATAAAGTCTTATTCTGGAGTTCTAAGCTATATCTAAAACTCATATTTATCTGCAACTTAGTGATATTTACATGCATTCAGTTTTAACATCAAAACTACTTTCACATTAACTGAATTCATATAATAACAGTCTATATAGTTCAAGACGCTTCTGACTTATTGCTATGCCTACCTAAGACGAGATCAAGTATTATTCTTCCAGCACCCTCCTATAATAACCCCCTACGTGTTTATTCCTTCTCTGCAACTTTTTTCCTTCCCTGTATTTCCTACTTAACATCCACTGCTTGTGATCTTCCTAGGTTCAAATATTTTACTTAGTAAATAAGCCGTGTGATTAGAGTTTAATGTTTTCAGTTTCTATATTTTTTCTTCTTGGTTTTTTTCTCATGTTAGTAAAATTGTTTTCTCTACCTCCTTCAGTCTTCGGGGAAACAAAGCTATAACCAGTTTTGGGGTACATGTCTAAGGGTCTGAGGGTAGCAGTATAGCACTCTGAAAATAACATTTGGACTGAAATACACTTAAGTCTGAATTTCATTTATCCATAATACCAGCTATGAGACCTTAATTAAATTAAACTTTGCTACTGTTATGCTGAATTGTGTCCTCCCCAAAATTCGTATGTTGAAATTCTAACACCCAGTTCCCTTAGAATGTGACTGCCTTTGGAGATACGGCCTTTAAAGACGTGATTAAGTTAAAGATGAGGTCATTAAGGTAGGCCCTAATCCAATATGACTGGTATCCTCATAAGAAGAAGAGATTAGGACACACAGACACACTGAGGAAAGACCATGCAAAAACACTGGGAAAAGACAGACATCTACAAGCCAAGAAGAGAGTCTCAGGAGAAACCAACCCTGCAGACACCTTGATCTCAGATTTCTAGCTTCCAGAATTGTGAGAAAATAAATTTCTGTTAAAACATCTAGTCTGTGGCAATACAGCTTTTTTTTTCTTAATGAAGTATTTAAAATGTTTGGGAAAGGATACAAACACCATAGAAAACACTTCCTCTTCCAAATCTTATTAGTTGGCCATATTTCATTTAAATTATAAATAAATAAAACATCATGAAAATGGTCCTTTCTTTCCATTCCCAGTTTATGCTCCCACTAGCACTAGATGGGAGGGTTTATCACTACCTTGACAACAATTGACCCATTCAGACTTTTAATTTGGCTATTCTAAGTGTGATGAAGGTGAAGTGGAATTTTGTCGTGATTTACTTTGCATTTCCCAGTCCTTCAATTCTGCTACCTCTAAGTATGGATGATGATAGAACTACCTTTTCAGAGCTCGATCGATTTAAAAATTAAAATAGGCTGAACTCATGTAGAATGACATGATGAATGATTATATTACATATAATAACTCTGGGAGTAAAATATAAATGAAATAGAAGAAAAGCCTGGAGAACTATGGCAAAATGTTAACAGTAGTTATTTTGAGTGGTGGGATTATGAGCAGTATTTATAATTTCCTGTGTTTAAGTTATCTATACTAAGAAGGTACTATTTTAATAATCAACAAAAATGTACAGCTTTGTGTAAAAAAGATGGCTGTGACTTCTCCACAAAACCTAAAATATTATTAGTTATTCCACTAATTTAATTCTTCCTTTATAGGGGAAAAAAAAGATGGTTGTGAATTTGTGACTAGACCTTAAATGCAGAAACTCACCCATTTGCAACAGCAAAAGGTATCTATTTACAGGGTAAGGGTTTAGTCAGCCTGAAGTTTAAGAGCCATTATGGCTCAGGTTTTTTAAGGCTTCAACATTTTCTCTGCATTCATATATTCACTATTCAAAGCATAGGTTAGTTTTTGTGCAGAGACCATATAAGCATTTAGGGTAAATTCTAAGTAAGAATTAATGTCTCTTTTAATATTGCATAGAAATATTCTGAATTAAGTTATACTTATAATTCTATACAATAACAATTTGTTACCTTAACATATATCTTTATTATTAGTATAACTTGTAAAAACCAGATTCGTTCTGGGACCCCTCTAAAAATAATACAAAATGTGATATCTAAATACACTAAATTAAATCTAAATTAAGTTTGGCAGTATCTATTATTAATATTTAGTTATATTAGGAAGAAAAGGGCTTATATTTTTTTTAAAAAAGGAAACTGAAATGAATAATCAACTTGCTTAATAGTATTTCCTAATGTTGGACATTGCCTTGTGTTTGATTTTTTTACCCTAACAAATTCTATTACATTCACATGTCATTATAATGGATGAATATGCCCAGGGGTAACTGTATGACTCTAGATGTAGCTGAGAACAGCGTAGCTGAAAACACTGTTTGACAAACAGCAGTTTTTAAAATATATGTTACTACAAAAATCATTTTGGAATTATGATACATTTAACTCTGGTTCTGAATATACTGGAACACAAGACTTAGAAAAAGAAAGAATATATTTCTAAAAATTGAACCCTAAGCTTATCTGCTTATTGCTATTATATACCTATAACACAAACTGCTTTAGACATCCATTAGCATTTCTTAAGTTCATTTTCCTTCCATTTACTGCAATTGAACCAGATGTCAGAGACTAGATATTTTTACATTTCCTCTCCTTTGGCCAATTTTGCATATAGTAGAACATGAATGTCACCTTTGCCCACCAAACCCTCTACAAAAATCTGGTTGCCCTTTCTTATAAAGTACATGAAAGTGTATCAGCCAGCTCTCTGTCTCTTCTTGCATCTTCTTAAATTCCCCACCAAATTCCCTTCAACTCCAACAAACAATCTCCAGACCTTTTCTTGTCTTCTACCATAATTCATATACCTACAACTGATTCTAAATTACCAATGTCTCACTCCATTTGAAATCTATTTTATAACATTTTATCAAGCTATACCAATTTAAAAAAAAAACAGTTCTAAACTAGGTAATCACAAAGTCTGGAGACACAGATAAAATTTTATCATATTTGTATTTACCACTCTTTCCAAATGAGGCAGCCACTTGTTTTTATGTAAATACTTACTGCAGTTAAAAACATCACGATTTTAAGACCTAACAAAAATCCGAAATTCGGATATGTGTCCTATCCTATCAAGGATTGGTAAATCTAGATATTCACGAACTAAATTTGAAAGGCAATGGAAAGCAAAGTAAGCCAGAGATTGTTGAGAAGCAACTCCTCTTTTCTACATAGGCATTTACTGCTACCAAGTTTTCTCTAGGAAACTGGGATTAGAAATTTATTTACACAGCATCCGACAAAAGTAAAGGAAGAACTTTCTGCAGGTGTGGCAGAAGGATCCATTTTTCTTTAGTCATTGATTAGAAGTAAAGGCATTGGCATAAGGATGGGGATGATGACTTTCAATTTTAAGGAAGAGATTATATTCCTTATTTTTATTCTACTAACAGAATATTAGTTTTGTTTTTAGTTTGTTTTTAAAATATTGAACAGAAAGTACAACTCATGAGTTTACTCCTCTGAAAATCTCAATAGAAGTCAGCTAACTGACTTTAATCCAACCAGTCTAGTATACACCATCCAAGGTCTGAAGTGCCAGGCAACAATGCTAGGCCTGATTCTGTGCCAAGGCCTGATGCTGTCTCTTACCACCTTCAGAAAAAGAATCAACCCAATAACTGTGAACCAAGATAAGAAGATGTTGAAAAACAGAAATACAGCAAGCCAACAAACACATGGTGCTTGTCATTCATCAGATGGAAAATTAGGTTTCTGTTGTAAAATAAATTATTGTTTACTTAATAGCACCACTGAAAGTACTGTTTATTCAGTAACTATTACAATGTAAACTGGAATCTGTTCCTTAAAGGATTAAAGAGGAAATTACCATCTGTTAAAAATTTTCAATGTTTAAAGTATAACTACGCCCTCTTTTGGAGTAGTTGCAAAGGGTCTGGGATGCGCCAAAATATGTTGCATATAAATATTAAAAACAACTGACTACTTTACATGTTTAAAATGGCACTTAAGGCCCGGCACAGTGGCTCATGCCTGTAATCCCAGCACACTGGGAGGCTGAAGTGGGAGGATCACTTGAAGCCAAGAGTTCGATACCAGCCTAAGCAACAGGGTAAGACGTCCTCTAAAGAAAAAAATTTAAAAATTAGGCAGGCATAGTGGCCTGCACCTGTAGTCCCAGCTACTTGAGAGGCTGAGGCAGGAAGACTGCTTGAACCCCGGAGTTCGAGGCTACAGTGAGCTGTGATCATGCTACTGCACTCCAACCTGAGCCACAGAGTGAGACTCTGTCTTTAAAAATAAACAAACAAAATGGCACTGAAATTTGAGATTAAATGTTACGGAAAAAAGATAACCAAAAAAATTTTCTTTTAATAAAGCATGCCTTGAAAATTGTAACATTAATCACAATATATTTTAGGTAAAAACATGTGATTGTAGCTTAATTTCTAAGAACATTTCTTAATTGAAATATTCAATGAGATATCTTTTGATAACAGTCTATCATAGAATATGAACTACAGTACTTAAAAATAAAACCATAGAACTTTGTCATCAATGTTATGGAAAGCAAAAGCAACTGAATACCATTGACTTTTTCTCATGTGTAAAGGTAGTATATAAATGACTGTTAATGTTTCTGACAAAATAAATGGCCGGGCATGGTGGCTCACGCCTGTAATCCTAGCACTCTGGGAGGCCGA
>VBSM01001562.1:37841968-37966029 GCA_008086735.1 Cheirogaleus medius
CCTAAAAAAAAAAAAGAAACAATCAGTATCCTTCAAAAGTAGTAAGTCTAGAAGTACTATTCTTACCTGCCGATTTTACATACAGGAAATATGCACTACAATATACTATATACAAAATTTTAAGACAATTTAAGGACTAAGTGAAAGTATTAGTAATTGATTTCCTTAATTTCTGGGTTTTAAATTGAGTCTCTAAGATTAAAACAGGTAAATTTTGATAAGGAAATTCTCCCATATAATTATCAAACAGCTTCAAAACAAAGCTTTTAAAATGTTTAAATGTTCACTTAGCACCAATAAAACACTGTCAGTGCAAACTTAAAAATAAAATTATTTGACTAGAAACATCTGCCATAAAATATCTGTATCTTCTTAAATTTTATTATTCACATGCTGACACAGTGATCAATTAGTCAAGCCTCCACTTTCCTAAAAACTGATTGTCTTAACTAAATTGTAATTCACTATTCCACGATCCCAAGAAACACTGCAACCATTCTATTCACACACACAAAAGAATAGTCTTCAAATGATACAGAAATTGTACTTTTAAAACTTAAAACATGTTGCCATGTAAGCAAATATATTTTGCTTCAGTTTCAGATCCATATTTTAGAAAAATGATCTAAAATGCATAATGTATATCTCAAAAATAAAGCAGCTATTAATAACAACTCCAATTATTAAAATACTGGAAATTTGTTTTTCAATTGAGCATCTGCTCAGAGGAGGAGGAGGACTGGGGGAAAAGAGAGGTCTAAAACTTTTTGCACTGTTTCTATGGACCAAATACATAATTCTGTGACTATGTGGTTTAATATTTAAAAAGCAAACATTTCAGAACTTGTTGAAAACTACTTCTGGACAGTTCACCATAAAACTATAAAACAGCTTATCAGTGAGAAAGTAAGTTTATTATATTTTCCCTCAGTAAAATTGTGCTTCTGCGTTCAAAATGCAGGTTTCATATGCTGCCACTTAACCAGTCATTTCTATACACTACGCTGTCTCAAGCGCACACATTCTAGGAGACTTGAAACTTAAAGGGGCCAGACCATATCAAACACCCCTGCAAGGTTCGGCGTATTATCAGTACCACAGATGTAAACATTATGTCGGCAAAACAATCAGGGAATGTGACACACAGCCCTAATGTGTTTAAATATTATTGAAATATGACCAGTATCGTGGTTGGATTTTAAGAATGTATTTTTTCTTTTCTCTTTTTTTTTTCCCCCAATCTGCAAAGTGATGTCAGAGTGCTTCTACTCCAGGCGGATAGTTAGAACTAATACCAGCTACCAGCTGCCATAACGTCTCTTTCGACTTTGTCTCTACTTACCCCTCTGAGAGGGATGAGAGACAAATGAAGCGTTCTTCCCTACAGTGAAACAAAGAGCCTGGGTAAACGTCAAAATCGTAGCCATCCTGTAGTCTTACAGTTTGAGGATGGGTCGCGAACACTAAGTGGCCTATAGGACATCAAAACAGAATTAGATCGCTGAAAATCACTGAAACAGCTGCAACTCGCCGGTTCTCCCGGATTTTTTTTTTAAAAACTGCTCCCAAACAGTAACTGAAAATGCCCCATTAGATGAGCACAAACTTTTTCTGGACGAAAGGCAGCTGTGAGCAGGACGTGTCCATGAGTCCAGATGTGAACACGTCCTGGGCCCACGCCACAGCTGCGAACTCGGGAGGCGGACGAGGGACCCATGTCGCCGCGACGTGGAAGGGGCCCTGCGTGGCGCGACCCGGGGAGAGCCGGGCCGGGAGGCAGACAGCGCGCACGCGGACACACAGACACGCTCCCCGGGCGCGAGGGGTGGTGGGAGGACCACGGGCCAGCCCCGCGCCGAACCCGAGGGAACCGGGGCAGCAGGACTGCAGCCGCAATGTGGAGAGGGGCCGGGAGCAGTCGGGCCACCTGAGGGGCGGCACAGCCCGAGCCCACCTCCACCAGGCGGCGGGTCCGAGGGGACCCTGCACCCGGCCGCCCCGCCTGGACCCCTCCTCGGGTCCCCTCTTCCCCACGTTCGGGCGCTCTGCACCGAGGATAAACGGAGTTAGTTCTGGCGCAGCCCGGAGCCCACCCGCCAATCCCGGCAGGACCGCGGACACGCGAGGCGCAGGACACTGACCGCTCCGGCCGCTGCGCGTTCTCTCGGGGCTGCCCCCTGTGAGGGGGCTCCTGTCCCGCCCCACGCCGGTGGCCGCGACAGGACTCGTTCTCGAGCTCTAGCCGGGTGAGGCGCCGGGTAGCTCCGAGAGTGGCAGGAACCACTTTTACTTTTCCGGACGAGGCCCGACAGTTGTGACCTGGCCCCCAGTGAGGCGACTCCTGGCTACGTACGGCAGCGGAGAGGAGAACCGAAGCCTACAGTTGAGGTTTGAAAACTGCAGCCGCGACTCGGGGCAGAGTCGTTCGCTAGATCCCACCCCCTGGGGCGGGAGAGCCAATCAGAGCCCGCCTGGAGGGCGGGTCTGTCACGGGGCAGGCGGGGCTGGGCGCCAGCGGGCGGTGCGTGCTGCGGGGAGGGGCCCAGTGGTGAGAGGGTGTGGCCGGCTGCGGAGCAGGTGGGGCGCGCGGGCAGCTGCCGCGAGGGCCGCGTGAGGCGACGCTGCCCAGGCTGCGCTTGGGACTGGCACTGTAACCGGTTGCACTCCTTCCCACCTTCAGAGTGGTCAGTCCACGAGGTGTGAACATCCGGAGACTGGAGAGAGGGAAGAAGCAAAATTCGTTTCTGTGCCTGACAAAGACCTGTTTTCTGACTCTTCCGGGTTACCTTCCCTGTGACCTGAACCTACCCCGCAAGTGGAGAACCTAGTTTGCTACAACTTGGCAGAGGTTCCTCGGAGCATCAACATCACTTGGGGATTTATAGAACCTGGACGCCTCTGCTAAAGTCCGCGTTAGGAAATGGTGTCCTTCTGAGGCGTTGACTGAAGGCGATAGAAGGAGAGTCAGAATAGGATGAATTTCTGATTTTGCATATATGGTGCTAAGGAAAAAGATGAAAGCCTGCAGCAACCTGCTTGGGGTCTGTTACTCCTTGAAGACGATGAAAAATTTCAGTGCTCTGTGCGAGACACAATAGTTTTACATATAGAATCCTAGATTACCTATGCATACATATATAGGATTGTGTGTATGCATATATATATATAATCCAGGATTGGTTGCAGAGTATATTTACAATAATTGTAGAAAACTAGTGGAAAAGATACTGGGAGTAGAATCGGCCTATTGCTTTCAAAAGACTTTAACAGAGGAAGTTTCTTGTTCTATCTCACTAAACCAAGCAAATTTCCATCAGGCCTGCTGTTTTCTCTTCCCACTGTATTTTTCCCAAAGTAAATGCATAGACTACATCATAGCCATATAACAAAGTCTGTTTGTCATTACTTACACTAATGCCTCCTCCAAGTTGAGTGTGTCTATCCCTCAAGCCTTGTCAGGTGGAGAATGTTGCTTCCTTCTATCTAATGTCTTGTTGCTAACAATTGCTAACTTGTAGAGAAGCCTAAAGTTAGGATGGATTTCAAAAAGCTGTATGCTGAAATTGATTTTTTAGGTGTCTAAGAATCCATAAGCCAATGAGACTGTTCCTGTCTTTTCTTTCACGAACATAGGTGTTGTACCCAGAGGTCTCAGCACCAGCACTGGAACCAGTAACCTCTTGGGGTCACAGGATTACATCATTGAGGTGGTTTTGGAAGGATGTGTGTGTGTTTAACTCTGGCCTTTCTTAATTTCAACATTTGATCAATCACCAGTTTTTAGCAATCTTTTCACACTCAATCTGTCTTTCCCTCTATCGTTAATCCAGTCCCACATCATTTCACACCTAGACACAGACTTTTCTCTCCATCATCACTTTAGATCAGTCCTCTTGGCCACGCTCCCTCGTCTCTAACCAACCAGCCTCCTATGAGTCTTTTCATGTCTTGCATTTTCCTGCTTCTGCCTTGGCTCCAGCTTTTCACCATCCTCTTCATTGGCACCTGTTTGTTAATTTCCAACTTTAAGAAGATTATTCTCTCCAGAGATCACAACTCTTTACTGATTTCTACTTTCTACTCCCAGCCCGATCAACTCTTTGCCCTATGTTCCTTGGCCCAGGGGTTATACTTGTTCCATGTGTTTCTTTTATGACCCTAAACAGGTTGTTAACCCTTGTGCCTAATGTCAGACTCATCACCTAGGATTTATCATACTATCCCAAGGACATTCAACTATACGTCCTTGGTCTCAAGCACAGTGGTTCAAGTAACAAGGAATTCCTGGTGCTGAGGAGGAAACGGTACCACCTGTAGCCCTGTGGGAAAAGTCAAGGCTCAACACATCCCTCCATTCCACCTTATTGGCCTGAACTCATTCATAACCATGTCAAAGATATATCTTCTTACTCTCATTCCCTTGAGGAGGAAATCCCCATGTGACCTGATGGTCATTCTGTGGTCATTGCCTCTGACTACACAGTTCATTACGCTGACAGTCCTTGAATGCTACATACTGACCAGGAATAGTGATTGTTACCGGCTGAATTTGGTCCTCCCCCAATACATATGTTGAATCCTAACCCCCAGTGCCTTGGAGTATGACAGTATTTGGAGATAGGGTTTTTAAAGAGGTAATTAAGGTAGAATGAGATAATATGGGTTGGCCTTGATCCAACATGACCAGTGTCCTGCTAAGAAGAGTTTAGGACATGGACAACACAGACCGAGGGACAACCATGTGAGGACACAGCAAGAAAGTAGCTATCTGCAAAGCAAGCAGAGAGGCCTCAGAAGAAACTAAAGCTGCTGACAACTTGATCTAGGACTTCTAGCCTACAACTGTGGGATAATCGATTTCTGCTGTTTAAGCCACCCACTCTGTGGTGTTTGTTATGGTAGCCTGAGAAAACTGCAGCGGTCCTCCCTGATCACTGCAGGTTAGTCATCACACCCTGAGTAGGGCTGGCCATCCTCCTTTGTCACTCCAAGTGAATCACCACACGTGACCAGGGTTGGTGATCCTTTCTAATCATGCCACGATAGCCACTACATTCTGTCCAGGTAAGGTGATCTTCCCCAACTACACCAAATCAGTCACCAGATACTGACCACATACTGAGCAGAGAAGTTAATTCTCCCTGATCTCATGTTTACTCCCTACAGATGCAGAGAAGGAGGGTGGAATTTTACACAGAGAAGGCCTCAAACTCAAAACTCCTGCCACTGACACACCCTCCTTCTGAAGAAAGCCTTACCAGTTATTTTTTCTGTCAAGATCGTACAGTTCAATCCATGCTGAAAGAGCAAAACAAGCAGTATTCTCTACCTACAACTGAGTAAACCAGAAACCTGTGGTCAGGCTAAAGGGAGCCAGGCACAAATAAGGCCAACGGCTTAGGGGACATGGCTCAAATCTCCACCCAACAGGGGGCCTCATATTGAATGGAGATAGGCTTCTCCAAACAGATCTGTGGAGGTAAGAGTGCTGGGTGTACTCAGATGGAGATGTCACAGTGTGTTTATCCATGCTGCCTACTGCACATCCCAGTTCTGGAAGCACTGAGAACCAGAAAGACTCTAGGAGCCCTTACATCCCCTGGCTCTCTTGAAGCAAATCCTGTTAGCAAAAGTAATTGGGGCAAGTCTTTCCTGATGAGAGTAATGACTCAGACTGGTACAAGTGTCTTCCTCAAAGGGTGACACAGTTTTCTCCGAAACACCCATGATTGACGAGGGCCAGTGTGTCAATCCACTCACAAATGACAGTTTATAGAGCATAACCCTTGAAAACTGTCCAAAAAAATGCCATACACATTTGTAATTTGAATGCTCTGGTAGCTACATTTTAAAAATTAAGAACAGATAAAATTAATTTTAACAAGATATTGTATTTAACCCAATACATTCAAAACATTGTCACTTCAACATATCATCAATATGAAAATTATTGAGATATTTTACTTCCTTTTTATATTGTCTTAAATCTGGTATGTGTTTTATACTCACAGCACATCCCAGTGCAGGTGCCAAATTTTCATCAGAAACACTTGATCTGTGTTTAGATTTCACAAAATTTACCCTTGAAAAAAGCAGATTCACATCCCTAAGTTGTTTGGAACATATTAAAAGTTTTTTGATAACTAAATACAATATCAGTTTCTTCAATTTAATTAAAATAAAATAAAATTTAAGATTCATTCATGCTAGCCACATTTCAAGTGTTCCATAGCCACATGTGGTTGGTGGCTACTGCATTGGACAGCATAGTTCTAAAAAGCCAGAAAAGTGACTTCTAATTGTGTTTAAACTTCAAGCTGTTTAATGCAGAACTGGAAACAACATAGGCTTCCGATAAATCATAGCATCAGAGCAGTTTGGAACTTCAAAATCCTTAAGGTTCTGTAACCCATCCCAAGTTTTTGAAAGGAAAAAACCTCGAAAGAGAAGTTAAGGGATTTGAAAGATCACACACCTAAACTAGTAGGTGCATATCTAAACAATAATTTAGGTATGCTGATTCTTAATCCTGAGATATTTTCACCTCCTTACACAGCAAACATACTTCAGGGAAAAAAATGCTTTTTAAATGTATTTGATCACTTAAATGGGCAAGAGAAAGAAAGCCTATATCCTAATTGCATTTTCACAACCTGATAAAAGTATGCCCTACAATATTTAAGGTATCTCCTTGCACTGTGGTTTGAAGTTAGGTGATTTAATCTGTCAGTCCTTCTTACCTCAACCTGTCACCACTTCCTCTGCTTGGAGCAACATGACTGCATATGGATCCTGCCCGCCCCCAGAGCATCCGGCCACAGTTTTCTGTCTGCAGCTGTCCTGTTCCAGCTGTCTACCACACTTTGTTTAAGGTTGTGCTTCAGAGAATCCTCTATATTTGCAAACCAAAATACTCAGTAGAAACTGAAGTGTGTGGCATCATCAGACAGACTTGCATTCAAGCCCCAACTCTGCCCATTCCTCACCGTGCGACTGGGCAATCCTTGGTTTTCTCACCCATATTATGGGGATGATAAATCTTCCTCCTTGGGATTTAAATGTGATAGCGGGACTGAAGCACAGTGCCCGTCAAGAGTAAACCCTTGGTTAGTACGAGCTGTTATTTACCAGTGGTCTGCAGGCTCCCCGAGAAGAAGCATGGCACCTGTCTGGCTCACTGCTGCACCCCGTGACCAGCAAAACCCTTGAGACATTGTAGGTCCTACATAACTATTTGTCAAATGACTTTAAAAGATACTTTTGATTTCCCTCAAATCTTATGTTTGGTGCTAGGAGGGATCATTGGGAAAAAATACGGCAAAGTTACTGGTAAGGCAAGGGGGGAGGGAGGTGACTGCTTTCCCTTTCAGAATCTACTTGGTGGAGGCACCTACGTTCAAAATGAAGCTCAAAGGTCAACACGTGGTGAAGTCCAGGGGGCTGTGTGAGATAAAGAAATTAGTCACTAGTGTTTAAAGGGAAGTAGATATTGAGTGGAGCAAAGAAATAAACGTAGGGTTTTAAATGGTCATTTATTTGATTTGAGTAAGTAATGCCTACTAGCTCTACCCAGTAAATCTCCCTTTTCACTCTGCTAAGAAACTTCCTCTATCTACTGCATGTACCCTGAATCATGACCTGGTGTCACATTTCTCCAGAGCATAGGGAAGGCAAGAAATAGTAGAGTTCTCAGGAATCCTTCACTGCGTGAGTCTTCTACAACAGGCAGTAACAAGTGCAGATAAGGCAGGGCTAACATTTAACCTCCACCAACTCCCTTGTAAGGACTGATCTTTGCCTCACTGGGTTTCAGGTGACAGCATGAGCACTGAGAAGGCCAGTCTACTCCACTAGTTGAACGCTTTCATGACATAAAAGTTTTGGTAATGTAGGAAATGGTGCCGTTACTGATTATCACAGTATCCCTGACACTGTGACTATTCAAAGCATTCTTGAGTCTTCTTAGTAGTTAGCCTTAGCTTTAGATTTATAGAGCAGCATTTCATAGCTTCATTTTAACAGAAAAAGAAATAAGTTCAGAGCTGTTCAGAAACCCTTTAAAGGTCACAGATTATGACAGAGTGATTCTGTAATGTATTAGCTGTGAGATAGAAGCAGGATAGAAAACCTTTGTGCCTCTGTTTTTTTTTCACCTGTAAAATGGAGATAATAATATACCTACCCGGTAGTGTACATAGTAACATTAGCTCATAAATAATGGGCCTGGTACTGTTCTAGATGTGCTGCTTGTGTTGATTTAGCTAATCCTCATATACTCCTATGAGTTAAAGTGCTATATTTTCCCTCTTTAAAAATAAGAAAACTAAGGGACATTTATTTGAGTAAATAATGCCTTGCTCACAGTAACCCAAGCAGTAACTAGTAGAGCCAGGATTCGAGTCCATCTTCTACTACACAGCCCTGTACTGTGGATGTTTAGTAACTATAGCTACTAACAAAGGAGCACACATTCTTGGGTATTTAATTCACTTAGTTCCTGGAGTCCCTGCTCTTTTCAGCCTTTTGTTTCCTCTCATATCTACCATTCCAAAATTGCTTTATTATTAAAATAAATTTACAAGTATATAAAAAATGCAAAAGAGGTGGTTAGAATGATCCATGTGGCAATGGATCAGAATTTAGACACATCTGATATGAACTCATGTTTAGCTTAATAGATATAGATGTTTACATATAGAAATATTTGTAGATATATATGTATACATGGTTTGGTATATACACATATCTCTCCTTGCTCTGTCAGCTGAGAGTGCCTAAAAGAAATGACACTCCAGAAGCAACAAGCTTACCTAGTTGGGTCTTGGTTTCTAATACCATTCTCCAATAAAAGGAACCAAAACTCATTGGGGCAATGGCTGATTCTATGACTGGGTGTGGAAATATACAAATAGGCTTGGACCAACTTGTAGTCCCTGAAAAAAGGAAGTGCAAGCAAACACACACCATCACACAGTATTGGGGGTATGGCAAAGGGAAGGGACCATTTGAGCCCAGGAGTTTGAGGTTGTTATGAGCTATGATGACGCCATTGCAGTCTAGCCCTGGCAACAGAGTGAGACCCTATCTCAAAAAACAATGAGTCTTCCATTGCTTAAAATACCCAAATATAAAGAACCATAGAATCAGAAATTAAAGCTAGAAATATCCTTTGAGATCAAAGGAAAGACCAAAGCTCAATAAAATAACCAAAATACAGATCTGCTACTATGTTCGCTGTCTATTTGAAACAGCATTGTATTTTTTTTTTTTTTTTTGAGACAGAGTCTCACTTTGTTGCCCAGGCTGGAGTGAGTGTCTTGGCGTCAGCCTAGCTCACAGCAACCTCAATCTCCTGGGCTCAAGCGATCCTACTGCCTCAGCCTCCTGAGTAGCTGGGACTACAGGCATGCGCCACCATGCCCAGCTAATTTTTTCTGTATATATTTTTAGTTGGTCAATTAATTTCTTTCTATTTTTAGTAGAGACGGGGTCTCGCTCAGGCTGGTTTCGAACTCCTGACCTTGAGCGATCCGCCCGCCTCGGCCTCCCAGAGTGCTAGGATTACAGGCGTGAGCCACCTCACCCGGCCTGCATTGTATTATTAATTTGTTGCGGGTTCAATCCTGTCAACCTCTGAACAAAATTTCCAAGTCTTGGATAAAAGTTATGTGTGAGAGGAATATGGAAAGAGATCCACAAAACTGTGTTTCAATATAATATTTATGATCTAATTTTAATCACAAAGTGAATCTTTCATGTAGCAGTTCTCAAACTATAGTAAGGGCACCCAAGACATTTTCAGGGAGTCTCCAACATAAAAATTCCTTTTTTTTTTTTTTTGAGACAGAGTCTCACTGTGTTGCTCAGGCTAGAGTGCCGTGGCGTCAGCCTAGCTCACAGCAACCTCAAACTCCTGGGCTCAAGCAATCCTCCTGCCTCAGCCTCCCGAGTAGCTGGGACTACAGGCATGCGCCACCATGCCTGGCTAATTTTGTCTATATATTTTTAGTTGGCCAATTAATTTCTGTCTATTTTTAGTATAGACTGGGTCTTGCTCTTGCTGAGGCTGGTCTCGAATGCCTGACCTTGAGCAATCTTCCTGCCTCGGCCTCCCACAGTGCTAGGATTACAGGTGTGAGCCACCGTGCCTGGCCTATTTTCTTAATAATATTAAAATGATATTTACCTTTTTCACTCTTAGTCTCTCACAAGTGTATGATGGAGTTTTCCAGAGACTACAGAATATGTGATATTACAACAGATTATCATAGAAGCGTGTATGACAATCCAACTGCTTTCTGAAGGAGATGGCAAAAATGTAAAACAATGCTACCCTTTATCACTATTTTGTTTGCAATGGATAATATAGCTATTTTTCATGAAATATATTATGTTAACATGTAATTATTATTTTAAATAAATTAATAAATATTTTTAAAATTTCTCTTTTAATTTCTAATATATTAAGTGTTGACCATAGGATCATGTTACCATACTTACCATCTACCCTGTGTGGATATAACCTACATCAACAAAAACTCTTTCAGGTCATTAGTAATTTTTTTAATTTGGTTTTTTTTTGTTTTGTTTTATTTTTTTGAGAGAGGGTCTCACTCTGTCACCTGGGCTAGAGTGCAGTGTTGTCATGATAGCTCACTGCAACCTCAGACTCCTGGGCTCAAGCGATCCTCCTGCCTCAGCCTCCCAGTCAATGGGACTATAGGCAGGTGCCACCACCCCTGGCTAATTTTCTTGCTCAAGCTGGTCTCAAACTCCTGGCCTCAAGCCGTCCTCCTGCCTCAGCCTCCTAAAGTGCTAGGATTATAGGCGTGAGCCACAGTGCCTGGATAGAAGTCTTTAGTAATTTTTAAGTGTGAAAATTTGAGACCCAAACAGATTGAGAACTACTGTTTGAATCATAGTGATCAATCTGCTCCTTTAGGATTGAGACATTTGTTACTCTTTGGCTACCATGTATCTTAATCCCTTCAGTATTTAGAGAATTCCTCACTTTTTGAGTGTATGGTAGCAAAAGTGACAAATACATCCCTTGCAGCTTGGGAGGAGCAGTTACCTTAGGTTCCATCAACCACACTTGCTTACACACTTGAACCTTTGAATCTAGAGCAAGTGAGGCTGGGCCATGAACATCTCTGAGATGCAAGGAGGAGTAGCAGAGAGATCAGGCCCTGAAATCAGCAATTCTAGTGGCAACTCTTGTGTCTACTGCTTGTCGTGTCCACAGCACAAGCTTCGGTGTGGAATCCTGTGTTTGGGCAGTAATGGTGTCTTCACCTGAATAATCCACAGATGTGACTTTGAATGTTGTTCCTAGTTACCTTATTCTGATCTTGGTTCTCCAGCCTGGGTCTCCTTTCTATGAGTTACTCAATATCCTTTAAATACATTCTTCCTCAGCTTTAGTCATCTAGAGATGCTTAACTGCTTACAATTAAGAACTCTGACTGATGCTATGAAAAATCGGTTTCTTAGTTAACTTCTGTAGTTATATATTTTGACCTCTTTTACACCAATCAGCCTTTCTGAAATTCTACAAATAAACCATGCTTAATTAAAAGAAAAAAGCAAAATAAACCTATTTTGTGCTTTATCTGCCTCAGAAAACAAACAACTGGGGCAGGGTACAGTGGCTCATGCCTGTAATCCGAGTACTTTGGGAGGCTGAGGAGGGGAGGATCACTAGAGGCTAGGCATGGTGGTGAGCACCTATAGTCCCAGCTACTTAGGAGGCTGAGGCAGGAGGATCCCTTGAGCTAGGAGTTAGAGGTCATAGTGAACAATGGTCACATCACTGCACTCCAGCCTTTGTGACAGTGAGACCCTTTCTCTAAAAAAGAAGAAAAAAAAAAAAACCCAAACAACTGAGCAAATAAAATGTTTAGCTTTTTGAAAGAAGAAAAAAAAAATGTTGGCATTCTACTCTGGTTATAAATTTTTACCTAGACTTTGGAATCGTAATCCAACTTTCAACAAGCGAAGTGTAAGATTTTCATTGTGTTACTTCCCCGTTATGTAATTTCTATGAAACAGGCAAGAGGCTCTGAAGAAAATGCCTAGTGATGCTATGCCATGTGCTTAGTTCATTATAAATTATTTCAAGTACCTCCAGCCATTCTGAGCCAATCAAAACAGAAATGTTCTAACACATTTGAGAGTATCTTGTTTTATAGAGTGCTTAAGAGAGGCATGAAAAGCACACTAGATTTCAAATGTACCAAATTACCCAGAAAGGATTTTGGAACTGGTTCCTATTAGGTGACTTTTTGTTATTATTTAATGTGGTATATAAAACATAATGCTTTTCTGTTTGAGCTGCTAGGGCCTGGAATGGTTCTGACTTCTACAATTTGCAAGTAAATTTTAAAGTATTTCTATTCTAGTTACTTTTATTGCCAGACATCAAAAATGAAAAGTGTACAGGCCAGTTAGGCCCTTCAGATCTTCCCATTTCATGCTAACTCAGATTATTAGGGGTTTAACTAAATTTTGACTAGAAAAAGCAACTTCTTTTTACAACTGAAATAGTACCATTAAGGCTTCTTTGAATTGGTATCTTGAAATAATTTAAGGAAAACAGGCAAAGAAAGCAACCCATTGCTTTTTCCTCTCATGCTCTTTGATTACTGGATTTGAGTTTAGGGCTTCCTGGATGTGGTCCAATATTTCCACAGTTAACTTTGCAGAAGAAAGGCTTGTGTGTAGCAGAAGTCAAGAGAAAAGCATAAATTAGCACATTTCACCTTGAGAACAGGTTGAGAAATTGAAAAACAGGCACATGTAATGACCAGTGTTAACCTATTTCTTGCAAACATAAATCAGGGATGTATCTTTTAAAATATGAAATTTTTAACACCTTACAGATGATTATCTTGGTGTGCTTGAGAGAATTTGCATAGGCATAAAATCGCTCATCTTTATTTCTTCCTGTCTCTCACCCAGGGTATTTGTCTTTTTTCTATTCCTGCTAACAACAGGAAATTACAGAAATAAATTTTTGATCAGTTCCCATTACTTCAGTGAACTTTGTTCAGTTTAACCTAGGCCAACCAGCACATTTATATTTGCCCAAATAAGTCACACAAGTTATCAGAATAGGCTAGTTTTGTATAGTATTTAATTATCTCTTAATCATCCAGCCCTTGCATTCTTCTCCCTATTAAGCCGATCTCTAAGAAGGTTGCTGTTTCAAAATAAAAATAGGCAATACCTTTGAGACACTTTCCATTACTCATCGACCTAGAAAAATCCCCTTCTGGTAGCTCAGTCCAGAGCAAGTCTGAAAGCTTTGAGGCCAGCATGCATGCTGAATGTGGCACAGGCTATATTAATATTAATAGCACCTGAAGTCTGTACAACATTTTAGAGTCATAGAGCTTTCACATGCAATGTTTTATCTGAGCCTCAACAATCCTGAGGCTACTTTAAGGAAGGCTAGTATTATCCCATTTTACAGATAAGAAAAGAGATTGTGAAAGTGATTTGTCCATAGGTCAGGGATCAGTCTAGAGCTAAAGATTATAGACCCTTTTGGGCTACCCCTAACAAAGAAGACTCCCCAGAGAGCAAAAGTATCTGAACTGTTTTCTCTTTTTTCCCACCCCTACCCCTTTCCCAAAACATTAGATGAGGCCCTACAATGCAGCAGCTGTGGACAATGTGGAAGAAAGGAAACATGATTTGCCTGGAGGACCCAGAGTCTAGATGGCAAACCAGGCCGTGACGCACGGCTGTCTTACCGGCAGCTGTCTGCAGCACCAGAAGCCCCTGATATCACCCCAAACTTGACATTCACATCTCCTCCAACTGGCTGGGCCACACTCCCTCCCTGCTGCTACCTGTATTGCCTGCGGGGGTTTCGGGTGGGGATTTAAGAAAATCAAGATTGATTTACCACCTGAAGTAATAAGATTTAGCACAGAACTAAGAATGGCAAACAAGAGCCAAAGTTAGAGGAAGATATTTAAGAGAAAGGAATGTACCTGCTGTTTTTAAAAGTTGACATTTCTGTTGTAAGACTATACAAACAGGAGTACAAAGAATTAATGTTTTGTAGCGAAATGACACATAGGAATGTTCTAAATAATGCACAGCAATATTTTTTAATGCATGATACAATGTTTATATCATTTTAATTCCTGGAACACAACCTTGAATTGTTATTCCCATTTCTCAAATGAGGAAACTGAGGCTCAGAGAGCATGAATGATCTGTTTAAGGCCATACAGCTAATGAGTGAAGACAAAATTTGAACTCAAACTACAAATGCTGTATCTTTTTCAGTATACTGAACTACAAGCTAAGTTACAGGTTACCTGTTTTCATTTTTTATTTCCCCTTATGTCCCATGTCCATAACTCATTATATAAATGAGTTTGTATTACTATAGTGGAAGCCTCGTATCTGGCTGTCTAACTTCTAAGGAAGAGGAAGTAGGCCAAAAACTCTTCTGAGAAGCAGAATAGATGTTACAACATTCATATGTGAGAAGATTTTCCTTGGCAGTAATTCTGCTTTTATGTATACCCTATAATTATTTTGGATGTTTACAGGACTGCAATGATAGGATACGACAAGAGCATTCCCTCTGATCTCCCAATGACTGGTGCTCTTCCAACTTCAGTTCTCATCTTAAATGTTACATCCACTGAGAGGCTTTCTCTGTCCATCACTGCACACTGTTCTTTATAGCACTTTTTATAACAATTAGTAATTATGGATTTATTTGTTTATTGCCTGTCTTCCCCGTGATGTTTGGAAACTCCGCAAAGGCAGGAACCATGGCTGCTTTACTCAGCAGTGTCTCCCCAGCACTCATCATGGTGCCTGGCACAAAGTAGCAACTCAATAAACGTTGATTGGATGGATGGAAGGATGGACAGATGGATGGATGGACCTGAGGAAACAAGTGGTTTGGTCATCTGATCTAGGGAAGGCTAGATTACTTTTCTGGGCCAGGGGAAGTCAATCACCCTTTCCCTACAAAGAAACCTGAGATTTGGTGGCCTCCCAAAGATGACACACAGGAACTATGAGGCCAGTCTACTGGGGCAGAAGGGGAAAGGAAAGTAACATCTACTCAGCCCTTAACTAGTACGAAGCAATGTGTCAGATATATATTAACTTATTTAACATAAAAAGCACTACATGAGAAAGGAATTCTATTTTACAAATGAAAAAAGTGAGACTTAGGTTGGTGAGGCTCCCCAAGGTCACACAACAAATAAGTGGCAGAGCCAGGATATGGAGCTAGATTTGTTACACTTCAAAGACCACTTTTTTTTTTAATAAAGCAAATTCACTTTATTTAAAAATTTTCTTTTTATTGATGCATAACTTACATACAAGAAGTGCTAATATGTTAAGTGTATAGTGGATAACAACTAAATATGTATATACCCTGATAACTACCACCCGGGTCAAGAAATAAGACATATTTAGCTTCTCAGAGGTTCCCTTGCACTTTTCCCCCCAGCCAGTATTCCCATGGCAACCACTGTTTTGACTTCTGTCGTCATAGGCCCCTGTTGCCTACTTTTCAACCACACATAATGACGTCTTATAGAATGCCCTCTTTTGTGTGGGGCTTTTTGTCTTTGAGACTCATCTATGCCATTGCTTGCAGCAGCAGTTGATCTTTCTCATCACCGAGTTATAGTCCAATGAATTAATACAATCACTATTCTACTGTTGACAGACATTTGCATTGTCTCCAGTCTTATTAGTAAAGTGCTGTGAAAGTTCTCAAACATGTCTTTTGGTGGACAGACGCACTCATTTCTATTCAGTACACACTCAGAAGTGAAATTGATGGTCATAGCTATACAGATGTTTGGCTTTAGTCGATGTTACCAAACAGTTTTTCAAAGTGGTTACATCAATCTATACTCCTACCGGTAATGCAGAGAATTCCTATCGTTCCATATCCTTGACAAGTGTGGCTATCATCAGGCCTTTTAATTTTAGTCACTCTGGTGGAGGTAGGTCATGCTTTTATAAATTATTTGGTGCCTTAGAATGGGTTATAAGCCCTCAGAAAAGGAAAGACAAAGGGTTTGCTTCTCGTTTGTGGATGAATCTGATGTGATACTACTCCCATGTCTCTAGTATCTTAGGAAAATTAGGCTCACGTGACTGGGCACCTAGTAGGTGAAGTGGAGCCTCCCTGAATATTAGAAACAGACCCTAACAATTGGCTCGCAAATGTGATTAAGGCAAATGGACCTATTGAGAGACAAATGGGTTAGAGCCAAAGGAAGGACTTTCCCTTCTCTGGTCAGAGCCGCAGAGACGTGTAGCAGAGGGGTGAATAAAGCCTCTTCACTGTCAGCCCATGTTTTAAACAGAACTATTTTGTGGTTTGTAAGGAAGAGCCTACCTCTTGTAGGTGGTTGTATATGACACAAATGCCATGCTACAGTCATATTTTGAACACGTTCTAGGTGCCAGACACACTGCTTTGTGCTTTATAGAATGCAATAGTTAGGACTGCAGATTTTAAATAACAGAATACAACTTGATTATTAATAATAAATAACTTACTTAAAGGATAGCTCTTTATTCTGAGATTATTCTTTTCTTTGCGTGTTATAATTTATTATTTCTTGTGCAATAATGAAGAATGGATGACACTTGCTAATTTTTATTGGTGAATGTTCCTTTTAACCACATGTAAAGTGCGTAACACTAGGCCATACTTCTGTCCCCACCAACCAAAGTTTTTCTTTTGAGGTGCATGTGGGGCTGAATTTCACTGCTGCATGACAACCAGGTGAGAAAGCCACTGTTTCACACCATTCTCTAAAACACGTGCACTTTGGACACTTCCGTCCTTTTATCCAAGAATAGCTCTCAGGTTCTTGTCAACATCCCGTCTATTAAGAATGTTAGGTGAGCTTGTGTACTTGGTTTCCCAGCATATTGCTAGCTTAAGACAGCAAAATAGAGGCCAGGAAGCAAAATGGAATTTTAGCCAACCAGAAAGGAAGATTAGAAAGGTATTAATGGTAAAGCATAGTCTGGACCATTTAATTTAGGGATAAAACAGTCGAACATCCATCAGTATAACAACTACAGCATAATATTGTATTTGTTGTCTATAAGAGTGACCTAAGTCACCGACAAATACATTTTGTCCAATATATCCTGTTTAAGATCATAGAAATTTATATATCTTTTAAAAGAGTCCCACAGGAATGATTAAAATGTTTAGGTTTTTGCACTTAGGGAGTTTTAATAAATTGTAAAATCTTTTATGTGGAATAATTTAGTTCTTGAGAATAGAAGATAAATAGAAGTATTACTCTAAGAATGTAAAAGAGAAATAGATGTATTTATCAACTACTTGGCAAACAAGTCATCATGTGTAGCTTGAATGATGAATTTAGTTGACTACTCGTTGTGAGATTGTTTCCTTAGATTTTTGCACACCCATCTATAAAATGAGTTAACTATTCCAGAACCGTGCTAAGCATGGCATTATAGTAGCTGGTTTCCGAGTATCTGGCACTTTCCTTATTTCATTAGGCAGATTCTGTCACTGAGGTATTTTTCTGTAACCTATAATTCTCCATTTACTCTTGATATGAAATATCAGATTTACTATCTATAACACAATTATATTGCTTAGACTGAAACTATTGATTCCATCTTCCATACCAAGCAAATATTATTCCTATTGCTCAATATTTATGCAGTTGCCTGTGTTCCTTTTTATAGTTGCTATTTGGTTATAGTTAAAGACCAGCCTCTGGTTGCCCTGTGAATAAAGAATCATCAGTGAATTGATTTGGGGGGCTTTGTTACATGTTCTGCTTTTAGGGCTCACTTTTCTCCATAAACTCAGCTATTAATTTTTAACATATTTTATTTATTTATTTATTTATTTTTTTTAGAGACGGGGTCTCGCTCTTGGTCAGGCTGGTTTTGAACTCCTGACCTTGAGCTATCCACCCGCCTCGGCCTCCCAACCATATTTTATTTTTTGAATAGCTTTAGACTTATAGAAAAATTGAGAAAATAGAGAGAGTTTCCATATACTTCCCACCTGGTTTCCCTGTTAACATGTTACATTAGTATGGTGTATTAGTTATAAATAATAAATTGATATTGATATATTATTAACTGAAGTCCATACTTTATTCAGATTTCCTTAGTATTTACTTAACGTCCTTTTTCTGTTCTAGGATCATATCCAGGTACCATATTACATTTCATCATCACGTCTCATTAAGCTCTTCTTGGCTATGACCATTTCTTAGACTTTTCTTGGTTTTGATGACTTTGACAGTTTTGACAAGCACTGGTTAGGTATTTTGTGGAATGTCCCTCTATTGGAATTTGTCAGATGTTTTTCTCATGGCTAGATTGGGACTGAGTGTTTTGGGGAGAAGAACCACAGAGGTAAATGTCATTTTTATCACATTGTACAAGGGTACACACACTATCCACATGATTCATAACCACTGATGTTGAACTTGATCACCTGGCCGAGGTGGTATTTGTTAGGGCTTTTCACTGTAAAGTTATTTTTCTCCCTTTTCCCCCTTTTCTTTGGTGTACTCTTTTGAAAGAAGTCCCTATGGGAAGCCACATTTAAGGGTGGAGTACTTACATAAATTATTTGGAGTCCTTCTGTACAGGAGGTCTAGCTCTTCATTTATTAATTATTTAATTATTTATTTATCAGGGTGGACTTATAGATATTTATTTTATATGTTTTGTTATAATTTGATACTACTTTCTTTACTTTCTAGCCTGAACTACAAGATGCACCAGGCTCATCTTGTATTTTTCCTGGAATCAGTCATTTCTCCAAGGAGGAGGGCTAATTTTTGAAATATGATTTTGTGTCTTAACTAAGGGCCTTAGCTAAGGACAGGTCAAAATCAGCTAGCAAACATTCACTAATGTGTACTTGTACAACTCTCACCACACCTAAACTGTGTGGCAGGGCAGAAAAGATATGCACATACACTCCAACCACAACACCGTTGGCATTCCTGCCTGGTTCCGAGATTCAGACAGCCTGTTATCTTCATTCCTCCTTAAACATTGTTATGAGTGATATAACAGACAGGCTAATTGCAGATGAGAGAAAACAAACCCAAACATTTTAGCTCCAAATCATTGGTAGTATTATGTGAGAAGAGACTCTGATGATCTAGGCGTTGCTTTGCAAACCTATGTATACACACCCCAGGGTACACAGCAGACAGCCAAGGAACAGGCAAAATCAAAGTGGTATCTTCCTGGATCATCAGATATCTTTAATATTTCAGGGGAGGGGGAAGTTGTTATTAAAGCTAAAGGGGAAAAAATCCTATTTGCAAACTGAAACCAAAGTTTGATGTATGAAAAATTTACTTAAAAATAAATAAAACATACAAATAATTTAGTTTCAGTAGAGCTGGCTTCAAGCTACATCTCCGTATCTGAAGGGTCCTCAATCATTATTGGTAATTTGATGCAACATCAAAGAAATGCTGGTAAGATTTTCTAATTGAAACTGGAGTACTGGTAAATTAGCACTAATTGGTGAATAGTTCTTTAGCCAACGTTAAAAATGGCTTGTTTTGTTTCTTCTGGGAAGTCAATCATTCGAGACTAGACTTGGCCCCTATGAAGAATGCACAGCTCCTCCCTGGTCTCCCTCCCTCCCTCCCAAAGGAGAAAAGCAGTTCCCTTCCGCAAAGGACAAGCTCAGAAATCCAAACTTACGTTTTCTCTTTTGAGATTTTATCGCTTGAGATTTCTTTTGGATTTCCAGGCCGCGGAAGGTAAAGGGAGCTGCCCAACCTTAAGCAAGTCTGATCATCTTATTTTGGGGCCTTCCCATTTTTCTGGACCCATCAGAATGACCTGTACTGTTTCCATTCAGGGCTTTGCTCCCCTGATAAGACCTGGAGTGGGCAATCTGAACCGGTGCTACTTTAAGTATTAGAAAATACATTATCTTACTTCTTTTTACAGGCTGGCTTTCTCTTTCTGGAACTTGCCTTTCCCTTAAAGTAAGATATGGGGTGTCAAGCTGTGAGTACCAGCTTTGAAGAAACAGGCATTGGAAACCTCTTGGTCTCTCTTGGTCCATTTGAACTGTTGTAACAGAACATTAGAGACTGGATAGCTTATAAACAACAGAAATTTATTTCTCATGGTTCCATAGGCTGGGAAGTCCAAGATCAAGGCTCTGGAATATTCAGGGTCTGATAAGGGTCAGCTTCCTGGTCTGTAGATGGCCATCTTCTCACTTTGTGCTCACATGGCAGAAGCGACAAAGGAGATCACTGAGGTCTCTTTCCTAAGGGCACTAATCCCATTCATGAGAGTTCTACCTTCATGACCTAATCACCTTTCAAAGGCCCCACCTCTAAACACTATCACATTGGGGATTAGGTTTTTTTTTTGTTTTTTTTTTTTGAGACAGAGTCTCACTCTGTTGCCTGGGCTAGAGTGCCATGGCATCAGCCTAGCTCACAGCAACCTCAAACTCCTGGGCTCAAGCAATCCTACTGCCTCAGCCTCCCGAGTAGCTGGGACTACAGGCATGTGCCACCATGCCCAGCTAATTTTTTCTATATGTATTTTTAGTTGTCCAGCTAATTTCTTTCTATTTTTTTGGTAGAGACGGGGTCTCGAACTCCAGAGCTCAAATGATCCGCCCGCCTTGGCCTCCCAGAGTACTAGGATTACAGGCGTGAGCCACCACGCCCAGCCTGGGATTAGCTTTTTAACATATGAATTTTGGGTGGACACACACATTCAGTCTAAATCATTTGGTCTCTTTAAACCTGACTCTATTAATTTTGCAAAAGATGTCCTTCATATGGTTTAATCCAATTCTAAAGAGATGGCATTGGACATTGGGACAAGCCTTGTAGTAATAAAAAGTAAGTCCTTACTTAGCTGGGAAGTCAGGAATTTAATTTGGGGGTGGGGACAGAGTCAGAGACAGGTATGTATTGGCATTGTCATGACAAGGTTCAAGAATTTGGACCTGGGGTACATTTTCCAATGCTAGCTGAACACCAACCTGCAAATCAACTGTTACACTATCCAAGTATTTTGTGTAGCAAGAGTTGGTATTTTATAACATCATTATAAATTGTCAAAGAAACAGATATTGTTCCAATATTTTGAGCTTTGAAAAATTGCTAGATTTTCCTTTCTAAATGAAAAACCACTGACTAAACAACTTTTGGAAGGATCTATCCATATGAGAATTTTTAAATAAGTGCACAAATAAACTGTGTAAAACTCATGTGTCAATGTAAACATTATATCTTTATCAGATATTCTCATTTCAATTTATTCTGTGATTCCAAAGCTTACTTTGGTTGACAAATGAAATAATAGTCAAATATCTATTTAGAAAGGAAAAAAATTATTAATGTGTAATTTTAGAACAAGTAAAGGAGGAAAATATGAAGAGAAAATCTTCATTCCTTGATGAAGAGGTTAAAGGCTTTCTGGTCTAAGGATGAAGTAAAAAACAGCATGAAAGACTTCCTGAGATGGTAGATGATGGGAATTATTATTCATTATTAAACATTTACTAATTAAGTAGGTTTCAGATTTATAAATTTATCATAATAAAAGTACATTGAGGACAAAGGATATAGAGGAAACGTTATGCCACAAAAACCAAGAAGTTGGTGCCATGAATGCAGAACCTTGCTCTTCTCCTATATAATAATGTCAAACTTAAATCAGTGATACAAGATGAATCTTCTGCTTTAACTGCTCTCATGTGATATATGAAGTTCATTTCTAATCTAAAATAGAGACTAAAAAGTTTAATTCCACATCTGCTTCATGTAATCTTGACAGGAATCATCTTAACTCATATGATTAACATGAGTCAGTTTTCAGAAAGATAGTGGTAAACACAGATGATTTTCAAGAACATCCTTTAGTGATCGACTGCCCTTGTAGTATGTATTTGCCATTCTCCTTTCCCCATCTCTTCCTCTTAAGTGCCATGTCTTAGTAACATTTTTTTATTTGGTCACTTTACACCACCAGTCAATCAAGTATAAAAGATAATGTTATTGATTGAATCAAGGGTTCCAAACTGGCGACCCGCAAGGCAAATTCAACCTGTAGACATGTTTGGTTTAATCCATTAAGTACTAAAAAGATCTGGAAATATCATGCAAAAATGTGGATTTCTGGTTTCCTCTTGATAAATCAGAAGAGCTTTCAACACTGGATTTGAATTTCAAGTGGCTAGGATCTGCTGGAGCAAAATATTAGAATGCTTTCTTTAGGTTAGCCTACCATTCTCTGTGGTTTATATCCAGTCAGATTCACTCATTAAATACCCACCTGGTCCCTGTAGGCATGTGAATATGCGACCCCCAGAGGCAATTAATTGGTGTGGGTGGTAGTGGTGGTAGTAGTAGTGGTGTGTATGTGTGTATATGAAGTAAGCATTCAACCAAGGTGGTTTAACAAATAGTCTCAACCCATGTGAGTTAGATGATTTGTGCTAATTCATCCCTTTACCATTCATGGCCCATCAAATAGTAAGATATTCTTGTAGGGATGAACAAAATAGATTCCAAATAAAATAAACAAATAAAATATGTAAAATAAGAAGATATAAAAATAAACAAAATAATTATTATTAATACCATGAAAAGAGAGCCTCTTGTATTCAGAGCTGCAGACTAATCCCGTGAGATCTTATCTGTACTTTTGTTCTCCCTCCTATTTTGCTTCCCACAAGTTTGACAGAAAAGTCATAATCTATTTTTTTAAAGAAGATTTATTTTGGATTAAGTGATTTCATGATGCAACATGGTTTTAAACAAAAATAGAGATCAGTATGAAAATAAAACAAATTGTACACATTAAAATATTTTTCCCTCAAAGCATTTCAGAATCATAAAAAATACAACAAAAGAGTCAGGGGTGCAGGTGAGAGTGAGGGTAAGAATACAGACTTCTCAGAAAATAAACAACTAGTCCCAGTTGAGAGTCTTAGGCTCTATATAATACCTCCCACAAACCATTTCTAAGATGTCAACGATCTGCATTATTTGCTTTGGGAAAAAAAAAAAAAGAAATTTAAATGTAAGGTGAAATGAGAGCTGTATAATATTGATGCTAGTAACAAGTATCCCCCATTATTATTCTCTATTAAAAGCCACATAAATATGAAGCTTAAATCAACTAAAAAATGGAAACATCACAATTAACTGTGATACATGGTATAGTGGACATGAGTGGGGTTGGTGAAGAGAAATGAAAAGGCTTAAAAAAATACACTACCTGTACTCTACTGAAATCTTAGAAATAAATATTTTTTACAGAGCCTGAATATTAAAAAGTAAGCATTATTATAAAATTAGATTAATACTTCCAGTAAGAGACAAGAGAGATGCATGTATTTTTATTCATTTATTTTGGAATGCCTGCATCCCTATTATAAAAACATGTAATCTTAAGCACTTTCCAACATATTAACAGCCCCAAATTTTATGCTATTATATAAAGAAAAATAGGTTGTAATTACATCTTTTAGAGCATTAGGGTCCAAAAAGAACATTCAGTTCTATGTTATTTCCTGGCTAATCTTTCCCAAGGTATTTCTTGAACATTATCCTTTCTTTTTTCTTTTTTTTCAGAAGGTGATAGTAACCAGAAGTTTGTTTACAGATGATTCCTTACCTGCATCGATAATAGCTGATTCAGTTTGAATCATACAACATGCCTATCAACACTCCTCAGGGTTGTAGTATCTCACAAGTTGGATAGAAAGATATCACCTGCCCAAGGCCACTAGACATAAAAATCACATATATAAATTTGATTCTCCTGTGTTCCCCAGAAACCACACAACTAGGGCTGTCCTATTCTGCTGAGCTGTTCCATCACGAAAGCCAAATCAACTACCTTGCAGATAAAATCTAAGCAAATGTATTTTCTGTCTTGACTAACTTCCTAAATTGGAAACACTGATTTGGTCTCCATTTGCAACCCTCACTGCTAGGGTTTTCCCTTCTAGATTAACAGAGAACATTTAAGTTATTAGAAACCATGAAAATGTCTCAAAAGCTATTCTAATGTCGGAGAATGCTCAAAACCAAATTAAGTATAATGAAATAAAAGCACCCTTTCTTTTATTTCATATATCATGTTCGATGATAGTAACACTAATACTTAAGTTAAAAAATTCACAACATAATTTAATGCTAAATTGTTGAATCTCTTGATAAAGCTATGGTTAGCTTTAATACTCTGAGGCTAAATTCCCTTTGCAACACAGAAAATGTTAACCTAGTGAAGTTATAAAATGAGGGTGTTTCCCACCTAGTAGATTATCAAAGAGTGCCTTGTTAGGCAACACAGCATTCTTCTCAGTCAGAAACCAAACTGAAAGATGTTTCTATCCCCACCATGCCCTCAGATGATCCTTCCACTCTTGTTCTCGCTTTTCCTCTGCTACACTCCTCTCTTAACCATCATTTTGCTCCTTCTGGCCCACACTGCTACGACATGGGCAGCACACACTCATGGTATCCTCTGTGCCAGCTCCTTGGAATGCAGTTGCCACGCCGAATCTTGACAGTTGGTCAATAATTAGCATTACATTCTTGGGGGTGGCACAGCTGCTGGGCTCCTCTTTTCTACTTTTTATTTTTATCACCCTTTCAGTGGGCAGCAGTTGGCCTTAAGCCACAATTCAGATAGCTTTATTGACTCTCGTATTCCTTTGCTTCCATGCTAGACAAACAAATTTACCTGGAAAACACAATTAACTAGAAAGGAAATAAATTTTGCAAAATTAGAATCTAAAAGTGACATTCTTATTAATTTCAACTCAAGTCTCATGGAAGTAAGATGGCTAACATCTAGCATGCTGTCCCTCATCAACAAAATCAGCCGATAAAATGGAACACGAGGCCCTAAAGCTCAGACTCAGTTTGGAAATTAGACCACATTCTTCCTTTGCATGTTTTTATTACGCAGAGTTGCAGATACCTTTTAATGATGACATAGCATCATTTCACCTCCCTCTGAATAAGGTTAACTTGAACAGACTCCCAGACTCTTCATTACAAGAGTGACACAAGTGGTCAAGTCATAAATAAAATTTGTGCAGAAAGATATTAAAAAATCATTTGGATGAATGTGAGGAAGACAGGGAGGAAGAACCTGCAGTAGTTCCTTCATGGATATCACTGAACTCAGCTATCAGGGCTTACTGTATCCATCATTATTAAAAATTAAAAAATAAAATAAGGCTTCTGATTATTGCTTTTTCCATCATCTTCCAAATATTTGAGAAAACTATACTATATAAATCCATCAAAAGCAACCAAATTTTGCCCCCTGTTTTCAATTTCTCCTGACAAGTATTAAAATGCATATATTAGGTCTATGGGGAGTTTTTTCCATGAATATACTAATTTTTTCATGGATTTTTCAGGTGTTATATTTTAAGTGTGTTTGTTTAAGAAAGAGAGTTTGGGTAGATGAAGCGTCCTGCAAAAGTTACTGAAAATGGAATATACTGGTACAAACATTAGTATCCACATTTCTCAAGATGAAACACAGAATTGTGCCTATAGAGTACTGAAACTGATCCCATAAGCCCTCCATGAAAATCAGCCTCAACCCAGATGGGACTTGATACTTGCACTCCACAAAGTAAGTGAGGATCAAAACAGATGCTGTACCTGAAAGCACTTTGAAACTCTAAAGCATTGTGCAAACATATTCTACCATTACTGTCATCCATTTGAATGCATTTTTACCATTTCTGATTGTTATGCAGGTGAAAATGGATTTTCCTTTATTTATTATAGAATCTCTACTAAATTATAAATATTATACAACATATGCTAGAAAATTGTGACCATACTTCTTGGACCATGATCCATTCAATTTGTGCACGAGAAAAAAGTTTTGACCCCAGAAGTTGTTTGAGCTCAGGGACTAGGATTTTTCACACTGAAAACTGAAGGTACATTGTGGTACAGATGAAGGGAAACAGAGGGAAAGTACCAGACTTAATTCTGGCATTTCCTTGATAATTTGAAGACCCTTGAGGTGCTCCTTCACAGTTCAGCTTCCCATCTGCACACTTTAAACCCTCCTGGGCTTCAACACTTGACCAGTATTGATGCACTATTACATGCCATTAGTTACCAAGACAAACAGCACTTATGTAATTTTTTTTTTTTTTAGCTACTACACTCTCTCTCATATATGAAGTCATCACTGAATCCCCCAGATAAAATAAGCTGTTCTCTCTTCATTCCTTGATCATAGAACTTGCCAAATTTTATTAAAAATGCTTTTTTAAACCTTGGTGTCTATTCTACTAGACTGTCATCTTCTCAAGGGCAGATTTAGAATCTTGTAGCTCCATCGTCAAACACAGTGACTAGCACAGGGTAAGTGCCAATACAGTGCCTGTTCTCTCATCTAAGAGATGCTCTGCATACATATATGATGTATTGTGGCTGTCTTTTATAGTATAAGGAGAATCACTTAACGAATTTCTTAAAAAAAACCAAGACCATAAATCCTAGTTATTTGGGTTCATAGTGCAGAAGAAAATATTTATATAAATTTCTAATTGTAGAGTATATTAAAGTCTAATTTATTCTGTGGAAATGTTATTTAATATTTTATATAGTTAGCATTGGCTGTTTTTTATTTTAGTAATAAAGAATAATAGGTTATCATGGTGTTCTGATAATGCTAAGTATTTCTTTGATAATTCCCAATTCTGAGAACAGAATCAACTAGACAATTATACTAAGTAAGAATGTCTGTATGTATTAAAGTGAACTGTTATTTGGGAAGAAATTGGATGCCTTAACAAAGAAATATATTTGTTAGGAATAATTAAAGAGATACATTTTATTTCAAATCTTTTTTACCTAATAATATGGAATATGGTAACAAAGTATATCAAACCAAAATGAAAGCAAACATGGTCTATGGATGTATTTTTGAAAGAAATGCAACCTTCTATATCTGCTGCTTAGAGAATGCCAGCTCTGAAACATCTCATTTACCATCAAAAATGTGATTTTTTAAAAAAAGTGTTATTACTTTCTCTTATAATGAAAAAATACAAACAAGTGAAAACAGTTTTCAAAATTAAATATATACTTGTATTCATGATCAATAAATACAAACTGACATTTCCAGTTAAAATTTTTTTCCTTTTCCCTTTTTTTCTGGTCCAATTATAGTATACAGATAAATCTTCCTTTCTTGTGTCCAGATTTCTATTATATATTTTCTAATATAACCTTTTTTCAGAACATTTCTCCACATTGCAGTACCTGCCTTTAGTGCAGGAATGCAACATGAGTGGTATTCCTCTTGAGGCTTCCAATAGTAAATACAGCTTAACCAACATGAGGGCAATCAGTTCTCATGAAACACCTATGAAAACTATGCATATGACCTCTATAAAATACAAGATTGCCGACATCCCATAATAGGAATTCCGTGGCTGCTTATGAATATAAGTCTCAAAGGAATATTTGGGGAATGCCTGTAAACTCATAGGCTGGCATACCAAATGTTAATCCAACGCTTTTATCATCCTCAATTTAACTTCACTCTGTTGAACGTCTGAATATTTATGGCTATAAGTCAAGAAATAAACAATGATGTGTAGTAATCCCAAAAGCAATTAAGATGAAGGACACTCTCTCATAAAAATTAAGCAGAAATAAGATGAATGATGTCATGCAGTTTTGGAGTTACCATAGAAAAACTGTTTCTTAATAAGAAAATTATGCATCAGTGAAAATGCAGGCTTAGAAATATAGTACTGAGAGTTTCAATTCGTGATGTCTTGAGGGAAAATGGAATTCTTATTACTAAAGAGAGCTGATCTTTTCAGTGTTGCTGATGGCTCCTTAACTGAGCTTAGTGTTTAACGATGCTGTACAAATAAAAAGCAGTGGGGGAAATACGAAATATCTGTATTAAATGCCATCCTATAAAGTATTTGATGGATGGAAGAGAGTCTAATGCATTTTAAATAAATGCATATCATACTATCACATATAGTGAGTCTTAAAAAATTATTACTCAGATGCACAGTCCTTGTAGTGGTAGACACGGCACTGTGAAGGAAGTCTGATTTAGAAGCTATTTTCTATTATACTTGTCAAGTGATGGAGTTGCTGTTAGTCATATTGTAATGTCCCTTCAACTTTGGTACATTCAGTGCAAAATATTTCGGGGATTTTTTTTAACCTTTATAAAAATAAAAGGCCCTTTTGTTCCCTTGAGAGTGCTTAAATGGATGCATATTAGCATGATGCCCGAGTTAGCATGGAACATGACAATGGAACAGGTGATACATACATTATGATAGGTAGGCTCTTATATACATCTTAAGGAACATAAATATAATGAACCTATAAAAAATAAACAGAACTCACTGTGTACTTTTTCCTGATATGCTGTGATTAATTGCTAGTTATTTTAAAATTGTTTTCATGCATTATAAAGCATAAAATCTGTCATTAGTAATTCATTGAATATCGGTTTGTCTTCAGCCATAATTACACACATACCACTTGCATATACATTGTCACAGACCACCTTATTGCAAATCTTTAAAGTTACCTCATATTGACTTGCTTTCATTTTCACTCATGTCCCATGAAAGCTGAAACCTATGGTGCACACCATGCAGGCACTCATAAGCAAGAAATGAATATTCTGTTATAACTTAGGGCTTAAATGAATATACTTTCAGGAAATATATTTGTTTTTATTATATTATTTAACTTGCACTAATTTGGAGATTGGGCCAAGTGCTGCCAGTTTGGCTTGAACCACATTCAAGAGTAAGTTTCAAGATTCTCCTGAGTCCCTAGAAATTACCATGGAGCTGATCAGATACAGGTTCATCTCTGTCTTGGAACATAACAAATGGAAAAAGTTTGGCAGTCAAGAACTGTTGATTGAAAGACTATTGGGTTGTTCCCTGGGCATCAAGCTCACCCAATCCTTCCAAGAGGACTCATCACCAGTCCCCAGATGTGACAGAGCACGTGTTCCTGGAAAATAACAGCACTCAGCATTACCCTAAAGGAAGCAAACTCTTGAAACTTCCAGTGTTCATTCTTCTAGAAGGCAGCATCTGAAATTGCCTGTCCACAAAGAGCTGGGCATTGTGCTTCCAGTTCATTCAAGTCCAAAGGTACTGGTTTCTTCAACGGCTGTCAAGAGTTTTTCATAAAGCATGGAAAAGGATGGGTACGGGGGAAGATCCAGACGGTTAAAACAAGTATGAGCTCTGCAAATAGAAGAAGAAACACAGTTTAGGACAGGTCAAGTGAAATGAGAATGAGAATGTGTGTGCGTGTGTGTATGTCTTTCATATTCAAATTTATTTGTTGCCAATTTTCATATTACTCTTGGAAAACCTCTGAAAACATTTTAACTTTAAAAATTTAGAACTGAATTTCTCTAAGGGAAAGAGTATATTTAAAAAACATTTTCACAACCACTTAAAAGCTATGTTACATATAAATTAGTTTGTTGAGTTATCTAAGAATTATAAATACAGTTTTGGTTTTTTATTTCTCTTTCGGTTTAGATTTTTTTTAAGACATGGCTATAAGGCCTTGCAAAGCAGTTCATTTTCAGAGCTAGAATTTGCCTGCACGTCTCTCAGATAATCTGTAGTTTTGCATTTTTTCATTTTCTTGGGCAAGGAAGAGCACCCAGTGTCTCTGAAGACCTGCCTCATGACAGAGTCTTGGGAAATTCCCTGGCTAGACTTTTCTGTCTAAGTCAGTAGACCATTGTTACTTCTTTGAATCCTGTGCCATAATCTGTTTTCTCCCCATTCACAATGCAAAAAAAGCACCATTTAAATCATTACATTAAGTATTCTTTTTTAGAAATACCTCTCCTTTTGCCAAGATAGGAAAAAAATGTTTTCCTGTTATGTGCACCTGAATCACAATAAAAAATAGACAGTATCCAAATAGTACATCTTATCAGGAAGCAAATCTGCACTTTTGACACGGAATAGGAGGCATTTTACTCTGAATGTACAACAGCCTGTTTACAGGACCCAAATAGCTTTGACTTAGAAAATTCTTCTGAATCAGTATGAAATTGTAGGAGCTATAACTATTAGCAGGCTATTTCTACAAAGTCACATGTTTAAATTTTATTCCTATAAATCACTTTTTCCTTATGAAATTAATGTAATTAATATTCCTAGACGTAGTATAGCATAGAAGGAAGATCAGAGGCTTGGAGTTGGACAGACTTGGGTTTGAATTCCAGCTCTACCAATCAGGAGTAGTGAGGATTTGGAGTGAGTTATTAAAATTCTGAGTCTCTATTTTCTTACCTGTAAAAGGGGAATAATATAATTTGTCTCAGAAGGATGTGAAAATTAAATGAAATAACAGAAACATGCTTAACAGAACACCTGGCTCATAGTGTTTGATCAATTAATAATAGATGTACTATTAGCTATATATCTCATTACCATCAAAAAGATTTACTCTAATTGCCATCAATAAATTGCCAAAAGTAATAACGGCTCAGGAAAACTAAGAGATAGTAAAGAGATAATAAGTCAGGAATGTGGCCACGTGGCTTATTAGAAATAGAAACATAAAGGGGATCTGTTATAAGAATACAGGTTGAGTATCCCTTAAATGCTTTGGGACCAGAAATGTTTCAGATTTTGGATTTTTTCAAATTTTGGGGATATCTGCGTATATGTAATGACATATCTTAGAGATGGGACCCAAGTCTAAACACATAATTCATTTGTTTCATATATACCTTATACATATAGCCTGAAGGTAATTTTATACAATATTTTAAATAATTTTGTGCATGAAACAAAGTTTTGACTGCATTTTGACTGTGACTCTGTCACATTAAATTTTCCACTTGTGGCGTCATGTTTGCGCTCAAAAGACTTTGGAGCGTTTTGTATCTAGGATTTTTGGATTAGGGATGATCAGCCTGTATCAGTTTTACAACACAGAGATAGTATTCACTCAGAATTTACCACTCCTGTTACTATAAATTCTGGGATACATTGGGTGGAAATCATTTAACTAATCTTTTCAGGCAGACACTGTTTTTTGATACAATAAACATTCCAGAACTGCATTTAATATAATTCTTCTTGCACCTCCTTATACTGGAATCCAAACTTGAGCCTCAAGGAAAAGGTTTTAATTTTTAAAAAATTCAACTAGCATACTAAAATTGAGTCCCAGGAATGGTTTAAAATCCATCTTGTTGAAACACTGGAATAAAAATATTAAATGAAGATTCTATCTCTGTTCTAGAAGGAGAGGAAGAAGCAGAGAAACAAAGTATGTTTTGAATATAATTATATGCTAGACTTTGTGTGTTAGACACATAACATTCATTAACCCATTAGACTCAAAGATGGAAGCACATTATCATTTTTAAATTTCATTTCTTTGGTTACCAACATGATTGAGCATCTTTCCTCAAGTCTGCTCTTGTTTGTAACATTGCCTGTTCTGTGATTTACAAGTTCATCTCCCTTGCCTGCTTATCTTTTCTTTTTAATATTTTTATTGTGGTAAAATACACATAACATAAAATGTATCATTTAAATCATTTTTAAGTGCACAGTTCTGTGGCATTAAACGTAGGTACATTATTCTGCAACCATCACCACTGTCCATCTCCAGAACTTTTTCATCTCACAAAACTGAAACTCCATACTCATTAAATAGTAACGCCCATTTCCCCTTCTCCCTTGCCTCTGGAAACCACCATTCTACTTTCTGTCACCATGGATTTGACTACTCTAGGTACTTCATGGAAGTGAAATCTCAAAATATTTGTCCTTTGTGACTGGCTTATTTCACTTAGCATAGTGTTTACCACATTGTTTATCCATTCATCCATTGATGGACAGGCGTTATTTCCACATTTTGACTACTGTGAATAATGCTGCTATGAACATAGGTGTACAATCTGTTTAAGTCCCTGTTTCCAATTATTTTGGGGATATACCCAGAAGTGGAATTGCTAGGTCATATGGTAATTCTATTTTTAATATTTTAAGGGAAGAACTATATTATTTTTCATAGTGGCTGCAACATTTTACATTCCCACTAACAGTGCACAAGTGTTCCAATTTCTCCACATCCTTGCCAACACTTATTTTTCTGTTGTTGTTGTTTTTTAATAATAGTCATCCTAATGAGTGTTAAGTCCATTTATCTTTTAAAATCTTCAGATTTCTTACTGATTCATATAAATGATACAAAATAAAGGGAGACTCTCACCATGGATGGATTTGAAGAAACAAACTATCATAAATTCTACAA
The DNA here is from genome assembly GCA_008086735.1 of Cheirogaleus medius. Taxonomy (NCBI): domain Eukaryota; kingdom Metazoa; phylum Chordata; class Mammalia; order Primates; family Cheirogaleidae; genus Cheirogaleus; species Cheirogaleus medius. Next base: position 37,874,326 of record VBSM01001562.1, read on the forward strand.
CTGCAAGGAATGAATTCTGCCAACAACTTAAGGGAGTTTGGAAGCAGATCCTTCCCTAGTTGACCCTCCAGATGAGAATGCAGCCCAGCCAAAACCTTGATTTCAGCCTTGTGAGACAATGAGCAGAAGACCTAGCTAAACTGTGCCTGGTGTTAAGCTTCCCAATGGAATCAGTGAGATAATAAATATGTGTTGTTTTAAGCTGCTAGATTTGTGGTAATTTGTTTTGCAGCAATAGAAAACTAGTAACAAGTCTCAAGATAGTGAAACAGTCCAAGAAAAGGTGGCAAATGTGACATTAGGTGTGACATATCAGAATCATCTGTCAAGGGCAGGTGGTGAAGCAAAGCTGGGAGTAGGCAGCAGTCTTTTCATTCTTCCTGAGTTCTGAGTAGAGAAACAGGAAGTCTGCATGCCTCCTTGCAGTTTCTGTAGTATCTTTACAGATACTATCGTACCTTACCCCATAAATCCACAAGCCTGAGTACTCTTTTCAGTTATCAACACAAAGGAAGGAACTGGACAACCTTTTTGCTACTCTTCAGTCGTAAAACGTAATCATCATTACTGATCCATAATCTAAGGCTATCACTGCCTTACATATGGCTGCATAACATATGGTTACCATAATACAACTTTCTTCCCGAATAAACTAAACAGCTGCTCTGGAAAATATTTCATTAAGATTGAGAAAGCATATATTGTAGGGGGGAAACTGTGCAGAAAGATTAAATGGTTTTTCCAAGGTCAAAGCTGAGTCAGTGGCCAAATCAAGAACAGGACCTCAACCTTGTGTCTCCCTGGGGAAGTCCAACAGTAAACTGAAAGCAGGGAGACAAAAGCTCACTGGAACAATTCTTTTACTTTTGGAGCCTGTGTATTAATTTCATCTCACCCCTGACTAGGAACTGCTAGACCTCAACATCCTACCAGATTACATACATTTTGACGATTGGGATTGGCAAAATAAAGCTTCAGATATTTTTTAAATGAGTGACTCAATTAGAATATGAAGTAGCTCAGGGGGAAAACGGCCAAGATTGGGTCAGTCCAGAAAATCCTGGGAGATACCAGGGGATTTTCAAGTGATCAAACCATCTAGTTCAATCTCAGACTTAACAGAAAGCAGAGATACTCAAAGGAATACTTTGAAGTGCCTCAGAATCACCCCAGGAGCTTATTTACAATGGAGATTTTTGGTCGCACCCTGTGAGATTCTAATTCAGAAGGTCTGTCGGCCTGGGGATCTGCATTTTATCAATCGCTTCAAGTGAGTCTGATGCAGGTGGTCCCCACTACTGGAGAGGCATCAAGTGGCTCAGAAATAAGATATCTGTATTGGATATTTGCACCAGTGTTTTGTATGCTTGCAAAAATTTCAAAACTCCTTATAAACAAGACAGCATTGCTAATAAGGAAATTGAGGAATAGTGTGGTTAAATAAATTGCCCAATATTTACCACCAACTTGCTGTATGAGCCAAGAACAGAAAAAGAAAAAAAGCAAAGCAAAACACAATCCTCTGAGGCTTTTCACACCCCCACACCCGCCCCATTCCATGTCCTAAGAAAACTCTAGCAGAAAATAACAGGAGGGCCCTGGAACCGTGTTGATATTGGCAGCAAAAGCACATCCAGTTATTCAGTCTCAATAAAAGAACATTTTTCAAATCTTTCAAAGCCAGCCACACTAAAGCTATAATGAGTTTACCTCATTTTAATCTATGCAGCCAGAACCACTCAAGGCGAGCAGGTCTGAACCCATCTTTGGGAAATCATGCTGGCATCAATATTAAGAAGATTCAAAAACTCTCCAGACATCTGGTCTGACTTAATAGATCTCTTGGTGCTTTCTGGATTCCTTAAATGTTAACCAGGAGGTCATATGCTTACCCTTTTTTCTTTCCTATAGATATGTCAATTATCCAAATCCAGTGAGCCAAAAGCATCACAATTATGTCTATATTTCCATAGATTGGTTCATTCATTAATGTATTTCTCTGTGTGTGTGTCAATGTTCTTATTCATTTATTCCCCATTTTTCCAGAAGCCATTTTTGGTACCTTATAAGAACCCAAAATATATGACAAAGAAGAGATTACCAACAAAATTTTAAAATAAGAGGAAGAGAGAGGGAGGAGAAAATCATGGGCCACATTTTATCTAATAGATGTAGTCCTAGAAATAAAATGTCTTTGTGTCAAATAAATTCTTTTCATTTCCATTATAACTTAGAAAGTGTTAATACTCTCTTATTTTGAATTGGCAATGGTGCCTAACCCTGCAAATTTCAGTTTTCTTACTCCTATACCTACCATTTCATCAAGTAATTAATAAATCTAAAAAACAAGCACTTAAAAGCACTCTGGAGAATTCCTAAGGAATTTTGGAACGTACTACTTTTCATTGTCAAGATTTCTTTGGAAATGTGAGTATTCCTGATCTAATTTACTTGCCAAGTCCAAATGCTACCTCTCTGAAAGTGTGTCCACAGGCTGCCCCCGAGGGAATGGGGTGCTCATGCAGTGCCAGTTGTCAGCAGCTGCTGGAGGAGGAAGCAGGAAGGGCCAGGAGCTGGACTGTGGAACAGGAGAAGCTGGACTTCCTTTGTGCATCGACAGAGGTTCTCGTGCTTCCTCTCCTTTCTCCTCTTCTTCTCTGGCTTTCCAGGGCCCCCTAACCCAGGGCCCAATAGGTATTCATGCAGAACCCAAGCCCTTTCACCTGTAGAACTTCTTTTATTTTGTTCCTCCTTGAATATCCCATATTTTGAAAGCTTGTTGTTCCCATACGAAGTACTCTGGTGAATAAGACTGAACATACTAAGCACATACTGCATGCCAGGCATTGAGCTGTCCTCTGGTAGATGAGCCTGGTCTCTCTGGCAGCAAACTGCACGGGCAAATGGACCCCCTAAGGGTTGTGCAGCCTGTGCTCTGTACAGTTGACCTTTGAACAACATGGGTTTGAACTACAAGGGTCCATTTATACCTGAATTTTTTTTAGTAAATATATTTGGAAAGTTTTTTGGAGATATGCAACAATTTGAAAAAACTCACAGATGAACCACCACCCCTCTGGCAGCAAGACCAACCCCTGCTCTTCCTCATCCTCTTCAGCCTGCTAACGTGAAGACAACAAGGATAAAGACCTGCATGATGATCCACTTCTACTTAATGAATAGTAAATATATTTTCTCTTCTTTATAATTTTCTTAATAACATTTTTTCTCTAGCTTATTTAATTGTAAGAATACAGTATATAATACATAGACCATACAAAATATTCATTTTGTGTTATCAGTAAGGCTTCTGCTCAATAGTAGGTTGTTAGAAGTTAAGTTTTGGGGGAGTCAAAGGTTACATGCCCCTGACTCCCATATTGTTCAAGGGTCCACTGTACTAGGGGATCTGCCTGGGGTGAGTAGGCACTGAAATCCAGTCTTACTTTGGCTCTGCTCGCCAAACTGTGAGCCCTAGCCCAGGCTGAATTTCTCCAGAAGACTAAGAGATACCTTTGCTTAATTAATCCCAAAGATTCATATGGAGAATTAGTAGCCCTACATATAAACAATCATAACACAATGAGTTACACTCTGCTCAGCAGAGTCAGGGAAGGCTTTATAGAGGATGCCATTTGTCTGAAGGCTTGAAGGATTTGTAGGTGTGCAGGGTTTTTCTGGATCAACAACAAGGAGAAGGATGTTTCCAAAGGATGCCTCAGAAGCATGAGAAAGCATTGCATCATCAGGAAACCTCAGAGGGGCAAGTGCCCAAGTGACAGGAGCCAAGGCTGGACTTGAGGCCAGATGGGGAGGCAGGGCCACATCAGGAAGCAAGGTGTGTTCATGGAAAGACCTTTTGTATTTGTTTCATGGATGAAAAGCAGCTAGTGACTGGGTGTGCAAAGTGGGATGGCAGAGGTGCCATTAAACAAGGCAGGGAATATAAGAAATGTGTAGGGAATAGATGATGAATTTGGAACTTGAAATCAGCATGAAAAATTCAAATTTACCAATCCCACAAGGGTGATAAAATTCAATGAAAGGAATCTAATGATAGTTTTGTTAGCCCAGGTAGCTTTATTAATACAATTAAAGGTATAGCTTCTGTTAGGATTTTAAAAATATTTATAATTGCTCAAATATCCTCATTAATATCTTCTTAGACCATGAGGTTTAGAGCACGAATTCCTGTTAAGACTAGGTCACAAATATTTGTGTAACCTATGGTGGCACAGCACAACCTCTGACTCTCACCAAGTGTTCAATAAATGTGAACTCATGGAAAGGAATTCTACGGTACTTACTACCCCAACTATTATTTGTCATATGCCACTTGAGGGCCAATGATATTGGTTATCTATTCATCTAAATATCCTTTACTTCCCTCCCTTAAACACATTTAAGGTCCACATAGACAGAGATCAATTTATTAAATATATTTCCTGCAAGTTGTACATATAGTAAATGCATGATGAGTTATCTATAGACTGGCTAGAAGAATTAGGTCTATTAACTAATTAATGTCTTATTCCAAAGTCTCATTAGGTCACCTTGGTTAAAATGCACCTGGATCTATAAATACAATGTGGAATGTTACTATATAGAAATTCCTGTATCTGGGTATAACTAGCAGAAGAAACTCTTCAAACTATGCATTCTGAGAAAGTAACTTCTTCACTTGTGGATGCCTCTGGAGAGAGATGATGAGCACATATACTTTTTAAATGTGAGAATTTAAACTCAATAGAAGAGAGCCCAGGAAGAACAGTTCTAGGGATGGATACTCTTGGAATTCCACATAGAATGTAAATATCCTGGGTGAATGTGGCATATTTCTCACACACCTAAAGATTGTAAAATATCAGGCTAGACTTGAAGGCTAGATATTAGGAACAATAGTAATAAAGGCTAAACTTATTGAATTATGTGGTAGGTCTTATTTTAAGCACTTTGCCCATGCTATCTTATTTAATCTTCAAAACAACTTCGTAATGTAAATACTAGTATCTATCCCAACTTTTCGAATGAGAATACAGAGACACATAAGTGATTTTGGAAGATCTTGTCTAGGGTGGTCTAAAGTCATCACTCAAGTTTAAGAATTCACTAAAAACAATATTCCTCGAGTACCTACTATGTGCCAGGTGCTGGGCTGGGAGCTAGGAGCAAAGCCATGTTTAATTCAAACAAGGTCCTTATTCTCACACGGTTATATTCGGGAGGGGGAGACAGATAATCAACAAGTAAACCAACAAGTAAACATGATGACTGAATTAAGTCCTATTAAGGAAATAAAGTGTGACAGAGTGACAGGTGCCCTGGGGGCAGAAGCCTGGTAGGCCTTTGCGAGGAAATCTCCTCCAAACTGAGTCCTTGAGGAAGATAAAGAGTCAACCACATGAACAACCAGCAGAAAAGAGTCCCAGGCAGCAAGTCCCTCAGTCTTGGCATGATTGGGGAACAGCTAGAAGAGGCCAGTGACTGTCATGAGTTGGGGGAAAGTGTGCATGTTGAAGTAGGAGTGAGAGGCCAGACCCGGGCCGCCACCCTGAAGTCCTTGGGAAAGAGTTTGGATTTTATTCTATGCCACTGGAGGGTGTAAGCAAGGGAGGGAGGTGACCCTGACATGTCGGCAGATCCCTGTGGTTGCTGAGTGCAGAATGAATGAATGACAGGGCGTACCGAGGAGAAACAGCAGGGTGTTTAGCCAGCAGGCTGTGACTGTAGTCAGGGTGAGTGGAGATGGTGTTGTGGACGAGGCTGGTGGAAGGAGATGAACCCAAACTAGTTTTTGCTCTTGAGGCCAAGGAGTGGGGAGAAGCATTCTTTAACAGTTGCGATATTTGTCACCCACAAATACGCATTTTCTGTGAAACGGTTCTCAAAGACCATTAGCCAGTTTGACTTGGATGATCCTATCCTTTGTTGCCAGCATCAACTAAACCTCCTTTCGTTCCGTTAAATAATTACAAACTCTTTCAATAGCTTGACTTTTTACATTAAGTACTGGAGTCTCTTTTTAGATACAATCTGTTTTTATGATAAATTTACCTAACTCTCGAAGTAAAGATCAATCCAAAAGGTATATCTCATTTAAGGGCCTTTAATATAGTGATATTAGGAGTTATCTCCAGTGTATTTTTGTAAGTACATGCTGATTCAATGGTAAAATAAAGTGTGAAGGCAGAGGGGCAAGGAGTTGAAGAGGACCTTTTCAGAGCTTGTGCTGTGGAGCAGACTGTTGTGTGAGAATCTTCTACCAATTCCTTCCCAAAGGAAAAGCCACCTCAGCTGAGCAGCAGGTGGTGGGGAACTGGGGAGACCAAGGAGGAATGCCTCAAAGAAAACTAAAAAAGAGGTCGCACCAAACGGTTCTTCTCTTCTGACTTTTTTTTTAATTGAGGAAAGTGAGATTATATTTCAGAACTCACAGTTATTTTCCTATGGACTAGCTGATAATTCACTTTGACAGTAGACAATGTTCTTTGTACCAGAGGAGGAAAAACTGAATTATTGATGATATTGTAGAGTAATATTTAATGACATGGAAAGATGTTCATGATTAGTAATATGTGATAAACAAAAAGCAGGTTATAAACAGTATATGCAAAATGCCTGTATTTTTGTTTTTAAATTTGTGTGTATGTGTGTATCTGAAGAAACAAGTGAAACCATCTACTCCAAAATGTTAACAGAGCTTATCTCAGTAGTGGAATTTTGATTGATATAAGTATATATTTTAATATCTATTTAATATATTTAACACATACATCTGTTTCTTGGTATTTCTTATAAAAAGTTTTATTTTTATATAGGAATAAAAACCAGAGTTTTTAAAAATGAATAAAAGGTTACCATATCTTTAAGAAAAAATAATTTTATGTTTTAAAGTTCTATTCCATTGGAAAAACCAAGGTACCTATTTCATAATTAACTCTTACATTTTATTTCTTAATTTCAGTCAGAATTTCGTTCAAAAATGAACATCTTCCCTTTGGTAAAAACCAACACGCACCTATCGTGACCGCAGCTCTCCAACCCTGTCCTATCACCCTGCTTGGGAAGGAGCTCGGGATGAACAAGGGAACTCTCTACCACGATGGGAGAGAGGACTGTCCTGCATTTCCAGGCTGGCATGCTAGCAGACTACTTTTTGGACTGTTTAAGAACTGCCATAAAATGAATTTATTTCTATTTCATAAAGTCCATCAAAGCACCAGGGGTAGGAAGTCTTCTACCAAAATGCAAAATCCAGAGGTAACCACCAACCACGAAACGAAGGAAGCGCAGTCATGTGTTCCGGCTATAAGTCTCCACCGAGGGAGACACGCTTCTGCCTCCATCATTATTTATCATCTGGGTCTCTAGTTACTTTATTACCACAAGAGAGAAAAAAGATCCACGCGACTCAACTTGCACTGGCTTCAGAGACAACCACATATACTTTAATATACTTCTTGGCTCACATTGTGAGCAGTGCTATCCACCGCTCCCGCAAAGCGAGAGTAGGAAATCTGAGGAAAGAATGAGACTCACAGCGGCCTGCGTGCAAGGCTGAGAGGCCCTCCACCATCCCTGTCCAGAAAGACTAAGATGCTGTCTCTCATCACGCCGGTCATTAGGACTGCCGGACCTCACCCTTTACTGCCCCTTCCGACCCTCCAGGTACAACCTCCCATGCCCAACGTGAGATGATGCCACGCTTCTCAGAAGATTAATTTTTTAAGTAGGAAGGACATCCATCCATTTTTTTTTCTCTTCAGTGTGTATGATGTCACATTTTAAATGTTAAACATCGTCTTTCTAATAGGAAAAAGAAATACACTGGGGTTGAACTTGAGACCCAGCAGCAATTTGGCTGTGCAACTTATACCTATTAAAAAATAGCAGGAAAATAGCTTCAGTGTATCTATTCTGATAATAGGAGAACTGGGCCGGGCTTGATAAAATAAAAACAATCCCTTTAGACCAGAACCAATCTTACAGATCTTTTTATGTCTAGCTAATGGCCCACATTTCATAAAGGGTGATGACAGTGGGGTCAGTGAAGAGATTGCTCCTCATGAAACTATACTGTCATGCACCGATGCTCTTCTTTTTATTTTTTCTCTCCAAATGTACTGTATTTTTGTGGAGCACATTTTAATAGTTATAGTAGTATGGTGACTTACAGAAGATTCAGTATAAAGGGTTAAAAAAAGAACAAAGACAATCTATTCCCTAAGGACCTTCATGAACATTATCTCACAATTGTCACAAACATTCTGAGCATAGCACTGTTATTCCTACTTTGTAGAGATAGATCCAGGGTCTTGCTTAGGATCATATACCTAGTGTGTCATAGGGCTTAGATCTGTGCTCATGCCTCTTAGCTAGGTCATATAATTTGACAGCAACTCTGGAGAATAGACAAATAGCTCTTTCCTCTCAACAAAATGTTAGAGCTTGTTAAAGAGATGGTATGAAAATAGGCTGCTTGCTCGATGTACTTTGTACCAACTTTATTTGTGCTATTTTATAATTCGGGCAAAACTAGGAATGTGGAAGCAGCCTTAGGGCATAATGAAGAGAGGAAAAAAGACAATGCCTGTTGCCCAACTGTGTGTATGCAACAGTAATGAAGAACACCACCATTTCAATGAGTCAGCACATGAGCTTCCTGGAGCTTCCAGGGGGAAGTAGAAATGCAAACCCAGTCTGACCCCCAAGATTCTTCAGCAACGCTTTGGTGTTACTTCTTATTCAACCAAACCTAATAGACTACCCTTTCTTGGCCCTTTACAGGTGAGAAAACTGAGGCCCAGAGATCAAGTGATCTTCAAGGTCCCAGAATTAGCTGGTGGCAGAGGTGGGACTAGAACCCAGTCTTACAACTCCCCACCCTGTGCTCTTTCCAATATGCCCCCAGCTGATATGTACTGTAGATGATGGTGCCAGAAATCACAAAGGCAGCCACCACTGGCTGGATGCTTGCTCACGGCCAGAGACAGTGGTAAGTGTTTTACATGAATGATTTCAGTTAATCCTCAGAATTGCCAATCTACAAGGTAGCTGAGGAAACAGAGGCTCAGAAAGATCAAGCAACCTCACTAAGACCCTGCTGCAGGTAAGAGAGCTGACATTAAGCCTGGTCTCTTTGAAGCCAAAGCTTCAGGTCTATACCAAATTACCTCTCTCTGCCCTCCAGGTCTGGTGAAAATTACAGTGATTAAATATGAACAGCAGATATATCTGCTTATTGTTACAGTTTATTCCATATACCTTAGTGGCTTTACAGAAAGAGGTTTCAACAAGAAGGTGACACAATTAATCTGCCTTTTCCTGCTTCTTTGACGCTAATTCTTAAGAGTTTCTCAGAAAAGTGAAGCCTTAGTCTAAATCTGCTTTTGAGATACAAATTATGTGTCGAAGGGAAGAAAATACCATTATCCAAGCATAAATAAAATAAACTAGCCTTTAAATAGTGAAATTTGGAACATGAAGTGTGCCGGGTGACATCAGGTGTTTGGATGCGGCACCTCTGTTCACGGCTTGCGATGCCTGCGAGGTAGCTGGAGACGCCCAGGCAAGCCCTCGCGCTCGCCCTACTCACTGCTCTCTGGACTTATATTTTCAGCACCCCTTTTCATAAGCTGTTGATGCTAAGAATACAGTTCTTAAGAACTTGCAGTTGCTAAGAAGAAAGCCTTGAAAACAGATTTCTCATAGTTGCTTGTACTGAAAGGACCAGGATGACATCTTGGGGTACCCAGAATCACCTGGGTATCTTATATCACCTTACGTCACTAATATAACAGGTTTCTCAAAGTCATCTGTACTTCAAGAAACCTACAATGGTATCCTAGGGTATCTAATGTCGATTAACCTCTCCAGATTACAGTTTTATTATTGGTAAAATTAGAAGCGATCTGAGGTCCTTTTTACCTCAAAAATTCTATAGTATCACTGCTGACTGGATAAAGGAATTCTAAGACGAATTTTTCTCCATTCTTCTTTTGTTCATCTGCTGCCTTCTTTTCTCTTGCTCCAGCTCCAGGTATCTCCATTCAACCTCAAACACTGTTTTCTTCACAAATACTACCTTACCTGTCTCATGCTTTTATTAGTAGCAACAGCAAAGCGATTTGTTTCCACTTCAAGGAAATGTATGATATAATTATGAACGAGAATGCAGTGCAGAGAGCATTAATGTGGAATTAAGACATGTATGATATAGGCTAAAGAGGTATAGAGCATATTCATAAGATTTAATATTCTTTAGAAATCACAATGGTGATTTTTAGTGAAGGGATTCTCAATAGTTATTAATATAAACTTACAACTAGACTGGAAACATCTAGATTATGCCACAGGCATAAGAAGCCACAAGCATGATGACCAATAAACGCTTTGCTTTTGCTGTGTTTTCTATTTTAAGATATAGATGTATGTATTTTAAGCGTGACCAGAGAGATCTTCCTTTCCGTTTCATTTAGAAAGATAATCAGAGAGAAATTCATTCTAGAAGTTTTTTCCACTCTCCCAAATTTATAACATAAAAACAGTAATTAATCAATATATACACAAGGTAAGGCCTCCCCAAACACCACAGTGACTGTAAAGAAATGTTATTTTCTATTTTACCTGGGAAGAGCAGTGATTTTCCCCCATTTCTCCACACAGAATCTTCTTGGGCCGTTACTCCCTCGGAGAGAAGCGAATCCTTCGTAGGGAATGCTGGACGTGCCTGTAACAAACTAGCAACCCAAAAAACATAAGAGAAGGTGAAGCCAGAGACCAGCAGCTGGGAAATGCATCGCATCATTCACGTGCAGAGCCCCTGAGGAAGAGCTGGTGGGAAAGTTTGGAAGACGAAACTTTACAGGGATGCAGTAACTGTAACACAAGAATTCTGACAAACAGCCGGAGAAGAATACTAAGAAAGGGCGGTGCACTATACAGGGAAAGGGGATGTGCAGGGTTTGTAGCGGACCAGCTCAGAAGCTACACCCAGGCATACTTGCCATTATAGATGAATAAAGTGGGTGTGTATCAATTAACCTGAGTCTACTAAGAATATTCCTTCGTCAACTCAGGGTGAATTAAAAAAATAGAATCTCTGGGCTTACAAATTTGAGGTCCAGGCCCTTAATCCAAAGGAGCTAAGACCCAATCTACTTGTAAGGCTCTGCCTGAGTGTCCAAGAGACTTCATGTCTAATATTTCTTTAGCTGCAACCAATCAGCAATTGCCCTGGATGACTATAAACACCACAGAAAAATAACAAGTTAGTTTTCCCATTGTTCTTGAATGTCACTGTTTTCTCAAGTTTGTGGAAAGTTAGATGAAGGAAAAGAAAGGGCTTTTTAACAAGGCACTGGGACCCTTCTTAATGGATTGAAGATCATCTCTTTCTGCTAGAAATGCTGGCCTACACTGTGGGTAACCTGCATGTCTCTTGCTAAAGGAACCAAAGTCCTTTAGGACTTTGTTCTGAAGGCAGGTGTTGTTACTGGGATTTTTGAACTAGACTTGGCACTTCCTCACAACTCTCATGACTTGGCTGGTCATGTTCTGCATAGTGATGGAGTCACATAACCGTGCAATCAGAAGAGTTTAGAAATGGTGTACCCCATATTTCCAGATAAACGTGCCATGTATTTATGGAGAATACTTAGCAATTATTAAAAATATATACTTCCAACAATAATTATATTAACACATTAAAAAGATTAATTAATGGTATCTTACCTGTAACAACCTTAGTCGTTGTTCATTGTTGAATCTTTCCACTGCAGCCCAGAACCACCGAATTACAATATGATTGTCATGATATCCTATCAAACCAATCAAGAAGGTCCATATTACTTTTGACTTTTCTATCTTAAGCCACTAAGATACATGTCAAAAGACCTCCCAGACATAAATAATATCTTGGATTCTTTAAAGGTTGTTTGTAATTAAGACTAGGGAATAACATAGTAAATATGATCATGAGTGTCAAAAGTTAAACAAAAATAAAACTAAATGAAACCAAGATGTGTCTGTTTTCATTTAGACATCATTGACTGAAACTAGAAGAGAAGAATAACAAATGAGTTATTTTAACCATATCATTTCTGTAAAATATAATTGCTGTTACTGGAAATGCTTAGCTGTTTTTGGTCATTTACATAAGAAACAATTTTCGAGTACCACTATGCCAAACACGGTACTAAGCTTTGGGGTACAACAGCAAAGAAAACAGACCCTCCCAGGACTTTCGGTAGAGGAGAGACACATTAATCAAATAATTTATACAAATACATATAAAATTGTAAGCTTTTTAAAAGCTACATATAATATTCATATTTTAAAATAGAATTATTCAATACTTTCATGTTGATTTATTAATAAAAAAGAAAAGTGACCTTTAATTCCTCCAAGAAATCCTAAATAATCATCAACTAAATTTTACTTTTGTTCCATACTTTAGTATAATTTAATGAAATGTCAAAAATTTCATCTCACACTGGCTTAAGGCAGTGGTTGTGGATTCCAAAACATTTATTAAGTTCAGAGAGAAGGCTGACAAGGATTAAGATTATAATTAGTGATTCAAACCAGTTAATAGACATATTTACTGTACATAAAACTACTTTCTGAGTCATCAGTCCAAAACAGAAGATGGGTAGAAATTATTTTAATCTGAATTTTCCCTCATGTTTCAGTAATTGTAGAATTTGGGGGGAATCTCACCTTATTGTTTACCATTTCATCAGAGATGAATAATCCCCTTTGGAGAGGAAAAGGATCCAAGTAAAGAGTAAACAAAGCTGGATTGGACATGGGGACACATAGGGTCTGTGTCCAGCCTTTGGTAAAGACCAGCTATTCATTACTCGCAAATAGTTTTCTTAACTATAAAATGAGTGCATTGGATCTTTGTAGCTTTAAAGTTTTCTGACCTTATGAATCAGCCCTTTTTTTCTTCTTTTCTGCTGTTTGTGCCAACCTTTTAGAGGAGGAAGAGTGAATGCGTCTCATCATATTCTCTACCAGCAGCTGTTGTATGAACATACGGCAAGTGGCAACACAGCGCTTCTTCATTCAGCGCCAACTGGTTGGGTTAGCACACATGGCAGCTGAAGATCTCACCCTTTTTCTGCCCCACTCAAGGATTTCATTTGATAAGATTTACAATAACCATAGAAATAGGTCCTTGATTAGTCAGATCTAGTGAATAAAAGTTTCTACTGTGTAAATACAAAAATGGCTGTCTCCACTACTGCATTGCTCTTAGAATCTCCCGAAGGGAAGACATGAGCTAATAGTATTTATGGTAAAATATAAGTTCTGTAGCATGTCAGTGAAACTGTGTTCTATTCAGTAAAAACAGTTTGGTTAGCAAAGTTAAAATAACCAAAGTCATATATGGATTATACATGGGGCTGACTAGAAAAGAGTTATTTCAGCAATTGGACTTCAGAAGTAGCAGCAATGAAAACTTGCAATTATATACAGTGTTTCAGAGAAAATGGGCGGGCAAGACCAGCCCAGGGCAGGAGGGATGAGCTGGAAGAGCTGAGAATAGGGAGAACCAAAAGCAGTTTAGCAAATATTAAGGCATTTTCTACTCCAAACTTTTAAAACTGTCTTTTTTTTTAAAAAAATAATCTCTGTTTCCACTTACAGATAACTGAAGAACTGTTTCAGTTCTCAATTTATTCTGTTAAGTGATTAATTCACTGATGTTCAGTTTGTATTTTTTATCATCCAATTTCAGAACTACTGCTACCTCTTACATTTTGAATTAAAACACAAGACCCAAAACAGAAAATAATTAGTATTTGTCATGAATTTCTGAAGTCTTTCTATTACTGTGATAAATTCCAGAAAATGTATCCCTTCTTTGCTTAAAATTATTGAATAAAACTTTAACTCTGGATTAACTATCAGGTCCAATGCAAAGTGCATTGATTTAACAATCAAATTTCAATGGCTTTGGTCCCAGTTACTAATTGATAATTTGTACTGATCTACAGAAAAGGCACTTCTAAAGCTTCCCATTTGGTGAAGTGCCAGATAGTACAATTTTCAACTTGTAACAGTTTTCTTTTCAGTTGAACTTAATGCTTGAATTTAGAAGGGCTTCTCCAAGAAACTTGTTGAATTTTGGGAACTGGGTCTTATTCCATTCAGGTGTTTCAAGGGTGAATTACAGCTGGTAAGTAGTTCAATGAACTGTAGAAAAACTGTGTTGATTAGGAAGCTCAAAGGGTGTGCCTCTTTAAGTTTTAGAATGAAAATAGAACAGGTGGAGTCTGACCAGCTGGATGCTAGCTCCAAGATGCTTCACTGACAACACCATAAAGTAATTAATTAGTGTTCTTATGGTCACATTTCCTCACCAACCATTATGACATCCTTTGATGGTGTGTAAACAGTTCTTCCCCATCTGACAGGTGAGGTAAGTAGGAAAAGAAGGGAATGTACCTTGCTCAAGGTCTCCAGGGAGACTGCGTTAGGCCTATGATTAGAGAGCAAGTACTTTTGTCTGTCCTGTATTCAGACAGCTGAACCAGGTCTTCCTTTAATTGGAAACTTAAAATCCAGCCATCTATAAATCAAATTTTACCTCCTCTATATTCTGTGTTGTTTCTCCAATCACTTAGGTCTATTTCAGCTGTGCCTGCAATGACCAGTTCTAGTTCTCTTGCATCAAAAACAGATACCAGCCTGGCATCCACCACCTGTGGAATAAAAAGAGTACAAAGCATGGCTTAAGAAGCTGGAGAAATATCATCTACAATTAAGCCTCATCAGTAAAGGTGGATATAGAGTTTTGGGAATAATATGGGTGTACCTTGTGTAGGCACTTGAAAAACTGTAACACTCTCTACAAATGTAAGGTTTAGGGATTTTTTTGTTAGTATAAGGTTGATGAGATTTGCCTCAACAGAATTTTTGTTTTAGAATTGACCACTGATTAATCTAGTTGTTTTTTTTTTTTTCCTCTTTTGAAAAAGACCTAGTGTTCCTACCGAAAAAGTCACATGTAACACATGTAATGACTCATCTGGCCCTCAGGTGTAATCATTTCATACATCAAGCATGAGATTTGATTACCTGTATCTAAGCATGAGTAAGACGCATGCCTTGAATGTTATTAGTGGTCATTATATCATCAAATGCTACTTGAATTCAGGTCACAATATTTATTACTATTTCAGTGATCTCTTGTAACAAGTACATTAAGCTTTTTTTGATGCTCTTGAAACATATGGGAAAAAATATCGGACTTTTTAAATTGAAAAAGCAACAGTAAATACAGAAGAAGAGAAAATGGAAATAATCTACATGTGTCAAGTACAGGAAGATGGACCGGATTGTGGCATCATTGCTCTCAGGCTGCGAAACCCCACTACTGCTGATTGCCTTTACCTCATAGAAGCCGCGCACTAAGCTCTCTGTTTGTTGTACGACACCCCTCTCGATCCTCCACTTCACCATCCTCTCAATGTACTCTTTCTTGTTCTTCTCTGTGACCGGGATATTGGCACCCCCTGGCTTTAATTCTCGTTCAGTAATCTGAGATATAAAAACACAAGGAATGACCATAAAGCAATACTCTTGATGTTATTAGAACACTGCTACCAATGAGCCAACACTGCAATCAGCCGCTACCTGTCCCAGCCCTGCCACAGGTGCAGCCCACAAGCAGGTGGCGAGACCCCCCTACACGTGGAGCACCGCACACAGTGATGTTCAACAAACACTAGGCATTAAGCTGATGTCTGCAAGCTCTAGTGTTAAAAAAAAAATAATGCTGGTGCCAACGTTAAGTTTTAAATCCTGACTAACAAAGTACGCCTTTTAAAATGCAGATGAATTGGCTACAGATACTAGCCTGCTGCTCTTTGAATATTTCAAAAATTACTCTAAGGTTCAGAATCAACTGCATCTAGAGAGCCAATATTCAAGTAAAGATTTGCTTTAACGAAGCAGAATTATACTCAAGTGAATGTTAAATTGAGAACTTCTTTTTTAAAACGTATGAAATTCAGAAAACCAGCCAAATATTAACGCCTAAAGAAGAATATTACTTATAAACTAGTATATAATTTCTGAAATCTTTTTACCTACCCTTCTACCAACACTGAAAAAAAAACCCCAACATGTTGTCTGTTTTCAAGCCTTCCCCAAAATATTACACATGTTCCCTCAACTTCAAAACACTCAATTTCAGTTCTTAAATCTGAATGAGAGCTAAATATAAATGCCAATTAAATAATTTAATAGCATAGACTTTTAAAAACTGCTATTCTATACAAGGCATATTCTCATATCTTTTGTGGATATTTTAATTGGAAATAAGAAGACTGCTTACAACACAAATGGTTATCACAATCTGTACATTAGAGCATCTTAATCAGCAGTTGGCATTAGAATAATCTTTGTGAGATTACTGTAACTGTGTGTGATCCTGGTTTTAAATCACCCAACAAGCCACAAATAAATAAGCATCTGATCTTAGCCATGGAATTAATTCTTCACCAACCAAATAGCCTTCAATTACCACACTCAGGCACCAGGTGTGCACATTCACAGACCTGCCCAAAAACTTCTTCGTTCACAGTGAACGTGAGGTCTAGGATGTCGTGGATATCATTGTCTTTCATCCACTGCAGGCTCTGGTGGAATTCTTCATCAAGGTATTCTAGATCACTCAGGTCACACAGACTAAGATGACAAACAGATGGAAACAAATATGTAGAGATGCTATTAGCAAAACCCCACAGTCATGAGGCAAGGAACTTACAATTAAAGATAAGAACAAGATCAACTAAATGGGCAGTGATTTCTTGAATGTTCTTCATTAAGTTTAGTAACTAAACCAAAAAATTCAGAAATTTGGTATCAAATTAGAAAACTGTGGATATATAAAATGTCTTAGGGGTCACTCAGCCTGGTCATTCCTTTACAGACACAGACCTGGAGGTGCAGAGTGGCTGCTCTCTGCACAGTCATCCACAGTTAATGCCAGATTAGGAACTGGCAGTCGGCTGACAATTTGGATCCAGTATTTTTTTGGCTATATGATACTACCTTAAAATACTGCTCTCCTGATTTGAAATTCTTTATATATTTCTATACTACACTTTCACTTTTAACCTTGTTTTTTGTTTAAAGACTAGATTCTTTAAAAAAAAAAGGCAGATTCTATGTCATATTCACATATATCCCCTTTTTCTTCATGGTTTTTATTTTTTCTGTGATTCTGAAAACAGTAAGCCACAGAATCTCTCTTTATTGCAGAGAGAGGATCCACATGAGGTGGAGTTACTATTACAAGTAACTCGCCCTGTTGTAAGGTGAAAGCAATTGATTTGCTATGGTTGTTTTGAAATTCCACCCCCACCCAATTTCAAGGGTAATTTTGTTTGGTTCAGTCTAAACATTTATCAGGCACCAAGTATGTGCTAGACATCTTAATAGCTACTTGATGAACAGTAGTGCTCTCAGGAGGAGCTAATGGGCTAGTTGCAGAGACAAGCACACAAATATATAAGTTAATAGGAGTTGATAAGTGATAACATAGGGTAGGTAATGCTTATAATTCATGCACTTTTTAAAACTAATGTCATACTTCAATTAAGATAAGGTAGGTACAGGGAGTTGTGGGAGCAAACCCGAGGGACATTTGCTTTGACTTAGAGATTCAGGAAAAGTGTTTTGGAGCAGATGATGCCTAAGTTAAATCTTGCAGGAACTTTCTAGGGAAAAAACTTGCAAGATGTTTAACAGCTAGAGAGGTAAAAAGGAATAAATGAAGGAGGAGGAGGCGAAAAAGAGAAAAAGGAGGAGAGAATAACATGAACAAAATACAAGGCATAGAGAATATAGAATACTCCAAGCATACCAGCTACTACAGAGTTTACCACAAGACAAATTCTAGAGAATGAGGCTAGAAAGGTAGCTGGGAGCAGGCCTTGAGTGATTCAAAACTACTGAAAGATTTTAAGATAGAGCATGGCATGGTCAGAGGTAAGATGTGAGTTATAAATAGCTCCTCTGAAAGTTGCAGTATAAAGGATTATTTAAGAGGGGTAGAGGGTATGGCTATCATTAGAAGGTAGAGACTAATTAAAAGATCACTATAGTTATCTGGCCAAAATAAGATAAGGGTTCTAATTAGGGCAGGGCTATCAAGGGTCAAAAGGAGAAGGTGAATTTGAGAATTAGTTAGAAGACAAACATGTAGAAATTAGTACATGGTTTTATTGTGGGGAGTATAAAAAAGAATATCTAAAATACGGGTGGCACATGAACTCATGTCACAAGCCAACTCTGATTAATTGCCAGTCTTGAGCTGTATAAGTTGAAAAGATTTCTGAGACCATAGTGAGTTCAGTAGAAACTAGCATTGCATGTACTAGCAATGACTTGTGAACTACACCATGGCAACGGAATCAGAGGTGGGGAAGAGTAGAACATGTGCTGTGTATTTGCCATCCTTGTCTAAAGGTGACTTCCAATTTCTGACCACAGTGACCCAAGAACAGTGACACCATTAACTGCCACTGTGCACATGGGAGAAGGTGCATTTTTAGGTCAAGGAAAATTGATGAGGTTACTTTTAACCATGTTGATTTAGAGGTCCCTGTGAGATGTCCAAGTGGAAATATTTGGTGGACTGTTGAGCATGTGAGACTACGCACTTCAAGCGAGATTAAGACTGAGAGAACAGATTTGGGAGTCAGCAGGAGATGGGACAGGTGGAGAAATTTCCCCATGAGAACACATCGAGTGAGAAAAGCAGGGGGCCAACCATGTTAGCTTCAGGAACAATAAGGTTCAAGGCCAAATCAGAGGAAAGGCCCACAAAGGAGACAAAAAAGTAAAAGGAGAAGCAGGACAGTGGAGGAAAAAATGAAGAATAAATGAGGGTGAAGATGGGGGTGGGTCGTCTACAGTGTCAAAAGCAGCAGAATGGTCCAATAAGATAAGGGCTAAAAAGTATTCTTTAAAAGGCTCCACAGGTTATTGGTAGGAAAGAAGTCAGGCTCAAGTGTGTTGAGGATGTGAATTTAAGGTAAGTGTAGATAATCAGTACAGACTACTCTTTCAGGAAGCCTAAAGAAGATGAGAATTAAAGCAATGAAACACAAAGATGCAAAGTGAGCCACTGAGAACCAGAGAGACAGAAAGTGGCCTCTCTTGCCCAGTGCTACAGTTGCAAAGACAATGAAAGAAGGAAGGCAAAAGTCTTCCTACTGACTGCCCTAAGGGCCCACAAGAAATATTTTGTTTGCTTTCATTTGAGGTCTACGGCTTCCATTTTACAGAAAGCAGATACATGGTCTCGGTCTGAGAATGGGCTGGACAGAACCAAGCTATAATTCATTGCTTTCTCATTGTAAGTTTTAGCTATGACCCCATAGACAGCTGCCTTCTCCTGTTCAGCCTTGTAAATGACTACTGATTATATGACAGCAACAGTTAGCTCTACATTTTATAATAATTGCAATCTTTCATCATGATAACAATGAAGAAAAATTTCTTTAATGTTAAATTTTCATCTGCCATCCTAAATTACTGTTTTGCATACAGGGAGATCTTTAGAAAAGCACGTCACTGTCCACCCGACAAACAGAAAATAAAACAAAAACAAAAGAAAGGAGGATGAAAATTTGAACCAAGAGTAAGCAGTTGGAAGTTTGCATAAAGCCAAATATAAAATACATCTTATAAAGGATGGGGGCTATGAGTCACCAAGAACAACCCACAACTATTCTATTAATAATCGGCATTAATACCACAAGAATTCCAGGGCTGTGTCTGAAGTACAATTGTTTTGAAAAAAACATGTGTTGCAACAAATGAGAGTAAGTTATTCAGAATAGAACAAAACTAAGACTTTGGGACTGAGACAGGAATAAAGGGTGAAAAGTAGGAAAAGCACACTATTTGAAATTATATTAGTTTCAGAAATCTGAACAACTATTACATTTAATAACAACAGATTTGAGATAGTGAACAGATAAACAATGACTATGACATCAAATTTATTTTCAATAAAGTAAATACTGCATTTTTACATGCTATTTAATTACACAAGCAATAAATACACTTACATTCTGAGAAGAGCCTTATAAAAGGGCCGTGTGAAGAAGGCATCCAACAAATACTGGTGTATTAGTGCAAGACCAAGGATCCTACCACTGAACCGGAACCTGCGAAGGAAAAGCATGAGATAGCTTAAGCTTCCTGGAGCAGTTTCTAAATGGTTTTACTTGCTTCCTAAAATGCCTTCCAGCTCTAATCATCTAAATTTGCCCAAGATTAATTGCCTACTAGGTCCGTGAGAGTTTGGGTGCACTGTAGGCTGGGTCTTCACTAGGCCAACAATTCATACCTACTTGTTGAAGAAATCTGTTTCACCCTGATACTCAAAGGCACTACTGTCACTCCATGTCCATGACGTCCACTATGTAGCATCCTGCATTGCCAATGTGAACTCCCCAAACCACTTCCAAGATATATTGACAGAATGAGATCACTGGTGTTGGGGAAAATGCTGTCCCCTTCTAGCATATGTACATGAATATTAGCAGGATTTCTCTAATACAAACTCAGTAGCAATTCCCTTCTCAGGAAAAGCCCAATCTCAGGTTAAGAAAGTTCCTGCCCCTATTCTCATTCAAACTCCACTCCTGATGATAATTTTCACCAAGAACTATGCTGATGGGCATTTGGGGGAGTTTCCTTCTGGGACATTCTGTTCTCTAAAATCTCAAGGCTCAATTCTATTCTGAATCATTTTGGAAACTTTATTAAATATATTTGTTATGACTGGATTTACTGCCTTTTAAAAGTACTCAAATTTGTAGCTCTTTGAAAGTCTGATGCCTTCCAAAAGTATAAATCTACACTGAGATTCATACTTTAAGCCTGCAATTTTAGTGTTAGGCAGCCGTTTTAAGATTAATGCCCAGCATGGTGTTTTTCTTTATTTCCACTTATGTTAGCACAACTGTAATAGCCACAGTTAGGAGGACTCTAAATTGTAGCTAAACGGAAGTTAATCTGAAGAATGAGTCCTAAAAGTCAACACCCTCCACCCACCAATATTAATCTCATGACTCAAAGAAGCTTTTTCCATGAGCTCTACTCATGTTCCTTCTTTTTTACTATAAGTGAAAATGGACAAGAACAAGCTAATAGGGGCTATACAAATATTTAAAGTCTATAAATGTAGGGATTTTAAAAAGATATAAGGACATTTGGAAAGAGTTCAATTTGAGATTTTCAGAATAAGTAATCTCCAGATGGGAATCTTAAATCAGTTTTCCTTGAAGATTTTGTGTGAGAATTTAGGAAAGAGGCAACCCCTGGTTACAAACTTCAAATGGCTAATGTGGTGAGTAGCCACTGCTTGTGATTCCCCACTCCTGCCCTTCTACTGTTGTTCCTCTGGGTCACCCCGCCTGACCCGACTGCCACTGGAACATCATCATCGCCTCCGCCAGAGGTCCAGCTGCTCCACACCCCACCCCGTGCCAGCCACTTCCCCATGAGCTGCTCTAGAAACTGCCCAGCCTCAGGCCAGGCCCTTTCTCTCTTCACCCCAGCTCACAGAAGCCCAAAGCTACAGAGAGGAATTTAGGGGTCTCGCCAAGAACCTAATATTATCTGCAACTTTCTTTTAACGGGAAAAACTTTTGAAGGTTTTTTCCAATTCACTTAAATTGATCTTATAGAACACAATCTGTTTGTAGCTTGGAGACTGCCTGTGTATTTAAATTTGACCTCAAACACGAGTCAAATGAGGTATTTCACTGGAAATATGATTTTGCCCCAAAGGAAAAAAACTGTTAAAAGAAATGTAGATTCCTATAAAAAAACCTAATATCACAGAATATCAACTGAAGAAAAGTGTTGGGGAAAAAGTACTTACCATTCATGGTGATTGTCTACAAAAGCAGACATGGGACTTATTTGTACTGTGTATGTGTCATTGGCTGAATATTCAAATAAGCCATAATATGGGTTGAAGAGTTCTCTGGATACCAGGAAGAAAAACTCTCTGGAAGGTCCACTGTAATCCAGCCTATAAAAAAATCCACAAAAAGAATCATCAGTTATTTTTATTTCTAGATATTGGGTACATTTTCTCCAGCACTCAACTTCCTATAGAATGCTCATTACAAGTCTAATTATCCACACATCAGAGCTATCCAAAACAAATTGAATGATCACAGTTCCTGATCTCATCATATCTTGACACAGAATGGTAAAATAAACATTTACATGGAGCATATCCAAAACTAGGCTACATAACAGATAATGCATAAAATAGGCAATATGCCAATAATTTGATTGTGTAAATATATAAAAAAAGGTAAATCTTTTAAATGTTGGGAGCAAGGTTACAGGGAAAGGGAATACAACAGGGAAGCTTAATTTAAAGCAGGGTAAAACCAGAGGGAAGCAGCTACGTACACTTACAGGACATAGAGTCCTCGTGGATGTCTGAGACATTTTTAAATGGGAGAAGAAAGAAACTTCTGTAAACTGGAGAGAGGATATTACAGATACAAGGCTCTCTAGGGAGGTCAGAGACCAAAAATGGAATGATAAGGTGTAAGTAAAAACTTTAAATTACAAAACACCAAGGAAAACTACAAACAAGAAAAATGAGGGTGCCTAAAGCTTCCCAAAGAAGGTATTTAGAGAAGAGGCTGAAACTCTACCACCTGAACTGCAGAATAAATTCTGCTTTACTTATGAGGACATCAGGGTCAAAGTGAAGTATAAGAAAATATTGCGTTAGGTTTGAGGAATGACAAGTGGCCAAAAATTCTGAGAGCAAAAAATGCAATAGAGTTTGCAATAAAGCTAAATTTATAATGCTAAATTTATAATTAAAAATATAAAGTACATCTACCCTATGGTAAAATGTATACACACGGCTACAAAGACAGGGAGGAAGACTATAGGGGGAATGAAACCAATTGAGAAGTTGCACTGATGGAATTTTAGAAGATTTTTATTGTTGTTTATTCTATTTTTTTTCTCTTTTTGAATTCTTCTATGGGCATTACTGCATTTTTTTCAAATGAAAAAGAAATCTGAGTCTTGTTTAGTGATGAGATTATGAGATGGAGAAAAGGATCCTATTATAGGCAAAAGTAGTTGGGATACTAGTAATATGTCTTATTTGAGAGTTTAATAGAATTTACATAGAACAGACTTCAAGTATTTACATACTACTTCCCAATTTTTATCATATCGGAATATATGTGTATTATTATTTACATCATATTTTTCATTAAATCAACTTTAAATTTATTTGCTTTTTCGACGTAACCTTGTCTTACACAATATTTATGAAGTTTTGATGTGCTAGCTCTATTTTTCCAATACACATTAAAACATATGTGTAAAATAAAAGTAGGTCTTCATGGCAGCTAAGATTGCTTCACAGGCCACCAGTGGTATCAGTATCCTCGTACCCATGCTGCACTGACAGGAAAGCTATGTGTGAAGAAAAATGCAAACAGCAGACTTCTGGGGCCAAAGAAGCCCTAGGCGACAGGACAGATCTGCCCT
Organism: Cheirogaleus medius; assembly: GCA_008086735.1. Classification (NCBI taxonomy): domain Eukaryota; kingdom Metazoa; phylum Chordata; class Mammalia; order Primates; family Cheirogaleidae; genus Cheirogaleus; species Cheirogaleus medius. The sequence goes on from VBSM01001562.1 coordinate 37,897,903, forward strand.
CTGGGGCTGCCGAATATAACATGCTAATTGGTAGCCCCCAGATTGGTGGGACTACCCTCAGGTTACCCTGAGGACTCCCAGTCCTCTGGATGCCTTGCTGGTGCAGAGATGCACAGACTAGCTACCCCTCCTTGTGCGGGACAAGGCAGCCTGCTGTGGCTTCCTCCCACTGACCAACTTCTGGCCTCTGATGCCACTGAGAACAGGCAGAATACTCCTTTCACTTGAATGTCCTTTACATCAGAGTCTTGCTTTCAACAAATATTTGCGTGCCAGTTATGTTTTGGGTACTGATCTAGATCTTAACAATATAAAACTTTTTGAAAAGTCATTTTCTATAGGAACTCTAAGTTTAGCAGTTCCCGTAACTCTGGTCTCTGCCCTCTCCTGCCCCGTCCCCACTCCTGAGTATGACTGCGTCCTTCAACCTTCTCTTGGGGCAGGGGTGGGAATTCCCTCGCCACACTGGTGGCATTTAAGACTGATGGCCACACTTGAGGTGTAGTCTTGTCAGCACAGAGCTTAGAAAGTCCTGGGCACTTTTCTCCACTAACGCAGGCTGAGATTGCCCTGTTTTTTGGGGCAGCCACTTTGTTGACTCACAATGAATCAGTCATCAGCTAAAGCCCTAAATCTTTCTCTATGCTGCTTTAACCCAGGACTCCCCCATCCTGTCTGCATGTAGCTGTACCTTTTAAAAATCTATTAAATTACACTTTGTGAGACTTGATCCCCTGTGGCTTTCCAGAAACAGAGAATGCCGGTGGTTGAAGGCATCTTATTAACAGAAGTCATTGTGTCCAATCCCCTCCTTTTACAGAGGAGAAGATCGAGGCTGAAGGAAACCCCTGACTTGCATCAGATGAAAGCTGCAGTGGGAAAACCGGGCTCTGAAGTCTTGGGGCAGGGTCCAGACTCCAAGTGTGATGCTTGTAACTCCTCACAGCCTCCCCTTTAGTAAATTGTAAATGTTCCTTAAGACCAAAAACGTACTGCTTATACAGCAGGAGTAAGCAAACTATACCCTGTAGGCCAAATCTTCCCCACCCTCTGGTTTTGCAGATAAAGTGTTATTGGAACACAACCGTGCCCATTTATGTGTTGTCTGTGGCTGCTTTCCTGCTATAAGGGAAGGGTTGAGTAGGTACTCCAGAGAATGCATGGCTGGCAAAGCCTAAAATACTTACTAACTGGCCCTTTACAGAAAAATTTTGCCAGCCCCTGTTATAGGAGAAAGAAAATAGAAGGGAAATGCTACTTTATTAAAATATCTAGCTCACTACAAATCTTCTTCTTTAGTGACGATCTCCTCAAGGAAATATAAAATCGCTACAACATCCTAGGGTATACGCAACCTCAAGGATTGGTCACAACTACCAAGTGTGAGACACCTAGTGAGCTCTGCTCTGCCACAGTCACTGCTCTGTGGGGCTCTCAGACACACTCAAAGCACGTGATAGACCAGGGCCACAGACAGCTGAAGCATCAGGCAAATACGTCATAAGTCAGTTTTCTTACGAAGAGACAACTAGTATAAGTAAAATGGGATTTTAGCTGCTTACAATTAAATTGTGGCATTCAATTAGAAATAGCAGGTTTTCTTTAAGCTTTAACTTTGAGTGTTTCACCGGAGTGCACTATGATTATCTGTTCCTGTGTCTGCCTCCCCTATACACACGTGCTCAACTGTAACCACACCGAGGGCAGGGACTATGTCTTACTGGTTTTTGTATCCCAAGTGCCTAGTCTTATACACAGTAGGGGCTCAATTTATATTGTTGAATCAATAAGTGGAACTCTCTGACAATCTCTAAAGGAAATCACCACTATTGACATTACGATTTGGCATCTAGCACGGTGAATAAATTTGCACAAGTTTGTCTTCGAGTGGTATATTGATTCAATGACATGAATGGATTATGCCAATCCCTAAAAGACAACGCAATTTGAAAACATTGTCAGAAATCACACACATATTAATAAATCATGCTTACAAAGTTTGGTGTATAATATCTTTTCATATGGTAAAGTTTGTTAAAACAACAAAGCTGAACTCATTCATTGGTTCCTTTTTTAAAATGATAATAGCTGAATCTGGCTGAAGATAAAATGAATGTTCCCTGAGGAGTTAAAACTAAAAAGTAAAACTCTTTTTCCCAAGAGAAACAAAGCTAATAGTTCCTCTAGGAGGAAATGTGTCTTCCACTGGTCAGGTTTTGATCAGCTGCTTTTTAACTCTAGAGGCACTGACGGAGTCACTCCAAAGCCGAGACAGTCTTTAAACTTTGAGTTGATTATAATCCAAAATTTAGAACTTCCTGAGAGTGGGTTGTAGATTACAATTTATGTATAAGTCTACTAATTCAATAAAACATGTCACAGCAGGGTACATCATGCATGTGCTTCCTGTAATGTTTTAGCAACCTCTTCATATAAATAGTTAATATGACTCATATCACAGGGATCGTTTGTTACATTCTTGTTTTGCCAGTTAGGTTGGTTCCACAGCTAAAAGCTTGGCAGGGAAATATAGAAACTGTGGACAACGGGTGTGTAGCCACACAACAGCTGCATCTGAGGGCATTTCTGAATAAGCACAGATGTCTGTAGGGTGGCCGTGTAGCTTGGAGCCCCAAGTGCTGACAAAACATTTTAAACATCATCACATTGCTAGGCTGGCACACCACCCAAGTTGTTAGTGGCACCCAATATTTGCTAAAGTAATGGACTTTATTTTCTCAGTCTTTATTTTCAACTAAGAAGTACTGAAAACAAAATAGTTCAACAGAGGTAGACTAAATGGCCTTGGGAGGTCACACCATCATTTCCTACAAGTTTGTTCAGGCACACATGGCCTATGTACCTTCTGATTCACTCTGGGATATTTATGGCAGCAAGGCATTAGTTCTTGAACCACTTAAGAAGGCCTGGAAGGTGAGTAAGGCATTGTGATGTGATAAACAAAGTTTTACCTGGTGATCCCAAACCAAAGCCTAGACACAGAAGTGCCTTTCCTTAGCAAGATTTGGGTCTATTTAGGTCATCCTGAAAATGTCTCTTTTTGGAAGAAGACAAGTAGCACCATAAAGTTTACCTTGAAGCTTTACAGATTTCTGAGAAATGAACGAACAAGCTCAGGAAGCCACACAGTTTCTGATGAGGATCTGACCAGTCATATGTAAGAACTGTTGGTTCTTTTATAAGCAGAAACTGAAGAAAACTGTTTAGGATCTTATCCTAAACAGTGCTTTCATTGGCTTGTCTCAGGAGAGAGATTACAGAAAGAGCTCAACGGAAAGATATTACAGAAAGTTCTTAAAACTGCAAACTAAAACTGCACTCACCTCCTCCCTAGTGTGGCTTTGCAAGACAGATAATTGACGTCATATTGATGGCACCTCACACATAATGAACTCATTCTTTCTTAAAGGAAGGTGCCTTTCACAGGGTTGGCCATGGAGGAAAAAGAGGTGGAGCAATCACAGTGTAAACATCCTCTCTTTATCCAGCCCATTATTTCTGTACTGTTTTGGGTACTAAGAAGTTAGTGGCCCCATGCCTTATCAGAACACAATAGTCTAATTTAGCTGACTTCTGACATCACATACATTTTGGTTGCTAGAACTTTTAATTCAAAAGAAAATAATGTGCAGGAGAATATGTAGCATAATAATAAAGTTGGAGATTATATAGAACAATATGCTGGAGACTGTGTAGTGTTTCACTGGCCTCGTCCCTATAGAAGCAACTTCTAGGCAATTGCGTGCAATTTCTCACCACATTCAGTCAAGATGACTCAGTTTCTAGCCACTCCGCCACTGCTGACCTCCCCTCCCTGAAACTTTGCTAGGGCAGATAACCAAATTAAATTGGGTAGAAATTTTAATGACTAGAACAAAACCCCCAGCTCTAACAAACTTACATCACTAATCACAAGATAGTGCTTAGTAACTATCTACTTTTTGAAAAAAGCCAAAGCACACACAAAATATTATTTTAAGGAGAAATAATAGTTCATTGTCAACTAACATATTTGCATTAATAGGCTCTAGGATTATTTTTGTATTTTTAAATTGAATATAGACATCCTTAGTATTCTGGGATTAATTTTATCTCACATGGAATTTGTAGCCATCCTACAAATTTTTGACTATAAATGTTTTCATCATTTCTCTGGACGCAACTTTTCTATTTCAGGAACAATCTATATATCATGTTTCAGACCTATGCAAAGAAACAGCTTAAAGTAAAGCTTAAGTCTCTCTGTGAATCTGCTAATTCACACCTTTTTGGAGGGCAGGTAGATGTGTTATTCTTAAAAATGAATCCCTTTTTCTTTATGCCTTAGCTAATCTACTGTAAATAAAGACTCTGATCATGACAGGTAGAAAATATAATCATCTGGGTGGTATCAATAAGAATAGCAAAGTATTATTCCCTCATAGATAAAACATGAACAATGCAAAATAATACTCTAGACATACAGAAGCCCCTACTTAATTGGGCTTTCCACAGAATTAACTCTAACCATACACTTATTACTCATCTGAGCTCAAGTACAAACGGAGGTACACACAGACCAAAATTTACTCGGGTGGCAGTCACTCATCAGACAACAGGAGATAAGAAAAGTCGTTCAAGGAAACATTTCCAGTCTTCCCAAATCCTGACTATATGCTTTCTTTAGATAAAATTTTTATTTTAGAATAGTTTTGATTTATAGATAAGTTATAAAGATAGAACAGAGAGTTCTTGTATACCCCACACACAGTTTCCCTCTTATTAACATCTTACATTAGCAGTACATTTGTTATAATTAATAAACCAGTACCGATACATTATTATTAACTGAAATCCATACTTTACCCAGATTTCCTTATTTTTCCTAATGTCCCCTTTCTGTTTCATGATCCTATCCAGGAAATCATATGACAGTTCATTGTCATGTCTCCTCTTAGCTGTGACAGTTTCTCAGACTCCTCTAGTTTTTGATGATCTTGACAGTTTTAAAGAGTATTGTTAAGGTGTGTTGTACGATGTCCCTCATTTGGGATTTGTCTGATGTTTTTCTCATGGTTGGACTGGGGTTATGGGTTTGGGAGGAAGACCACAGAGGTAAAGTGCCATTTTTATCACATCATCTCAAGGGTACATATTATCAACATGACTTAGTTGTTATTAATGTTAACCTTGGTCATCTGACTGAGACAGTGTTTGTCACGTTTCTCCACTGTAAAGTTTCTTCTTGTCCCCCTTTTCTATACTGTATTATTTGGAACAAAGTCACTATGTACAACATACACTTAAGGAGTAGGGAGTTATGCTGAATTATTTGGAAATATTATACATAGGAGATTTTTCTATTCTCTTCCATTTATTTATTTATTCAATCATGTAATTATATCGGTATGGCTATTTATTTTATACTTTGGGTTATCATCCAATACTACTTTATTTATTTCGTTGCTCAAATTATTTCAGCTTTGGCCACTGGGAACTCTTTCAGTTGGCTCCTATGTCCCTTTAATGTACCCCCATGACTGTGGGCCTTTTGATGACTTTCTTACTTTCTGGCAGGTACTACAAGATGCTTCAAGGCTCTGTCTTGTATATTTCCTGCCCAGGTCCTAGAATCAGCCATTTCTCCAAAAAAAAAACCCTAGTTCTTTTTATTAAAGAATAATATTAGAAACCAAGATCTGGGCACCAGACATATATGTTTTTAAATACATATAACTAGACCTAGACATGAAGAACTTGCAAAATGATACATTTTGAGGGTGTTAAAACTGGTGAAGGGAAAGTAACAGAAAAATTCCAGCTCCATTTTTATAGTTTAATGGAAAAATTGGGGTAGCTTTCACTTTGGGTATTTACTATAATCCAGAAAGAAATGTTATGATCTTTTATTTTCACGTGACAGAGTCAATGTGTTTCAGGAGGTGGCAAAGGCTGAAAGAGCTCCTTATTTTTATGTTGTTTTCAGGCTTCTATTTTTTCAGCAAGAGTATTGCTTTAGCCTCTCAAAAACAATATATATATATTCTCTATGGCTCAATAGCATAATAAAGTCTCTATCTAACAAACTATAAGTGTGAAATTGACTTGGTAAAGCCACAAGTCCAGAAATCCACTTCGATAAGCCATATGTAGAGGGAGCACATTAAGAGATTGTCCCTGATAAAGGGAGGTCACACCTCAAAACATCCTCTCCCTTATTTTCCCTCTGAGGTCACAGGAAAGAGACAGGTGGTGGAGGCAGGAAGCATTTGGACATCAGTGGCAATCAAATACAGAGGTATCAAGCCCCACTTGGCCTGGGCGTCCTCCTATAGGAACTGACATCATCAGTCCAAATCACAGGGAAACCACTTTAAGATTATCAAGCATGATAAGTATCTGTTCTACCCAAACTTAAGTACCAGTGCTTCCAAAGACTCTTCCCTACATCTCTGAGATCCCCCAAAATTGTGATCTAACAACAAAGAGAGGCAGCTGGAGTTCTGGGGGAAGAAAAGTATTCTCATCCAAACTAGACTGATCATGTAAGGAAATAGCTGGAATCCCAGGCATACCTGTGATTAGGCTAACAACATTAGTGTTCATTTTCAATTGTGCACCTGCATCTTTAAACCAACTAACACAGGCTAGAAGTTTGCTTGTGCATAACAACAATGAAAGGCTTGAGTCTCAAGCAAGCTTCTGTCCAAACTTCGTCATCTTCTCATAAAATATTTTACTTTAATCTAGGCATAGTTGGGAGATTATATGTGACAAGAGCAGAAGTTATCAGTCACTAGCTGGAATGGTATAAAGGTCCAGGGGTAGGAAAAAAATTGAGATACACTAGAGTTTATGAGTTTTGCTTACATCCCAGTGCTGGTCCAAGAGTACCGAATGAAAGACAAAGGCCTGGGTTCAAACCCTGATTTTCTATTCCCTTGCTCCATCAGCACAGGCAAGTTATTGTACACACACTGGTGTCTGTTTCATCAGTCATATACTGAATACTGATTTGGATATTACTACTATGATTCCATCATCTAACGTACTTTATTCCTGGGCATCCTGAGAGGGGTACCCTTAAAATGATTCAAATCAGCAGCGTCAAGGAGAACACAACCAGAGTTTAGACAACAGTATGGTATTTTTAAAATTCCCTCTAGTGGCCGCTGGCTTATATGTAAGGTGCTGAGACCCAAACCCAGACCTGAAATGAGGAAAGAGAAAGGGGACCAGGAGGGATGAGAACCGTCATGTTCTAAGTGATGTAAAACAACTGTTGCGTCCATTCGGGTGCAGCAGACACTGTGTAGGAGTCTTCACCCTTCAATTTCCTAACCCTTATCTGGCTGAGCACACTCATGGCTGAGTCATAGGAGGCCGAACTTGTTTGCTTACAGTAGGTAGCTGTATTGGTAGGCGTGCCGCCCTCCAAGGGATGAGAAAATCTGAAGGCAGATAAATAAGGACCAAGGCCCGAGTTATTACTGCGGAGGTTTCCTGGAGGAACAGCAGGATTCGAATTCGTGTTTCTCAAATTGAGCTTATTTAACCGGTGAAACGCGTTCTACTTAGCACTCCAGGGCAGAAAACAAGATCGTAGATGTTCAAATGCAATTTCTCATTTTTTTCCCCCCGAACCCTACTTTTTCCCTTTAAGAGAAAGAGAGATGCAGAGAGTAGAAACCAAACCAGACTTCTGCTCTTAAAAATGACCTATAGCTATAAGGTTTTACCAAAGAATTTCTATGTCAAATGATTTAAAAACCAGAGGAAGCCTTAAAAAAAAAAAAAAAAAAGCCAAAGGTTTAAGCGTATGAGAACAGAGTTTCCTGCCAGAAGGATTTCCTGTTTTAGGCAACCACAGCAATGTGGAGAAACATCCGCCCTGTGGCCGCAGCGGAGCACTTCTCTGTTCTACTCACCCTTCCTCCCCAACGAAGGTGACATATAGCTTGTTTCTCTGCAGATCTTTTCTGGAGTAGCCCATAATCTGATTAAAAGCATCTTCTAGTAAGTGATCTCTTCGGATAATTAACCTGTCCATAAAGAGACGATGTGAAAAATACAGATTATTTTCTGATCCTTACTTTTTAGAATTTCGTACTTGCCATTTGATTTCCATTTACCACAAATAACTAGGTGAGAAGCAGCAGAGTTACTTAATATCACTGCTGTCTGCAATAAAGTACACGTTTCTCTTTAACTCTTACTAGCATTAGCAAAAGTTACATAAGAAAATCATTGGTAGACAGAGCACCCCCATCTATGACCTGTAAAAACAACTGCAGAATCCTTTCTGAATGTTCAAATCAATTTATCCAAGAAGGAAAATGATCATAAAACCACACACATGCACACATACACAACTTTTGTTTAGTAAAGCAAGAACATGAGGTAATAATGTTTTAAGCTTCAATGTACCTAGATAAGGAATTCAATTATTAAGTGCCCAGAGAGACAACTTTGAGAACCAGGAAAAAAAAAAATTCCCAGTGGCTTCCAAATCAGAGGAGTTTACAATTGTGCTTAATTTTTTAAAGTAATTTCATTTTTTAAATTAAGTGAATCTTGATATTCCCTAAGGGACAGATACAAATGAATGACGCTTGTGGCTGGTTAATCTACTTGTGATGATGACAACTAAAGTCATTCTTCCACAGATATCAGTGTTCCCTTAATGTCAATGGCAATGAACAGGGAGATAACAAAGAGGCCAGTGCATGACAGCTGGATCATCCAGACCTTCAAAAGTCAAGTGCGAGTAAAGTAAAGCTCAGAGAGGTATGGTGCTTGGGGCAGGCTGATTTTTGACAGCGATGAAAGTGGAATTTAACTGAGCAAGCCCTTTTGTGCACGGGGCAGTGAGCCATGGGGCTGCTGTTGGGCTGGCCCCTGGACCCTCTCTCTGGGTCACAGTGGTGCGTCAGTAGAGATCTTGCCTCCTTTGTCCTCTCTTAGTGGCAGAATGATCTCTAGTGGGGACACAGAATGGGGTAAAGGTGGGGAGAAGAGAAGGATGTTGCCCTAAGTAGGGAGTGAAAACCCTACATTCAAAGAATCAATAGAGTCAAGCACTATTCCCACACTTAGGTCAGCTCAGAAGACAGGGACTCGCAGTATAGGACATTGTGGTAGCTTTATATCTAATGAATATACTACATGCCAACAAAGTGGTGCTTTTAAGAAGAAAAAAATAAATCAGCTCTTTATTGTGCATATATTTTTCCATGGAAAGTGGCAGTGTCTTCATTGTTTGTTTTCAAACCTTAAGCTTAAATCGTGCTTAATTCCAGAATGATGTTTTAGATGACACTAGCCTGAAACAAAGGCTAGTCATCCCAAGTCACAAACAACTTCCTAAATTCCCAACCACATCCCATCCTTTCACCACCTATAAGTCACATGGTTGGTAGCACTTTGACTTACTTTAATTTCCCTGGGCCTTGTCCATATCCTTTAGTCTCTAACTTCCTGTAAAAGTTCCTTAGTTTGGCTTCAAAATCTCGCTTGTAAGGGGCTGGAGCCCTGGCATTGGCACGCTGAGTACCTACGGAAAACCACAAAGAGGACAATCTGGATTTGTGTGTTGTCCTAATGTTCATCACATCACCATGAAAAAATACTCTCACAGGTAACAAGGAAAGGAGGCAGTACTTTTAGCTTCTGGATTTTTCATCTCTCCAAGTTGAAGGATGCAACAAACCTTAACCAAAGTCTTAAGAGATACCTTCTTTGTGGCATTTTGGTTGAGAATAAAAATCCTGTTTGAATAGTTACAGTGGTGCCCATGTGTTTCTCAAATATGTTCCCATTTTCACTCCAAACTAAGATGAGTCAAACAGAATTACTCATGTCTAATGGTAACTGTTTGGGATGGAATGTCTTTGCTTGCTGCTGAAATGATATCATGGCAATCAAACAGGAAGTTACAATGTGAAAGTATGTGCTACATAAGGCAAGAATGGTGAGTTTTTATCATTTACTCTAAATTCTTCACCAAAAACCCCCCACAAAACTCCTTCAGATCATATCATCACGAAGAATGACTTTAGATACACAATTATATGTATTTCATATTGCACGGTAAAATAATCTTAATATAAAAACTGAATTCAGACATAATTGCCAAAGGCACATACCTCCTGGTTGTATAAAAAGTAAATAATGCTAACATTTATTACATTCTTAACATGTGCCAAGTACTATGAATACCTACAGATTATCTAAATATATTTTATATGTCATTCAATGGCAAATATCATGAACAAAATGTAAAAGTAACATAGTTTGTACTTGTTTCCATAGAAAACTCTGGCTTGGTGTTACAAGGTGACTAAGCAACAAGGCAGGATATAAAACGGATGATGAATATGAGAATCAGACACAGAGCCATGACAAAAACACTGGATATTTCCACTAAATATTTCCAACCTCAATGAAAGAAACCAGAAAGCAAAAATTGTGAAGTCTGGTTCATCACATACTATGTAAGTTCATTAAAAGTTTCTTGAGCAAATGAATCAACTAAATGGTTATTATTTGTCACTAATGCTGTGTTAGGTTTAGCATGAGATGCCCTAAATGAACAAGGCGGGGTTGCTGGAGTAGACATCTTAGGTGGGGGGACAGAAATAAAACATCAAACAATTAGAGAATAACTAAGTCCTACACTAGATGGTATACAGACTAGAGCACCGATGGAACACAGCTATAGCCCTGGACTGTACCCAGCCCTACAGATCCATTTTGTTTGTCCCTCAATCTTTTTGGAAGAGTTTAAATTAATTGTCAACATCTGAAAATTAGGAGATTTCAAGTAAAAAAAACCCCGACTTTTCTCTTGAAAATTATTTGGGAAGTCTTGCAATAACAACCTTGCATTTCCTTGGAGATATAGTGGGCAGCTGCAGCCACTCTGTTAGATGAGGCATGTGATCACCACTCTGTCATAGCCACTCAGTGACACCAGCTGCGTGCCCCCCCCCCCCGTGGCATTTGCATTTGAGATCAGTGTCATAGAAAAGTAATAGTAATGTTACAGAAAAGGAATGAGTAGAAGCAGAGATCAAAATGGAAAAGAATTTAGGGAGGAGGCTTATTGGAACCAAAACCTTATAAACAGAGGAGAATTTGTATTTTATATTGGGCACAGCAGCAAGGGCTGCAATATGTATTGCATGTGTGTTCAGAAGACACTGAGGGGACCCTAGTAACCTAAAGGGGAGGGGAATGGCTGAGGAGTAAACGAGAAATTTAATCGAATCAGAAGGTTTGGAACCAAATTATGAGAGGAATTTAAAAAATCCAGCAGAGGAGTTTGGGTATGATGCAGCCAACAGGGGGAAGCCTTTATAGGTTCTTGAGCAAGGGTATGACATCCAAGTGGTGTTTTATTTAAGAAATTATTTTCAGAGTGTGTTGAGTGAATTAAGGGTGGCCAGAGAAAAGAGCCCTAGTTATGAGTTGCTGCAGCAATCGAGGCCTAAGGGGATAGGCCCAGACTGGAGTGGGTGACTCAGAGAAACATTTACAACATGAAATAAGCATGGGGAACAGAGCAGATAAGTACGGAAGAGGAACGGGAAGTGTTGATAATAAATATAAAGTTTTTTGTAATAATAATAATAACAGCTATCATTTGTTAAATGCCTGCTGTATGTTAGGAACAATGCACTTTGCATAGGGGATCTTGCGAAATCCTCACAAGTCTCTGAAGCAGGTATCATTATAACCATCATCACCACTTTGCAACTAAGGAAAACAAAGATGCAGTTTCCTGCCGAAGTCATATGCCAGTGACAGTAGATTTGGGATTTGAGCCAGACCTGTTAGATGCTATAAGTAGTTGGAAAATGATACTGGTGGACGGGGCATGTGAAGCTTTATACACATTGAGTTGGAGATGGCAGCTAGCCAGGTGGATACGCTCTAGCAATGCTTGAAAATACAGTTCTTGAGGTGGGGTGAGAGATCAGGGCCACAAGCGTGGATTAAATGAGTTAGTGTGCGTACAGCACTTGTGCGGTGCCTGTTGCTTAAGAAGCCCCATATAAGTGTTAGCTCTTGTTATCTGCATAGAGGTGAATACTAAAGACATGGGGAAATGTGATGGGGTTTTAGGAATGAATTTGGACAAAATTTGTACGATAATCTGTCTAGAGATCTATTTGCATAGTTATGAATCTCTTACCCAAAGAGCTAAGAGTTATGTGATAAAGAAAACAAATAAACTTGACCTTAAAAGGTATGGAAGGCAGAAGAGACTGCTAGGCAGCGGTTCTCAATCTTGACTGCACCTTAGAATCACTTAGGAAGCTTTTAAAAACCCCAACGTTCAGGCCACACCCAAGATCCACTACATCAGAATCTATAAGGGTGAGACTCAGGCATGAGTATTTTATACAGCTCTCCAGATGATTCCAATGTGCAGCCATGGTGGAGAACCACTATTACCTTACAGAAAAGTCAAATATAACCAACACAACACGTGGGCAGCATCCAGGCATTAACACAGGGCAATTGCTTCCTGTGTATTTGAAAGGCATCGTCTGTAACACGAAGGAACATGATCTCCACGAGCATAGGCTACTCTCCTAGTTGGATGACGAACACGACAGTGCAGTGCAAGTCCACTCAGAGGTGGTACAGTAAAGTTGTCAGTGCTCCAGTCTGAGAAACTGCAGACTAGTAAAGCCAGACAGTGCAGTGAGTCAGCCTTCCTGAGCACAATCATTGATAGGGAAGAGGAAAATGAAGAACAAAAGACTGAATGAAAATCTTCAAGAGTCAAAAGAAACATGATTATTTAAGAGTTGATTACTTTAAAAAACAGCACATACTGTATAGTATTGCTGTATAATTTGAGATGCTTAAAAGGATGTGGGAAACGCCACAATGCATTCCATCAATGTCAATACAAACACAATAAAAATTAGCTCTGACTCCGTTTACACTCTAGGCAAAGAGATTTAATTACAAAGACTCTGGAGACAGCAACTGTTAAATGTAAAAATTCTTTTGCTAGTAGTTCTATTATGAAAAAAACCATTTACATATTACTTCATCATTTTAAAATTACAGTAAATTTTGCTGTTGGCCTTTGTCAAATTCTTAATACAACTCAGGTATAAGTTCCAAGAAATTCCAGAGCAGGAACGATGTTACTTCCACCTTGGAAATAAAAAAGTTCTTGGAAGATTGAGCTAACGGAATGGGAGCCACAAGTGCAAGTGAAGTTCTAGGATATAATACTTTTACAGAAAGAGTAATTTTATGGTTTTTCAGTCCTAAAAAAGAAAATCAGAAATAAAAAGTCAATGTCACCTTAATAAATGATCAAATGAAAGGTTAACTTTATGGATAGTTAGCAATATGCTAATTATTTGCAGGAAAAATTTCAGTAACAGATATTATATTTTTTCTTTGTCATTGCTAGACAGACCTAAAGAACTTCTATATAGTGTTACCCTATTTTCATATACTGTTACAAAATTGCATAATCATATACAAACTAAAGACTGCCTGACTAAATATTTCAGATGACACTAGAAGTAGCTTGGCATCAAACTCCTGAGCAGTTTGAGTCTTTTTCAATGCTGTGTGTGCAGCCTGGAACCCGGATTGCTCTGATGACTGGCATTCACTCTGCGTTAGACAGGGCTTGGAGCTTAGCCTAATCCAGCATGGCTCCAGGCCTCTGTCCTGGGATGGCTCAGAATCCCACTTCTTTCCTGATTCACTTTCAAAACATCTCTATGACGTTAAAAAAAAGATCTCCTATTAGTAAATGAGAACAAAATATTGAACATTATAATAATTTTTGGAAGGTTCTATCTTCAGGAACACAGCTCAACACTGGAACTTAAGAAGAAAACATCTCCAAAATAGCTGGCACAAAGCACAAGCACTGAAGTCTGTGCATGTTTGCTTCATTCTCTAAGAGTAGTACAGGCTCTCAGGTCAGTTTTTGAGCTCGCTGATGCTCATGTATATATCATTTATGGAAAACACCAAGTGATGCTCTGATTTCTCAAACCTTGACAAAGGTATTGGCAAAGAAGCAACTTACCAAAAAGAGAAAGCTGAAGCGTCTGCCAATGGCGGTCATCTTCTGACAGCACTAGGGGTGAGGACACGGGAGACTAACAACAGCAACAAATAAAACCTCTATACTATGATAGGGACAGTATCTGGGGCTTTCCTTCAGTCTCTGGAATTACAACTCTACCCACCCGGGGAGCATCCTTCATTTGTGCTATTTGGTTCCCAGATCATCTTTGTAGTGCTGAGCCAAGGGAAGGGATAGAATACTTTTTTAAAAAACAAGTATAAAGCTACTTCAGGGATTGTAGGAAAGATGGGGAAAGGAGAGCGAGAGAAAGAGAGAAACAGAGAGGAAGAGAGAGGGAGGGAGGAGAGAAGGGAGAGAGAAGGGGAGGAGAGAAGAGAGAATGTTTGTGAAAAGAGTAGGAGATGAGATAAACAGATGCGAAGGCTTTACAGGAAGAGACAGAAGAAAAGATCCCTAAGGAGTCCACTGTGTGTTGGGAGAAATAATTCCCTCTCACAGCCTGTCCCCTCAAGACAACCTTCAGCAAAGACCCACAAGGCTCTTCTATGCTCTCTGAGTGTGTTTTACTTCTGTTGAGTGTGACTTCATGTTGGTACTAGCTTCCAGGGAGTCCAGTTGTAGTCAAGTAACAACTGCTCTGCATCATAATTCCTCAGCACAACAATCCCCCAAACCATGAGATATCCTAATGTGCTGTGTATAGGAAAGCAAGGAGAAATATAATGGAGTTTCAGCAAATAGTGGGTTAAACAAATGCTCATGCAATTAAAGTCACGCAGTTAAAGCTGTGGTTAACCTGGAAAATTCACATAAGAGAGCACATCACCAATAATATTAGACAAATTAGGTGTCATTGCATTTAAATTCCTAGAAATGTGCAGCTTAAATAAACTTCTGGGTTCCATATTTGGCATAATAAACCATATGGTGTTTGGAAAGATCTTTTCCTTCTGGCATCGCTGAGGTTGGGATTGGCATTATAACGGTCCTAGAAAAACAAACCTTCACATTCCACAATTTTGACAAATTTTAGGTGAGCACTCGAACAGCTGCAAAACGCAGTGAGTCAAAGTTTCCAAAGCCCCTTTCTCTCTGTACTTGAAAAGACATGTAAATGTGCTTGGAATGAGGAAAAGTGTGGAAAGTTTACCAGGTTCTTAGGCATTCTGAAGGAAGATCATTAAAATTTATTATTGTCGTAATTTTCACGATGTTATTCTCACACCACTAAGAGGGGTGAAATTCTAGCCACAAGGAGGAGGATCAGATCACTTTTAAAAATCTGTTTGAAATGCTGCTTTCACAAAACCGTCAGGAATACTGGTAGAAGGAGAAGCTATTTTATACAAAGAAATGGAAGATTCCTCCATGGGGGAAATGAGGATATCTAGTCCTGCCCTTGGCTCATGTGGAACTAGTTACAGTTACTTCCACTGATATCAGGCCGAACATCCCAATTTCAAGATCAAACAAAGCCCACTGAAAGAGAGTAGGCCAAAAATATGGAGATCATTCTTCCTGAAAATTAAAACCACCACAAACACTGCTAGCAATTTAGATATATTTGGGTTACACATGTCTTTGGAAAATGTTTAACTCTAAATCTAAGTTTCCAGATACATTTTTTTTTATTGCCACCAAGGATTACTCATGTGCATTTGTGATGCTAAATGAAGAAGCGCGTTTTGTCAATATTTAGAATGCTCATATAGTCTCCAAGAATGTTCAGCCGTCTTCAAGAGCACGCCTTTGCAGGGTGCCAAAGAGACAGAATTGGTGATCTCCCTTTCCTCGGGGAGGGTGAGCCACAGAAAAGGCCTGGAAAGAAGAGCCTAGACTGGCACAAGCAATAATCCACATGGCTCCATTTCCTTATCCATAAACATCAGGTAAAGGACAATCCATTTTAAACTTCAGCACAGGTTTTACCAAGATAAAGACCAGTCAGGATGATTAAATATCTAAGCAGCCAGCTCTGCAAATCAGGAAGAAATAGATTCAATTATACCAATTATTAACGGTTCAAATAAGGACAAACCATGCTTCTTGGAATCAAATTTCCAGAAAGAAAGAAAAAGGGATAAATTAATGTTTAGTATCAACTCATTATGCTCGAGGCACCAGGCACCAACTATGAGAAATGGGGTGATTATTATTATGCCCATTTTACAGAAAAAGAAATTCAGGTTCAGGGAAGGCGGTAAATTGCCCAAAGTCCCACAGTTGCTAAATGATTGAGGCCAGCTGGGAATTCTATCCATTTCCCCCTACACCTTTAAACTTACCTGTAGGGTCCTACACTTATTTCCTCCCAGCCTGTGTCATCAAAATAGGTGTCCCTACTTTGTTCCAAAGCTGGCTGTGCTGCTGCCTTCACTGTCTGGCCTTCCCACGGGCCTGTGCCGTGTTGACCACGGCTTCTTTGTCACATCCCACCTACCAATTTCCTTCCCCCTACATCCCGTGACCTCTGCACATACATGCTCAACCTTCCCCACCTAAAATCCCTCCCTACCTCTTCTTCCTCTAACTTCTGTCCTATTTTGTCTTCTTTTCACCTCCATACTTTGTGAAAAAAGCATCACTATTCCTGGACTCTATCTTACATCCTGGATCCTTCTGTAACCAGTGGCAACCCAGTGGATGACCTATCACTTCATGGGACCCTCTTTGGCAAAGACCATTTATAACTTCATGATATTCACATCTAATGGCCTGTTTTCAGACTCATCCTTTCTGAACCCTTTGAGCATCTGGCCCTGTTAACCACTCCTCCTCGAAACCTGGCTCTCCTGAAAAGACTCCCTGGTTCTATTCGAAGATCCATTGGCTCTCTTTCTTTCACTTCTTCTCTGTCTCAGACTATCCCTTAAATATTGGGGTTCCTCATGTCACCACCCTCTATTTTCTTATCTTTTCACTGACTTGTCCTCCCTAGTTCCTCTAAGCTACACTCTGGGTTTAAACTGCCACCAGTACACTGATTTCCTAGTTGTCACCTCTCCTGAGCTCCATGACTATCTTTTCCAGTTGTTTTTGGGTAATTCTAATTGATGGCTCAAAGATTTCATGCCAAATATGTCCAAAATCCAACTCATTTAATCTCTCCCCTTCAGTCTTACCTCTCCCCTTTAGTCTAAACCTTTTCTGTTCTTGGTGGATGGTGCTACCATCTGCCTGGTAGTTTAGGTGGTGAGGACCTTCAAATCTGCCTTGATTTTTCTGTACCTCAACGTAAGAGTGCTAATGTCTCTACATCTGCACATCCTTTCAATTAATTCCCTCGTCTCCCTCTCCACTGCCACTGTCTAATCCAGCCTTGTACCATGTCACCCGAGCTAACACAATAGCCCCCCAAACAGTCTCTCTCACTCCAATCTCTTGTCTTCTAATGCATCCTCCCTATTGCCACCAAACTGATCTTCGAAAAACAGGATATTATTGTTCTTCCCATGTATAAATTTTCTTCAGCTTCGCACAGACTACAAAGTAAGGCTTCAAAGACAAACCAGCACTAGCCTACCTTTCCAACCTGAGCTCTGAGAACTTCTCTTCATGTGTCTCTATTAATTCCCCTAAACTGCTTTCATGTTTCTGAGGCATAGCTTCTGCTACCCCTTTGACTACAGTGTCCTTGTCCACCTGGTAAACTCCTAGTTATCATCTTTCCAGGCTCCACTTCATACCTGTTATCTTCATCTTGACCCAAATACCCCACCATCAGCACTAAAGGAATAGTTGTTCCCACATCTGTGCTCCCATACATTTCTTCATTACAGGACTAACTACAGAGCTTTACAGAGTCATTTGTTGACTCACTGCCCCACCATGAATTCTTCAAAGGCAGAAACTGTATCATTCATCTTTGCAGTCCCAGGGTCTAATTCAGTGCTTGGATCATTGTTGGATGCTCAATAAATCTGTGTTGAATGAACAAATTAATAGACCTTTTCCTGTCTGCAGTATTCAATTAGGCTACAGCTTCATTATCATAGCAATATGGGGAAACACATGTTATATATCAAAGAACATAGCAGAAGCTTTTTGTGACATATGTGGAGTTTGGATCTCTATTTGAAATAGTTTTAAATTCTCATAGCTGTTAAAGTGTGAACAATACATTGCCTATATAATAAGGATAAATATAGCTGATGTTCTGTCAACATTATGACTATCTTCCTTTAAAAAACCTCATTTGCTAAGCTGCATTTTCTATCATTAATGCATCCATTCACTCCTTCATTCACACATACTTTTTTCAAAAAAAGTTTGAATGTACACAGTTTAGTTTATCTATCAACATGTTCTATCTACCCATCTATCTCTGTTCTTCCTATCTAATGCAATTAGTGAATACTGTAGGGGAAAATATCCAAGTCCATTAAACTGAATAATTTAAATTCTATTTTATTTCTTAAAGTGTAGAGTCTTTACTTTTATGGTCTATCAAATCACTCTCTTCACTAGAACTTTTTAAAGCCAAAAAGCAACATAGTATTTTGTGCCCTAATATTTTCCAAGATATATTAGGCACTACAAAACATAATGAAAAGTAAATTCTCCATCTGAGTATGTCATACTACTAATATTTATCCTCCTATTCATCATCTCTCTGTCAAAATGAATCCCCATGGAAACAAGCCACTCTTAAGAGAAAGGAAATGGCACACATGAACCTGTGCTAACACTAACGGTGTATCCAAAGTGTTCCCTTCCTGTCCTTTATGAAGGACAGAACCTGTGACTTGAGGGCTCATTCCTTAGAAAATTCACTGTGAGCAAAAGGTAGACTCACCTGGCGAGTTCTGAGGAGATGACACAGGGGAACCACGTGGGGACTGACAGTAGCTGGGGTGGAGTAAGGCATGTGGAGGCACATATGACATTATCTCTTCTTCAAATAAACTGGGGAAAGACAGGAAACAAAACGGGCACTTTAGCCAAAGAAGTGGAGAAAAGCCTAAAGCCTGAACATATAAAACAGTCGATCTCTCACCCTGACCCATTCCATCAAGATCAAGTTCACTTCCCAAAGGGAGCACCTGTCCCCTCTCCCTTGCAGGTAATCCTTTGTGCAAAAGAGCTGGCTGTTGTAGCTTTTGTGAAACCTGTGCTTATTTGCCTGTTTTCCTACCAACTTCAGAGAATGTGATTTCTTTTTAGCATTCTAATATGTGAGTTTGAATGTATATACTTGTTTGAAAATTGTACTTGGGTTTTTAGACTTGGAAATAAGATTCAAACACAATAGAAAATGTTTATTGAGGATCCATAATACATACACAAAGTATGTTCTGTATCTTCATTCCAAGAAATATGCAACAGGGTCGCAGCCTTCAAAGAGCTTGGGATTTAATTGGATAATTAAAAGCAAAATAAAACAAAATACTTCCTAGATAATTACAATTGCTAAATAATTAGCTCCCTTGTTTACCCTGGCTACTGTTTTTCAATGCGAGGGCTTTGATCTTAGATTATTTGTCATTTTTCTCCTCCATATTGAAATTTCTGTTTTTGACACTCTCCTAAAAGATAGT
Organism: Cheirogaleus medius; assembly: GCA_008086735.1. Classification (NCBI taxonomy): domain Eukaryota; kingdom Metazoa; phylum Chordata; class Mammalia; order Primates; family Cheirogaleidae; genus Cheirogaleus; species Cheirogaleus medius. The sequence continues at coordinate 37,917,517 of VBSM01001562.1, forward strand.
AACCGGATACCTGAGATCTTGGAATCCTAGAATTTTCATGAAATACTATGAGAAAGAAAACTACAACTGATTTGAGCACTAAGCTCAAATATATAACCATTTGGCAAAAGAGAATTAAAATAACAATAAAAGTAAAAGAACTCGTTTTTTAGTTAAGAGGTAGAAGTAGGTTTCTTTTTCTTGAAACTTGGCCAAACCTAGAAACCTATTACTTGTTTTTGGAAAAAATTCAGAAGTGGCAACAGTTCAAGCTTGTAGAGATTTAAGGAAAAGAATCCTAAGGGTTCTAGCACTGGTTCTAAACTGAGGCAATTTTGCCCCCACCTCCCAGGGGACATTTGGCAATGTCTGAGGACATTTTTGGTTGTTGTAACTGGGGAAGGGGGTGCTATTGGCGTCTAGTGGGTAGAGGTCAGGATGCTGCTAAACATCCTGCAATGCATAGGGTAGCTCTCTGCAAAAAAAGACCTAGTCAGCCCAAATGTCAACATTACCGAGGCTGAGAAACCCTGGGTTATAGCAGTGCAATAACAACACCTTGGATAGGCCACTGTAGCCAAAGCATTTTTATGTGATGGTTTTTCAAACCACCATTCTAATTTTTAAACTGTATGTCAGAAGATATGGAAATAGAAGCAGTAAGTACTCTCACCTGTAATACCAAATTAAGCCCTGAAACAGTCAGTTCTCTTTTTGAATAAATCAGTGGCCAACGGAATAAGGTGAATTTTAAATTAACTGCTAAGACAAAGTATCGATTTGTACTCAAAAGAGGTTGTAGAAACTGCAATCCAATCTCACCAAGCCCATACAATATATGTGTTTCTATGCCTTATTTGATATTATCAGACTTTTAAATTTTTACAAATATAATATGTAAAATGGTATCTCATTATTTGAAATTGTATTTTGTAATTAATAGCATCTTTCCATGAGTTTATTAGTTATTCATACTTCAATTTCTATGAAATGCCTTTTCATGTCCTTTACCAATTTTTCTATTGGGTTCTCTTCTTTTAAATTAAAAGCATACTTTATGTATCCATAATCTCTTTGTTTTATGTGTTGTGAATATATTTTTCCAGTTTATATTTCTTTATGCCTTTATATGTGGTATCTTTCATTAAAAATTTTTTTAAATTTTTATGCAGCCAAATTTATCAATCATTTCCTATATGAGCTCTGATAGAGGTATATTTTTTACATGACTTGAGTTAGTGAAAGAATACATTAAATAGAATAGTCAATGGCAAATTCAACAAGGTCATTTAAAAGGTCTCCCTACTGGAAAATAATTTTATATGGGTTTATTTTTAATTGAATAATGTCCTCCTTGATGTATACTATCTCTACATTGCAGCTTTCTGACAATCAAGTTCATTTGTATCAGGAGTGACTTTCCTTTTTAAGAAACAGACAAAACATAAAAACAGTCACAAAGTCTTCCACTATGTATGCAACAAGGACACTTATGGAGTTTATAATCACTGATTCATATCACTCAAACTCCAAAGTAAAATAAAAAATAAAGAACTGAAGATATGAATAAAAACCCCAATTTTTCAATAATCATTAAATATTATTTCTTAAGCATGTACATGCAACACATTGTGTCATTTGTACTATTATTAAAATAATAAACACATTTGATCACCTGAATGAAATAAAAGTCTAGAATTAAATAACCATATGTACTAATTATAGTATTACATATAAGTGAATTTCTCACATTTCTTCAAAGGCCCATTAGCTTCAGAGAACATGTTTATTTTCTCAAACAGGGGGAAATGTAGCCTTGTTCTTTATATATGAATGAGTTTTCAAATTTTGAATACTTTGAATTCAACCACATAACAGAAACTATGCCAACTGTGGTGTTTATTGAAATATAAGTATTCTAAGCTATGGTGTAATAAAATATTTAAGGCTATAGCATCTAAAGATTATTTAACTAAGGACAGGTGAATGATAATCATGACTTCTATTTTTACTAATTTCAAAAGCAGAATTCTTAGTTTAAATGAAAAAACCTTAGTTTTCTAGAATGAAGCAAAAGAGTCATAGCCTAGGCAGAATTTTATAACAAAATTCTGTAACTTAACTATTTTATCACCAAACTATCACAGAAACATCATATCCTAATATTAATTGACCAATAGTCTTCCTGACCACCCAGCAAACTACATGCTGCTTTCAGAACTAGCTCAATACGCCATAGACTGGGAAGTGAGTCCCCTCCACCCCCTCGCTCAATAGGTCCTGCTCAGAGTCAAGTGAATTGAAGTATCTATGGAAAGTGATTACATCCTTTTGAATTATGCTTCAACTACACGTAAAGAAAAATAACTTTTGGGATAACAATCAAGTGGGCAGTCAGAAACACGGCAACAAATATGGCAACTATCAGGTAGAGAATTGGACATGGTCAGGGTCAAGATCACCATGAATGTCACGAAAGGACTGTCAGCACCCAGGGGTAGACAAAGCATTGCAGGAGTGGCTCAGCATGGCATTTGCTTTCATTCTAATTCTAAGGAGGCTGCAGAGTTGGGTGTCCAACCACCGGGTAGAGCAAAGCTTTATTTTACTCTGGTTTGCCTTCATTTGAGGGACAATATCAAAAATGAGAAAGTCTTTTGAAAACTTACCCATTTCCCTTCTAAACTACTCTAAAACCAAAACCGATGTAACTGTTAGGAAACAAATACAATAGGTCAGTTTTATGAAGGTCTATCAAGTTGGCAGTAAATACCAGGGACCAAATTTCAACTTTCTGCTTTGACTTCCCAAACCTAAACTCTCAAAACCATAAGGTAAATACATGATGTCTTAGATCAGCTAAAGGGGACAAAGCACATTTTGAGAAAAAAACTTGAAAGAAAATATAAATATACATAGACTCTCTTCTACACTGAAGGAGTAAACTGTATATGCCTTATTCAGATACCCTACTGCTCCATTGTGTGAGGGGGACAATTTATTCATTAGTCTCTAAGACCTTTCCCTTCTCCAATACCACCTCCTTTACCAGCAGGATGAAAACAAAACCAAATAGATCTCAGGGCTAACAAATGCAATCTGAAACACATTATCACTCAATCAGCATCTAACTCTTCAACACGAGTATTTCTATAAGTCTTTAGAATAAAAGGAGACATTTTTTAGGTGACCATTAACGGCACATTATTTTCTAAAATGCTCCGTAATATCCGATGACAGGAGACTTCCTGCTTCAGGAGCTAGTGTTACATACCTCAGCAACATAACAAGGTCTGCATCACTTGAAAGGCGCACCAACCCTGGGGTCCCTTCAGTTCGGATAAATTGGATCTTCTCCCTATTTAAACAAAGAAACAGCTCAAGATATATGTGGCAAACTTTTGGGACATGACTCAGTGGTAAAGCACATTTTTTATAATGATCACAACACTTTTTGGTACCCATTATGTGGCAGCTACTATGGGATACCTTAGGAATACATATCCAAGACAGACATGGTCTTTGCCTTCAAGGAGTACCTTGTGAACATCAACATCTTCCAGTTCTAAAAATGGTAAAAACATTTTTTTATTGCTTTAATCATTTTGCTGCCCAAGTAACTCAGTCTCTGCTTTGAGTCAAAGCTGACTGTGGGGCCTGAATCTAAGTAACCGTCTCAGGCTGATCCACTGCTATTCCAAAAATAAATCATGCTGTGATAGTTATCTATTTTCCTGGGGGTATACCTTTAAGTTATGAGTGATGAGCTCATTCCTAATTGGAATTAGGTAGTATCTATGTATTACATATTCAATGTGAAAGCATATGGCTTTTTTAAATAAGGGAAAACCTTAAATACATTTAGTTACTGCAGTTGGTGAAATAGATTGTGTGCATACCTGTGCAAATGTATATGTACATATTCACATCAAACACAACAACGTGAGTTATTTCTACGATTATTTTATTATGTGATAACACCAGTTTTTTCTTTTTGTTTGGTAAGTCATCTTCATGTTACTATTTCCCAATTTATTATATAATCGCAGTTTTAATACAATTTTTCCTAGTTGCTTTCCTTCGTTTACATGGAAGTTTACCTGCTATGTCAAAACACGCCATATTAATTTTTATAAGAGGAGGCAAAAAAACCAACATAAACTATGGTACTAAAACCGTTACATTTGATTAGAACTTAGAGGCCAATACAGATATGCAATTTTACTCTGAGTGCTAAGGACAATATCTCTGACTACTGTGTTATGAAATAAAATACCAATCACTGATATGTAAGTATCAGTGTAATAAGTAATAAGTATTTATTTACAGTTAATTCTTATCTACAAAGCATCTTGTTTTTCTATCTGATATTTTCACAAAGTCCCACTGCATTTTCTATTTCCAAATTCCAAACTCTCTTATTAAGATTGCTTACAGACTTGAAGACAATGAGGTAAAGGGCAATCTTTAATGTTCAGAAGAAAAATTCCCTAATGCTTAGAAAAGTCAGTTGCCTTTCCCTTCACCACACAGCTCACAACGCATGACAAACAGATTTCAGTTCTTGGTTTCTTCTGGCTGGATCCCTTTTACATAATATGTTAGTATATGAAGCATCTACTCTTTAGTATTTACCACATTTTCCTTCTTGTCCTTTACTGCAGTAGCTAACTACTATTAAAAAAAGACTACTAAGAAATAAGTGGCAGACACGTATGTAAAGAAATTGCTCAGAAGGCCAGCCTCTCCGCTTAAAGTGATTTCAGCTTGAAGGCTTGAACCAGACAGAACACTATTCCTCAAGTGTTGAAATCATATGTCTGAAGCACGTGACAGAAACCAACGCCCATTATCTGGTGCACGGTTTTTTTGATAAAAGATATAAACAATGATTGAAAAAAGCTAAATTAGAAAAAAGTTATCCTGGAGAAAAATGAATAATAACTTAACCAAATAAGTACGCCTATAAGGGTCGGTAACAATATGCTTTGATCTTAAAGTATCAAAAGCTAGCTCTAACAAATATGCAGTTTATCTCCTTAGTCTACCATCACAATGAATCCAGGCAAACAGAACAAAACCGAGGAACGAACTGGCTAAGCACTCTCCTCTACTTCCTCAACTGGAGCTACACAGAGCAGGCTGAGTGATGGTGAAGATATCATGCTCCAGATTGTGGCCTGTAGGCTTCCTGTGAATAAGAAAAACATCATGGCTTCCTGAGTCACAAGGATGACAGGGTGAGGAAAGGAAAGGGGGAAGGCATCAGAGGACATATGCCAACCGGGAAACTGTTCATCACTTTCCAGATATTAAACTACCAGGCAGTGAAGGCAACTGGTCTGATTTTTTAGGTGACAACATACCAGAGGCAGGCTGGGACTAGTTTTCCACTGGGCCAACTGATTTATCACAATGACAAGCTATGGGTCATATGCTTCCAGGAATCAGACACTGTAATATGTCATCTGATGTACAGCACACCACTAAGTACTTTCTTATACTGATATTGACTTATTCTTTCAGCAAACACTTTCTGAGGGCCTACTATGTGCCACACATGGTACCACACACTGGGAATCCAATAGGAAGGAAGACAAAAGTCCTTTCGGAGAAGTTAATGGTGTAGTGGAAGAGAGAAAGGCAACAGGGAATTCTAATATTAATATTATTTGAAAATATTTAAATTCTTCTGTTCCCTTAATGGAACTCTGTCTAGGCTTTATACCTGCTCCTAGCCTAGACAGTCCTTTACAAAGCCCTTTCACGTAGAAACAAAGAAGATATTAGTTTACTGACAAGAGAGCAGATCAAGGCTGAGGAAGAGAGAGAAGTCAGCAGACATCCTCGGAAATGTCATCAACCTTTTCTAAGAAAAAAAGGAACAGCTTCTTGGTTATCAGAGACTTGCCCACAGTTTTATAGACAAGTGTTTCTCAAACTGGTGTCCTTGTTTACTAGAAATCTGTAGAAATAAGCTAGAGTTCCGCAAGAATTTTTAAATTTTGTGTTTTCACTTTGATGATTGAAGCTAAATAATGGGTTGGTGCGGTGGCTCACGCCTGTAATCCCAGCACTCTGGGAGGCTGAGGCGGGCAGATCAATTGAGCTCAAGAGTTCAAAACCAGCCTGATCAAGAGCGAGACCCCATCTCTACTATAAATAGAAAGAAATTAGCCAAATAACTAAAAATATATAGAAAAAATTAGCTGGGCATGGTGGCGCATGCCTGTAATCCCAGCTATTCAGGAGGCTAAGGCAGAATGATCGCCTGAGCTCAGGAGTTTGAGGTTGTTGTGAGCCAGGCTGACGCCATGGCACTCTAGCCCGGGCAACAGAGTGAGATTATCAAAAAAAAAAAAAAAAAAAAAGCTAAATAATGCATAAAGATGTCCTGGCTTATTCTAAGAACAAAAGCTTTGCAAGAGTTTGCAAATTGAAAAGTAGTGGTAGAATCCACTCATTCCAGGGCATATTCGATGCCATGGTTTTTGTTTTTTTTTGTATTGTATTTGAGGATACACTATTAAATAAATTGGCTTCTCAAAACAATGAATCAGTAGATAAAAATAAGCTTTTTGTTAAGAAGGAAAAATGATAACTGTAATAATGCCAAGGATACATGTGATAGACCATTAGATGCAAAATCAAAAGAGTCAAGTCAAACACAAGTGACACAAAAAGCACAAATATATCTTTCCACTGACAGGTCTCAATATTGGTGATTTGGCTTCTGAAAAGCAAAATCCTCTCACACTGATGTCAACAATTCAAATGTTATTAACTTTTTTCATTTTTTTTTAATTTGTATATCATTTGGTTTTATAGTTTATAAAAGCTGTATACACAAGAAGTTTATACATACTTTATATTTTGTACATATTTAAGTTTATTTAAAATAAAAGTGGTTAAAGTCAACATAATAGGTATGCAATATTTCTTTTCCTTTTAGGAATGGAAAATAACAGATGTGACACTTACAAATTCCCATGAGTCCATCAGTGTTTGGAATAAACAAAACAAGTTTGAGAAATGTTGTTAAAGATACATCTGACCTTGAATAGAGGAATGTTTGAAAATTCTAATATATTTATTGAAGTTTATTTTATTAATTTATAGAGTTAGAAGGAATCTGTGGCAGTCTTCTAATTTCTCTCCTTACTGCCACCTCCTTAATAAAGAAATTCTACTGAATCTTAGTGGTTTATAATGAAGATTAAGGTTAGACTCAGATAACATATATTATCATTTGACCCTCTCTGCATGGGTATGTTTCCTTCTCTGTGCCCTATAGAGTACATTCCAGTACTTTCACCATTGCACCTTCTCCCTTGGCCAGTGAGGTACAACTTAAATTCCTTTTGAAACATGAATTTCTTGAGGGCAAAAGCCCTTCCTCCTTTATCTATGTGTTCTCAGAGTACCATGCAGCGTGCTGCGGACACAGTGAGTGCTTAGTAAAATGTAAACCAGGCACACGATCAATAAGAGCCAAAAATAACAGATTTGGCTCCTGACAATTTCTCTAAGAATACAATCAATGTTTGGAATAAACAATCCTGTTGTTATTTTTTGTGGTGGCAGAGAAATAAAGAGAATTAGAAAGCTGATAACAGATTATTTACAGAATCCACTTGAGGGAGGTGCAAAGGGCAGGTAAAGAGGCAACCTCTTAACATGAAAACTCACAACTGTTAAAACAAGATGCTAAACTGTACAGTGACAACCTCAGGAAAGTCTCTGGCTATTGCTGCCTCTCAGACGCTCACGACATTTACGCCTTTGCAACCACTTCCTCCAGGGCATAGAATCACCCCAGAAGAGCAACACTAGCAGAAGATCATTTGAGGACAATGAACAGTCTCGAGACTGAATTCCCACAGAAAACATTCTCACTGAAACCACTCAACATTTTGGTGAAGTTAAAGAAGGGCACGTGTTCAGAAACAACCCGAAGCAGCAATACTCTGAACCGCAGAACTCTAGATTACAGACTCTGCACATCCGGGTTCCTGTAGATACTGTTCAGCAGCACATTCACAAATACATTGTTTTTAAAAACTATCTTCAGGCAGTTCTAGAGAAGTACCCTTGACTTCCCTAATGGCAGAATGTCAAGAAAGGAAAATCAGCACTGATCATTCACACTCTTTATTACAGTCATAGGGCATTGTTTGACTTGACACACAGAACCAAGCAGCAGGAAGTTTAACTTTTCTTTTTATCTTCCCTTATATAGGTTAGATTTGGAAATTTAAGTCAATTACAGGCATGTGATTCTTATAGCCATGTAAAAGTGAAATGAATTAGCAACATGATTAGGGGCAAAATTTGCAATAAATGGATATAAATTATCTCCATGGTAAGAACTTAGAGACCTACTGAACTCTCTTTGCTTGTTTCTTCTTCTTAAAATAAGCATAATTATAGAACGTAAATGAAATGCTCAGCCTGAAGTCTGCTACATGGTAAGCACTCAATAATTTTAAACTATTGAGTATATTATTAGATTGGCCCCATAATTATTTTTCAACAGACAGTATGATCTATTGAAAAGAGAGCCAAACTAGATTTCTGGTGACCCACTCCTTTTTCTGCTACAGTTGTTGGCAAGTTGTTCTAAATCAACTTGCCAAAAACATATTATTAATATTGAAGGGATGCTTATTTTTGTTTGCTTTGTAAGAAATGCTTCTGATTCACTAATAACTAGGCAGTTTGTTTAAATATATGTTAAAAATAAGATTCATTAAAACCATTTTGTGCTATCATAATAATTCATTGCTCTCAATGATTTTAGAGACAGATTTGTTATTCTTTTGGGTTTGGGGAAGGCATTGGGACTAGATTCAATACTGATATTTTGCTTTGGTCCACAGAGAGTCCATGTCTAATGGGCTACTGATGAAGGATGATATTTTACTGAACTGTCTTTTTTTTTTTTTTTAGACAGAGTCTCACTCTGTTGCCCAGGCTAGAGTGCCATGGCGTCAGCCTAGCTCACAGCAACCTCAAACTCCTGGGCTCAAGCAATCCTTCTGCCTCAGCCTCCTGAGTAGCTGGGACTACAGGCATGCGCCACCATGCCTGGCTAATTTTTTTCTACATATTTTTAGTTGGCCAATTAATTTCTTTCTATTTTTAGTAGAGATGGGGTCTCGCTCTTGCTCAGGCTGGTTTCGAACTCCTGACCTTGAGTGATCCTCCCGCCTTGGCCTCCCAGAGTGCTAGGATTACAGGTGTGAGCCACCGCGCCTGGCCTTGAACTGTCTTCTTGATAAAATGGAACAGAATTTAGCAAAAATCAACAGCGAAACAGATATACCTAAAATATGGTTATTCCTTACGTGAGAAAATGGTTTTGAAAACCACAATTGAACCATTTATTAGCAAGAAAACACAATATTTTGGATAAATATCCAGTAGATGAATGTATTTGTAATTTGGGGAATCTTTCAAAGTTATAGTAAGGAACTATATTTATGGTAAAACACTTTAACAAATACCTGGATTTGATACTTTAAAAAGAATATAAACTAATTTGGGCTACTAGAGTTCTTCCTTTGGGCCTTTTTAACCTTAGGTGTTTGTTCAGCTGTTTTAAAGTTAATAAGTATGAGATTCCATGCATGGACAATGTGAAAATTAGACATATACATGATGAATATGTCAAAAGCCTACATAAATCTATAAATTAACACAGCTACTCAAATAAAACATGAGTAATAATTATTCCTTTTGCAGAAGTCATAGAATAGCTGACAGGTTCTAAGAATCTGTGTTCCTTCCTATCCTAAAGAATAAAATCCCAAGCCTCTCATTAGACCAACAAGATAATTAGCTTCTTGGGAAGATCTTTTAATGTACCTTTGGATGGCTTCTGAAATGGTATCTCAATGACATTGCCCTGCTATTTTGGCCCTAGATAATTTCTGCTGAACCTTGAGCCAGAGGGCTCAGTTCTCTGTCTAGCCATAGAATAGTCAAGGCTGATTTCCTTGCATATGTGTAAAAGATTTTAGAGTAAAGTTCCCTGTGGAAACAGTGTGAGAGTGACACTAAAAAGCCCTTTACACAGAACTTAAATTATGGAATCAAAGGACACTAGTTGCATTTTAATTATATCCACAGAATCACATGGTTCCATTTACATGTATATCAATCTCAGGGACAGTGATTTACAGAATTACAGTAAGTTTAGGAGCAAATTACTTTAAACTGAGTCATTGTGATATAATAAAGGAGTAAAGGGCAGACTACTAATATAAGATTAACTTAAGTTTATTGTATGCTTACTATGCTTACACAGTACCAAGTGCTTTACATACATTATCTCATTTAATCTTCAAAAGGACCCTGCAAGTTAGAAATTCCTATCCTCATTTTACAGATGAGGACAACAACTTGGAGGTTGTGAGATGTCTCATTCATCACCTGGTGAATAAACTGCAGAGCCAGAATTCAAACGCAGGTCTCTGTGACCCAGACCTGAACTCTTAAGATCTATACTCAACTATTTTCGAAGAGCTATTACTGCTGACCTCCCAGTGAGAGACAGCCTTCTGTTAGGTCTTCCCAGTGACCATTACTGTGTGGTGTGGATAAATTATTGTAATCAAGTGTCTTAAAGGATTCAGTTATTATCCCTGTGTACATGGTCCATAGGAAAATAATAGTCCCAGTCGAAATTTTCTGTTATTAATTTGGTATAGCAAAGATCAGAAGCTTGCCATGTTGTTCCAGACATCTGAGTGAGCAGTAAACAAATTAGAAGAGGACTAAGGGAGAGAGCTAGGCAAGTCCTAACAGGAAAATGCACAAGGATTAGCAGAAGCAAATTCATGCTATTTTGACCAAGTAATTCAGATGTTAACTGAGATTAACATTTCCAGTCTAATATAAAATGTAGAAAAATTCATTTGCTACAAAGTTGGATAACAAATAGGTTAGAAATTTTGAACTCTGGGGTTTGTTTTATGTAAGTCAACTTTTGACATTAACTTTTTATTTCATAAAATCTTGTATTGTTTGATAATTTAAAAATGGGCAATTTTTAAAATAAAAGAATTAAGACTAAAATTAAAGTATAACAAAACTCCAGGGCTCTTAAAATAGGATGATGGAAAGAAACAGAAGGTCCAAGTCTGCATTTGCTTCTAGTCTTGTGAATCCTGAGACACATATTGATTTGCCTATTGTGGCCCACAATTTCTGGACTTCCAAGTTATTGATCTACTAATAACATAAAACATGAAATGGTCTGATTTACCCAGAATGAAAAAAGCATGACAGGTCATGTCCTCATGGCAAGGGAATTGATATACGAAGCACCCAGGAAGGACTCGGCCTGGTGCCCAAAGTGATGACCACTGATGCGTGGGGAAAGCTGGGCCAGCAGGGAACAGATTTACCGGCTGGACATGATAACCACATACGTGGGGGAAATTCTCAACTCTTAACTCAGGTTTATTGCCTTTCTTATCATACATGTTGTACAAACACCAATACTAAAAATTTTATTGAATTTATATGTGTTATATTCATCTATAAAATATTATTAAAAGGTTTTTAATGAGTATATTTATATTTGAATCAAATATTAGAATATTTTATTTCAGCTTTTATTTTAATGTCACAGCATACAAGCATCTTAGTATGATTACTGTCTTTCAATGAGAACCAGTAGTGGTATAAAATAATCCAATGGGAACAGTACCCATTTGACAGATTTGGATTTTTCTAACCAGAGAAATAAATAAAAAAGAGGGCAACAACTTGGTACTATTCACATTCACATGATAGACGCAGTTATAGGGAGCAGTGATTTAAATGCAGCAGTTGAAAGTGAAAGCCACATCCCATTGCATAGGCAACCATAGCCATTCTATAGGAAAAGATACACAAGTGGAGTCTCAAAAAAGAGAAAGCTGTAAATGGATTCAAACTAAATAAACTGCTTGCTATCCTCTGGTTTATGAAGAATCACAAGCAAAACAAGAAAAACACAAAGTAAAGAGGTGTATCTGCTTGAATATTCCAAGGGCTACCACTTCTTCGTTATAGGAGGGAAAAATAAGAAGGAATATTTCTTTTAAGTGGCTGTGTCATGGATGAAGAAGAGCGCATACAGAGCTATACTGGTATTGGGAACTCTTGCTCCAGGTATGAATATAAGGCCTACGGTTACCTTTGGCACATAGATTAGCCAGTGGCTCTATATCATGCATAAATCTGTTACCAAAAATATCACTGAAGTAAGATTAAAGAACCTCAGCTGATTCACCGTCCCTGTGTTTGTGGGAATGCTCTTTACAATGCAGTTTTTAACTAAATGAAACAGAATGTTCTCTTAGATATACAAACTTCCCCTTTATAATGTTATGATAAGCAAAATGCTTAACTACCAAAAACTTTTTAAAAAAATGAAAAGTACGAAATGGCATTATCTCATTGATTTAAGTTCCTGCTTTCTTCTACTTGTCATAACTGTATCTGCTTCCCATGGTCAAATTCTGTAAAGAGTTTTTAAAAAGTATAAATAGATGGAAACATATTTCAAAGCCTACCAAATAATTTCTTAATGATGGAGCACCACGTGAGATCTATGTTAGAAGAAAGATTGTGCTTAACTGAGGACACTGTCACTAAAAAACAGAAATCTTCAACAATCTTTAGAGTAGAGACTTTTAAGACTCTAAAAAGCAGAAAGAAAACAAAAACAAAACTGGAAGCTACCAACTGGGGCCTGCAGCTTCTCCCTCTGTTAAGGTTTTGTCAAGTTATTAAAAAATAATGATAGATGCCCTGTTCAGGTAGATTAAATCATCTAATGGTGGAGATGTAAAGATATATTAATTGCTTTAAGTAATAATGTGGAGTGCGGAGAAAAAGTAAAAAACTTCTTGAGTTTATTCTTTCTTGTCCTTTTTTGTGGGGGATGGGGTATATTAGGAGGAACAGACATTGACTAGAAGTGTGTGTGTATGTGTGTGTGTGTGTAAGATGGCTGGAAGTGGCAGAAGAGAGAGAAAATAGAGTTATTCTTACTTTGTGATTAGCAAAAAAGTAAGAATTTATTTTGTTTGTCTGTTTATTTGTCTTGCTTTGAGGTCTAGAATCTCCAAAATCTCTAATTAGACCACTGAGGAGCTCATTCTGCGATTTTATTAACTAAAACTTCTTACATAAGATTCTCTAGAGGACCATGGATTACTGACTAGATGCCATAATAAACAAACATACAAAATACTCACTTTCATAATTTTTGTGTGATTGAGAACAGAATGCTTATGTTGGGGAAAGCACTAACACTTGAGTTAGATGTTAACCATGTAAAACCAGGATTTCTGTATAAGCAACGTTTGTAGTGTCACACTTGAAATTTTGTATAGCTTTAGCCTTTAAAAACTTTAGAAGGTAATGAAAATTTTAAAGATACGACATTGAGAATATCACAAGAATATTTGGTAATTTGTTTTCAAATCATCAACTATATGTATTAATATATATATGCATTTACATTTGCTATATGCAAAGTGCTAATTCTAGATATTTGAGCAGTAATGAGAAATAATGATGATTTGGATAAAATTTGCAAGGATCTTATAATATAATTGGAAAATAAAGCATAAGGACTTGAAAAGTCAAATTATAGCATGAAAGTCAAATAGTTACAAGAGTACAAAGGACAATGTGATTATATAATTAATCATCACATTAGTGTCTAGGCCAAAGGTTATTACATCTGGCCGTGCCATCAGAATTATATGGAGAGGTTTTTAAAAACTAATGCCTGGGCTCTACCCCAGATCTCTTGAATTAAATTTCTGGGAAGGGTGTGGGAAGACAGGGAATCTAAATTCAGAGAAGGGAGAGAAGTTGGAGGAGGCGAGATTTAGCATTTTGTATTTTATAAAGTCCCCCAGGTGATCCTGATGAAAACAGTTTGGCATAACAAAGTGGATCAGTATTTGAGTGTCACTGCTGTGGGCCAGGATGGTACCACTGTGCAAATATACTTCTACCAGTAAAGGTGACATATAGACCAACTGGGCTTTGGATTAAGTAAGATTTTCAGCAGAAACTCTCCTTTTTCCAGCCCCACTGATGCCTAGCACAGTGAGATTGGGAACTACTAGACTAGCTCATGAGAGTGAGAGTCCACAGTGGAGTCGAAAGATTTCAAAGAGGAGGAGCTTGTACTGGGTTTTAAAGGTAAAATATTTCTTGTCAAACTGAGAAGAGAAAAGCTTGCCAGGGACGAGGAACAGCATGTATTCAGGAAAGTAAAACTAGGCTTGAAGCATGACACATTGACGAATTGTTTAGAAGAGAGGGTTCATGCAGGGGAATGCTAGACTGGAGAGAGGATCGGATTCCCTACTCAGATTCTACTCTGTTTTTATTATGGAAAAATGTGAATACCAAGTCTAGGACTGTACAAATCTCAATCCAATAAACTCTGTTACTTTTGTTTACTCAAGCTACACTCAAAAAGTTAATGTCTTATTAATATTATTTTCATTACAATTTGCACATCTAGGATGCACTCTTGGCTTAAAATTTTGTTTCTTTTTACATATTTCTTATTTAAAGAAGGTTTTAGGTTGTGTGGTTGATCTTATTCAACTCTTATACTTAAAAAAGAAAAGCCAGGACTACAATGACCTGTTGTTGATGACATAAACTATCTGTGCACAAGATGCCTTTATAAAGAATGCCAGAAAGAAAGAATTTTCAAGACAATTATCGGCGTTACTAAGATTTACTGGCTGGGCTTACACAACTTGAACCAATATTATGGTTACCTGAGTGAGTGGTTCCTGGTAAGATCAGGTTGACGCTCCTGCAGAATTTCAAAGATATTGGGTTGACGCAGAAATGCAACAATCTTGTCATTGTAAGCTGAAAAAATCAGAAGATAATTTTTTGAAAATCTGTTTATTAGTTTTGTGCAAAGAAATTCAAACTTTTTAAAATCTGCTTTTCCAGTTAATATTCCTTATACTCAAAGTCCTAGTTTAGACATACACTGTTACCACCACTACAGATGGTGGTACACATTCCGATTTGTGTCTAACCTGCTATATGGTGACTTCACTTAGATCTGTCAGGTGTGGCTTACTTAAGCATTCTTATTAAACTGATTTGATATGCCATCTTTATTATCAAATGGCAAGATGAGATCACCAACAAGGTTCTAGATCTTGACAGTTTTAAGCTTACCAAAATCAACCTCACAGAAATTACAACAGTCATAAACAGAAAACCACCTTCTGATTAAATATCAGTCAGCCTACAATGTAAAGAGGCAGAGCCAGAGTTGACAAAATGCAATAGTTGTCTTCAACAGCTATGACCAAAATGCAGAGAACAAACCACTCTCAAACTCTGTGTGGAAATAAATGTCATTAAGCCACAAATAGTTCTTTACCAAACCAACTATACCAACAGCTACAACACAATCGTTATTGTCATATATGTATAAAACATGTTAAGTAGACTGTTAGACTTTGACCCTAGATTTCTTCTTATCCAGTGGTTGTCAAATTTCTTTATTCTACATTGCATTTCATGATAAAGTTTTTTTTGTTTTTTTTTTAAGAAAACTTTTAAAGCGAAAACAGGTAAATGGAGAGCTACTGTACCTGAAGATGGAACAGGGAGCCTGTATGGCCTCCCACCAGTCTGGCTATTCCCCCGTCTCAGATGCTCCACCGATCTACTTCAATCTCATCATTTTAATAACAACTTGGGTTGTTTTTTTTAGGCCTATATGCCAATATTCATTTATTTTTATTTTACTATTTTGGAGGCTCTAGCTGCCTTCTATTTGTTACAAAAAAAAATCTTAAGAACGTGCTGTCATTGCTTGTTTATTTTGTGAGGCTACTACAGATTCATGCACCATTTAAATTCTGTCTCAAGCCTTAAATATACACTAAGTATATGTTTGTCCAAATGCTTAACTGATAATATTACATAATATATTGCCTTAAGAAATTATTTTTCCTTAACTTCAATAATATGATACCTTTACTCAGGAAAGGTAGAGCAGTATTAGAAAAATCTCATCCTCTAGAATTTTATGAGACAGAAGCCCTTTGAGACTCAAGTCTTGTTATAAAAGTTGTAAGGATAATGCAACAACTTCTCAATACAGGGCAACAAGTAGCAGGCTGACAACAGGGAGGTATCAGCACAGTATGCATAGCATATACTATAGCATGAAAGCACAGATAAAAATTTTTGGAAAGAGGTGACATACCCACTGGAACCATGTCCTGGTACTGTGGCCTACTGACTGTATTGAACGTGCTGGATGGCCTGGGAAGAACTGGTGGTCCTGCATGTCGAGAATCCTCTCCTACCTGCAAACACAAGCATCATTTATGTTCTGCACCAAGAGCCAGACTTTTCTCTATCAGCATTTCCAACCACGTTGTTCAAAATACTTCATGAGCATGGTGCAGTACCACCTGAGCAGAACGGACGCCAGCTGTGAAGCTGAAGCAAGGTTCTTGGTTCTCAAAAGCCTTGCTTCAGTGGCTGGATGGGGGAAGGGACGAGGCATCCACATCCCTAAGTGGGGCTGGGGCAGTGACTATTTACCAAGTGGCATAGAAGTAGTTCAATATGCTTATAGTTATTAAGACTTTAGCAGCTAAACAGCAGACCTCTTGATCAGGAATAACTTCTGCACTGACAGAATACAGCCTGTGACAATATAATCAAAGGGAGGAACTGAGTGCTACAAAATGTATAGAGGTGGTGCCAGGATATTCCTACTTTTGCCAATGCAGGCCCGGGAATTCCCTGGCTCAGCAGAGGAGGGGCTGAAGAGCAGCAATCTTTGTGTGGGGTTCTAAGCTAATGTATTACCTCCTTGGGAGCAATTTTACATGCCTATTAGAGCATCCAGCACAACAGCTCTTTCTGGTTTGGGCCTCCCACACCACGGAGCTAATAGGAGCAGGTGTGGAGGAGCTAAATAGGGTTGCCCTAAACTGAATTATTTATTGTACCTAATATAGATTTAGAAACTCATACACACAGGTAGATAACCGAAAATGCTCATTAATATTCTCACCAGAAAACTCTTAACATTGCTTTAGCTTCTGTTTCAGCATTTTCCCCCATATTACAGAAATCTTTTAAGACAATAGTAGGAGTAGAAGAGAAGCATAAGAGAATGAGAAAACAAAAGGCAAAATAACATACTGTACTGGACTTACACATTGGTACTTTTAAAATAGAGCTTCTCCTCCCACTTACAGCCATTTTACCATATTGCATCAGTTAGGTGTTTGCTAAGGACTTTTCTAAAGGCTCTAATGCTACAAATATCCTCCCCACCCTCCACTGCTTGCGTGTCCTTCAAGAATGCGCTCACTCCTTCTTCAAAGTGTCATTCAAACAACCCCTCCTCCACAAAGCCTTCCCTTCCCTTCAAGCTGGAGTTAAATGCCACCTCCTCTGGGCCCCCATAGCTCGGAGTGGTGTATATTTCTAAAGGAGCTGCCACTGTGAACAGTTCGTATCATTTGTCAGTTATACCTCAATAAGGCTGGAAAGAAAGAAAAAAAGTCATGATTATCTAGAAAAGTTATTAAAGTATACTTTTCCAACTACTAAAAAAACTATTTATAAAGCATTTTTCACTATTATTTTTATTCATTTGTTACGTGGCTCCACATTTTCTCCTATTAAGAACACAGGAAATGTGTTATTTGTTTGTATCCCTCACAACACCAACCACTACGTTTCTACATTATAGTAGGTGTTTGGTAAATGTTAATTTGTTCGATGGAAGAGATAGCAATACTTCTACCGACTGGGATGTTTGCTGAATGAGTATAAGATGATGGCTGGAAAGACCCATGTAGGTCTCACCCTGTTTCTCTTGAGTTATTGGCTCAGAGGAATGAATTCAGCCACTTTCTGGGGAGATTCGATCATTAACTACACATTGTGTGTCAGAGAATTTAATCATTTCAACACACCAAAATATACTGTCCCTCCTATCAGTATGTTGCCATGGATCTCCATTTCCCAGGAAAGTCAAAGGTCTTCTCCATGAGACGTCATGGAGAAGGTGAAGGCTTGGAGCCAGACCATCAGGCAGTGGGCAAACCATCTGATGGGCTCTGCTTCAGGATATGCACGTTCAACAGCTGGGCCAGAAAGGACATTCCCATGGAAGCTTCACAACGCTGTAGCTCGATGCTGAGTCTATGTGGGGTTCTCTCTCTTCCACTGCTCAGTTTCCATCAACAAGATGAGAGGTCTTAATCTGCCCCTTAGGGTGCCTCTCCCACAACAGGCTACTACCAGAACATGAAAATAATTCAAGTTCTAAGGTTAAAGGAAAATGCAAGTATAGCTATCAGTCTCATGCATGTTTTCCCAGAAAATAGTCCCGACCCGATCAAACAGTCAGCTTCATATTGTGAAGTCAGGATAGGACAAATGGCTAAAGTTCATTGGCCATGTGATAGTCAGATAGGGACCTAATTATGCTACAGATCACACATGAGGTCCAAAGGTCTGTTTTGCTTTTAAGATGAATGCTGTTAGCATCATCCAGTTCACCACCAGTGGTTTACATGACAGCAAGCTAAAGATTTATTAGCTACTCATAAAACATAAATATTTTCGTGCATACCTCATCCTGCAATAGATTTATATATTATTTTTATATGAGCTTCTCATGTATATTCTTCTATATCTGCACTTGTGACCAGCAAACACATGATACACTAGACCAAGCACGTAAATCACGAGGGGAAATTCCAAGAGTGGAATTTTGATGAATCAAATCCAGTTATTTATTGCATTCATAATTTTTTCTTATAATAGAGGCTACAAAAATATTTGACCTACAATATAATATTGAAAATATGATATGCACATGGACATAGAAAAGGCATGCAGGAAATAATTCTATTTGTCTAAGAGAATTTTTGGAAACAATGTACATAAAGCAATGATATATACTCAAACCACAGACCCATATTTAGGAGAAGAAAACTTAACCTAAAACATTCCTTTTATTTATTTAATCTGCTAAAGGAAAAAGTGAAACAAGAAGAGATTTATTTTGGGGGTTAGGATACTAGAGGGCCCTCATGTGGTTACCATGGGCCACTGCAAACTGGCCAAGTAGAGCACAGCAATTTTCAGACATTCTTAGTTCAGTCCATTTTCTCCAGGCACTTAGAGTGCATAAACCAACTCTCTCAGCTGTACCTTAATTTTAAAGAATACTACGGAGGCTTCCACAACTCCACAGCTTTGGGCAAAAATTTTAATGTAATCCAGAAAAACTCAATTAAGAAATTCTTCCCTATATTTAACCAAATTTTCACCCTCCAAAAGTTACATTCATTTCTCCATCATTGGGTGTGCAAAAGGGCTTATCATCTTCTCTTGAACATTTTATAAACAGTACATTGTCAATCCCTTCTCATCTTCCTCTGAGTTAAAAAAAAAAAATCTTCACTCTTTCCTCATATGCCCTACCTTTTAAATTTGCAATTTAGGCTGTTTGTATTTCTAGAGAAGCCCTGTCAACATTCCAAAGCAAAAGCCTCCAAATGATAGTCTCCAAGTAAAACTCAAAAGAAAAAAAAAAAAAAAGAAAAGAAATAATAAAAAACCAACCCAATTCCACAAACCACCACATCCTAGTGGCTTCTACCATCAGTCCCTAAAACATGAGACTCACCTCACCCGCGCTGTGGCTGCGTTGCCTCGTCAGGTGCTGCCGATGAACCAGTGCGCTCGTGGGTCTACTGCTCTGGAGGGGCAGCCGGGGGTCGATGAAGGTGGTGGTGCGGGAGTTGTGGTCGACAAAGAATGCCTAGGACACAACCCACTGAATCAATTGTCAATACATGCCACCTACATGTTTTAGTTGACCCGTAACATCACACCATCAGGACAAGATCCCCTTCCAGGTCATGATCTTAGCTGCGTCTTCTCACAATCTCCAATCTTTGGGGGCAATTTCTCTGTGCCCTCTTAGGACAGAGCAGCACAGATTAGATCCAGAATGAAGAGAGCAAGAAGAAACGTTACCCCTGGTTTTAGAAGTGCTCTAAAGAGATCGTCATCAAAGACATAATGTGAGAAGGAAGGCATAACACTGGACATTTGGGCTTCCCTTAACTGATGTTCTTGAAGCTCTTATTGTCATACATGGTTATTACAAAGGTCTTATCACCTGAAACTTCAAACACCATTGACTTTTCTTTCTCTTTTCCTTCTCCTATGCAGTCAGCCACCAAGTCCTTCCCATTTTCTCACTGCAATGTCCTTTATTTGTCCCCTCCCATCCTGAATACCACCCTACTATTAATATTTCAGGGCTTAATCTTATGCAAATAAGGACTAGCAGTGTCTCAGTTGTTCCACATCTCTGCCATCTTTATTCATTCAACTAGCCCCTTACTACAAGAATATTCTTTCTAACCACTTTGATTATATCACCACTTCAATCCAAAGCCTCTAATGGCTACTCACTGTCTACAGAAAAAACATCCCAACTCTTTGGTCAGTTTTTCACCACGGTCAGTTTTTCACCACTCTTTAGAAGTCTTCCTACTGGTCTTTCCAGTTTTCACCCATTACACACCCATCCAAACTCACCACATACTGACTATAACTTTGGCCAAGTCACTTAAGTTCTCTAAGCTATAGATTTCTTATAAAAACAGGTCTCCATCATTCATGATAAACATTTCTCCCCTGTAATGTATTAGGAGGATGGAAACCATGTCTATCATGTTTACTGCGAATCCCTGGTGACATGAAATCATGAATGAGCAGAAACTGTTTACCTCAGTGTTGCAGTGAGGATCAAATGCAATGTAGAAAAGCGTTTTTTGTTTGTTTAATTCTAAAACTACACAATCGCTACTTATCATTATCACTAGGGGTCAAATGTTGTAAGTTTTCAAAATAAAATTCACTCAAGGTAATAATGAAACCCATTATCTCAAGTACAACTAGAAATTTTAAGTTTTCCATGATCAGATAAAGCAAATTAGGTCATCAAAGATAAAAGAGACTATTAGGAGAGCCAGGAGAATCAGTACCTATAAATTAAGTGTCCAGGCACATGATGCAGGACAAATAACCTAAGCAAAATAGAAATGACTCTTCAAACTGATGGAGCTCAGATAACAAATTATCTTAAAGACTAGGGATGAATACCTCTAGGCAAATCCCAGAGGCAGATGGTATATTTATGCCTATTAAGAAAAAATTACCTTCCCATTATGGAACAAAATGTTTCTGCATGTACATAATTAGGAAGTGACCCAAAATAATTTATAGGTAGGTCCCAGATAGAAAAAAAATTTATACCTTTATAAAGAAATAACTTTAAGATTAAGCAATGGATGCACTAGAAAACAGAGCAGAAAAATGGACACAACGGGAATCTTTCCCTGTCCCTTCTCTTAATATTCAATTTCCAGGTACAAAGACTGTAATAAACGGAGGTTTTGTGTGAGATTTTGTCGTCAGCCTCACATCCTAGATAATGCTCCCTCCATAACCTGTCAGATGAAACATCTTTCTTCTCAGATCTTATAAAAAGTACATCAGTGATAAAACCTACCCAGACCTGAACTGACAGGCTCTGGTGCCAAATGTCACATTGGTCCCATTTCATTGGGGCTTCTAATACACTTGTCCATTATTTCTGCCACTATTCAAAATGTCATAAAATAGGAATTAAATTATTTTTACAAATGGACATGGTTAATATCTATTTTTAAATAACTCCATATCCTCTTTATGTCAATTAAGATTAACAAGCTTTTATTACTAATATAAATAACATAAAATTGTTGATTAAGGGAAAAATACAAAGAGTACTAAAATAGAATCATCTATTTTACTCTACCTAATTTCTTAGGAATGTTTTGAAGGGATGGGTGGCCATTAGAGGTGCAATGATGCACTTGTAATTATAAGGACAAATGGGTGTCTACATCTAGGTCAACTGTGACTTGCATATAGTATCACAGCCTAATGTGATATTGAGAGGCTTGTCCAAAATTCATTCTCCAAACAATTACACTGCAAATGGCTTGAGGGTAGGGACTCTTTCTTACTCTGTTATCCCCAATAGCTTTTAGGGCTGTGCCTGTGAGAAAGAGGGTACTCAGTAAATAAGAAATTGCTAAAAACTCTAATATGCAGGTTCCTGACCAAAATACAAGGAGACGATTCATAATTAACTACCCAAGTATTAAAAATCATGTTCTTTTACTTAAGTACAAAAATACTTAAAGATTAGGAAAAAATAAATGAGGAGAGAGAGTGTGTGTGTGTCTCTGTGTGTGTGTGTGTGTGCGCGCACGCGTGTGTGTGTGTGTGTGTGCGCACGCGTGTGTGTGTCTGTGTGTGTGTGCATGTGTGTGTGTGCGCGCGCACGCATGTGTGTGTGTGTGTCTGTGTGTGTGTGCATGTGTGTGTGTGTGCGCGCGCACGCATGTGTGTGTGTGTGCATGTGTGTGTGCGTGCGCACGCGTGTGTGTGTGTGTCTGTGTGTGTGTGTGCATGTGTGTGTGTGTGTGTGCGCACGCATGTGTGTGTGTGTGTTAGGTAAAAGGAGGGAAGCTAAAGACCATAAAATTACACATAGGAAAGAAGGTTTTAAAAATCCCATTGTAGACATGAATAAAGTACTAGGTTAAAATTTGAGAGGTAGAAGGCAAAGTAATGATAAAATGCTTGGAATCTGGAAAAAGACAAACCTGGTTCTGAGCTCTAGCCCTGCCACTTACTGGCGATAAAACCTCGGGCAAACTGCTTAAAACTTCTAACGTTTCAGTTTCTGTTCTGTTAAGTGAAGATAATGACATCTATATTAAAGGAAGGCTAAATGAGATGGTTCATATACATTTTTGAACACAGTGCCTGTGACACCTCAAATGTGAGTTACTATTATTATTACTAATAATTGTTTTCCTTTCCAAAACATTTTCCTAAGGATCACAGTGTTTCTTGCTACAGCCCATACACAAGGCCACAAGGCTCAAAAAAATAAAGAACCAGTGAAAACTATGCTTCCTAGGCTGCTTGTAGATATGTGTGACCAAGACTCAGCTCTGGCCAGTGAGATGTAAAACATGGCACTCTGGGAAATCCTCTTGCAAGGGACAGGTGATCTCTCCTTCTGTCTTCATCTATCCAGCTATCTGAAACAATGATGCAATAGCTGGAGCTCCAGCAGCTATGATGAGCCATGAGATGAAGCATGGCTGAGCCAAAAGTTGGAAGGAGCCAGGGGCTCTTACAACTTGATGAACCACCTGATAAATCCTGGACTGCCTACCTCTGGACTTCTTTACATGAGAAAATACAATCTTGTGCATTAAACTTTGTATAGGTTTTCCATCACAATCCAGCCAAACTAAATCCTAATTGGTAACAATGAAGTCTCCAAACCGCAAAGGAAATGAGATCTCTCCAAAATTGAAGCCAGAAATCATCATTATACATAGGAATGTTCGTTATTTGATAATAACAATATCTCATTATCATTCCCCTTTAATACAGTTGAGTGACAATTCCCGATTTAATTGAAATGCATAGTTGGAAACTTATAAAGCTAGGATTTGAACCCGTATTTCAGTCTGACTCCAAAGCCCAACGAGTAATACCTCTTTCTCTACCTCTCTTCTTTTCATATATCTTTTCTTTTTTTCCATTCTGCTTTCTGCCTACTATCTTTTCCTTTTTATGTTCTTCCCACCCTCCTCACACCTCATATCATACTTGATTTTAGAAAAGCACTTAAGTATGTATCGAATTAGGCTGACAATAACAGCCACTCACAGCGCTCAGCCGCGCCACTGTTTCAACACTGGCAAGGCTGCTACTGATCCCAGCAACACACTCCACAGACTCTGCACAATTCTCATCGCTAACCTCATCGCTAACCTGTGGGAAGCATGGCCATGGGTGGAGAATAGGTGCTATTCGTGTCCCACAGGGGCTCCATTTCAGAGTCCGATGGAATGTGTATATTGTTTACACATGTTTTTTAAGTCTGCCAAGTACTCAGGAGGGAAAAGTTCTCAAATAAGACCTCCATCAAAGCCACATAGCTAGAGCACTAACAGAAGACAGCATTTCTAAGAAGCAATTCCTTGGCATGCATTTTGGCTCTGCTGCAGGTCCACTGTGTAACCTTGGACAGGTTTCCTTAGTGCTTTGCTTTATCCATGCAAAGGGGATTTCTCAGGTCACAGATGAATTGTGAAAAGTATATTCTACTTTAAAAGGAAGAGGAGAGGACAGTGCAAATTCCAGGCTTGTCATTTCTATTTGTGACACACATTATCAATTATGTCAGGAAAGTGGATCGCTTTCCCACAGGAAATGCTAACTAGTTCAAGCCAGCAATGAAGTTGACCTAGCCCTTTTTTTTAAATTGGGTCACTTTTATGTCATAAGTTTTGAATAGCCTGTAATTATTTATGAAAGTATATAACATGTATTAATAAATATTGTCTAGATAAAGTATGTTGAGAATGCAGGCTCTTTTCATTTTAGCCACTAGCAAAGCAAATTTTGAACAATATTGATTCCCTACTACTCAGTTTCACTAAGGAAATTCACTCAAGCTTTACAGTGCGGGGCCAACTAAGACTAACAACTCAAAAACTGAAAGGAATGCAAATACACAAACTCAAATCTCACTTTAAGAAATGCTACCCTTTCACTGCTTCAGGGCATAGTCAGAGTCAGGAAATATGGGCTGGTTGGAGCCAAGTGGTATTTCAGTGAGGCCAAACAAAATACAATTCTTTCTTTACACAATTCTTTCTTTCTTTTTTTTTAACTTCTATTATTTTAAGAAAAGAAAAAGTCATCAGTATTTGTGAAGAAATACCAACCTCAGGCTCAACAAATCTAAGTTAAAGAAGTTTGAAATTGTTTCCAGTTAATCTTTTGCCAAACCAGGAATACATATTTAAAAGGCCATGTAAACAAAATAAAACAAAAAGTATTTGTAACTATGCTACAGAAAGACAGAACATCAGATCTTCTATCTTTTTTTTCTCTAAAGAGCTATGGAAACAATGAAAGAACAATTGATAAGTCAGAAGCACTGCATATTGTATCTGTTCTAAATTCTGGTTTCTCAGCCCTACAAAGTCTTAGAAATGCTCAAAAAAGGTTAATTATAATTTACTTTAATTCGTATAAAGACTATATTTTCTCATCCATTCTCTTCTTTCTAAAATACAAATTTTTTCTCAGCTCCTGGCCCCTTCCCTCAATATTTCCCTAATTATAAAAGAATAATTTTTTTCTACATTATATCTTTTCTACATTATATCTTAAGACAGACTTGTCACAAATAGTAGAGATGAAAAGGGTTGAATGATACAGTTTATTCTAAGTAAAAAATAGTCATGCTAACTTGGTTCTTTTTGTTTTATTTTATTTATTTTTTTTATTTCAGCATATTATGGGGGTACAAATATTACGGTTATGTATATTGCCCATGCCCCCCTTCCCCCTCGAGGCAGAGCCTCAAGCATGACCATCCCCCAAACATTGCACATCTCACTCATTATGTTTGTATATACCCATCCCCTCCTCCCCCCTCCCACCCGCCCAACACCTGACAAATGTTATTCCTACATGTCCACTTAGGTGTTGATCCGTTAATACCAATTTGCTGGTGAGTACATGTGGTGCTTGTTTTTCCATTCTTGAGATACTTCACTTAGTAGAATGGGTTCCAGCTCTAGCCAGGAGTATACAAGAGGTGCTATATCACCATTGTTTCTTAAAGCCGAATAGTACTCCATGGTATACATATACCACATTTTGTTGATCCACTCATGTATTGATGGGAACCTGGTTCTTTTGAAGGAGTGAGTAGTCCCATGACCGATGTAGTCATGACCTCTATATCGGTCACAAAAAAGGTTAAAGAAGATTATTTTGTTAAGCTGCTATGATTGTACCTCTACAGTTGCTGGAAGAGAAAAGAGGGATCCATGGTACTTGGGCTAGAGCTTTGGAAACAGCTGGTTAGTAGATGTGGATAAGTACGATACAAGTACATACCTTAGATGTAAAGTGTTAGCTAAGGCAGTGATTTTTATATGTTAGGAGTGGCAGCATTTAGGTGTTAGACATGTAAGCAGGGAGCCAGTGGTATACTAGAGATGGCTTGTACCAGCTCGTGAGAGCTGATTGTGAAATTTTCAGCAATTCCATGAGCTGGTTGATGTGATGCTGATAGCACATAATTGGCCGTAGTGGGAGAATTTATACCATGGAAATTGGCAAACACTACAAATCAGCCCTCCTCCCCATCTCACGTGGAGAGTTGATTGTTAAACATTTGCCAGCACATCATGGTGGAAGACTGGGAATAGATTTATCCAAATCAACACATTTCAGGTGGAGTAGAAGGGCATTATCATGAAATTTAATAACAGTATATATGTGTATATATATATATATGTATATACATATATACTGTAAAAATATTTTAAAATACTTATAAATATTTTTAAAAGATCCAATGCAGGTCATGAGGACAACTATTTAAAAAGAAAAGGCAAAGGCCATCTCCATACTTGGGCAATTCTTTCAAGATTCCATGAGTCTAGCATTTTACTCAGAAATATATCCATAAAACCAATCTCTGCTCTATTCTCTCATCCAAAAAGGTATACAGCCCAAGAAAGATACTTTACTTTTGCCATTTGCCTTCTATGTATACTTATTTGTGGGTTTTATTTTCTAATCTAGCATCTTTACCCCTTTAGGCAAGAGAATGTAAAAAAATGTGTTATCTATAAATTTAGAGTTTAATCATCTCCATCTGGATTAATGCATAACTTGAGGTGATTAAACCAGGTAACTACCACAAAGAGGTATTAGTTGTTTCAAAGCAATTAAAGAGATGTGTCACAAAAGTATCAAATGTAATGGTCAAATAGACAACATATTTTTCAAAATTCATCACTTATCCTGCTAGGAGACTTTCACTTGAGACTTCCAAATATTAAGTTGCATTTTACTCAGAGCTAAATAGAACTTGACCCATAAAAAGTGGCCACCAGTTTCATGTAGGATGGAAACCAGGGTCTGGGTCACCAGTGGGACAACCTATGCAGCCACATGGGCCATTAGGGTCTGGCAAAATGAGAATCCTCAAGCAGGCTCAGCCTGTGGGAACTTCCATCATACAAATATTTGTTCTGTTCTCAATTCTGTCCTCACAACCTAAGTGCTATTTTCTGTGGTTATAAAGTTGGGTATTTGGACCATTCTGATACTTAAATCCCTAATCTGACACCCAAAGTCACAAACCTCCAGAGTTACAAAGCTTGGATGTAGAGATGGATGTTGATTTAGCTGAGAGATATTGTAGCACATGATTTTTGTAGGGAAAAACACAAGAGACTACAGGAAAGATATTTTACTTTAAATATGAAGATGGCTACTATTTCACATTTTTATTTTTCAAAAACCCATGAAGTTGATGATATATCACTTACAAAGTTTAAAGTTTCTTAGTATTTCAATTTAAGCCCAAGCAGAATAATCTGGGAAAAACACCCTGTGTTAATATTGTTTGAGATAATAAAGCAAAGAAGAAGGGAAAAAAATTCACATTTAACATTTGAAAGGGAAGTAATTTTTTTTTTTTACTATGAGCGCTTTTTCTAAAAATTAAATCAAATAAGCCTACTATGTATACTTGAGAAATAACAAACTTCATAGTGTTTTTCTCATTACCCATGTCATTTTAAAGTGGAATTTTCTCTGTTATGCTTAACTCTCTGAAATGTAGCTTTCACTAATTTCATTCCATTGAAATGGGTCTCTTGAAATTCACCCATTATTTCCTCACCGGAACCAGGCATATCCATCCCCCTGGAGCTTTCCCATCTTGGTGTTTTTAGTGTGGATTTTCCCCCTCTGTATCCTATGCTTACTGTTCCTTTTTTATCAACATCCTACTCATCATTCAAGGCTCAGCTCAAATACTACCTTTACTATGAAAACTTTCCAGCTATCCCATGCCAGAAATAAGTCATTCTACACTGGACCCTTGAATAACACACACCAATGCTAAGACACACATTATTTTATAATCCAAAGAAGAGGCACTCAGAGTGAAATAGCAATGTCTACAGGAAGGGTGGTTAGTGGCCTTACACAGGAAGTACATGACTTTGTGCAAATGTGTAGGTCTGATTTCAGTTCTAGTTCTAAGTTACTTGGCTTCCAAGGATGTTTTGAAAACCCTACTTTCACGACTATGGCTGATAAAGAATGCAACCATCCTGTTAGAAATTCACTGATTCAGCAAGAGAACAAGTCTACCAGAGATACCACAGTAACAGAGCACTCACTGTGGAGAAACAGAGAACATTCTGGGTTGTTACACAGATGTAAGGCAGAAGCAAACATCCCATATCAGACTACCCTGCAGTGGTCAAGAACAGCACGAGCAACGACAGATAACAAAACCAAATCCTACTGTGAAAAAGCCATTCTGTTGGAACACCATGGTTAAGGGAGACCAGCAGGTCCTTAAGAAAAGGAATTAGGACACTGACTTTAATCCTATAGTATATCCTTTATAAGTCATCATGCATTTCCCATGAGAGTAAGGATTCATCCATTAACAAATCTGTATCATTTTCATGAAATCCCAAATTGATGAAACTCTTTAGTTACTGTTCCATATAGATCCCTTCTTCTACCTCTAAATTTCAGTGAAATGTGGATAATAATAATATCCACCTCATAAATTGCCATGAAGCTTCCATAGCATCTTGCAAAGCCCTCACTATCGTCATTATGATTGCTAGAAGATATCCATTCACCCTCACCCTCATCCACCCTGCCTCCTGAGAGGCAGGATAAGAGCACAGACATTGGAGATGGACTGCCTGGGTACAAATCCAATTCTATCACTTACTAATTGTGGAACATTAATCAATTCACTTAATCATGCTGTGCCTCAGTTTCCTCTTCTATCAAATATGGATAAAAATAGCACCTATCTCAAGGCTGCTGTGAACATGAAATGAACTAATCCAAGTGCTACAAGAGTGTCTGGCACATAGTCAGTGCTACATACTACATACTGCTACATTAAGTGGCATTGTCATAGTGCTGGCACAATGGCACACACATAGTAGACATTCAGAAGTGTGCTGACAATTAGATAAGCAAAAACACAAAAGGAAGATGTTGTACTTGAGAAGAGAAGATAGAGTCAAACTTCACAGGCCTGAGGAGCTCAGTTTAAGAAGATTCCTCTTAAGAATCATTTCCTTTGATGTAGATGAGGATATGGACATCGTGCTCCATGTCAATTCTATAAATCAGTCATCACTGTGGGAAAATAACTTCGTAATATTTAATAGTTTTTGATGTTATATGAGAAAACAGTTTTCTCCCTTTGAATGTTCTGGAAGCAAAGCACTTATTTTAAAAAGTGGTCTAGCTGGGCACACTGGTATAACAGTAGTCCCAAATAGTGGGGAGGCTGAGGCAGGAGGATCACCTGAACCCAGGAGTTCTGGGCTGTAGTGCGCTATGCTGATGGGGTGTCTACATTAAGTTCAGCATTAGTATGATGACCTCCTAGGAACGGGGGACCACCAGGTTGTCTAAGGAGAATTGAACCAGCCCAGGTGAAAATGACATAAGTCAAAACTCCTGTGTTGGTCAGTAGTGGGATCACGCCTGTGAACAGCCACTGCATTCCAGCCTGGGCAAGATAGTGAGACCCAGTTTCTTTAAAAAAATAAATAAAATATGAAATAAAATGAAAATAAAATGGTGTTAAAATTCCAGGGCTGGAAGAAAACCTATTAGTTGCCTATTTATAACACAGGAATTAGGATTCCTAACATGCTGCCCAGAGCAGCCCAGCCAAGTACAGACTAGCACCAGCTTCCCCAAATGTTCCTTTACGTTATTTTAAGTCACTGGGAGCCAGTCACCTGGAAAGGAACATACATAGGGGAATCAGAAGGAGATAAACCTGCTTTAGTTAAGGTGTCCAGCTTAGCTAAAAATCTTATTAAAGTCTTAATGCACAACAGAGGGCAATCAGGCTAAAGCGATAAGCTTTGGGGTTTGTCTGATAATCCATCTCATCCACAAGGCAGGGGTCCTTCAAGTCTTTCAGCATTCTAAGGCAAAGCCAGCAGCAGACTGAGGTCAGCTATCTAACAGCCTATAATCAGGGTTCTGTACAATGCCAATTTTAAGTTGTAACCCCCAAGTCAATCAAAAATCCCCAGGGAATGAGACGTTTTGGATAGTCATGCTATGGACATAGTTGATATACGTTTCCCCTGTTTAACCATCAACATTTTTATAAAAGTATGAGACTGAAATTGTTCTTAAGAATACATTACAACTCTTCTTAAATAGTATCATAAATGTAATTTAAACTTTTCTCAAGGTCGGGGGTTATTAATAAAAACCTCTCCTGAAGTATGCCTGGCAGTTATGATTGGCAGGGACTGCCCCCTAACTTAAGTTAAATCTCTACACAGAGCAGAAATATATATAGTATTATTCCAACTTGGGTTTTCCCAGGACCCATGGTTCTCTAACGAACACAGCTCCTTTAAAATCTTGTCTGAGTTGAGAACAGAAATGAATTCTTGGTGTGCTACTGTTCTTTTATACTCAGGTGTAATACTACCAGTATTTTCCACAGTCCTTACTTGGACCATCCCAGGGGTCCTCAAACTTTTTAAACAGGGGGCCAGTTCACTGTCCCTCAGACCATTGGAGGGCCGGACTATAGTTTAAGAAAAAACTATGAACAAATTCCTATGCACATTGCACATATCTTATTTTGAAGTAAAAAAACAAATGGGCAAAAACACCCGCATGTGGCCCTCGGGCCGTAGTTTGAGGATGCCTGATCTGTACCCTTCCATTTAGTGGAATGTTTACAGACATCGTGCTCTCAGGCTGTTAAATCAAACTCAGCACCAGAAATGCCACATCCTCCCCTGGTGTCCCTACTTCCAGCTTCTAGGTGTCCTGGAAAGGCTTCTCTGTCATGCCCACCTGATTCTGAGTCAATATCATTTTACCTATGTTCCAGGGACATAATCACAAATCCATTCTTTTTCATCTCTTTTAAACTTCATGCTTGCCACTTCTAATCTTCTCTTGGCTGGGAATTAGAGGTTTATTAAAAATACTTGCAGAAATCAAGTTAATAGTTTCAATGAGAGTTTGAGGGCTCCTCGCATGCACTAAAAAATACATGTACTTTGAAACAACTATTTCAACTGCTTATAGGTTCTCAGATAATATTGCTAGAAGCTAAGTTCAGGATGAGTAAGAGGCTACTGTGGTGTTATCGCTAGAGGGAACTTTGGGGGGAAATGGCATTTACTGAGTACTTCACATGTTCATTTGCCTTGAATGCTCTTCTCCTGAATACTCCTCACTTTGTTCAGGTACCTGCTCACCTATGGCCTTATCTGTGGCCTTTCCCAACCACCCTATGTAAAATGACATTCTTCATTCCTGTCTTTCTCTAGACCCCATTCCCTGATTTATTTTAGCTCTTGACATACTATGTGCAGTATTTATTTATTTGTCTTTTGCCTGTCTCCTTCCATGACAATGTCAGGTCTATGACACAGTTGGCATATCTGTTGTGTATAGGTACTCAATAAATATCTGTCGAACAAATGAGCTAAGGATTGTTAAATACTTTATATATCATGTCATTTTAATCTTCCTAACCCTTCAAGTCACATATTCCAAGACTTTTTATAGACAGAGAAACTGAGGTTAGTTGCTCAATACTTGGAGGGTGTAATGTCATGGCTAAGAGCATGGCGCCTGGAACCAGAATGCCTGGCTTACAGCGTGGCTCAGCCACTGTCTGTCTCTGTGATGTTGGGCAAGTCCCTGAACCATTCTGGACCTGGGTCTCTTTATCTGTAAATGGCAATAATAACAGTACTGCTTTATCAAGTTGTGGTAAGGACCTTCTATGTATAAAGAGCTTAAAACAGTTCACAGCTCATAGGAGGTGCTACATAAGAGTTAAATAAATAAAAATAAAATCTTAGCTGAGGAACACCTTATAACAAGTACTAACTTTCTTATTCTGAACTCTTACTCATTTAACAACTTCCTGATTATAACCAGGCTTTCTGGTTCATCCGTCTATGGAGGAAGTGCAGATGTGGTTATTCTGGCCCGTGTGACACAGTTATTTATTTCTCAGCACCAATTATTCAATCAGCGAGTCCTGTTTCAAGTGCTCACAAAATCAGGGTTTCGAACCAGTAAGACTGAGGCTCAAACCTGGATAGTGTCACAAAGACACACCTTGTGCAGCTGCTTGCTTGGTGACCTCCTAGCCACTCTCTCCAAACAATGCTACACCTTTTCATTCAAGTATCTACAAAATAAGCTGTATAACTAGGGAGAAGGATGTGTTATTGCTTAAGGAATCTTTTCTCTAATCAGCAGAAAATGGAGAGAGATGACAGGTAGGAGAAAACCTAGGGAAAAGTGAGTGTTTCACAAACTTCACACCTCGACTCCACACGCTACTTCAGAGTAGCGCAGCAGTCATAAAGAGCCTGTCTGTCCGGGTTTCACCTGAACCAGGAGATGGAATGTTTCACCTCACAAAGAGCCTTTGCCATCACTTGAAGGGTAAGGACACGTGCCAAAGCCACAGGCAGCCCACAGTCATTCAACAGCTTCCCACGGCAGCTCCCCTGTGTTACCTTGCCCTGATGATCGTGTTTCATTTCCCAGCCCCTCGGCAGCTCTAGCTGTTTGTTCGCGAACATGTTGAGGAATCCCACGAGGTCCCGGTTATGCTGGTAGCGTTCAAAGTGGTGGGTGTCCCGCCGGACTTTGGTGATCATGTGCTTCAAACACGTGTTGTTTGTAAACATGCGGTAGGCACTCTGGAGACAAGAATGGAGAACCAATGTTAACCAGCTGTGACACGCAAAGGAACCATGAATATTACACATGGGTATAGCAAGGCTTCCAGTAGTATATAAAATGCATATATAACCTTTGAGAGAACACTAGACCCACACGTGGAAACAGCAGAGCAAAATATCTTGAACAAAATAAAATACAAAGACTACAGAAGGTCAGGCAGTCTCTACGGCTGAAGTCTAGTGTTCTAAAGAAGAGTGTGGTGGAGTCTCCTTCCACAAGGGACGTCAGGTCCTAAAGTTGCTTTTGGGCAAAAAAACACACAGTCAGAATTACACCTTACAGGGAGCCCCAACACAGCCAGTTTTCACTCCAGCACTGGACTAGATCATTGACTCATCCGGCATATATTTAGGGTCAAGCTGTATAGAAGAGCACTTGCCATATGTTTCAGTACCAGAAGGCCATGCAATGGGATGAGCTGCTGTCAGTGACAGTCACGCTCAGCTGAGACCGCAGGAGGCTGAGGTTTTCATCTCACCCTCCTCAGAGGTATAAGCTCAGTGATTAGAAAAGCAAGAAGAGCTTCCTGAACTGTATATCTCACTATTTTTTTCTTTCTCTCTCTTTTTTCCTGTGCATATATGGTTGAATGTATATAACTGAAATGCAAGTTTAATAAAAGTGCACTATACCGCCATACCGAAAAGTGATTGCTTTGTCAAAAACCTTATAGTCTTCATGTCTATGATACTTAAAGAAGATTCCAAAAATTGACTGTAAGCTATGGTTGTTCACACATGAGTCAGCCAACAGAAAGATATTCATTGCATAGTACCCTGTGCCAAGCAGTAGAAAGGGAATAACTGTATGGGAGCTATTTCATTGAATCATTAGGAAGAATGTGATATCATGAAATTGACCAGGCTATCAATGATCTATCCTGGAAGTCTGTTCTTCTCAGATTGATTCAAAGGGCTTTGGATTCTTCTTATTTTTAGTATCTCAGGGACGCTAGCCTGAGTCTGGAAGCCTTTGAGCTTTATTTCATGGGTTCTGTTATTTATTTCTAAGACAGTCCAAGGAAAATTCCAAAGGCACCAGAGTCCCTGAAAATTATTTCATTGTAATAAACATTTACTGTCTTTGCTATGTCCAATACTATTAGTTACTAGGGATAAAAGATGAATGAGTATGAGAACAGTCAACATTGCTCCTGTCTTTCCAGGGTCCCTCAGGACATGCTATGTCCTGGGCAAAGCATTTATTGCCAGCATGTGT
This sequence comes from Cheirogaleus medius, assembly GCA_008086735.1. Taxonomy (NCBI): domain Eukaryota; kingdom Metazoa; phylum Chordata; class Mammalia; order Primates; family Cheirogaleidae; genus Cheirogaleus; species Cheirogaleus medius. The sequence goes on from VBSM01001562.1 coordinate 37,951,735, forward strand.
CCTCCTAGAGTTTTCTTCCCTTTGGTATGGCAATGTTTGAAATGGAGGCTGCTCCCAGCCTGGCTCTCTGCGTCCCTGAGTAACTACAGGGATCAGAGAACCCTGACAACCTGACTTGAAATGAAAAATAAACCTTTGTTAGCTTAAGCCACTGATATTTGTTGGTTGCAGTTAGTAAAGTATAACCTAAACTATCCTGATAGATTCACCATCATTAAATACTTGTTCCCTATCAAAACAAACGGAAGGAAGAAAGAAGAGAGAAAGGGAAAGAGAGAAAGAAGAAGAAAGAAGACCACAATGAACCATCCTCAAATCTTAGTTCCTTAGTACACCTGAGTATAAGATACTCTGGAGTCATATTTCAACCTGACAGTCCCAAGGAGTGGAGGTTCTGATGGTGGTGAGCAGTTGCGTGGTTCACAGCACAGGGTATTGCCGATGCAGGCAGGTCTATGCAGAGGCTCTGGGCAATTAGAGAGGATTAGAAAAAGTGATACCATGAAAGCGGAGGAGACTAATAAAAGAAGTTGTAGGTTGTCAGAGACAACCTAATTTACCTAACTAATAGTGTGGCCTGCTGACTCTGCTTTGGAATTTTAACACATTGACTGCCATGTGAGTTGTATTTAACTCAGGCTAGTTTTGAGCTTGGGGCCTCATGAAGCAGTTGATCATGAAAATCTTGCTGATGTTCTTATTGTTACAATTAATATTGACAAATTAATTCTAAAAACATGGATTGAGTTGCTATATAACTCATGCACAGAAAACAATAAAAAATAACAAATTAGAAAGAATCGTTTTGTTTTAATAGAACACCGTGGCCCCAGTGAAAACAATTTTTTTTCTAGTGTGGCAGTCAATGTGTTAAACACAATCAGAAGGCATCTATCTGTTTTCTGCATTTGGCCCAGGGTTGCTGGTACATTTTCACATAAACCATTGCAAGTTAGAGGCCTGAGACCACACTGGTTTACGTAGCAATTGCAATGAGCTTTCAAGTCTTACTCCCTGGTAAGTCTCTTTGGGAACAACTTATTGTAAGGGTAATTCTGTTGGATAAATCATTACATTAGCTGTTGTTCTAAATAGGTATACCTCTTGGTCCCCTTCACTTCTCCCCTATCCTATTAAAATAAGGAATCTAGATGTGGCCTACTTACTTATCTAGAGCACCAGAAATGCTCCTCACTTTGCTAAAGAAGCAGAGCTTCATTATGGCAAGAAGTAGTGGCAATTAGGTTAAGGAACCCATCCCAGCCTCAGGCTTGAAGTAATTCTCTGGGGTTGAACAGCTCTTTAAGCACAGAAATCTTAAGGCTGATCTTATAATTAATTATGTCCTTTCATCTTCCTCTTCGCCACTCAATGAGACATGTGATATAGTGCCAAGTTAGACTGATCTTTGTAGAAAGCGTCTACCAAACTAACTTCAGTGCAAGAAAGATTTCTGTCATTAGTAGCTAGCAAACAACCCTTAGACCTATAGCCTTTTCAAGTCTGAATAATATGTATTTGACTGTTACAGGCTATATAAAACACTTAAGGCAAATAGGAATATTCCTCTAGACTGCTACGTTTCTATAAGGAAACTTTTTGAATAAGCATATACGTTTATGCAAAAATTGTGTGTGTGTATATAGTGTGTATGTGTATATACATACATATATTTTATATATAGTTCAGAAAGGATACTTATATTCCAGTTCATATAACAGTGAGCATTTTAGTCACAGCTCTGTCACTTGTGGACAGAGACAAAGAAAGCCATTTAATCCATTTAATCTCTGTCTGCTTCAATTGGCGCAACCATAAAATGGGAAAATAATAACTCCCTTGCTTTCTTCATAGGTGTGTGAGATTCAAATCCAATGAAACAAAGGATGTAAAAATGCTTTTAAAGAGGTAAAAAATCACCATACAAATACAGAGTATAAGTAAGTAAAAAAATACATAGGGGATTACACCTATCATGCCTATGTTATAACAGATAAATGATAGCAGTAAAATCGTTTTCTACTTTTAGTCTTTGAAGATCTTGGACCAACATCCAGTTTCTATTAACTGAAAAAGGGTCTCATAACCTTTTGTTAATAATCTGCTAAGCCCTGTGCTAAACCTGGAGGATTCTAAGATGAGTACGGCCTGATCACTAAAAAAGATGAAGAAATGGAATTATAGCAGGGGTGGGAGAAAGAGGTTCACTAGAGGCAGAAAGTAGAGTTGGAAAAATAAAGGCCACAAAATACTGAAAAATACTGACACACACTGATAGAACGAGCAGAGCTAAGAGTGGGAGTGATCCGAAGAGTCAAGAAACATGAAATAGACGAGATTAGGTTGAAGAGTTTAGTCTTCATGGAAGCTGATGTTGACAAAGCTGTGGGTTAAAAGAGGCACCTTTATTCTCCCTCCTAAGGTTTAATGGTTCTAACTAGGTGAGGATTCTTTTCTGTTTGTTTGTCTTACAGAAAAAGATGCAGTAAATGGATCTGATTTTTTACCTGAAGCACAAGTTGATTAGGGAAGAGCAAATGGTACCTATTTTATAACACGGTCTCATGATAATGTACAGAATGATTTCACCTGGGAAGGTGCTGCACGTAGACTCACAGCAGTTACGGGGAATTGGCAACTGTTAACAGACAAAGCCCCTTTAAATGACCCCTAAAAGACAAAAAGTTTTGTTTTCCTTTGATGTAATTTAAAATTTTCTTAATATATTTTTAAAAATTTTTAATTATTATGGGTACATAATAGTTGTATATCTTTATAGGGTATGTGTGATGTTTCGATACAGGCATACAATGTGAATTAATCAAATCAGGATAATTAGAGTGTTCATCACCTCAAGCATTTAACATTTCTTTGTGTTGGGAACATTCCAATTCCACTCTTTTAGTTATTTTAAAGTATAACCTAACATTGTTGTTTGTAGTCATTTTGTTGTGCTATCAAATATTGTCCATTCTACCTAATTATCTAACTATATTTTTGCACCCATTAACCATCCCCCTTTATCCCCCCATTCTCATTACCCGTCCCTGCCTCTAAGTAACCATCATTCTACTCTCTGCCTCCATGAGATCAATTGTTTTTAATATTTAGCTCCCACATATGAGTGACAGCATGCAAGATTTGTCTTTTTTGTGCTTGGCTTATTTCACTTAACATAATGTTCTCTAGTTGCAAATGGCAGGATTTCATTCTTTTTTGTGGCTATACAATATTAAATTGTGTGTATGTATCACAATTTCTTTATCCATTCATCTGCTGATGAATACCTAGGTTGACTGCATATCTTGGTTATTGTGAATAGTGCTGCAAAAAACATGGAAGTGCAGGTATCTTTTCAATATACTGAATTCCCCTCCTCTGGATATATACTCAGCAGTGGGACTGCTGGGTCATATTCCGTACTGTTCTCCAAAATGGTTATATTAATTTACATTCCCACCAGCAGTGTACAAGGGTTCCCCCTTCTCCACATCCCTGCCAGCATTCATTATTGACTGTCTTTTTGATAAAAGCCATTTTAACTGTGATGAGATATCTCATTGCAGTTTTGATTTGCATTTCTCTGATGACTAATGATGTTGAGCATTTTTTCATGCCTCTTGGCCATTTGTACGTCTTCTTTTGAGAAATGTCTATTCAGATCCTTTGCCAATTTTTTAATCAGATTATTTGCTTTTGTCCTATGGAGTTGTTAGAGCTCCTTATAGATTCTAGTTATTAATCTCTTGTCAGATGGGTAGTTTGCAAATGTTTTTCTCCCATTATTTGGGTTGACTCTTCTCTTTCTTGATTGCTTCTTTTGCTGTGCAGAAGATTTTTAGCTTCATTTGATCCCATTTGTCCAATTCTGCTTTGGTTGCCTGTGCTTTGGGGGTATTACTCAAGAAGTCCTTGCCCACACAGACCTCCTTAAGTGTTCCCCCAATGTTTCTGTTAATAGTTTCATAATTTCAGGCCTTAGATTTAAGTCTTTATTCCATTTTGATTTGATTTTTGTACATGGTAAGAGATAAGGGTCTATTTTCATTCTTCTGCATATGGATATTCAGTTTTCCAAGCACCATTTATTAAAGAGACTGTCCTTTCCCCACTGTATCTTCTTGGCACCTTTGTCAAAGATAAGTTCACTACAGATATGAGGATTTATTTCTGGATTCTCTATTGTGTTCCATTGGTCTATGTGTCTGTTTTTAATGTCAGTACCATGCTATATGTTGGTTACTGCAGCTCTGTGGTATAATTTGACATCAGGTAATAAGATTCTTCCAGTTTTGTTGTTTTTGCTCAGGATGGCTTTGGCTATTTTGGGTCTTCTGTGGTTCCACATAAATTTTAGGATTATTTTTTCTATTTCTGTGAAGAATGTCATTGGTAATTTGATGGGGACTGCATTGAATCTGTAGATTGTTTTGGGTAGTATGGATATTTTAATAATATTAATTATTCCAATCCATAAGCATGGAATATCTTTCCATTTTTTTGTGTGTTCTCTTCAACGTTTTCATCGATGCTTTATAGTTTTCATTACAGAGATCTTTCACTTCTTCGGTTAAGTTTATTCCTAGGTATTTTATTTTATTTGTAGCTATTGTAAATGGGATTACTTTCTTGGTTTCTTTTTCAGGTTGTTTACTGTTGACATAAAAAAATGCTACTGATTTTTGTATGTTGATTTTGTATCCTATAACTTTACTGAAATTGTTAAATTGTTTATCAGTTATAATAGTTTTTGGGTAGAGTCGTTAGGTTTCTCTATATATAAGATCATATCTCACTTGGTAAGTGGGCTGCAAAAAATTAAATAATAAAATAAAAAATAAGATCGTATTATCTGCAAACAAGGATAATTTGATTTCTTCCTTTCCAATTTAGATGCCCTTTATTTCTTTCTCTTGTCTGACTGCTCTAGCTAGAACTTCCAGTACCACGTTGAATAACAGTGATGAAAGTGGGCATCCTTGTCTTATTCTAGATCTTAGAGGAAAGGCTTTCAGTTTTTCCCCATTCATTATGATACTAGCTGTGGGTTTGTCATATATGGCTTTCATAGTGTTGAGGTAGGTTCCTTCTGTACGCAGTTTTTTTTGACAGTTTTTATCATGAAGGGATGTTGAATTCTATCAAATGCTTTTTCAGCATCAATTGAAATGATCATATGGTTTTGGTCCTTTATTCTGTTGACATCATGTACCACATTGATTGATTTGTGTATATTGAATCACCCTTACATCCCTGGGATGAATCCCACTTGATCATGATGAATAATCTTTTTAACATGCTGTTGAATTCAGTTTGCAAAATTTTCTTTTTAGTTATTCCTTCTCTATTCCAAAACTCCCTTTCCCAATTTCCCTTTTATTTCTCATCTTCTTAGCAAGAAATAAATACTCAATGGTTGAGTGAGTGAAAAACTGAGTTTCTTTAGTAGAATTTTGTTATTTAATCTTTTTGTTATTTAACCTTTTAAATATTTTTTAAAATTGTGTTTTTTATTTGTTTTATTTTGTATTTAATTATTATTTTTATTTCTTTTGGGCTCAAATGTATTTTGTTTGGCTAAGTAAGGTTTCAGAAGTGAAAAATATTGAGAGGAGTTGAGGGGTATGTTACTGCCGGTTGGCAGCAGAATAAGAAAATTATATGTAAACATTCAGTTTTTATCAATCACAATAAAATAATAACCAACCTGGTTTTTTTTCAGGTTTTTCTTTAGTGTTGTGGTGACCAAATGTTCTAGATTACCTGGCCAAGTCCTGATTTCACCTAATTCTGTTCTTTTCAACAACATAATTAAGTATATTACTGATAAATAAAATCTATCTTTCATATTTCATAAATCCTTCATCAAGAATAGGCATTCTGAATTCAGATTTGGAAAATTGCATCACTGAATCTATAGCGAACATCTCTCATATTCACAAGGAAGCAGATTTTAGCAGTTGTATACATGATTCACTAAGCAAAATTTATTATAAACAAAATCAAGAAATATTGTTTCCATAAGATCTCTGCTTGGATATGGAAATAGTCCTGTCTTACACAGTCTGTCTCCATGATATTTTTAATTATATAGTATTTTGCATTGTTTCCATCTAGCCAAAGAATAAAATAGAGGGAAATTTTAACTTATTAACAAAACTAACTATAAATGATAAATTTATCTAGTTTGAAATAGAAAAATTCCTGATTTTTAAGAATATACTTATGAATTTTGGAACAATATTTTTCTTCGTTAAGTACTAAGAAATTTAAATGATGGAATTAAAGTATTTTTAGAGCTCATTAAAAGCCACAGTAATAGTTATTTGGCATGTATGTTGGAAAATTATTCAGTTGAATTAAATGAAATATATTTCTATATGATATTAACTGGACAAATACAGGCACACCAACTATAAAAGACACGGCACAAATAACTAAATCTTGAGCTAAAAGGAGAATTAGTTTATTAGGACAATTTTGAAAGAAATCTGATCATAACCAGAAGAGGGCAGTACAATAATTCTTAAAGCAACCACAATGCAAAAAAGAAAAAAATCAAAATTTTGTTTCTCAAGTTTTCCTTTAGAGTTATGACAACCATATATCTATTTTTTCTTTTCAATAAAGATTATTAGATATTATGGCTACATATAATCTATTTTTCATGACTATCAACATAAACTGATACCGTCAAATCATAAAAAAAGAAAATGAGGAAAACTTCTAAATATATTCCTTTTGCATGTTGAACGTTTTCAAAAATAGAAACAGGAATCTACTGAAACAGCTATAGATCATAAACAATTCAAGGAAAAAACCTAGACAATAAATCTTAAAATAGAGAGATTAAATAAAAGTTTGTTTTGTAACATTTTCTGCTAATCTAGGAAAAAAGAACAAATTCCAGCAAGTAATGCCCTTTATAAAAATTGTCTTAGTTATTTCCATTAATTCATACCTTGAGACCTTCAGCAAGAAAAATTCAGCGACTTTAATGTCTGCCATATATAAGTCAGGGAAATAAGACTTCCTACACCCACAGAATTTAAATCTTATAGAAATGTATAGATGCACAGCATGGAACACCTTTTAAGCCAATATGAAGGCAGTTCAGGTAAGAGGAAGAAAAATATTAAGCTACATTAAAAAGAATATTTTGAAAGATGGAGTGTGCAAAAGAAATTCTAAAACCATGCCCAACTAAAGAAAAAGGAAACATGACAACAACATGAAAGCAAAGTAAAAAAAAACCCTGCAAGCTGGTTTTTAACAGTATTTTCACACTGTTAAAACAAGTTAGTTGTCAAAAGTCCTGATGAGTTATAGTTGTAACAAAGGCAGTGAGCTCATTTAATGCAACATCTCTTTGTAGTTGCCAAATTACAAGCCACAGACCAATTGCATCAGAATCACTTAAGGGGCCTAAAACAGAGAGAAACAAAAAGACTCCTGGGATCCATTCCAGATGTATTGAACCAGAATCTCTAAGGTTTGGAAACCAAGAATATAAATTTATTTTTAAAAATCTACCAAGTTTAAAAACTGCAGCTTTATACCATAACCCAATGACAATTAATCCAGCCTCTACTTGAAACACTGCAGTGATGTAGAACTTGCATAAAAGAATGCAGCCTATATAGAGAAGTAGAACTTCATGTGTAGTGACATCACTGGTAGCTTTAAATTGGCCATAGAGGGAGTATTAACATTGTAGAAATCAGGAAATGCAAAACAAGGGCTTGATTTCTTGTTTTGTGGGCTGTCTAGACTACAAATGGGAAACCTACGGTGTTTGTAAACAAAGTTTCATTGGAGCACAGCTAGGCCCATTTGTGTACAGGTTTGTCCTTGTCCTGAAAGCCTAAAATATTTATTCTCTGGCCTTTTACTAAAAAGTTTGCTTTATTTTTCTCAACTTCAAGTCTAGACTTAAGAAATTAATGGAGAAAATAAAAGGCTAAAAATGCAGATGAAGCTTAAATTGTGCTGTTACATTGTGAACAGCGTACACACACAAAATGAAGATATGTAAGTCCAGTATTCAAAAACTATTATTTGGCTTATCGAAGAAGGTACTTACCTCATTGACAAAGAGTGTGAAGCTCCAACATGTCTCCCTTGTTTCATTCACTGTTGTCTTACTCATTAACCCAAACAAAAATAGTCCTGTTGTAACTATACTTGTTCATCAATTACTACTGTAGGTTGGCTACTGACATAAGAGTTTAGCAAAAAAAATCAACAAAAGCATTCAGTGTCTATTTTATTATTATTTATAAATTTATGCTATGTATCCTTTGTATCAGCAAATTTTATAATGAATATATATACATGTGAAATATGTATATATGTGTACATATGTATACATGTATATACATTAATATATATCACATGTAACACACACACAAATACACATGTACACTTTTTTCCCAGAAAGCTGGTGGTTAAACATTTACCAGAAAATCCATGAACATTACCATCCAATCAGTTGCTCCTTCTTGAAGACCCTTTTTCTCTTATCCCTACACTCCAATCTATTAGCAAAAATATCAGCTCTCTCCCCAAATATATTCCATATTCATCCACTTGTCACCATTTCTACTGCACGAGTCTAAGCTACTTCCATGTCTCACCACAGGGCCTTTTCCCTCCGCTCCCTGATGTTAATCTTGCCCTCTAAAACCTAGTTTCTACCTAACAGCCAGAAGGAACTTTCAAAAATCTAAATTATTCCCATATAGGAAACTCTTTTAGAATAAAAGCCATTTAGAATAAAGCCTGGATGCCTTGCCAGATCACACAAGCCCAACATTCTGCAGCCCTGCTCACTTCTCTGACTGCATTACGTACCACATCAACCTCATTCCTGCCCTCAAGCCTCTGCTCTCTTCCTTGGCAAGTAGGGTTCCATTCCCAGACCTTTACCTTACCAGCTTCTTGGCATTTTACAACAGCTTGAATGTGGCTCCCCTGGACAGGCCTTCCCATCCACCCGACTAAAACAGTGCCTCCTCCATGTGGTCCCCACGTCCTCTGTCCCAGTGTATTGTTTCAGTTGCCTCATGCCACATTGCACTATCTGAATTACCTTTTTCATTCACTAGTCTGTTATCTATTAATATATTCCTCTCTGTCTTGTCTACCACTCTATCCTCAGAGTCTAGAATGCAAGGCAAATCACAGGCATTTAGTAAAATACAGGTTGAATGAATGCCTGAACAAATGAACAAAAAACAAATGGAAGCTTGTGCTATCCCACTACAGCATGATACTTTCTGTGTTATAGTGACAACTCAAAATGCTAGCCCATTCTTCCTTGTCACCTCATAGAATTATCCCATGTACAAGTTTAGGTTTGTGTAACCTGCCTTCTGTCTACCTTTCCAGGCTTAATTCTGACTTTCACTAGTGTTCTATGCTCTCAGCACACCAGCAATACCACACTGCTTTACAGTACTAATAATCCAGTTTTAGTCCTTCTGCAGTCATTATCAAGACAGCCTGTAGCTTCATGAATCTCTTGTTTTGCAAATGCTGCTCCTTCTATCTGGGGTGCTCTTGCCCATCTTGTTTCCAGGGTGAGCTCCTATTCTGCCTTTAAAATCGATCTCAAAGGCAAACCTATCTCTGGCTCCTTCCATGTGTCTTCCCTGTAACTCTGGTCATAGCATTATAATGTGTTTTGAAGTCTGGGATGCCAGGGCCCACAGTTGCTGTCATCTTTATATGTCTAGGACCTAGCCTGGTGCCTAGTACATAATAGAGAATCAACAAGCTGTTGCTAAATTAAATGCATGGTAAGTCTAACCCCTCTTGCATGATCTATGAGGACAGCTAGCATGTTATTCATTGCTCACCCTTCTCCCAAGTCTGCTCTGTTCCGAGTTAAACCTGTAAACCAGGAGATAATAAGGAATAAAGGCAAACAGATGCTTATACTTATAAAGCAAAGCTAATGAAGTAAGGCAGAAATGTATTAAGTCAATAAATATGTACATACTAATGACCTCACCAACAATTCCTAGTCATATGACTATGCTGACTTCTATTTTTCCCTGTGGTCTACTCTACTTTTCCTAAGGTGTATAATCCATCTCATTGAAGTCAATATGTCCTCCTTCCAGTCCTTTAACAAGTCCCTAATTCTAACTTCCCTACTATTATTAACTATGTATTGTTAGTCATCATTTATGTATTATTAACTTCTAAAATGAAGAAAGGTTACCTTCTTCAGTTTCTATTCTATCTATTTACCCTCCAAATCTTGCCAACTCTCTGCCTGTGATTCCTCTCATGCTAGATGCGTCTTCTCTATTTCCTTATCTCCACGTCCAGGCTCCAATCAACACATGCCATGATGAATGGGTTATGTCCAGCTGGACTTCTATGGCCAGTGTTTCCCTCATTTTAAATCACTCCATGTGCAGCTAAGGCTTCCTCTAACTAATACCTTTAGCAAGCCACTGCCTCAGCCCTCAGAGACCTATGGGTAACCATGCTATTACGGTCTGAATGTCTGTGTCCCCCAAATTCATAATGTTGAAACCTAATCACCAATATGATGATATTAAGAGGTTGGGTTGGAGATGACTTCAGAAGTGATTAGGAATTAGTACCCTTATTAAAGAGGCCTGAGAGAGACCCCTTACCCCTTCTACCATGTGAGGACCCAGGGAGAATATGGCCAAGGAAACAGGTCCTCACTAGACACCAAATCTGCTGGTACCTTGGTCTTGGTCTTCCCAGACACCAGACCTGTAATAAATAAATTTCTGCTGTTTATAAGCCACCCAGTTTATGGTAGTTTGTCACAGAAACATACAGTGCTCAACACAAAGCTTGGGACACACTAAGTGCTCAGGAAATATTTGCCATTATCATTCTTACTATTATTACATAAATGAGGATTATTTTCTTTGGCCCGTTGCTTTTTCCATCATGTTCTTTCAGATTTGCTACTCACAGGGTTAGAATGCAGCACGGTGAAGAACTCTGGGCTGATGAGGAACTTCACGGGGGGAGACTGTAACAGCAACGTGAGCCTGGATCTGGAGGTAGAGTGAGGCAGGACGTTCTCCCGTCGGAAATCTAGACGCGGGACAGACCACCAAGGCTTTCAGGGAAATCTTTCAATGAGTTGGAAACTATCTATTCACTTCAGTCTATACTTCAAAAGAACCAAAGGATACCTATATCATTTGCTATCATTTTAATCCCCCTAATACTTTTTCTTTGCTGTAAATTCATACATAAAACTCAACTGTTCTTAAATCACACTAAGATGAGATTAAAAAATATTTCTAGTCAATGTTAACATTTTAATGTATCCTTTGATTTTTTCAAATGATTAGATTCTTTTTCCACTGTCCTACAGATCCAGCTATTAAAGTAATTTATATTCTATTCAGGTTTGTGATTCGTTTCTTAGTACCAATAAAATATCAAAGATTAGAAGAAGTTTCTGGTGAATTCTGCTTTTTGAGTTAGATTACCAAATCTAATTGAAGAACAAAAGTTCTTTAAAAGAAAAGCCTAATTTTTTTGGAATCCTTACTTATTTCTTTTCTACTTTCATGAGATTACAGAAACAAACAAAGTCCAAGGCTCTTACCTGCACTGGCTTGGTGAAAGTCCGCTTCCTCCCCTGCCCCATCAAGAGCATTGGTATTTTCCTCAGGCCTCTCATTGGTCATGGTTCTGCGGATACTCTGATACCTAAAATCATGAGCCTAGAGTTACATTCCAGCAGCGTCTAAAAGGCAGGACTCAACTGCTCTCCTAGGGCCCAGAAGTTTTCACTATCTTCTCAGTCTCAATTGCTTCCTCCCCACATCCCCGTTCCCTGACCTTCTGCATGGGCCATCTGTTGTTTACATAAATTACACTGCATTAAATTTCTTCTGTCCATTGTTTGTGGGACATCTTCCTGACAAATTAATAACACTACAAACATTTTATGGCCCTTAACCAATAAAAACTAAATTCCTATATTGTTAAAGGACAAAAACCAACTTTATGTTCCATAGCAATTAATTATTGAAAAAGAACAACTGATTTAAAAAGCTTAGGTTGATAATAAAGATGTACCACAAATGAAGATTCTAGAAATTAGAAAAGACACTGGCTTCAAATTATAAATGTATATGTTCTGCTTTGCTAAAAATTAATGCTTTCGGTTGACTAAAGGGATTATCTTTATTTATGTCCTCTTGTCTCCAGACAAGGTGTATATGTGTGTGGGTATTATTTTTTTAACCAAGAGAAGTCCAATGAAGTCTATGAATCAAAAGAGGTAATAGCTACAGCTTAATGACAGGACATGCAAAGATGAAAGAGACAACCGTGTAAAAATTAGCCCAACCACAAAATAGAACAACAGCAAAACGCCCATCCTCACCGCCGGTTCAGCTGCTCCATCTGCTGTATGGAGTTAGATCTCTGCAGCACCTGTGGGGCCGGGGGAGCTGTTGGTCGCTGCCACGTCGTGGTTCTGTTCACATGATCCACGTAGAAGATTCTGCCATGGCTGTCAATGCGTGCCTCCCAGTCTAAACAGTAGTAAGGCACAGAGAGGGATTAGGAGGAGGAGCTGAGGTTATTAATATGCTTCATTAAGTTCAACATGTGTTTTCTCCCTCTGACATACTTAATCTGGGACTAAACAACTTAATATACCTCCCTGCATAATCCGGCACTGCTCTCCTGTCTACTTCCTAATCTGATGACTGGTCATTAAGCGTATCCTGTGTGTATAATACCAATCCCTAAAAATCTTTCAATGTAGAGAATCTTTCCAAAGTTACCCATAGTGTTCACCCTTCATATATGAGCACTAGCATTTTAGAAATACATGAAGTTGGTTTCATAATACTTCAGATATTCACATCAAAATTGGCATTGATGCTTATTTTCACCAAAAATGGATTTTTCTAGGTTACATGAAAGACTCATAGCTGGAAACTTCTACATGCATAATTAAACACAACTGTAGTAAATTTAGTCTTCAGAAGAAAAGTAGCTAATTAGTGCTAGCCTAGTGATCAAACAGTATCATTATCTACAAATTTCCTTTAGCACTTTCCCAAAGACAAATACATTTTCAGAGCAAGGGCAATTTCTTGCTTCCAACCTAAAATAAATATAATGTTTCAAAATATTATTTAATTTAATTTAATTGTATTTTAAGCAATCACATTGATTAAGTGTGTTAAATCTTTGTAAACAAACGTATAAGTGCATGCTCAGTAAAAACAGAAAGCAGACCAGTCTTCAGAGCCAGACATCCTACCTCAGCGACTCCTAACAGGCCATTCCTGTATTAAAATCCACAGAGCATGAGCTGATCTTTTCAAAAGGCAAAATTTTGAAACTTCATGCGGTTAGGAAAGGTAATTTATACAGGAAACATGAAAACAGCAGGAATCTATTCTTTAACCAGGAAAGCTCTTTATACATTTATATTTCTGTGTATGTAATTTTTTTTAAATTGATAAGCACCTTTCTCCTGAGCAGTTCAATGATCTCAAAACTCTCCATGTGATCACATAGCTTATCAACAAGCACTGCGGGTCTAATCCTGGAGACCAGGAGGAAGGCATTTTCTCTTGACCACCTATGGCATTTGCTCTGGAAATGAACAGAGCTTCAAGCCATCCAACAAAATTCTAAGGGTTGGAAAGACCTGCATGGTAGATCCCAGCCAGCATCAGACCATTACCGAGTGTAGTTGCCTCAGCAGGGAGCAGAAAGTTATCTTTTGTTGCTCTCAGCACATTGTAATTTATGACAAATGGTAAGAGAAAGAAAAATAGGACTGAGGAAAAGCACCACATGGACAACAGATAATTCAATGCCACTCCTTCTTCAAGGTAACAGAGACTCACAATGAATCAGCCTGCCAAATCTGAATTCTGTGGGCACAGCTACAGTCCCATCAGTAGGGCATTTCCAAAAGACCTCATGGTCAGCCTGTGATACACTGACAAACAGGAAGTACATTAAAGCACCTTCAGGAACTATTTTCCCAAACCCTTTGATCTATTCCATTGTTTTGCTCTGCTCCCTGCATGCTTTCCCACCTCAAAGATCTTGAAAACCAGTTATTTCCAACTCATTCCTTTCTCATTCAAGCCAGGATAATTCAAGCGCATACATGTCAAGTCAAGTGCACATGAAAACAAATGGCCATTCCTTCCTCCAAGAATGTTTATAGTAGTTCCCAATTTAAAAATGTAGAATAGGAGGCCGGGCGCGGTGGCTCATGCCTGTAATCCTAGCACTCTGGGAGGCCGA
>VBSM01001562.1:37966129-37989419 GCA_008086735.1 Cheirogaleus medius
TTTTGTGCGGCAGAGTCTTACTGTGTCCCCTGGGGTAGAGTGCAGTGGTATCATCATAGCTCTCTGCAACCTCAAACTCTTGAGTTGAAGTGATCCTCCTGCCTCAGCTTCCTATGTGGCTGGAACTATAGGTGTGTGCCACTTCACCCGGCTAATTTTTCTATTTTTAGTAAAGACAGGGTCTCGCTCTTGCTCAGTCTGATCTCAAACTCCTGGCCTCAAGTAACCATCCTGCCTTGGCCTCCCAGAGTGCTCAGCTTACAGGTGTGAGCCACCGTGCCTGGCCTTGGTTTGTTCTTGATACAAGAAAGCATATGAGAACTCATGTCACAGCATTAAAGTTTCTTTCACATAGACAGTGCTAAGATCAGAGTGAGAATATTGGAATCTTAACATTTACTTCCTTGTCTTGCCACTTTATAAAACAGGGTATATAATCAGGGTGCAGTGAGACTGAGAGCGCTGAGACAGTGAGACTGGGGTGTGTAGATGTGTATGTGTGTGTAGAAGGCCTGGTTTCTGACCATGGCTTGTCACATCTTTGCTACATGACCTTCAAAAAGTCACTGCACCTCTATGGATCACAGTTTTGAAAAATTAAAGAAGAGAATCAAACGTCTGCTAAGGTCCCTTCCAGTTCTGAAATTCTATGAATCTATACAGTGGTGCCCATTTTATTATATTAGGTTCAGCAAGGACCTAGCAACATTTTGGCAATATCTAATGTCTCAGTTAAAATTTCCAAGCTAAACTCTAATTAATTATGCCTTATAGGGCCAGAAGCTTTGGGGCCCTGAGGGAAGGGGCTCTGGAAACACCTGCCAACCCTAGTTTAGCCATGGCAACTCCAATATTATCTGTTGTATTACACATAATATTTCATTTGTATCAAGAGCTTCATGGCAACAATAAAGTTTGAAAATCACTACCTAGAGAAATGTTTCTCAAAGCAGGTAGGACCCTGACAACATGTGCAGAATCACCTTGAGGATCAATAAAAATGCATATTCCTAGGACACACCCCAGGCCTTCAGAATCACACTATCTGAAGCCAGGACTCAGTTATCTACATTTTAAACAATCGTCCTAGGTGATTCCTAGACATACTAAAATTTGAGATACACTGACATAAATTAGAACTTAAAACAGCAGCTAATTTGCTGGACAAACCCATGGAGCAAATGCTAGATTTCTCAGAGGTCACGAAGTGTGGGCTCACAAGAAACTAAACTTCAGCCTCAACACCCCAAACTGGACTCTTAGATGCTCTAAAACTTAAATATAACTAGGCCCCTTTAAGTGGCTGGACAATAAGGGGAAGTCAGAGAGTTAGAAAGCCTGTAAAACTACTCCATACGGTCGCTGTCACAGCACTGGTCCCCTAGGCAGGGCACAGAAGTGGTAGAACAGGCAGGCTTTAGACATTTTCCATTTTTAGAATCAACATGTGGGAGGGGGGCAGGCAGGGTGTCCCCAGTACCCTCTGGTCATCTCATCACTCCTTTCCCATGCCCTTGGTCTCTACTGGATCACCCACTGGTGATGAGACAGGAATACATCTCAGTGAAGGTTGAGACTGGGAAGAAGGTCAAAAGCAGAAGGAATTACACATCAGGGGAAGCCAGAATTGGACTGTCCATGTGAGTCAAGGGACAGAGGGGACTGAGTCGGGGTTGATCTGGTTATCATTGGTAAAATCCAGTACCTGAATGTTGTGAAGCAAATTTATAAATTCACTATAAAAAATTATCATAACCATAGGTATCTTCACCAAAATGTCAAGATGATAAAGTTATAATGAACTAAAGGTACTTTCAAGGAAAATTATAAGCTTTGTGATAGATGACAGATGGCAATGTTTAAAAGATTTTTTTTTTTAAATTTTAACACTTAAGGAAGTATGATTCCATTTGTACAAAGTACAAAAGTATGTTACACTTAACCATGATTTTGGGAGTCAGGATAGCAGGTCCCCTCCCCATCTGGAGTGGGGGCTAGTGATTGGAGGTTCCCCTCAGGGGGCCTAAACGGAACTTCTCGGTCCAGTGACATGGTGCTGACGGCAGATGTCTGTCCAGTGGACAGCATTCAACAGGCTGAATGTGCTCTTTCTGCTATATTTTATTTGAACAAAAAGTTTTAAAAAACATCAAGTAGCTGTATATTTTGCACCTTAATCTTCAATTTTTAGGAAAGTAGCTTTATAGATTAAAAGTATCAATTATTTTCCTCAAAACTAAATTTTAAGCTCTAAAGAATAAGAGCCCCTAACCCCAAACATAGTAGAAACTCTAAGTTTAGATTACGCTTTTCAGATTCACTGTGTACTTTTAGGCCTTCATTTTAAAGGATGTTTTAATAATGAAAGTGTACAACCACAAAAAAAAAATGATAAATGTTCCCTTACAGTTTTCCAGACCTACCCATTTGAACCCATCACATTAAGTAGTAGCCTAGTCCTAAACATATAGCAATGTCCTGTGATCCTATCAGAGTCCACTAATCCAGACTATTCAGCCTGAATTTATTCCTATGCCTAGAAAAACTACCCTTTTGGGGAAAAAAACACATACACTTATACAGCAAGTCCATATTGTCTCCAGTGCAGCAATGGGTTAAGTCACAATCACATTGGAGTCAATAAGAGAAAAAGAAAATAGTTTTTCAGAAGGAGCTGGGCTGGCCATTCTTTTTTCACTCATCTTACTGCTCAAAAGACCAAGATTTGTCATGCTGATAATGTTCCAAGCGGCTTCAGCCCTGAACTACCTCTAGCTGCCAGCACCATCAGTGACCCCAGAACGAGAAGATACAGCAAGTTCTTCAAGGCACTCTGTGCATATTCAAGTCCATGCTACTTCCCTGAAAGGCTTTCAACAGTGTCACGCTGCCTCCAAGGCGTGGGGCTTTCTTATTTTCTATGAGTCGTTAGAATATTCTCAACCAGTGGTTGGAGTTATATGGCCCACAAAGTCACAGTGCACTGTTCGTGACCCAAGGCAAGAGTTAAGAGTTTAAGAACCAACTGGTAAATCACCATCACCACTGAGCAGTCTTAGTAGTAGGTCCAAGATCTGTTCCCCGATCCTGAGACAGGAGGCATAAGACTGGAAGAAGCAAGCAAACAAGGAAAACCCTGTCACCCACCTAAGATCATACTAATCCCCAAATGTGCAAGTTGCTTTACATACAAAGAGTTCAAATAGACGTTCAGAAACTAAGTTATTACATGGACATGTAGACAGACTACCACGTGCTTCAGTCCTGAGCCGCAGAGCAAGGGACACCCTGGTTCCCTACAACTCCAGAGAGAAGCTCAAGTTTGCTGGACAATTTCCTCACTATACATTCGTACACAAGTATTTTATAAGGTGAAAATAAGCTAAAGTAACAACAACAATAGTAATGATAAGGAAAAAGAAAAAAAAAATCAAGAATGGGGCCACTGAAGCCCAAAGTACACTGCCTCAGTCACTTGTCCCACCCGGAGCGGGAGAGAGATTTGCAGGGAGAATAAAGATACTGCTGAGACAGAGCAAACTGACCTGGGCCACACCATCTATGCTCCCAGTCACTGCAACCACTCCTCGTATAGGAGAGGGGCCCCCTCTGCAAGCCTGTTCCTGAAGAAGAGAAAGCTGGGCACTTTCTGAGCCTTCCTGGGTCTGAGCTCAAAAGCAGTACAATATAATGAAGCTTCAGTGAAACCCCCAAATCCTCTGATTTAAGACATTGCTGGTGCCCAATAAATAACATATCACAATATCAGCCACCTTCTGCCTCAACCCAAACTTCCAGAATTTACATTCATCTACCCACATAATAGTCCCTTTCCTTCTAATCTTAGATCAGATCTTAGATCAGAATGCCTGATAGAAGAGATAGAACATTTGAGATTGTCTCAACTTTTACTACTATGGGATCTTAAACAAGTTACTTAATTTATCTCGGCTTAAGTTTCTTCACCTATAAAAGGAAACAGATTAGCTGACTTCGACGCATCAATCTACAAATTACAGATAAGATTGTTTGACCAACCTTGCAAAATTATTAGAAGAAGAATTATTAGAAAATAAAGTATGTAAAAGTGCTTTGTAAAGTACTACACAAATTTGAGTAATTATAACTAACAGTGTTTCAAAAACACAACTCTTAGCCTTAAAATAATTCACCCAGGTTATTTAAGAGATGGACCAATCTGCACAGGACGACCAGACTTCCCTTTGGTGAGCCGCAGAAAGCACAAGACACCACCGAAGGCAGATGCTGCGGCTGTAAGCCAGAGGCATGGCCAAGGTGACAGCAGAGTTGTCCAGTTAGGAGAGGAAATCAGGGACCTGGCTGGAGTGGGGATGGACTGCTGGCAGAGGCAGCCAAGTGATTAAACAGATGGTCAAAACGATGAGACACACATGGGAACAGAGCTGAATGGTATCAAGTATGCTCAGACCATAATCTATAACCTACCCATGATCATATAAATCCCCAAATTTGCAAGTTGCTTGGCCCTACAACATGAGTGTGTTGTGTGTGTGTGTGTTTAACTCATTTTTTTAGTGGGAGACATCTTTAGTTATGAGTTTATCAAATATAAAAATTCTAGTCATAGCTTATAAAAAATGTTATTGAGTATTAAATTAGTATAGAGAAGTATTTCTCAGAGGGATACTGTTAGAATTTTGGATGGGCAATTCTTGGTTGTATCAGACTGTCCCACCATTGCAGGATGTTTGGCATCCCTTCCCCCACCCACTAAATGCCAAAAGCACCCTTCAAACACTGTTAGAATGAAAGATGCCCCCACAAACTCCAAATGTCCCCATGGGGTAGCACCCCCCACACATACTGAAAACCTCTGAATAAGAGAGAACACATCTTAAGAATTTTCCTCCTGTTTGTCAGTTGCTCATTAAATAGAATATACCATTAAATGGCTTTTACTTTGGATATACGAACTTATTAAAATGAACTGCCAATTGTTTGTAAGAAAAAATATTCTTAAGATGTATTCTGTGTAATGCAAATATCAGTATTTAAATAATACGCTGAGATATCAAAAATAGTGGTCATAATTTCAGCAGGAAAGTACCTATATTTATTAAATATAATCTAGAGACCAAAACTATGTCCAGAAACATTAGAGCAGTGGACGTGGCTAGGAAGATGCCATTTATCAATGCACTCATGCAACGCTATGCCTCCTATCCAGCCTCTTGAAACTCTAATTACTGTTAATCCATATATACATCAAAACAAAGTTCTCCCAGAACTCTCACCTGGTGTTCCTAATTCATTTTGCTCCAGTTATACCTAAATATCTTCCGGGAATATTTTTATTTTCTTACTCTAATCTTTTCTCCAAGAGTAAACAAGAAGAAAGTCTTCTTCCCTCTACCCCTGCCCTCTGCCTACTTAAAATGACACATGGTTAATTAATCTCTTGTTCCATTTTTCAAAAACTGCATAAAATATGTGTTTCCTATGAGTAATGGCCCTCAGTTATCCAAATGTATGAACGAGGGAAGGATCTGTGCCCAAAAGAATTTCAAAAGAATTAAGCCAATATTTTGGCAAACCCTGCATAGTACTGTTCAGCTCTTTTGTCAGTACTTACCAAAACTAAGCACTCCTTTAGGTGTATATCCTCTTTTCTTTATGTTCCAATATTTTTAAAACACAGAGGGTCAAAGGCATCAGCCTCTTGCCATGAACACACATAAGAGGTAAGTAGAGAGGGTGAGTGAGAAGGGAGAGCAATGAGATAAGAGGGTGTACTTTCCAATGTTTTCTGAAAAGCAGTATTTATGGGGCTTTATAATTAGTCAAAAAATGCATTGCTCTCACAGAGGAACATTACTTAAAGGGACTCTAGAAATTCAGAGTTTAAACTCCATCCAGATGCTGACTGGCCATGGGCATCCCTCATACCTTTGAATACAAGTTGTGCCATTATTTCCCCACATCCACAATCCTCAACCACCTCTCCTTTAAGTGCTAAGTATTTTCTGAAAGTGAAAGAAACGAAACATCTCTCAAATCCCCAGATAACTGCCCTGTCCCAATAAGCAGTAGACTAATTTCTGAGATTAATAACACTCTGCATATCCCGAAGACAAAGATCAGACCCTTGTGCTATGATTTAAAATGATGTAAGGGAACAAAGAGGGTGGATATTACACAGAGTGAGGTTTTACTAAGAGATTGTACCAATTTGTCTACTAACTAAAAGAAAATTCATGCATAGGCATAATTTTTAAAAATTCTATTAAGCACCTGATTTTCTAAAATATCTGGGTCTGCTTCCATAATTGCACTATTTACTCCATGGGCAGTACAGCATTTACAGCTGCACTTTGTTTCAGCGGCATAGTGCCAAAGAGGAGTCATCAGCCTAGCACTTCCCAGATGACACCTGCTATGTGCAGTGGCAGGCCCCAGACTCCTTCCTTTCAAAGACTCATGTATCCATCTTTTCAGATTCGTGCAATGGGTCTGCCTGTCAACCTTGACACTGTGATTAAGGTGGGAGGTGGGCCCTTTAGTTAACAGGTCCTCACTTGGTGGGAGAGCCTCGTCCACCCTCTGGTACCGGCTAACATCTTGGCGCACTGAAGGTAGTGACCGCAATGGCTGGTGGCCGTTGGCTTGAGAACCTAGGATTAAAGGTAGAATGTTACACAGGTATTGTTTTCTTTATTTAAAAAAAAAAAAACTAACATAAATCCAGAGGCTAATTTCTTTTCTCTGTTTAGTCTCATTTCCCACATGAGGACCTAGAAACAAAAGAAGAGAATGACTAGGGGGTGAATGCTTAGAAGAGGGCTTCCTAGAGAAAGTCCTCTGTTCACAACCCTTCCCCTTCCCTTCTTTCCCTCTCCCCATCCCTCACCCACCCTGGCTCCTGCCCTGGTCATGCACTCATGCTTTAGGGTCACACAGTGGCCATAAGATAACGAAGGAAACAACAAAAAAAGGAAGAAGAAGAAGGATATACTTTAGATAGAAAAATAAATTACAGAAGAAGAAAATCATAACTATTTCTGAGTCTATGAAGTTACCCTTTGACTTTTTAATGTATCTACAATAAGACAGTAGTATAAAAGAATCATTCTAGAGAACAACATTCAATGGATATAATAATTTTAGTGTAATTCTGCATTCTCAGATACTGAAACAGATTATTTCCAAGACAGAATGTATCACCTAACTTAGTTGGCATTTCTTACACTGTAGAAGACAAAAACATTGCCTTTGATGCAAAGCACATATTAACATCTGCTTTGAAGTTTTATAAAGGAGAGACTTAAGGTGTTCTGCTAAGCTCTGAAGATCACACTCATGTTGAAGCTGTCAGCCTGTTTGGTTTTTTATCTACAAACACATGTCCCACTAGACATTCATTATTTAAGTTTGAAGACTGATGTTTGACAGGCCTCTAATTTCAGCAATAGATGATCCGTTTTTTAAAAAGGGCACTGAATTTGGACTCAGGCCTTTGCTGTACGCAAATCACGTGAGCTTCTTCCTAGCTACGTGATCGGTTAAGTCCCTCAGTCTCCGCACTCTGAAATGGGAGGCCTGGTCTATAGAAGGGGCTCCCGGTATCCCCACGTGTTGCCTGTTTCCTTCTCTCCCTGGCCGTGTTTTCAATCTTGCCTCTCTTCCCCTTCTTACTCCTTTTGCTAACTGCTGAACCCCAAGGTTAGGAATTCGGGTGCTATGCAACCTGCAGTACCATTTGCACTGAGGGGAAAACTACAGAGCTTCTCTTCAGCAGCTACGCGAGAGCCAAAAGCCCGGTGTCTCCCGTGTCCTACCTCCAGTGGCGCCCTCCTCCTGGGCAGTGGCCCCTTCACAGGCGCCTCGGGCACCCCCGGCGTCGCCCTCCTCCTGGCGCTGGCTCTCGGCGGCGGCGGCTCCCTCCACGCTGCCTCTCCGCTGCCACACCTCCCCCAGCTCCTCCTGGTCAGGTAAAGTGGCCGATTCCGCCCCTGGCCCTTCCTCCTCCCCGCTGGGCACCTGCACCACAGGTAAAGAACCCGGGGTGCATATGGAATCCTGCGAGCCTTCGGCAGGGCTGCCGCTGGCGGGCTCTGCTGCGCAGGCTCCGTCTTCCTCCTCCTGAGAAGAGAAGGCCGGCGTCTCGGGGAACCGCGCGCTCTCCAGAGACGAGCACCGCGTCTCCACGGAGGACAGCTGCGTGGTCACGCTCTCGTTGCAGGAGCTGTCGGCGCCCTCCAGGTCACTCTCTCCCTCGGGCCTGGTGCTGGCTTCGCTCACACTCTCTGTCCTGGCAGGGTCACTGGGTTCCGTCTCAGAGGACACCTGGGAAGGCTCGGACCCCTGGTCCAGGGACTCAGTCTCACTGATGGCTCTGCGGCTTCCTCCTGACGTGTCGGAAGTCCCCGTGTCTGCCCCACTTGTGGGCTGATCCACCTCCTGAGAGCCACACAATTCGGTGCTGCCCTGGTCCCCAGTGGGTTGAGACTCAGGGCCACCTTCACCTTCATCTGGGGCTGGGCCTGAGGGTAAGGAGCTGTCTGTAATCTCTGGAAGATTTTCCAGCTTGTCCTGGAGGGAAGCAGCCTCATGTGTGGAGGCGTCCTCATTCTCAATGGGGTTGTCCTCGGGCTTTGTCTGAGATGTCAGGCTCCCATCGTCAGTTCTGGATGCCCTGCTAAACATGATCAGCCCTCCTTCCTCCTCCAAGGAAGACGGGTAACCCAGGTCTTGCTGGAACTCGTGGTCTTCTTCATCTGAGTCGATGTGAAGCATTGCGTTGAGTCTTGTGTCTGTGGGAAAACTACTCCTTAGTTTGGGAGAGGCTCCCATGGGCCTCTCAGAGCAGGTCGCTGCCCCCGGCCTGGGATGGCTGTTGTGTTCAATAGCATCTAAGTAATCATTGAGTGAATCCTGACGTCCTCTGGGAGGTGATGTCCTTGAAGAAGTAGAATTTAATTCCTCTGTGTCTATTTCCAGAGTGGAGCTAGTCCTCAATGAATGCTTGGGGGTCCCGTCGGCAGTACTTTCCTCAGAAACTGGCCCATTAGCACAAACCGGGCCGTCGTGATGGCTGCCTGGCATGTCCTCGTCATCAGAAGGGCTTCCTAGGTCCCCATTCACAGTACTGACTCCAAGTATGGTGCCAACAGCTTCTGGAGAAGCATCTGAATGAGAAATCAGCATTTATAAAAATGAACTAGAAATAATGAATGAACTTGTTACCTACTTCTTTGCCACCAATCAGTTCAAAGAATTCAGTCATCCCGTGGGGCTTTCTTACAGCACTAGGACTTGCAAGAATCACCACTCACTACCATGAGGTATGTATGTTAGTACAACTGGAAATTCTACAGCCCCGTTTCAAAATGCAGGCATAAACCTAAGAGATAGTTTTTGGTAAAAAGTCTTTCCTATCTGCTTAGAAAACTTCAGCAGGTAATCATTTGACATCTATTTTATTTTTAGAACAGGACACAAATTCAATTCTATTCAAAAGCAAACTGACAACTGAGTAAGATTTAACAAGTTTTTCCTACAGTGATGTATTCATACAGATGTCTCACCTTCATGAACAGAAGACGTAACCTCCACCTTAAACTGGAGGTACCCACTCACGTGGTCAGCTGGGAGCCTTCTGCCAAGGTTGTAGCTGAGCATTTGATCACTGCAAGAGGAGAAACTGTTCTTTCATCCTTATTACACTGGAGTCAGCCTTCGCATTCTTCCTGCGGGCCACACCCTAAGTCCTGCATACCTCTCTTAACACCTTCAGACTCACAAATAAAGAGAATAAAAGGCTCAAGGCACATTATAGTCCACTGTAACATTATTCATTCTTAAAAATGAACACTTATAAACCCAGGGATAAAAGGAAATCTTGTTGTAAGGAAAATCATTACTAAAAGCAGAAAATGCAATGCAGTATATAATATTGTTTAAGGACACTAATTTATTCTCTCGTTGCTAAGGGGGGACCAGGGAAAGGGCATTTTAAAGGTCATCAAGGAGCTGCGAAAGGCCTCAAGCTATAGGTGCTTTTTGACTCCAGTGTAAAAGTAGCAAGGGCCTGGTTCCTTAGCCTTTAGCAAACAGGAAGCTGGCTCTAAAAGGACACTCACAGATAAGGATTATCACCCGACAGCATGGCACAGAGGGCGCAGTGCTATACTCTGAAGGACACACGCAGGAAGACAGCAGCCCCAGCTGTGTGAGGGGCTTTGGGCCGCTGAACTGAACGCTCCTTCCTCACCTGCGGAGTGAGGCGGCTGGTGCTGCTGCCGCACTGTCCGGGAGCCTGTCCTACCACTAATCCTCAGGGTGGCTTGTGGGCGATGCTGATGCCATGGTTGGAGAAGCTACATATGCCACTGTGGTGGGGTCATGTCCCATGCCTGGAAGTGGGCTGGAGGGGACCACAGCTGGGCCTGCCCAGGTTTGCTCTGCCTTGGCCCCAGGCTTGGAGTTCCATCCTCCAACCCTGAGGATGGAACTGTCGATTTGTTTCAAGTCCAAGTCTATTTATCAAAGTCGAATGCAATTAGTTCATTTCTTTATATGAAAGCAACTTTTATTTTGAATCAAATGACTTAATTAAGGAAACTAATCAAAGGGATAGTACCAAATCACTCCATCTCTGCTCTCACACTGCCCTCTAATGGCTGTTTCAGAAGGAAAACAATGCTTCTAACATTTCCATCACTGTACAGTTTAGAGCTTCTAGCCAACTACCGAGTATTAATATTAATTTGCATAACTATTTTTTCATTCTTCCCTATCTCCTCAGTATGACTTCCTTTCTTTACTCACAACTTACAAAAAGCTCACAAAAAGAAAAAGACATTAATCACATTTTAAGATTCTGTCAATGAATAAATTTGAGTTGCCTAAATGAATGTATATGTCTAGAAGCTTTACTATAAAATACTTCCTTGGAGTCTAGGTCCTGTTTTAAATGACTCCAAAGCAAGATTTTTTTTTTTCGGTAATAAAAAATTCTCTGGGTGGGATTAATCAGGATAAGATAGGCATCAACCTGACGCTAGAATTCTGCTCTAGCGAGAGGGTTTTATAGCAAGATTTCAATATACTCAAAAACAATCAAATGCCATGAAATTTGATGCTGAAATGTTAATGGTAAGTATATCTTGGAAAAGATACCAAAAAAAAGGTACACAATTAAAGTACTTTTTGTCCAGTATACTTTAATGAGTATAAAGGCACTTTTGTTTGTTTTGTTTTTTAATTGAGGCAAATATACATATATAATTTACCATCTTGACCATCTTTAAGTGTACAGATCAATGGTAATAAATACATTCATATATATATATTTTTTAACATACCTCTCCACCTTTCCCCACCCCTTCCCAGTCTCTGGTAACCACCAATCTACTATCGATTTCCATTCACTTTTTTTAGCTCCCACATATGAGGAAATGTGATATTTGTCTTTCTGTGCTTGGCTTATTTCACTTAGCATAATGGCCTCTAGTCCATCCATATTGTTACAAATAACAGGATTTCCTTCTTTTTTATGGCCTAATAGTATTCCATTGTGTATATGTTATATGTACCACATTTTCTTTAGCCATTCCTCCACTGATGGACACTTAGGTTGATTTCATGTCTTGGCTATTGTGAATAGTGCTGCAATAAACATGGGAGTGCAGATATCTCTTTGACAGTATTGATTCCCTTTCTTTTACATATACACCAGGAGTGGAATTGCTGGATCATATGGAAGTTCTTCTATTTTTAGTTTTTTTAGGAACCTTCATACTGTCCTCCATAGTGGCTGTACTAATTTACATCTCCAGCGACAGTGTGCGAGGGTTCCCCCTTCTCCCCATTCTTGCTAGCATCTGTCATTGCCTGTCTTTTCGACACAAACCATTTTAACTGGGGTGAGATGATATCACACTGTGGTTTTGGTTTGGGGCATTTTTATTTTTAAAAGAATTATTTAAATTTTAAATTCTTACCAGTAAGGAATGTTCTAAGACTACCATGTATCATTTCACTTGTTTCTGTACAAACTAATCTCAACTAGATCCCTAAAGGTAAGGGCTGATTACCCGATGGCTTGTCGCTCCAGCAGCCTCTGGACTGGAATGGTTAGTTTCCCCAGAAAACGCTTGATGATAGGACGGCTCTTGGCAAATTTGTCTTTAATTTCAATTTCTAAGACATCAGTAAGAAGTGCAAAAAAGGAATATTTCTGAAAACACAAACAGATACCATATTGGTTCAAAAGAAAGACAAATATGGTATTATATCATTTTATTAGTATAAGCAATGGTATCTTTCAAATTCTAATGACATACAGAGTCCATAGTGCTAGAAATATCTCCAGCCACTGTGAATATTTTATTCACTCAGCTTCACTGGCATTTCACAATGATTAAAACGCAACAGTCAAAAATCTGTGTGATAAAAGAAGTCCTTTTGGTCAATCATGAAGCCCTTCCTAGTTTAACAGTTTTAGGAGATGTTATCAAATATTAAGTTATATACAATATAATTTTAGTACTCACTACATTTCTTTTTTTTTTTTGAGACAGAGTCTTACTCTGTTGCCCAGGCTAGAGTGCTGTGGTGTCAGCCTAGCTCACAGCAACCTCAAACTCCTGGGCTCAAGCTATCCTTCTGCCTCAGCCTCCCGAGTAGCTGGGACCACTACAGGCATGTGCCACCATGCCCAACTAATTTTTTCTATATAGTTTTAGTTGGCCAATTAATTTCTTTCTATTTTTAGTAGAGACGGGGTCTTGCTCTTGCTCAGGCTGGTTTCCAACTCCGGACCTTGAGTGACCCTCCCGCATAGGCCTCCCAGAGTGCTAGGATTACAGGCATAAGCCACCGCGCCTGGCCCTTGATTGTATAATAATTCTTTGATATGTAATATCTTGTTATAGAATGGTTTAGAATTAATTTGTATTTGATTAACAATAACTTTAATTCCTATTCTCATGGAACTTTGAAGTTGTGAAATATAGTTTTAAAATACTCTACTTAGCAGTTAAAGTAGGGATAGCTACAGAATACTGTGGTTTCCTTGATAAATATTTTTTAAAAACAATATTTAAATGGAATTATTACTTAAGTTTAAAAGGCACATAGGGTCTTTTCTGGGGCAGAAAAAGTATGATGTTAAAGTAGCCTTTGTTGTTTTCATTTAGGAATGACATTGGAAAAAATTAGATTGGACATTTATAAGGATATAGAATAAATATAAAGAGGTTTGCTCACTTTCAAAGACTTTTACATGTATTATCTTCATTTTACTTTTACAAAGATAAAATTTTCTTTTTAAAGATGAGAATCTCAGGATATGTAAATGGTGGAGCCAGGAATCTAACCTAAATCATTTCTCTGCTTCCTTGGCAGTATCTAAGCAACTACAGTGATGTGAATAGTGCTAGCCAGCTTTACACTTCGTGCCCCTAAGTTTATCTAGTCTTCACAAAGTTCTCCAAAGGGCCAGGCAATTTGGCCATCTGCTTAATGGGAAAATGCAATTGCTTAGAATAAAAAAGCTGAGTTTAAGCCCCACTGCTGCCTCTGAATAGCTAGTCACATAAATACTGTCAGCATCTATTTCTTTTCTTTTTCTTTTTTTTGAGACAGAGTCTTGCTCTGTTGCCCTGGGTAGAGTGTAGTTGGCATCACCATAGCTCACTGCAACCTCCAATTTCTAGGCTCAGTGATCCTCCTGCCTCAGCCTCCAGAGTAGCTGAGACTACAGGTGTGTGCCATGACGCTCAGCTAATTTTTTCTATTTTTATTAATAGTAGAGAGGGGGTCTTGCTCTTGCTCAGGCTGTTCTTTTCTTTTCTTTTTTTTTTTATTTCAGCATATTATGGGGGCACAAATGTTTAGGTTACGTATATTGCCCTTGCCCTACCCAAGTCAGAGCTTGAAGCGTGTCCATCCCCCAGATGGTACACACTACACCCCATTAGGTGTGAATATACCCATCCCCTCCTTGACCCTCCAAGCCTCCCGCCTCAGCCTCCCAGAGTCCTAGGATTATAGGTGTGAGCCACTACAACTGGCCAAGCTTCAATTTCTTAATCATCAAAATGGAGAGATGATAATATCATCCCATATACCTACCTCCCTTTTAGGCTTGCACTAGTGACATGGTCAAGAACTTTGTAAATATAAAATGTTAGGAAAATAAAGTTATTGCTTGTTTGATTATCATATCTTTTACATGCCTTCTAGAGCTCATATTGAGATATATTTTATGTCTTCTAGATTTGAAATGTGTTAAATTAAGTGGTATGCCTTTAAGAGTTATTTACCATGATGAGATCATAAGTGCTTTTTAAAAACAGGTATAAGAATACAAGCAATATTCATTTATACATCTCCATAACCACAGGAACTGCCCAGAAGAAACATCTTGCTGTGTTGGCAAGT
This sequence comes from Cheirogaleus medius, assembly GCA_008086735.1. Lineage (NCBI taxonomy): Eukaryota > Metazoa > Chordata > Mammalia > Primates > Cheirogaleidae > Cheirogaleus > Cheirogaleus medius. Next base: position 37,980,557 of record VBSM01001562.1, read on the forward strand.
CTCAAATTATCATACCTTTTCCCCAGCCTGTTTTAGATCCCCTGAAATATTTCTCTCCAATTAAATATTTCTACAACATTGTTAGAACATATTGTTGTCATTAAACATTTAAAGTATGACCTAATTAGCTGTTTAACTCCTATGCCAGTAAAGGTTTACCCAGAAATATTCTAACACTAGTATGTGAAACATGCCTCGGATCCCTGAGAAATGTCAAGAGAGCTCATACTTTGCTCAGTTGATGAGAAAAGATGTCTCCTTGTTCATTCTTTGATTTTCCATTGTTCAAAAGAGAAAACCCTTTGCTTGTTGATTTCACTGATATGGTGCCCTAAGATGACTGGTAGCATAACATCACTGTGAGGAAGTCTAAGTACCATCAACACAATCTGGATTCACTCCGGATGACGACTCCTGGAATGGCTCATTTAATTAACGGAAATCTAGAAATTCATAAAACGTTTGCCAAAGCCCATAGAGAGAGAAATTCCTTTAAATTATACTGAATATATGCTAGAACAAAATATCAAACTTTTAAATAAAAACAGGATCAGCGTTACTGATTTTTCCTCTTGCCTCAGGCTCTACTATGGCTCTGTAAGGCAATGTTGCTGATCTTGTCCTTATTTAAAATTTTGATATTTTGTTCACCATGCATTTTTGCATTAATTTTGATTATTTTAAAAATATTGCATTAATATATTTATTTTGATTAGTGAGTCTTTTGGTCCTTAAATTGTGCCCCTAAGGTAAGTGCCTCATTTGTCTCACCCTAGACCTAGCTCTGGAGAGATGGGAATGGCTCATTCTCATTGTACCCTTTTTCCAACAGAACCCCTAGACACCTCAGCTATCTTGCTCACACCCATAAACAGCTAAAGGTTACACACAGTCCTCAGGAAAAAGAGAAACTTGGTGGACTTCCTAACTATCAAGTAGAAGACCCCTGAAAATCATCTTACCTCTCGGTGCCAAATGGGATTAGTGGTGTTACTGATGATAGTAGACCTTCTCTCCTGCCCGTGGTGGGCACAGGTGGGAAAACTGCTCTTCTTCCCAGGCTGAATGGACATCTTGAGATAAGGGTCAGGATTGAAGAACATCCCTTTCTTTAGCCCAACTGCCCTAAGATCTTTAAAGAAAGAGAGAGAGAAGGAGGGAGGGACAAGAGACAGCAGGAAGGAAGGAGGGAAAAGGGGATGGAAGGAGGAAGGAAGGACCCATATATCCTGATTAGAACAAGCAGCTCAAAGACAATTTGTTCTTAAATAAACACACAGGAAACTCTAAACAGAAACTATTCGGTAAAACAATAGCAAAGTTATTCATGCTGTGATTGCTTAGATAAATGAAGACAAGTGGGTTAGGCAGTAATTCCAGCAGAGGGGTTTCCTAACAGGCTTTGAAAATGAAGCCAAACCTTTACCACCACCTCACACCCTGCAACTGGCTTTCCCTAGAAACCATTTTGATTCCACTATGTACATCTTCACCACCTCTTTCCTAGGGCAATGATGTGGTTTGGCAAGCAGAATTTCAATGTCTTGAGAGAAATCTTTAGTAAACAGTTTACTGAAAAACATGTTCCTTCATGAGAGAAAAATGAATCTTTTACATCTATCTATGTAGAAATGAGTATGGACTAAGTTAAATTGGAGATAAAACATCAGAGAACACATCCATTTGTACCATATTTAAAATGTTATATATATTCCATAAATGTGATGAATGTTAGGGGAAAAGAGTAGATCAGAAATATTTTGAAAATGTGAATGCTACCTCTGCTATTGTAAATAGCTGGTAAAGTAACTTAAATATTTGATGAATGTCCTGTAACTCACCTTAGATTCACAAGTTGTTTCACACCACTTGAGCTGCTAAAAGTCCTAGCTAAAGTCCGGTTAGTGTGAAAACTGATGTTTTTTTAAATGGTCAGGCTAAAGGGATACAAAAATGTCAGGAAATAAAGCTGGCTGTGCTGGGACTTCAATGCCTGCCTTTCTGAGAATATCAGTTTGAACGAGGTAGGCCTGGGAGCTAAGTGATCTTAAAAAATGCTGGATGATCACTCCTGGGAGGTCCTGAACACTCGGTTCACACAGAAATTCTGCACATGGCCCCTGAACCTCCAAAGACCTTTGGATAACCCAGCTCAGCTGGGAAACAGACCTTATATAGTGACCCTAAATTACAGGAGGTCACCCATGCAAGCCCATTCCTGAAACAGGTCTTTCTTAGGAGAGAATTGGCCTGAGATTGCCCATGGAACCATATTCTCTAGGGAATGCTCCCTGGAGGAGGCTCACCAATGACCCACAAGAACTTATGGCCTACATACATATGATGAAAACAACCCAGAAATGTCTTAATGACACAAAACTGGCAGTAAATATTTAATATTTATTAATACGTCAGCAAATATTTAAAAATTCAACCAAGAGGATCTGATGTTAAGAAACACTGTATGACATTTAGTAAGATCTTTGATCAGAAAACAGATAGGGGAAGGAAAAGACAGGAGCTAGACAGGCATTTCAGAGAAGCTGCTGTGGTATCATTAGACTCACAGTCCCCATTCTTGACACTTCGTAAGCTACGCAGTCATTATCCAATGGGGCATTTGCATTTGCTGTCAATTTAGTAAGGCTTTGTGTTTTTATTTGGTTTTATTTAGCATAAAGAAGCTTTGACAGTAAAATGCAATTCACATAATTATTTTCTCGCCTTTTTCCATTATGCTCCCCTTGGACTCAGAGACAGAAGAATGATATTCTTTAGATATTAAATCTGCTCTAAAACAAAGGATTTCTTTGTGGTAAATGAAGAGTAACATGGATAAGAATGGCTGTCACAAAGTCTGAAAGAGCTAAATCATTCACAAAAAATAACCCTTGCACAAAAATCATTCTACCATAAGATTAAGTCACTGTGATGAAAGATGTCACTGTGAGATAACCATGATACCAAATTTTTCCACAATGGGGCACTTTACAAATACATTCATTCATAAATTCAGTTTCATTTATCCATCTCATTTCTGCTCTTCTCTCTTTTATATATTTTGTTGTTCATAAATATTCATACTACATATTAGGCCAAAGACATAAAGTCACAAAGGTATGACACGATAAATATTCTAGGTAAAGCCTAAGTTGGAGGAGGTTTAAAATATTAATCAAAACACAATTTTTATTTTATATGTAGAGTTCAATTATTTGTGTCCCTACTTATCCATAGATAAGAGTAGACATTTATAGGCAGCCATTCTACAGTGATTACATGCTCTCAGGTAAATATTATCATCCACTTTCAATATGCTATAACCAGATTAAGTTTTTAGAATTAACATTATAGAACTGTTTTTCTCTCCTAGCCATTTCTGTACACTATCTGCAACTGGCTGACTATATGATAAGTAACAAAACAGATGCTAAGTAGCTAACCTCCATGTGAACAGAGGTGAGATGTTGGAAGAAGTGTTAAAAGAAGAAGCATCTGACTGTGCCTTAAAGCTTATTTTCTACTTTTCAGGAAAATGTCCTAGGATTTTTGACTTCCAGATGGTCATTCTCCCATACTGAGTTAAAAACATCCTCTATAGAGTCAAAAATATGTGAGTATAATGTCTGGAAGGATACGGATCACTTGAAAGCATAGAGCAACAATCCTAAACTAAGAAACCCATGGCATGGTCTTCCTATAAATTTTCTGAGCTTTGGGGTTGGCTAACTATTCCCTACCTATCACCAGGGATTTCTGTACCTGCACAGTCCCCTCAGTACTGTGAAGGTCTGAAGCACAGGTGGGTAGCCAAAATGTTTTTAGGAAACACTGATAAGGGGAGTAGGGCTGTAGTACCACAGGCAGTGGTATTTTAAGTGCCCTTCTAAAACCCTAGATATTTTTAAAACACTGAGGGTTCCAAACAAGATATATTTATTGGCCAAATTTGAACCATAAGTCACCAGTTTATAACCTCTGAGATTGACCAGTGAACCAAAGCAAAAAAAGATTTTATATGAAGCAAACTCCTGTGTCGGGAGGAGGAATATGCAAAGACAAAGACACTCAGAAGGCCACGGACAGCAATGAACTGATGACTTTCATCACTCGTGATAATCATGCATTGTGGAATTGTCTCTTTCAAGATCAGGTCTCCTAATTCTCACTCTTGAGAACATCTATATTTACTCACAACATACTTTTGTAGTCAAGAACAATGGATCTAACTTAAATTTCAGAAGCACTATATCTACAGAAAAATGAAAACAAAACATCTTATAGGGACAGACATCTGTTAGACTTTATTTTGTATGTATTGCAGTATAGTAGTCTGTTTTAAATGCCCATTTCAAATACTGATTTTCTTACAGTGTACTTGACTTTCTGACTGCCAATTCACTTTTTAAAATCAGTGACTTTCAAATTTTTTTGACAGTGACCTATGTATGAAGTACATTTTATATTGCAACCCAGTATACATATACATAGTCATGTTTATTTTTGTGTATGTAAATTTTCAGTTTGTATAAACTGCAGCTTTACCTTTGGTGGTAAACTCTGATATTATTCTATTTTTTTAACTATTGGTTTCAACTAAATCAAACTTACAAACTGCAAAAGAGTCCCAACTCATAACCTGAAAAGTAGTGTTTTAATTGTTTGGTAAACATACAAGCAATATGAATATTTTACTAACCATAAAACAAGCAAACCACTGGCTTTTCCACTCTCCAATTTTTATGTGTATTCCTCCACAGAAAAAGAAATATACCTTTGATTTTTCCCACGAGTCTTCAAATTTTTTCTTTCTCTAGCTGAAGTAAGCATAAATTGTTTCCGATAATCAAAGCTCCTCAGTGGGATTAACTTATGTTACATTACAGTTTTTTTAAAGGAACTATGCATAGTTATATAGTTTTTTTAAATCACCAGAAAACCTGGCAGAAGAAATAATTTCTGAATTTATATTAATAATCTAATTTTATCATAGTAAGAGATATACCTGACTTTCCAGAAGTATGAAAAAAACTAGTTCACATATCATATATCAAAATCTGTAGAAAGGGGTGACTATTCATACCTTTGAAATTATATACTTTCAAACTGGATGCCACATTTAGACATTCTTACCTGACAATGTAAAGCTAACAAGTTTCCGGGAATGCAGATTCCCTGAAGCACCTCCTTCCATGCCTTCTGCCCCCATCTGACGAGATAAAACACATATCTTTCTAGGGAACCACATATATGTCCAAATACAACAAAATACAATTTTTTGCACCAAACATGTCTTATACCATATCTTTTTTCATTTCCAGACCTTGGTACAGAGACACAAACACAGATTCTCAGAGGCAAGAGAAAGGGTCATACTTAAATTTAATCTTTACCCCAAATAAAAAAATAAGCTTTGAAATTCCCTATGAATATGAATGAATTTACTTTTCCCCCTTAATAAGAATATAGTCGATAAGTAGTAAATGTACTTGTATTACTATTACTATATTAAACATTCTCTTTAGTTAAAAACGAAACATCAAATTCTATCAGATTAGGGAAACCTAGATAAACAAATTGATTTCTATCAGACTCATCCATATATATAGGATTATTCTCTTTTGTCAGATATTTCTGTGTCCAAGTGGGTGTCCTAGCTCCCTTGTAGGCTTCTGTTCGATTGCGCTGCAGGTACATGGCACATACTATTATAATTAGCAATAATAAGGATTTGCAGTGCTATTGTACTGATAACATTTTCCTAAAAGCTTTTGCATAAAGTATATCTCACGTGAAGCCAGTAATTTATAGATCACATAGCAAATTTAGACCTTTCTTTCAATTTATATAAAATTAGTACATAATTTATGGTACCTTAGGAAGAAAAACTCTCATGACACCCTGAAAAAGAAGTCCACAATCTTTGTAAGAGACAGAATTGAAGGCAGAATATATCCTGAATAGCCAGGAAATAGAAACCACATTTTAATTCTAAAATTTAGATTATTTAGATTAAATCTTTCTGACAAAGATTTTTTTTCCTTGACCAAACTTTAGTCAGGCTCTTTTGGAGCCCTATGCTCACCTAGGCCTGACCTTGGACTTCCATCTCCATCCTTGTAGAGCTTAGTTTGCCAAAACCCTGCTAAGTCAGTTTAGAGAGAATCCCCGCCCCCCTATATGGGATCACCCTAATATCAGACCAAATTCCTCATCCCCTTCCACCCCCCCGGTGATATCTGATCACTTTGGCCTCACTTCAGCAAGATTCTGTTAGGTAAGTCTAGCAAGAATCACCCTACCCTCCTAGTAATTTTGCATCCACCGACCCTCCTCCAACCCTGCTCCTGGACTATACACCCCCACTTTCCTTTGTTATATTTGGAATTGAGCCAGTTCTATATTGAGGACTCTCTTCCCCTATTGCAACAATTACTGATCAAATTCTGCTTATACTGCTTTATTGTCCAGTTCTGGTTTTCTTTGACAATTCCTTCATCTTATCTTTGCAGCCTCCCCATACTTGTGGTAAAAATCACACACTACCACCAGGGGATTAAAAACCATCCCTAATCTAACTAAGCAAAGTTGAGAAATTTCATTCAGATTTTCAAATATAAATTTCTACTGCCTTTCCTGTGACTCCTGTACCTTAGTCAAGACTATTTTGTGTGGCACTTAACTGATTGTTTCACATGTTGTCTGCAATATACCAGGGTATCATCCAGGTATCTTTATTTCTTTCCATCCAGAGAGAACCAACTCCTTGATGATCATAGAGCTGGCTCTCAACAAATATGTGTGTTTATTATATTATACTCCTCTCACTCATCATTCCCGATTAACTGGGGCAGGGCAGCAGCAAATTGGCCAGACGACTTGTTGCTGCAACTATCTTAGCCTGCTTTAACCATCTCCCAGACTACAGGGAGATGGTGCAAATGGACAACTGAGACATGCACTCAGCAACCTGCCCTTTCTCTGTACCTGGGCACAGGAAGATACCTAAGAAACTGTGGCTCCACCTCAAATGGACCACATTGCCCAGTAAGATGTGCCACCCTCAAAACATGACATCTCTGCCTGCTATGGATACTAGTACTGAGTTAAATGAGACTAAAAAGGTTCATAACCTACTTTCATTTAAAGCCTATTTAAAATATTAAAAGAAATTATGAGAAACAAAGAAAATGTCCTCTAATTCTCATTTTTCAAATGTAATTCACCATCTGACAAAAGGCTAATCTGAAACACTTCTCAAAGAATTCACAGAAAAACAATGTCCTGCCCAGCAACTATAGCAAAATGCTCATCTGAAAGAATACTAAAAAAAAAAAAAAATTCAATTTTATCATTCATTACAATAAAGCCAGGAAAGACCAAGCATTACCATTAGATACAGGGATATTAGTGATAAAAAAGACATCTGCAATGTTTAGAGAGAGGATTTTAAATAAACTTACTCCATAGATTCAGTCCAGGAAAACCCCAAAGCAACAATGTCAACCAAGTATTGAAACAATACATGGTAGTGAGTGATGGCAGCTTTAATCTGTCCCTGAAGCCAAAGGATTTCCTGTTCCAAGTGTCTGAGACACATATCGCTGTGTACTCTGATGAATGACAATGACGTCAAAACACAAATGACAGAGAAGTCACAATTTTTTTGTTCTGGATTCATTGCAAAAGGATATGTGAGAAAGGAAAACATACAATTAGGATGGAAACTCATTTCCTTCTCTGTGGAGTTTCTCAATTACTTCTTCCAGGTCTATTCTTTGCATCTGGTCATGGTATAATCGTACTATGTGGGCTTGTGAATATCAATGTTGTCAATCAGTCACAAGAACTAAACACTTGTCATATTCCTAGGTGGCCATCATGCTATTATAGAAATACAGTGCTAAACCCAAAATGAGGTGCCCATGTGACAAAGCCTTTCCATTTTGGATATAGATCAAACTGTCTCAAATTTGGTCAGAAATCAATTAACCTCCAATCCCATTAGTCAGTCTTTGAACCAAAATATGCTATTCTGATTGCCAGTGTTGTATCTATGAAGCTTTTAAGGTGCTCTAAAGCGTGTCCGAAGCAAATTAATTATCTCCAAACTATCCACAGGCTTTGACAGAGTGATCTCAATGCAAAATCAATGGAATGAAATCAATGTTCACCAGATTGTGAACTCCCACTGCCTTCAATGATATCTGGATATTGAAGTTACTCAAGTCTAAAAAAGTCTGAATCCAGAAAATGCTTACTCACGTTTGGAAGCTATTGTCTAATTTCACATACAATGACTTTTTCAAAGGATTTATTATAAACAGCCCCACTCTTCTAGTTTTGTAATGTTTCTTTTTAGAATATTAACTAGAACAAAGTCTGTTCCAGAGCATACTTTGTGACATGGCAGATCTTGTATTCAACAATTGTTATTCTCTTTGTGATCTATAAAGTCTCATACAGTAAATATGGGCTAATCTTTTATATTCTATACTATGTTTACTACAATGAGAGCTCAAATATAATTCTAACTTGAGCAGAGTACTTAGATGTTGAGGGTTTTGCACACACTGTGCCCTCTGCCTGAAATGCTCTTCCTCTCCCCTTCACCTATGTAACTTCCATTCATCCTTAAGTCTGTCCCTCTGACACGCCTTCTTCAGGGAAGCCTTCCAGGACTTTCATGATCAGGACAAAACCTACTCTGTAGTACATGCTATCCTAGCCCCATTTCACTCCCCCTCATGCAATTATCATCCAAACAAATATAATTTTTTTTTGAGACAGAGTCTCACTCTGTTGCCCTGGCTCGAGTGCCATGGCATCAGCCTAGCTCACAGCAACCTCAAACTCCTGGGCT
>VBSM01001562.1:37989519-38022349 GCA_008086735.1 Cheirogaleus medius
AGACAGGGTCTCACTCTTGCTCAGGCTGGTTTCGAACTCCTGACCTTGAGCAATACACCCGCCTCGGCCTCCCAGAGTGCTAGGATTATAGGCGTGAGCCACCACACCTGGCCTTAAACAAATATAATTTGATTGAAGTCTCTCTCCCCCACCAGACCAGTGAGATTAGTGACTGTGTTTTTCTCATCATTTTATCTGTAGTGGTGGCACAATGTCTGGCACTTAGCAGGCATCTAATGAATAACTGTTTGAATGAATAAACGAAAGGGAAAACTGCTTGATATAAAGGCACAGGTACCATCAGAGACAGCAGAGGGTGGGTCTGGACAATTTCAAAATGCCATCTGCAGAGATTCCTCTCTGAATTTCAACCTGACCACTTAGTATTTCCCAAACTGCAAGCATCTATAAATGTGTGTCTACATAGTCACATACACAATGTTGTGAAGATTCTGTTATGGGAGTCAATATTTTTTTACTATGTTTCCATGATCTCATTTTTATTAATGACTATTAAAAACTGCAATGACTTGCATATCTGAGACTCTAAGAATCTCCCCAAACCACCTGATTCCAACCACCTATGTACAATGGAGCCAATATATAGTGAGACTGTTAGATTCTGAATTTGGTCTACTGAGTGAAAAAAAAAATCACAGAGCTGTGAAAAGTTAGGAAAGTGCCACGTTGGAAATGGACATGCTTTATTTCAAAAGTCCAACACAACCAGTTTCATCCAAAAGTAAATTAGATATCTGTTTCTCCAATGGAGGGCCTGATAAAGAAATTGATTTCCATTGAATGGCCATGTTTTGCAAAAAATATATATATAGTATCTTCAGGGAGCTAGACCCCAGCTCAGCATTGAGAAGGATCCGGTGCTAAGACTTCCTGAGGAAAGAGCGCATTTGTGACTCCCAACTCACACCTTCTTTGGGGCAAAAGCTCCTTGAGTTAACTGGCAGATAGAATCACCCACTGCTTGAATGGTTTAAATTCATATAAGATACAACGCTACTGCTTCCTACCAACCGGTCACTCAGACTAAGTTTAAAACCTTCCATGATGGGGCACTCGCTCCTTGGCTTTAGGTTCCCTGAAGAGTTGACTCTACCCAGAACTGTTATAAATCAAACTGCATTTTTCCACGGATTTGTATCAGGGATTCAGGTATGCCAGCCTTGTAAGTTATTTCCTTTTCTAAAACAGCACCCATGCTGTTATGTGTTTCCTTTTTCATTGTTCCTCATAACCCTGTCAGGGCTGCAGAGGCAAAAATAGAAATCAAGTCCCTGCACGGGTCTCAGGAGGAAGCCGGCAATGGCGGGCACTCACCATCACAGCTGGGTTCTTCACGGTGATGCAGGGAGTCGTGGCTCGCAGGGCTCCACTAATGCCGTGGTAGTATTTAAAACAGATTTTTATCTCCGCTGCAAAGCAATTGGAGAAAAACAATAATTTAAACACTGAAACCAGGCAGTTAGGAATCAGCTGAAGAAATCCACCATACCACTTCTCGGGCAATCCTACTCATGAGTTTTTGAATGACCCCTTCTTTTCTAATCAGAGGCAACAAATTATACCAATTCCTGTTTGATCATATGTGCTTCTCTGAAACTTTCTAATACGACAAGCACATCAGAAAATGATGCACAAAAACAACATGCCAAAATAGAAATAAATAGTGTAGTGGTAAGAACAGGACTAGCTAATGTTAACTGAGGTGCTTCACTGCATGCCAGACGTAGTGTCATGCCTCACATTCATGTTGCTACTGAACCTTCACATCAATCTTGGGAGGCAGAAAATCCTGTCCCCGTATTATAGACAAGGTGTTGAGGTTTGCTATAGGTTGAAGAGACAGGGAATGACAGAGTGGGGACTCAAACCCAATCTGTCCAATTCCAAAGCCTTCACTTATAACCTCTACAATATATTATAGACAGATTGCAGTTGTAAATGGAAATAGAGAAAAGGCAGTCTAACGAAGTATAGAAGAATACAGGAGTAGATTCTCTAGGGATGGGGTCTAGAAACCTGTATTATTTTAATTTTCCAAGTCACTTAAATACATCCACTGGACAGGGATCAAATCTAGGAATAACTGATTGAGATATACATATAAATCATACGTATCATATGAGATACATATATATCATAGCATGTGAAAATCCATATATTTCATAACTTGTTCTGATAATTTTAGCTTGATAGAAAGCAATATAAATGCCAGTTGTGGTTTTTGGAAAGTAACTACAATTCCAAAGAGCATGAAGCCAAAGTGTGGCAAAGACAAACCCACAGTCTCCAGAATTCCTCTGTATACAGAGCATCTGAGTCACTGTAGTGTCACCATGAGATGTAATTTTCCCAGGGCTTGTTCTATGTAGGCAATCCTGGTGACAGGCAGGCCCCTGAGGCACTAGCTATAGGAGGGAGCTCCCCTCTCAGCTGAGTCACCTGGATTATTAAAGTGGGGCTGCTCGATGTATTTCTCCATGGAAGCTAATCTTCCCCTGACTTTCCTGACTGTACCAAATGGCCTCCTACAGAGTATTTGGTTTCCTTATTTTAAGAGGAGGATGTAATAACTACAGAAAAATCCTCCTCCAAGAGTTTATATCATTATGCTCTTCCTATCAAGGACCAAATACTAAATCTCAAAAAGAGGTCTGTCGTGGTGTAAAATATTGACTCCTACTATTATGTACATTAATTGCTACCCAATAATTCGCCATTTAATGAGTATCATCGGCCAAAAGATTTTTATTATGTACCCACCACAATACATGGCCAGCGCTGTGCCAGACAGTGCAAGGGAATCAGGAAAGGTTTCTGGTCTAGCTACTGAGATGACAATCACAGGTTTGACAACATCCAAAAGACAAACACTAAAAAGGAAGAGCACCAGGTAGAAGAGCACAGAGACCAAGGAGAAGATAAGTGAGGACACAGTGGAATCAGAAAGGCATCATGGAACAAACATGTCTAATGGATGAGAAAAATAGGGTCCAGGAGACTTAGGTATAAGAAGAGGGAAAAGCAGGGAAGCAGGAATGGGCACCCTGGAGTTCGGGAACAGCAAGATGATCTAGCCAGGAATCCTAGCTCTACTATCACTTTGCCTCCCTAAGAAAACTTCTACAAATGGCTTTCCTGAACACTAACACAGGTTTTTGGTTATTTCTGAAATAATAATAGTAATAGCTGGCTACATCTGAGCAAACCTTACTCTCCTACTTGCGTTCTTCTAAGACCAATAGCATGAATTCTGCAAAAACAAACCTAAGTAGCGTGCACAAGGACTACCAAAGCAGAACAAAGCTTTGGTGACATGCATGAGGATTGAATTCTGTGGGCACTAGCTCATTAGTATCACACTCTAAATGCCAGGGAACCAGCAGTCCATGACTCTGCCTGCAGCAGTGCCTCGTAGATCAAATCAATGGCTAGTGAGTGAGCAGTCATTTTTCAATAAAGAGAAGTGCATTTTTATAAGACATCTTCCCCTAACTCCCTCTCAAGTTAGGATGCCATCTGCTCCTTTCTAAGGTTTTAATAGTTAGCTAGGTAACAGACTGAGACCAAAAAAAAAGCGACTGCTTATTTTTATTTGGAGGATGTCGATAACCAGGCCAGCTTTGCTAGCTGACCCATTTTGGTGTTATTTTATTCCTTGATATAACAAAAACTCCAACCCAGACAACAAAATAGACTCCCTGAAACTATACAATCAATTTATTCTGAATTGCACAGAAAGAGATTTTGTGAGCATTACTACCCAAAATGCTACAGAGCTGTGCAGCAGAAGTGTAAAGCCGAGGGGATTTACACAGATCACCCACTACAAAACCACATAGAGAGAAAAACAGTCCTGGGCAGAACTGGGAGTTGTTTGCATCTGGATGGAAAACTAGCTGGCTCCTTCAGCAGGACATCAGTGAAGATGCCTGCCCCTTAAAACATAGGAATGTTTCATTCTGAGAGGGAGTTTTCATCTACCAACATTATTTAGTGCTTTAGGAGGTCATGCAAGATTTAAAAAAAAAAAAAGGTGTAACTAAACAAAATCCCCTATGAGTATGGGAGAGAGCTGCATTTTGATTAATGTACTTGGACATCTGGGTGATTGGAAGAAGTAGCTGAGCAGAATATGCAGAAGGGGAGAAGAGGGAAGTTGGTGCCCAGGGGCCTGTGCTTCTATTGCAGCTACAATGGTAACCTCTAACTGCAAGAGGGAATAAAAGCTATTTCTGAGAAATAGATACAAGGGCAGGTGGAAGCAAGCACAGGCCTGGTGACTGAGCATCTGATTAGGGAGGAGTCCAGTTCCCGAGCAGAGGAGATGGAAGGTACAGACCAAGGAGCAATGAATGATCTCATCTACCCTAAATGGGTTTCCCATAGCCCAATGTGGCAGGCAACATCCCGAATTATAAATATATATATATATATGTATATATCTCCATCCCTTTGGGCTGTAAAAAAACAAGAGTATTTGGAATCCATTTTAAAAAGCATGCTGCCTCAGAAGGGTAAAAGACCTTCCATGTTAATCTATAAGGATCCACTGTCGGCTGAGCCTCAGGAGGAAGAGAGCACAGCCCGAGTGGCATCTTCTCCTCTCTGAGGTCCCTTCAGAATGGCTGAAGCCAGTCATGGATCATGGAAACATGCAGGCCCCTTTCAATAATCTTTAGGCTACTAAAGTTACTCAGTAACTTTAGAGTTACCAAAATAAAGATTTGATGCTCTGTATTTAAATCCTCATAGGACACAGAAACCCCTTTATTTTCAATTTTTTTTAATCTACTAACTTTCATAAGCACAGATGAAGACATCCCCAGGGCACCAGCAGGCTGGCTCCATCCCCGCCACAGAAGGGTGGGGTGGTGTGATCATTTGTGAGCTGTCACTTTGAACTTATTGCAGAGGTGGCTGGGGAGGCAGAAGGGACTTTGAACAGTGTTTAGGAACTTAAACATTGTTCTTAAAAAGCATTTCTGTAATTGTGTGATTCTGACACTGCATTTTAAAGTAATTGCTTTATCAACCTGTTTAAAAGAAGAATATATTCTTGGGTTTGTATATGAATATTTTCAGATAGAAAACTTGATACTGGTAACAGTGGTTGCCTTCAGGGTGGCTTGAAGCTGGGGAGACATTTACTTTCACTTTTTGTATATTTTTAACATTATACTCTTTTCATATATTACCTATTCAAAATTATTTTTTAAAAGTAATCTCAATTCAGATTAACCTTAGACATTTATATAAGGTTACATTTCAAACCCTCTCTGAAAAAAAGGTTCTTCAGACCACTCCCTGCAAGAAAGGGCTTTGCCTCAAAGACTGGGCTCTCGTCCATCACCTTAAATAGAGACAAGATTCACTTAGGCAATAGTTAGCAGCTTGTTTCTATTTAGAAAGTCTGGATTTTTCCCAAGTTTCTAGAAGTTGAATATTTTGAACCATAAAGATAGATAGAATATAAATGTCCTTCTTCCTTTAATCATCTCTATTTCACTTAAATAGTAGAATAATCAAAAAATCAAGCTAATTGCAATTTATTCTAAAACATGATTTTAACCATTGCCCTGTGTGTTTTTATTAAACTTTTAATATTATGGTTCCTATTCACAGCTCTTTTATTCAGAGGACACAAATTGTGGGAAAGTAAAACACACTTTAATCCTCATGCTTTTGAGGAAATTTGCCCACTTTCCCAGTGACATGCTCACTTTCATTTATATGTGAATGCAAGTTGTCTTCTCTTTAACAAGGGCCAATAGAGCCTGAAATAGCCAGGCTTTCCTTGGCTAAAGCTAGAAAAACAATCATGAAAAGAAAAGAATCCCTGTAGATGTGGCAGGAACCTAACAGGACTAGAGAACTAACTGAACCCAGAACATAAAAGTATAAGGATGGAGAATGAAAAGCACCAAATCTCCATCCAAGGGGCAAAAAGACTCTTCAGATGCTGGTGGGAAGGGGCTTAGGAATGGTGAAGGCTAGAGTAGGTGATCTGATAGTAAAAATAAAAGACTGAGGATATCTCGTCTTCCCAAAATAAAAAGCCATTCACAACACATGTATTTTGGCAAGGCATCAACCTGAATGCCACTCAGAGATGAGACTCTTTCTCATACTTGCCATTTGCACCTCTAATACTGTTTCCTAATCCTGTATCTACTGACCAGGGCTGAGACAGGAAAATATGAGAAATCACTATATAGTTTATACAAATATCAGTGTTTTGCTATTATCCTCAATGGTCACAAAGCAATTCAGTGCATAGTAATGCAGAATGAGATTTACTATTTTTAAGCTCACTCACTGATCTAGGATTTATTGAGTACCTAGAATAGTACCAAGCACAAAGTTGGCACTCAATAAATATTTCATGATAGGTGAAAGGGGAGATGGATGGATGGATGTATAGAGGGAATGAAGGAAGAACAATTATTATGAAAACAGTTATGAATGAATGAATGATCATAATTTATGAAAGACTACATAAAATAAAATAGACATCCTGACATGCCAAGACAACTTTTGAAACCTCTTCAATTGTAAAACTCAAGAATGCATACTGCAAAGATGACCCATTCAGCTTCTCTGCAAGTAAGCTCACTTGAGGAATGGCTAACAGCAGTCTCATGACAAGTATGTACAGATGAAGCTGATCCCTCTCTCGAATGCCTAGGAAGGTCATCTATCCACAATTAAACCTCTCTTTGTCCTTTGCATCCATTCAAGTAGGCCCTGTAATAATATAAGTCTGGGCCACCTGCTTCTTCTGAGGATTTACAGACAAAGCAAAACCATTGTACGTTCACAAATAACCTAGACAGTGCTCAAAGCCAGGTTTGCCCTGGAATATAGATCAATTTTCAGAGAATTTTACTTTGTTTGGACTTCTTCTGAGGTAAAGATAAACAAATTTTCTTTCTGAAGATAAAAACAAAAGTTTTAAATACCATATGTTTCCAAGGTCAGAGGTGGAAAATGTTTTAGCAGCTGTCTAACCTTCCCCTTCCTCCATTTTTTTTTCTTTTTAAAGTTCCACACCATCAGCTCCAGAGAGTCAAGCAAAATTTCATGATGCTATGAAGTCCCTTTAAGAATGCTCTAGCCAGACACTGGGTTTTTAAAAAACATGGGCTATGCTTCTATGCACTGATATAAACACCACTTTTTTTTTAATATTGCAAGGGTAAGGATATGTGTTGGGGGCAGGGGCACATTCTGATTAATGAAGATAGACTTATTCTAAAGCAGAATCTTTCTGAAATCCTTAACTGTACTGAACTTAGACTATTTTCCTCAGTCTGTAAAAAATACATTACTGAATAGTTCCAGTTTTATAATCACACTACACAATACTCCCAATTTTATGTGTGAAGAATTAAAGTAGAAATGCGAAATTAAAGGAGAAAAGAAAAAGAAAAAACTATTCGTTTCTTCATTCCCAATTCCTAGCTTCAACGTCAAGCCCATTTCTATTAAATACTAGAGTGGATGCAGAGGAAACATTTAGCAAGACAGAGATACTTACCATTGCCTAATCAGCCAGGACATTATGAATCTCTAACACTTTTAGGGGGAGAAGGAAAATCAATCAGAGCAAATGGGATACTCTGTAAATGGGTTTTTTCTCACATAACTTTCCAAATTACAGCAGCATGTGGTACCAACTTCTTCCCAGGTGTTCACATGAGCCCCATAATATAAATCTGCACACTCTATCAACAGGCTATAATTACTGGCAACCTTTAGCATTTTGAAGCGAACAGGCAGGTGGTTTTGCCTTTTCCCCTGAAGTTCGATTGAAAATATTTCTCAGCTATATCAGCTTCTAAAACCCCGGGATCTTTGCAAAGGAAAAATCACACAGAAAGTAAAACCAGCTATTTCTCATACCATTTTCCCACATTCTTTCATCAATTATTTTGCTCATTATAGCTGGGTCAATGTTGGGAAGTAAAGAAAAGTAGATATAGGTAAGAAAAACAAATCACCCATAATTCCACCTCTCAGAAACAACTCTAATTCACATGTTGGCAAATTTCTTTCCAAATTGTTTCCTGTATGCTATGCTATTAGCTGAGAGTCTGCTCTATGTATCTGCTCTCCCCAGCTGGCTTTTTGTTATAGCATGAGCATTTTCCCTTAAAAACTATATTTAATTTAAGGTTTAAAGAGAGAATCTAGCCAGAAAATTGGACTGTGAAAAGAAGATATTCCTTAGGGGGCAGAAACAAGATTAGAGAAAGTTCTAGAATGCTGACCTACCATTAAGGATGGTGGAAGAAATTATCTCATGCCTTTAATGGCAATTCAAAGTAATATATATTAATCTTTTTAAATAACTTTTTATATTATGGAAATTTTATATGCTTGCAGCAGGTTTCTATTTAATCAAATCTTTTATTTTAAGGTTTAATAAGTACAGTTCTTAAGTATTAGTATACACACATTCTCTCTCATATTAAATCTTTTACATACAGGAATCTTAATGCTCAAACAGAGCTCAACAACACAGAAAATTTTAAGGAGCCCATTTTTTCTATATTAAAGAAAAATAAATTCTTTAAACATAGAAGTTAACCTGGACCAACTAGTAAATCACTTATTCATCTAGTCCATAAAAATGTATTGAGTATTTACTATGTTCTCAATATTAGTGGCAAATGTAAATAACTAAAAATAAAAATAAAATAAAAATGGATGAGATATTTCTGTGAAGCAAGTACTACATACAAGCATTTGAATTTACAAATAGATATAATACTGAATTAACTGGGCAATGGTTGAGTTATCTGCAGCCGATTTCTGATTCCTAGTAAGTTGACCTCTATAGTAGTGTGCCTAGACTATCTTCATCAACACTTTGTAAAGACTTAAACCCAAATGCAAAGTTATTCTGTTGCTGGCAAAAATTATAATGAAGTATTCTAGCAAAAGCAAGACCCTGTCTCTACTAAAAATAGAAAAATTATCTGGCTGTGGTAGTGCACACCTGTAGTCCCAGCTACTGGGAAGGCTAAGGCAAGAGGACGGCTTGAGCCCAGGAGTTTGAGGTTGCAGTGAGCTGTGATGACACCTCTGCACTCTAGCCAGGGCAACAGAGAGAGACTCTGTCCACCCCCCACCACCAAAAAATAAAAATAAAAAAGTATTCAGAAGGCAAATAAAATTCTTAAATTAACCAAAATCTTGAATTATTTATTCTGCTTCCTGAAATTAATATAATTAAATATTAATTATAAATATAAATAAAGAGTATATAAAAATGTATAAAGTATTAAAATAACCATACATTCATAAGGTATATGTAAATATACATCTACTGTATATACTTATGTACATGTACATTTTTGCAAATGTACATGTATATATATGTGTGTATATGTAAATGTGTTATATATGTGTATACACAGTCACGTGTATATACATGTATGTATTATATATATAATATATGCGCTCGTGCACATACACACACGGAGTCATCCCCTGGTATCCATGGGGGATTTGTTCCAGGAACCCCTGCGGACACTGAAATCCATGGATATTCAAGTCCTTTATATAAAATGGAGTAGTATTTGCAAATAACCTATGCATATCCTCCAGCATACTTTCAATCATCTCTAGGTTACTTAGATATGTAATACAATGTAAATGCTATGTGAATAGTTATTATACTATATTGTTTAGGAAATAATTATTTTTAAAAAAGGTCTGTGCATGCTCAATAGAGATGCAACCATCCTTTTTAAATTTTTTGAGTATTTTTGATCCATGGTTGGTTGTGGGACCCGTAGATACGGAGGGCCAACTGTATATTTACACACACACTTTTTTCAAAATATGTGAACAATGTTTAATGAGCATTTTCTAAAACAATACATTTTTCAACATCAGGCTAAATGGCATAAATATGTAAATCCAAACTCAAAACTTATAAAATAACATTCAGAAAGATCCATAGATTTCTGCATATTTGGCAATGTTTAATAATAAGCTGTATTTCACACTGGGTTACTTACGTTCCATGAAATAGGGCCCAGGCTCAATTCTCCATACAATTTGCCCTTTTTGTGTTCCGGTCACACCCCTGTTTTTAGAATCCCAGAAGTTGGCTGGAGAATTCTCATCTGAAAAAACCAAAGAAACATTTTCAGCTTAATTATAACCTGTCTTTCCTTGGCTCAAAGACTAACACAAGTTCTAAAATAAATGGAAAAAAGACAGGGGAGAAAATAGTAATGAACACTATTCTATTGATGACCTCACAGCACAGTGTCACTCTGAGTTTCTACACTTGCATTCATACGAAAGAAGGGCTAGGTGTGGAAAGAAGATGACAATTCTGGGCTTGGCCGGGGTGGTCAATGTTGCCAAAAGACAAAATGGCAAAGAAAAAGGATACAACTGCTGCAGCTTCGGCAATGAGCTGATTTACAAGAAAGGGGTTGGGGTAACCTCCCATCTGTAAAATCCTCTACAAAAAGGAAAGGAAGAGCAAACCTTGGAGAATACAACAGAACTAAAGACGAGATGAACAAAAGGGGCGTTAACCTATGCAACTGAGTTAAGATACAGCACAGCTTTCCAGGAACGGTGTTTAGGGAACACAAACCAAGTCATCACATCTGCTAGGACAGTCTTTTACAAAAGCCCAAAGGCAGTAGACCTTGAGACAAGATGAAAAAAAGAAAAAGAGAGTGTTTAGGCTTTTGTGTGGAAGGAGGATAGAAAGGACAGTGACTCCCCACCCTCAAACAGACCTGAAAGCAGCATTTTCCAAGCTTTCTGATCTCATAGTACAAAGAAGATGGTAATGTTTGTAGGGACCACTAGAGTAAACAGAAGCCATGTGTACAAGATGACAGACATGGATCCTCTGCTCTGGCTTCCTCAGGCTCTGCCCCAGCACCCTGAAGGCTGAAGGATGGATTCACACACTACACCTTGCTCACATCACACTAGTTTGAAGCTCTGTCCTAGCGGCCTAGAATAGGAAATGAAACTAGAAAACGTGAAAAGGAGACCATGCAGACTTTTATAGGAACATTAAAAAGTATTAATATATAGTGACACTGGCTCTTGAAGTCAAATGTACTGCATTTGTTTCCTCAAATACCTTTCCTAGGAGGAAAGATTAAGAATACACCTTAACTGAGAGGTGGAATATGGCAGACAGGGCGAAGTAAGAGATACACCAAAAAAGAAAACGTGGAGAAAAGGTCCCACGCCCAAAAGAACAGTCCTGAGAAGAAAAACCTCTCTTGTTTTGAGTATGAAAGAAACAGAAAGTGTGTCAAAGTGAGGGGTCAGAGGGATTTCTGTCTGTAGTTGTCCTTGGGGCCCACAATACAGGGTTCATACGGTTGCATCATATTGAAAAGCCAAAGAACTTTGGGAGGGATGGTCCTTCAATTCCATTTGCATTTAGCACATTGTAAGTCAAAGGCTCTTTATTGCGAAAGGTCAGGAAATAGCCACTGTTCTTTATAAGCATGGAAAGATATAACCCACATATGGCATCACCTCCTCTCCTAGACAAACAACACAAGCAAACACCTCTATGCCATCACAGAAATATAACCAAAGACACTAATATTTAGAAAGAACTCAGGTAATTGCTTAAAACTGGATTTAAAAGATGTCATGTGTCTCCTTAGGGCAGACTGTGCTTGCTGCCTAGCAAGGAAGATTGAGCTTCTTCCTTACCAATCAATCACCAATTTCATTCAAGGCAACAACATGCCCAGTTAAAGATGCTCACCTCTCCAGAATCCCTTGCAGCTAAGGGTGGCATGTAGTTTAGTTCTGGCCAGAGAGATGTAAGTGGAAGTCTCCTGGGTGGAACCCCAAGGAAACCATTATTTTCCTAGTAAGAAAAGGACAGACTTGGCATCCTTTTGCTCTCCCCCTTCTCCTATTCTTGGATGACAGCCACATGCTAAAGACTGCACAGCAAGAAGCTAGAAGCAATCAGGACGATTCATTGAACCACCTGCCTCCACGCTTATTGCTACCCAGGAAAAAAATCAATTCCTATTTGGTTATGCCATTATGGTTGTGCTTCTGCTACCCACAGCTGAATACAATTCTTAACAAATATACCCGCCATTCTAAAAACTGCTCAATGATTTGGACTCATCATTCCTGACTCGATCTGGAATCCCCAAGTTCGCATTACTGCTCCAGGTTAGACAACAAGGGTAGCTGCTTCGCTTTCTGAAAGGTACTTTAATGGGCAGAGCTAGAGCTGCATGGATGGGGAGAGAGACTCCCATATTTTCACAGATAAATTTATTTATTGGTCACCTGGAAGGCACAAAAGGCTGGACCCCGAAGGGAACAGAATACAGGAATAGGGAGTAGAAGGTTTCCACCTATTCAAAGTGCATTAAAAAAAAGTAGCTATGCATATGGGAAATTTACTAAAAATACTGTTGTCACAGTTTCCTCCTGAGGCCTCAGGAAAGATGCAGCAGTATCAAATCTGGCTTTAAGGAGCAAGCACTAGGATCACTACGATAAAAAGCAACAGTAAGAAAACTGCACCTGTTCATGGGACCTCGCTGCAAGAGTGTTTGCATTTCTGGTATTACTAAACTTTTTCTCTTGAAGCAATCAATTAAGCCAAACTAAGCATACACTTCTGACACAACAATTTTGGGAAGACGGGACTCTTGAGGAACAGAAATGAAGGGAAGAATGGTGATGGGATGAGGAGAATTATTGTAAGAGGTCTGAGCCCTGGACAGAGGGCACCCCTGAGGCTTGACACACCCCTGCACATGTTCCCTAGAAGGGAGTTTGGACAGAAAACCGACGTTGGCATCTCTTGTTCCAAGAGGGTCACTAAGATCACTTTCTTTGCAAGTCACCTCCCCAGGGTAGAAATACTGCATTACCTTAGTATTTTTGCTTGGTTTCAGAAGTAGGAAATAAGAGAAAACAAATGTTGTGTGCTTCCTTCCCAGACCCTTAACCAAGAAACAGGCCTAGAGTTAAGCGTTCAGTTCAGCCACCAACTCATGTGGGTTGGGATAAATGGTGTATCCCTGACTTAACTGGTTCATAGGCCATGTGGAAAACTCCATTTGGTTAAATTTATGATACTTAAAAAAATAAAGGCTTGCCCCGTGACACCAAATGTCTAAAATGTATTGTAAGTATTGAGGTTCATAGAGAACACAAATGTTCCATATATGATGAGAAATTGGTCAGAATTTGGATGAACAGGACAAGAGCAGAAGCTCGATGAGCCTATTCTGATTAAAGCCAAGCACGTGCTTGTCAAATAGGAGATATCCAAGATGATTAATATTCTAGTTATTCTAGATTGAAATGTTTCTTTGATGAGATTATATTTCTGATAATTTGTTATCCTTGGCTGATACTAATACTTTTGCCATCGAGTGGCAGCTTCTCTTAATTGCAAATGTAAAGTCCCTAGACTTTATATAACCAGTTTAAGGGCACAGAGTTCAAATTATTGTGAAATGACCACCACAAGCCCTATCAGGACTACCACTCCTACCGCAGCTAGCAGAGACCTGGCACACCCTAGGAAGACCCTCAGGAGGAGACTCACTCCTTTGCTTTGTTCCAAGAAGACCAATTTCAGTTGGTCCTTCAGATTAAATTTTTTTTCTTTAGGTAGGTTCACACCTTTGCCTGGGTTATAGTCAATTTTGGTCTAGCCTAAGAATACTTTTACAGTGACAGCATTTCTCTGCTCAGATCTATTTTTCATGGATTTTCAAAGACAAAATATTTTTTTCCTGGATTGTATGAACTGTTCTTCTTTACCCTCATTTAACACCTATATTTGATGATTAGGTCTTTAAAAAATGCCCCCGTGCCTCAGTAAGAACAATCACTGAATATAAAATGGTTTACCAAAGAAAGGATTCTAAATCCCCCACAAGTGTCATATAGAAGTAATTATAAATCTATTTCTTACTTTAACTGAGTAAAGGTTCTGAAAGATCACAGCAATGCCACTGGTCTTTAGAATCAACCATCCATTGTTCCATTTATACTTGGCTTCTTCCTTTCCCAGTTTCTCCTAACAAATATTCCAAATCTGTTCCCTACCTGTCTTCACATCCCTTACCTAATTTCCACCCTCTTACTTGGAGCAGGGTACCGTGCACCCTACAGCATCCATAGCAGGGAGGACATGAGACCTGCTCTCCCTTGGTTTCTGTATCCATACCTACTTCTTTGCCTTTCTGCTCAGGGTTCTACCTCACTTTACAATGGTGCCTTTGACCCAATTCCTTCCATTAGTCACTTTCTCTCACCTTAACCTTTAACCTCTCCTTTAGGGACCCTCTTCTCAACCTAGAAACTTGTCCACTTCCATGAGGCATACTCTACTGGTTTTGCCTTTGCTCTTTGACCATTACCTTTCATGCCCCCTTTCCCATCCTCATTTGTATTTCCCCTCCTAGTAGGATTAAAACATCTGTTTTTCAGTTACGGGAGAGTCTAAATTATAATAGTGTACATTCTAGATGCTTAGGTAACTTCCTAGCTAGAATATAATTACAAAGAAAAAACATTGGAGATGTTTAATACATACATCTAAATACCTTCTTTACATCTAATTTTGTTTTTTAGAGTTTATATAAAGCTTGTTCTTTCATGTCTCTCATGTCTTCTTTGTTCTCTTACAAGTCTAGTTGGCTGTACAGTTTCTCTAAATAGAAAAGCAAAGCATGTGCATGCTCAACACACACACATAGCTCTAAAACTCTTCTAATATAATTTTCATACCCATCTGTTTGTAAATATTGTGGGAACAAATTAAGAAAACTTTTGAAAATCTTTACACTTGCCTTATTGTAGCAATCCATGATGCTTTTCCAAAGTTATTTCATTTAGTTTTGTTTTTTATTATAATTACTCCTTAGGGATACTCCAATTAATCATATTATTATTAATAATACTGGAATTACTTCTGTGTAGTCCTGCTTCTTCAAGGGAGAAACAAACAAAGCATTTGGACCCAGGAAATAAAGGAGTAGAGACAGAAGATTACAACACACAACTCTCTTCTAATAACTATATAGTGGCTCAGAGAGTTTTTGCGGGGCTTGTTAATGGAGTGAGAAACAGGAACCCTTTCCTTAATTAAAACCACAAGATTTTTAGGAGGAACACCTAGTGATCTTAAAATCTCTATATAAGCAGATTTACCAACATCTGCACATTCATGGCCATAAATCACTTGTTACCTTCTCTTTTAGCAAATTTATCCTCCAGTTAGAAGTTGATTCCCCAACTCCACTGCCCACAATGAAATCTCCCAGGTCAGGTGGGGCAGTGGCAGGTGTTTTTAAAATGCTAATTCCTGTGCTGCTCTTCCAGAGATTTTCATCCAGTAGGTTTGAGTCTGGGCCCACCAATCTGAATTTAGCAAGCATCCAACCAGGTGACTGCAAGTACAACAAGAACCACACTTTGAACAATTCTGTTCCTTGGGAGCAATTCTGCTTCCAGGGAAATGGAGCAATCCCAGCAATGTCGTGGACCATGTACATGTCTTTGACTGTCGACCCCCTCACTTGTTAGCATGTTCATTACTTCATTCCTTCATTAGATAGGCATTTATTGAGTCTCCTATGAAGATCATGAGCACCCACTTCATACCACAGGAGTTGACAGTGTAGTGGGAGGAGACTGGCACAAAGATGTAAGGCAATGCATAAAGTGCTACGATAGAGGTGTGCACACTTGTTAGAGGAGGACAGAGGGGACATGATTAGTGCTTGCTGTGACTGTGTTTGATTAATATGTTTCTGGAGCTGTTCAGTTTGAAGTGTCTTTGGGAGATGCCTACTGAGATATCCTCCGGGAGATGTACAAATTAGAACCAGTTATTAAGTTCTCCCATCCATTCCCTAGACATATTTCTTTACCTTCCAGGGTTCATATTTTTGGTTCTGTGAATGGTCATCAGAAACACCAAACAAGTGGCCACATTTAAAGCTGAATTCAGTGGTAAGTTACTGCTGTTGCCTGGGCTCCAGAACATTATCCTTTTCGTCCTTGGAAAAGTTGGATTAATTATATTAACCTACAATGTGATAGTAAAAAGTAATTTTTAAAAAAACCTAGATTAATTCTTTTTAAATGCCACAAAAAGCTAAAATAATGAAAACAGAAGGAGTTTTAATTTTTTCCAAACTCTTCCTTCCCCATAACATTTCACACAGAGATGGGTGTGAAAATTATTTTTAAAAGTTTAACTTTTTCCTGTACGTGATTTTTAGATTTCCAGAATATGTCCTGTGAATAGGCTTTTAAGATAATAAGAGAATATATAGGAGACATGACCAAACATATTCAAATATATACTGGATTTTGAAAATATTTCTATGTCTATATTAATAGCTCCAAAACCTCCTTACAGTACTAGAGACAAAATTGAAACAAACAAAAAAAATTCGAAGCCCTTACTTTCCAACCAATAAACCCAGGGGAGTGGAAAATAGATGAGAAATTCTGTGAGAAAGATATCATATGACAGATGTGCAGAGAGGAGAAAAACAGTGCTTACAAACGTTATTTTGCTTTAAAGTAATTCTATCTCCTTTCTACATTTTCTCAAAAAAAAAAAAAAAGGGCATAAACATCTAAATTGATTTTCAATTACCTGTTGGATGCAAATTGAAAATAACTACGTCCTGAGATTAGATCATAAAGGTGCCTGACTTTGTTCTGGGTACACTTGGGAATTGAGATTTGGGGTTTGGATAGCAATACTAAACTACAGTTCAAATCAAAATCATCATTATAGAGCTGGGCACCTACAGAGGCTCTGTCTGACTGTTAAAATGGTGCAAATTTATCAGCATGTACTGGGCAGATTACAGGAATCTCACTGCAATGTTCAGATGAAAGTTCTGACAATGACTTTGAGATCTGAACTTCGCTACAGGGGAGGGGTGAGTCTTCACCACTGAATGTTCTAAATAGGGCACCGATTTTATTAACTGCTATGAGAATTCACTAACAGATCTCCTCATGAATTTGCAAACTTAGCATTAGTTTTTAACTCAATCTCCCTAGATGCCCAATTCTTTACATTAAGGCCCTCTCTGGAGGGAAAAAGAGTGTAAGTTTCAAACATGCTCAGAGATTACCATCATGGCCACCGGCTGAGAGTGCACCCACTGGAGACTGGCTTTGGAGCTGCTTGAATGGTTATTTTCTTAGAGACACCAGAAAGATGTGCTGAGAATAATTTGCCAGAGATTGGAGAAAAGGACACCTGCACAGTATAGGACAGATAAAGCAACACAGGTTGAGAAGAACCGATGGCAAGACTGCAAACTCTGACGTGAGGGGACCACACCACTGCCCCAGAAGGGAATGCTGGCAGGGTGGAGAGGTGCAGGGTGCATGTGCCGAATTCGATGCCACACACCACCCAGTTTGAGAGAGATATTTCACTGGTCTCCTCCACAGAAAGCCATCCACAAGGGGGTGGGACCTGGAGAATGTGAAGTATTCCACTAGATCGACCCAGGGTGAAGTGTAGCCAAGTCCTAGCCACACCCTCGAGGGGCCACCTGAACACACAGCTCCACAAGTGCTGGGCAGAGGCAGGAGGTTCTACTAAGCAACTTCCTACCTAAAAACACCTCATCCTACACTATTTGACAAGGGCGGACATCACTGATAGCCCAGTGAGAAGAAACACGTGGACATATTTCAGTAAATCCCTCTCAAGGGTTTCAGTCATGGCCCTGAATACCAAACCATGAGGAACAGAGACGGATTATAAAAGACTCAATTTCAAACACAGGTAATGTGACATGTTGAAACACGTCTCTCTTCTGTTCAGTGACTCCTTATCTCTTTCAGAGTAAAATTCAAAGTTTTTATGATGGTTTACAGTGCCCACAGGACAAGGCCGCCCACTCCCCTTCCAATTACAGCTCTGGCCTCATCCTTCCCTATCTTCTCCCCCTCCTCACTCCACTCTAGCTACACTGACTTCCTCATGTCCTCAAAGCTATGGTCAGGATTCTGCCCCAGGGCCTTTGTCTTGGCTATTCCTTTGTCTGGAACTTTCCCCCAGATGTCCTTATGGCTCAGTCACTCCTTTCAATTTTTTGAAGGAGGCCTTCTCAACGAGGACTGCTCTGACCGCCTCATGCAAAACTGCAACTCCTCCAGCATATTCCGGGACTGTCTTACTCTGCTCAATTTCATTGCCATGACCTTTGTTGCTTTCTAACCTACTACCGTGTTTCCCCAAAAATAAGACCTACCCATAAAATAAGCCCTAGCAGGATTTCTAAGCATTTGCGCACTATAAGCCCTACCCCCAAAAGAAGACCTAGTGATGGGTGTGGCTACGCAGCGGATCTGCACAACCCATGCATTTCGTTGCAGAGCGGTAAAGAAGACGAGCAGCCCTTCTCATCTGCCCCATCAAGACAGCTACTATCCCAGACGTGACCGGAAAGGTGCGGGCAGTCCCACCAACAAGGTCAGCTCCCCCTGTCAGGTCCCGGCCATCTTGTGCATGCTGCAAGCTGAGGCTTTGAGGGGAAAATAACACATCCCCTGAAAATAAGCCCTAGGGTGTCTTCTTGAGGAAAAATAAATATAAGACCCTGTCTTATTTTTGAGGAAACACAGTATATAATCTACTTATACATCTTGTATATTGTCTGTCTTCCTCTCTAGAATGTAAACTCCCAGAGGTCAAGGAATTTTGTTTATTCTGTTCACTGATATATCTCAAATGCCTAGAACAATACCTGGCACATAGTAGGTGCTCAGATTTGGTTGAAAGAAAGAGATCTTGATATCTTCTTTTAATTATATGATATTAATCAAATATTATTATATTCTTAAGATATACAAAAGAGAAATAAAATTCTCACCAAGGAATACATAAAGCCTTTTTGAAGAGATCTCCATCTCTTTCAGAATAGAGAAAAACAAGGACAATATTGCAAATTCCATGGGAAGCTTTATTAGGACTAATTCCACAAGATCAGTTTAAACTATTAATCTTTATACCAAGAATTTCCAATTAACATTCACACTTGATTCAACCACACCACTGAGGTGACATTCAACTTTGTTTATATCTTACAGTGGTTCATATCAATGAATAAAAAAGATAAAATGGCTTGCCTGAGATCATATAACATGCTCCTTCTTGACAAGGACTTTCTTTCAGAGCATTTCTAAATAGGATTTATGAGAACTCAAATTCTTGGATCATACTTCAAATGGAAAAATGACTAAAGGCTTACTTACATCAAACAAGAAATCTTTATTGTATTTGGCTATTGTAAAAATGTATAATAAATCTCATTGTGAAACAGAATAAGTCATTTGCAATAGTTGTATCCAATTTCAGAATAAAAATCTTAGCAGCAACTAAGTGTTCTTAGTAAAATTTGAGGCTTAAAAGATTTCCAAAGTCTCTTTCAAGTACACATTGCTGTCAGTACACAAATTTCCCCATCATACTTTACCTGACTATTTTCCTCTGGCAATTATGCTTTTATAATGAGAATGTAAACCCAAGCTCTTTTAAAGGGTCAAGTATGGCCAGCATTTGGTAGCTTGGTAAACACCTTAGCACAAGATCCAATATTAGGTTCTTCAAAAATATTCTATGACAATGACAGTAAAATGTCACAATCCTATTCCCTGTACCAAGGCTGACAGGGTAGAACAAGACTTCCTGCTGCTAAATAACTTTCATGAGAAAGAGCAGAGTAAATGATTATTTCTAAAAGTCCATAATTTGGAGCAAGTGATAATAGGCAAAAGAGAGTTGAAAAGAACAGTTTAAGCCTCAAAGACAGAAGGAAAAGGGCAATTATAGAAAGGATAGAAAAAAATGCAATTTATAAAAATTAATTCAACAAGTATTTATTGAGCATTTACTATCCACCAGGCAATATTCTAAGAGACAGGGATTCAGGCAGGAATAAAAGAGGCAATGTCCCTGTCCTCATGGAGATTTTGGTCTGGTGGGGAAAGTAATTGATAAGCAGATACATAAACATACGATGTAATGTCAGGTAGTGATAACATGGCTTAAAGATGGACAGCCAGGGCGTGGGGTGGAGAAATGTTGGTAGGAGGAAACAATTTTACATAGGTTGGTCAGAGAAACATTTGAACAGGGACCTGAATGAAGCAGGGGAGTTAACCACGTAGAGATTTGGGGGAAAGGCACAAAACAAAAATGCAAAGAACCTGAAATAGAAACCAGCCTACTTTCTGGGAAACATCAAAGTGATGCAGATAGAGCAGCGTGAACTTGAACGAGGCAGAGAGAGGGAGAAGATGAGATCAGAGAGGCGGGCAGGGGCCAGTTTGCAGACCATAGTAATATTATAAGAAATACTCTCTAGAGCTTACTATGTGCCAAGCACTGTTCTTAGTATTTTACCTTTATTAACTCATTTAAACTTCTCACAACTCTTTTAGGCAGAAACCACTGCCTATCAGATTTTTAACAATGAGTAACGTTAAGGCACAGAGAGGTTAAGGAATTTGTCTAAGATCACAAAGCTAGTACAGTAGTCCTCCCTTATCCACAGTTTCACTTTCTGCAGTTTTGGTTATCCGCGGTCAACCTCAGTCCAAAAACATTAAATGAAAAATTCAAGAAATAAACAATTCATAAGTTTTTAAATTGTGCACTGTTCTGAGTAGTGTGATGAAATCTCAGCTGTCCTGCTCCACCCTGCCTGGATGCGAATCATCTTTGTCCAGCATCCTCACGCTGTACACGCTGCCCACCTGCTAGTCACTTAGTAGCCGGCTCACTCATCAGATCTACTGTTGTGGTATCTCAAATATCTAGGCATTTTATTAACTTATATCATCACAAGAAGAAGAAGGGTGAGTACAGTACAATACGACATTTTGAGACAGAAAGAGAAAGAGACCACATTCACAAAAATTTTATTACAATATAGTTATAATTGTTCTATTTTATTATTAGTTATTGTTGATCTCTTACTGTGCTTAATTTATAAAGTAAACTTTATCACAGGGATGTATGTATAGGAAAAACAATGTATATGGGACTCGGTAGTATCCGTGGTTTCAGGCATCCACTGAGGGGGGGGGGGTCCAGGAACATATCCCCCATGGGTAAGGGGGGACTGCTACATGTGCAGAGTGAACCGAGGGTGTTGTTCCAGAGCCCACGCTCCACAGCACTACACCACACTATCTATCCAGATCACACTGAGAGGATGATGGAAAGTCACTGGACGATTTAAAACAGGGAAGTGACATGATCTCCATTAAAAAAAAAATTCTGGCTGCTGTATGCAGAGCAGACTGTAGAAAGGCAAGAGAAACTGGCTCACAATGCTTCATGTCCAGGCCAGGCACCAAGCATTGCAGCCTTAACATTGACATGACCCTCCTCCCATCTCCATCCTTCCTGTGCAGATAGCACTATGGCAGATATAAATACCCACCCTTAGTGCAAAAGGCTGTGAACCAACCTCAGACACTTCAGTTCAGTGACCCTGGGGGTGACTCATCCACCTGTAAGCCCTCAAACCACCATCCTGTAATTTCACTCTCTGAGTCCACCATGCTCTTCCCTCCCTCTTCATCCAAACAACTCCTGAAAGTCCAACTTTTCCACACTCAACCTTAGTCAAAATATAAAGCCCAATTCTCTATCACTTAGTAAACTCAGTACGATGTTTAATGTAACATATTTATTCTGTCACTGGTGTTTCGTCCACATGGACCTGCTATTTACCAATGAAGTATGTTTTCTGTTTTTAGGTATATATCATTCATTACAGATGCAATGAGAATAATATACTGTTTGATACTGATGTCACCAAGTTGTGGCTGCAGACCTGAGTTTAAATTCCATCTCTCCCATTTACTGGATTTATGACCTTGGGCAAGTCTTAAAACTGCACAGACTCCATTTCCTTAATCTGTGAAATGATAATAACAGCACCTAGCTCCGAAAGCTGTGAGGAGCACATGAGTATAGTACATGAACCTAACATACATTAGGAGCTAAACATGTGAGTTTAAAAAATCTACTTCTTCCTTCTTTCAAAGGGAGCTATGTTTTTATTTTAATACTCAAAAGCACAGTTCTTTGACCTCATTTCCTTAGCTTTTACTTTTAAATTTTATTTTATTCTAATTTTTCATAAATATATGTAACTTAAAACAAAAGTATATTTATTTATGGGTTTTAAACACTGCTTTCTTAATCAATAGTTGCCAAAAGACCAGGCAGCAAGGGTGAAGTCCTTATTGTACAGTAATCATAAACTATGTCACTAAGAGAATAGCATAGCATCTTACACACTTTATCTCAAAACCGCCCAGTTCTTGGACAGAAGGTCACTCAAAGCTTAAAATTCTGTCAATGAGCTTTAAACTATGCTTGATGAAGAAGGAGGTGGAGGCACCCTCATCTCCTGACACAATGAAACCAGGACTTGGACTGCCATGTTCAACTTGAGAATCTCTATCTCAACACTGTGTGTGTAAAAAGTTATTCTTTAGGATCACTTGGATATGACAATGGAAAGATAATGGGGTTTGACTACATATTCTCTTTTTTTCCCTCTATTTCCATGCATGCACTAAGTTCTCACTCAAAGATAATCCCTTTTAATACTACTAAGTGAAGTTCAAAAGCAAACAAGAAGTTAGTTTTACATTGCAACTAAAGCTGAAAATTCAAAGAAATATACAATCATTATAAAACAATGTTCAGCTAAAAAAAAGCATCCTTTGGTTAGGAGTAAATCATTCCTTTGACCTTAATGAGCTCATACAATATGGATCAAAGAACTGTTAGAGCTAACTTTATTTAAAGGTTACTCTTACTGAACTGAACCCAATATTTGTTTAGGAGCTAACCTAAATTCAGCCTGAAAGTATTAGTTGGAAGCAGGTGGGTGCAATATTTCTGCAACATTCATTGCTACCGATCCTAAAGAATAATTTTGCAGAAGTAGCTGCTCTCTGTGGGACCCTCCCCAA
Source organism: Cheirogaleus medius (assembly GCA_008086735.1). Taxonomy (NCBI): domain Eukaryota; kingdom Metazoa; phylum Chordata; class Mammalia; order Primates; family Cheirogaleidae; genus Cheirogaleus; species Cheirogaleus medius. Next base: position 38,012,575 of record VBSM01001562.1, read on the forward strand.
AACTGCTTTATCAGAGGATGGATGACTTTTCCAGAGATTAGACTGCTCACTTGAATCTTTACTAAATCATCAACTTATCTGTCACTAAACTGAGCTCAATCAGGGTGCTACCGGCATTCTAGTGGATAATTATTTGTGAAGGTCTATCTAGCACATGGCATGAACATTACCATTCCTGGCTCTTGGGCACTACAGGCCAGCTGTATATTTTATGGCAATAAAAATAACATTGCCAACCCCTTGAGAACCACTGATTGGCATTTTATAGCCAAAAAGTAAAAATTTGCATTGGACAAAACGAATTTTCACAGGATTAAGATAGAATTGAAATTTTGCCCTGGAATAATTCCAGTTTTTAAACAATTAATTAAAGCAGATCTTCTGCTTGCAAATTTTAGAAGGTCTATAGAAAACTGGGTCAGATTGCCACAGTCAGCAGAAGGATGTATCTGAAAACCATGGTTGTATTCTCAAAGTTTTGTTGTAAGATTACTAAATCAACAGTCTCTAGTATAGGAATGTCTATGAATATTTGTCCATATAATCTTTACCTTAAAAACAAACCTGTTTTAACATCTCATTTCCTGAGAAAAGAGCTTGAAAATTCATCAAAAAACATTATTATTCCAGGGACAGATAACCTGTCATGAAATCTATTTAGACTCAATATAATGTCATTTGAAGAGCATACTTGTAGGTAGAACCTATACTTAACATCACAATAGAGTCATCCATTTAAAATCAGTGGGACCCTGGAAATTCGCAGTGAGGGGACTGCATATTTATTTGTAAAAGTTTTACATACTTTGATCCCAGCACTGATCTATATCGAGTTGTCTAAATGTGATAAACATGCTGGAAAGTTTGTTCATAACTGTCCCTAACCAAGCTGAAAGGAGAACACATTTAAGAACTTTTCAAAGTGAAAGGCAGAGAAGACCAGAAATCCCAAACAGTCAGACAAGGAAATCAGGTGACAGCGGAATTCATTCCACAGAACTTCCCAATCCCTTACCTTATATAATCCCAAAGAGTTTCTCTCTGCCTTTGCCAGCATGGAATCCATCATTTCAATTCAGATTAGGAAGCAGCAAGAAGAAATATGGTTCATTTTCCTTAAAATCACACACACGGCCTACCCACTTAGCAATTTCATTCATAGGGGCAGCCAGAACTGAAGTCAAGGCGGGGCTGGAGTTCTAAGGTGGGTTTGAAAGCTCCAAAGGTCCACTTGACTGATGGTCCTGCTTCTCTTCCTCTTCCCCAAAAGTTCTAGAAAGGAAATCCTGGGTGGGATTCAAACAGCCCTCTACCAGGAAACTCTGTCCAGCTAAGAACGACAATGAGAGCCACTCTCACCTTTCACCAAAACTTACCACTGTGCAGGCATCCCGAGTGAAAAAACTTAACATATTATGTTCTTTCAGCTGAGGCAGTTGTGGCCACACCCCTGTAAAGGGTACAGGATGCAATCACCCCATCCTCCCCTCAGCTTCCTTCCTTTGCTTTTCCATGGGAGAATGCCAAAGAATGAGTTATGTGTATACACACACACACTCAGAGAGTGGGCTGATGTCAAACAAGCTGACTGCTATCACAGAGAGGGGAACTTGCTGTTTGATTTACTCAGAATAGAGTGGCCACCATCTGGGAACTCCATCTTAACCATTACCTATTAATTAGACATGGCATTCATCTGGGTTACTGAAATAGGCTTATAGGATCCTAACCAACCCACAGTGGAATTTGTGGGCTTGTGATTTTTTTTTTTTTTTTTTTTATACAAGAGTCTCACTCTGTTGCCTGGGCTAGAGTGCTGTGGCATCAGCCTAGCTCACAGCAACCTCAAACTCCTGGGCTCAAGTGATCCTCCTGCCTCAGCCTCCCGAGTAGCTGGGACTACAGGCATGCAACACCATGCCTGGCTAATTTTTTTTCTATATTTTCAGTTGTCCAGCTAATTTCTTTCTATTTTTTTAATACAGACGGGGTCTCGCTCTTGCTCAGGCTGGTCTCGAACTCCTGAGCTCAAATGATCCGCCCGCCTCGGCCTCCCAGAGTGATAGGATTACAGGCGTGAGCCACCGCGCCTGGCCTGGGCTTGTGATTTCTAACTATAAAAAAGGACTAAAACTTTTTCAAAGTTTTATATAGCTTTAATGAAAATCCAAAAATGTGCTTATTAACCCAGAAGTTATTTTTAGATCTAACTTTTAAGACAAAAATAGATATGATCATCAACCTAGCTAGTATTTTTGTCTTATGATGGAAAGAGCTGGGGTGGGGAATCCCCAGTTCGGAGCCATTGTCGTTTAGTGAAGAAAGGGGCTTCCTGGAGCTGTTAGCCCACCTGTGTCAGCCATGGAAATTATTAAGTCTCAGATGAATGCAATCAAAGGCTGCAAGACCTTCCCTTTCCAGCAAACCTCCAGGAAATCAAGATGAAATGTCTTCATTTGTCAGGTGTATTTGCTGTGAAGTGAGGAAGACCAGATTTAAGCTCCACACTACATAGTTTGCTCTGAAACTTCGAGGGGCCACAGAGCTTTGGGCTAGTTCTGGAATTGGATGAGTGAATACAGCAAGTCTGGCACTGCAAATGTAGTCCCTGACACATAGTAGATGATTTAAAAATAGTCTCTAATGAGTGCCATTGTGCTCTAAGAAAGATGTCAGTAGTGTCATTAGGCCCATATTACAGATGAGAGAACAGAGGCTTATAGAGAAGAAATGATAACACCCAGGATTTGAAGTCAGAGCTGAATGATACCCAAACCGAAGCTCTTTTGCAATACTCTGCCTCCCTCAAATAACATTCCTGACAATGCCAGCAACCTCACTAATTCACAGGTGGCCAATGGGTCCACGGTGGCCTCAGTTACCATTAGGAGATTAAGAAAAATAAATCTAGAAAGGACAAATTCATTTCTTCTTATTAGTATCAAAGGTGGCTACAGCCTGTGTACAACAAACAGACTTCTCAACAATGTAAGCATCTCTCTTTTTATCCCCATTCAAGGATAGTGCATAACCCTGAACTCCTGACTGCTTTCTAGGCATGGATCAATAGACTCTCCTCGGGGTAGAAGAAAGGCTCTCCCACTCTGCTCCTGGTGCACCTCTTCCTGCCACTCGCTCCCCAGTATCTGGACCCTGCCTATGCTCCTACCACTCTGGTCCTCCAAGCCACAGTTCTTTGCTTTCCAAATATTGTAACAGTGGCCAGAAACTTAGCTGCACTCTTGGTTCTGGACCACCCATATGTTACTGATATCCACATGTGACAAATAGGCTATGTTCTTATATAGAGGAAACCTACTTTCCCCCAGCACAAGCCACTGCCATAATGGAATTAGATTTCCCAGCTGACCAAGAAAGAAACTTAGTGTGGGGCAAGGGAAGTTAGATGAATGCTGGAGCCTCAATTTCAGACCATCACACACATGTCCTCTTTCACAGGGATGGTATTTTTAAGCACAGGTAGCTCAGCCAGCACCTCTTCAATCACAGCAATGAAGAAGGTACAGCCAGAGGATCATAGTGTAAGACTTCAAAGTTCATGCACTATTCCTTTCTCCAGTTCACTCCCCTTTCTGAGGAAAAGCCCCAGCAAAATCAACAGCAAGGAATGAAATGGGGAAGCACATTAAGGACAACTTTGCATCCATACGACACCTTCGTGTTTTCACTTACTATGATATCATATGGTCCTAGGCACTAGGAGGCAGGTGTGTGGGGAAAAAAACAGACACAGCCCCTGCCATTGCAGAGTTTATACTTTAGAGAGGGAGAGAGAAACATTAAATAACAAATATATAATGAATTCCTTAATTACACTTATGATACATGATGCAAAGGAAAAAGAGAAGATCCTAAGTGTTCGGATGAGCTGCCGACATGACCTGGTCCCAAGAACAAGAGAACACTCACCTCAAGGAATCGGTGTATGAACCAAGCTACGAAGGATGACTAGGACTTGGGTAGGGAGGGGAGAGGAGAGGAATGAGAGATGATTCCAGATAGAAGGGCTGTGCGGAAGTTCTATGGTTGGAAGCAACATGGTGCTGTCAGGGATTGAAGGAAGACCAGCGTGACCAGAGTACACAGGGTTAAGGGAGAGATGAGGCTGTTGAAGGAGATGAGACAGCATCTAGAAATTCTAAGCATTGGTGTACAGGGAGAGAAAGGGAAGCTTAAGAATAAGGGAATGGAAACTGTCCCTTTTCCCCATCTCCATCAGATCTCCTTCTGAAAGCCCAATTGATTACCACAGTTCTCAACATTCAAAGCTATTGATCTAGCAAGAATACCCACAGGTAGAACTGTGATTTGTGGATGCTAAATGGATTAATCATAGAAAATTAAAAGACATCACTTAACTAAAGTAGCTCCCAAAGCTTGCAGAGTATTTATGGAGTGAAGCGAGGAAGAGCAGAGACACTGTCCTTAGATTACAATACATTACATACATTACATTACAAAACATTAAAAAATTCAGCAGTGTCTCCTCCATTTATCCTTATGGTGGCACAAAAAGCACAAACCAGAATCAAGGTTAGCACATCAGGAAGGAACAATCCTTTTCCTGAAAAGCTCCTTATGAATTTCCTTTGTGTTTATGCATCTGCATGCCTCTGAGGCTGACATCACTCGTATACATTATTGAAGCCTCGCAGCATGTGTCTGCCTATCTGCTGCAATTTTTATTGGAGGCTTTTTCTTCTGACCTTGTGTTCATAAAGCAGCCAGATGAATGCTCATCTCAGCTTCACTCTGTTTTCAGATTCCCAATATCTTCCAACTGGGAATACACATCAGTTCGTGTACAAATCAGAAAGCTTTTTGAAAATATATACACAAGTGAGATAGCTACTAAATCTAAATCCAAATTGATACATACATACCAAATATGTTTTTAAAAAACTTAGCTTAGAAAGTGGTAGGCAAGCAAATTCACTAAAAATAATAATGGCTATGATCTGTTAAGATCTTACTACATAACAGGCACTGTAAGTGTGTACACACACTCATTTAATCCTCAGAGTAACCTTCTGAGACAGCTCTTACAATCACCATGTCACAAATTTTAAAAAGTGGGGGATAGAGAGATTGTATAACTTACGCACACAAGATCACATAGCTAGAGACTAGCTGGAATTCAAATCTAGGGTCTGCATGATCTCAGAGCTCACCCTCACTTCTGCCACTGTTCTACAGCCTCCCCCAACAGTAACTAACTACCATTCACCAAGTGCCCAGAACTGCGCTCAGTATTTCAGAATCGTTCACTGATAGAATTCTCACAGTAATTCTGAGAGATGTCATCTCCAAGATGAGGAAACTGAGCTTGGAGGATTCTATAATAGCAACTTGATCAAGGGCACACGATGGCAAGGTTGAAAGGTACAGAGGGAGATTTTCCTGCACAATTTCATATAGCACCCTTTGTGTGGTTCTCTGAGTTTAGTAAAAGTAATGGGCATGTTACTTTCTTAAGGTTTTGCAGTTTTATCTGAGAAATTATCAATATGCTTTGGAAAAGAAGAAAGTCCCCAAAGGACTGATTTTTCATCTTAGGTGGACAAACAAATTCCTTTATCAAATGTGCATTCAAGCCAAAATATCAGCACTGTGATCTATTATTTTCATAAACAACAACAAACAATGACCCTCACTTTTCTATGTCTAACAGATTGACACCCACAAACTGATGTAATGTGCCCAAAACTCGGAGAGGTATGCACAAATAAGAATAAATGTGGTTCTTTCCCCTTGTTATTTCCAGAGTAGAATTAAAGACCCCCAGCTATAGTGGTGTCTGCTTTATCTGATTGGCATACATCTAGGAGCTCTTAGATATATTTTTCCTTATGGGTGAATTTCACATTAACATCTAAGATATATTTTTCCTTAATGATGATCTTTGTATTAACCCCATATTAATGTAAGGACAAGTGTTCTTAAGTAAAATATTAAGGGGTTTATACACAGCCCCACTTCCCTCATTCAATTTATAACTGTTTAACTGGTCAGTTAATGGGTTCTGCAGCTAGGCTATTTTTTATTCTAAATAAAATTATATGATTGTAAACCAGGGAGGATTGATTTGAGAATAGATTTTAGGCATGTAAAAATCTTCAATTAAGATTAAACCAGTAGAGGAGGATGTAAAATTATTTTATTTGTGTATGTATGCCCTTTGTTTCTGTCTCTAAAATGGAAACACTACCTTTTTCCAATAATGCTTTGCATATGGCCGAGATAAACAATGAACCCAATAATATATCCTTGAGAAGCTATGCTGAAAGCAAATATTCGGAGACTCCAATATATTCACATTAATGACCATTTACGAATTTGGCATTTATGATTTACCACCATAGTATATGATATAGAATCAATCATATTACACAGATCCCCAAAACCTGAAAGGGTAGTTTTAAAATTTGATTGTGTATTAGAATCATCTGAGACTCACGTTTAAAATTCAGACTCCATAGAGCAAGCCACAGAAATTCTGATTCCGTAGGTGTAGAATGAGTCTTAGACGGCTGCATTTTTAAACAATTACCCCAGCTGATTCTGATATAGGTGGTCCTTGAATCAGGCTTTAAGAGACAATGGTCTAGAGTCTCAAAATCTAATAGATCATATATTAATGTACATGTGTTTGTGAATGTCACATCTGATTTTACATATTCATTTTATTAGAAAACTCAAAAAGAGACATGCATCTTTGTACCTATACAGTGTCTCCAACTTTCACAATTCTTATGATGATTTTATGTTCAATATACTTTCTAAAGGAGAAAAAAGAGTATGGTAAAAGGACAAGTAAGTACAGGAAAAATGAAGACAGGAAGGGAAACTAACATGAGAAAAAAAGTCTTAGTCTGTATTTAAGTCAAGAACAGAGATCCTCAAATATGGGCCATAGGCCAGCGTTGGTCCAGGAACTGGCTGTTAATGATCTAAGTCCAGAAACTGAGCATAAGCCTTAGAAACTTTTATAGAAATTTGTCACAGTAATTTTATGTCTATTCAATCTACTACTAATATTCTGAGCTTATATTTTGTAGATCTTGTATTTTATTCCATTTCATTTTTTCTACCAGTTCATTTTTATTCTATCTTATAAAAGATCAATATCCATGATGGGTTAAATGACCACAGACAACCTGAGAAGCAGTGGTGGACTCTAGGTAGAAGAATCCAGCCATTTTGCTCAGTCCAGTGAGCCTCTTAGCCCAGGATTTGGATACAAAAATGAATTTCTGTGATAGTACCTCAAAAGATTAAGGGGCCAGAAGGAATTTACTGAATGAACATCTGAATGAACAATCTTAACTTCTCATAATTACTCATTCTGAATCTGTTGGCAATTAACCAATTTTTGTTTTTTGTGAATCTACCAACTTTTTAAGCTTATGCCACCTCTTAGGAATAACACTTTAGTAACACTTCTCAAAAGTTTACTTTCAACAGTGTAAAGCAATTCTTTTTCACTTATTATAAATGCATTTCTTTCAACTTTCAAAGAAACTCTCAAGTTTTAATATTTTAGTATTCAGTGATGAACATCATCTATACCCTGTGTACTTTTGCGGACATGGAACTATTTTTTCAGGCTGTTCTCAAAAAGCAGGTCTTTTACCTGCTTTGCTCATCTTAGTGTTGGGTCTCTGTCAGCTATCTAATGATTTTTTTGTTTTTGTTTTTGGCAAGGACAACAGTAATAAGAAGCACAAAACATCAATAAATTATTTTAGTCATAAATACATGAGACAAATCTCATTTTGCAGTTTTCCTGCCTCCTTTGAATAATAATTCTCTCCCTTATTAAAGACTTGCATTCTAAACAGTATTAATGTCAAATGATACACATATTCTTTACACTTCCTGCTTGCCAGTCAGTATATCCCTTGGTGGTCCCCTGCAGTTTCTACTTTTGCTATATAAGTGTTGCCAAGAATAACTTTTCCCTTTCCAAGTTAAACATGGTGTTTATAAAACGGTAGGATGGAGAACCTGGAAGTATGAATCTGTACATACAATGGGTAAAGTCACAATAATAGCAACCACTTTCCTAGTTGCCAAGATCTCTGGCCAGGAAGAATGAAAAATGAGAATTTTTCTCCCGTACATAATTGTGTCCCCTTTAAAAAAGAGTGTAAAGTCAACTTTTAAGTATCCAAATTTGTTCTGTGATGCTTAAAAGTTCTAAGTTAAGGTACATACAAAATTCATTCATTATATTTTATTAACATGTTTTTAAAAATCCAATTTAAGACATTTTCTCATTTAATCAGTTTATTATACTGCTAAGAACTCTTTGACGGCTTGTAGACAGTCCAGGATAGCCCTGGTTCTGCCGCCAAAATGGAGACCGATTAGCTGTGTGATATTGACCAAATGATTAAACTTCCTATGCTTTAATTTCCTCATCTGTAAAATGGAGATAAGAACAAGGCACAGTAAGTACAATTTTGAGAGGATCGAAAAGCTACATAAAGTAAGTAGCACAGTGCCTGGTACAGAGGACACGTGCATTGTCAGTAAACTCTCAGTTATGGGTGGTGGTATTATTCTTGACAGGGAAGACTCTAAATCACTGAAATAAAACCTGGAGAAGTTTTCAAAATTTTCTCACCGTGACAAGTACTCACACTAAGCAGATAAGTGACAATCTGCTAGGAAGGCAGCTGGCCAGATGAACTGACCTCTGGAGTCACCCACATCCAGGTTATCCAACACAAGGAAACTATGCGCAAATTCAGTACTTTTATTATAATTCAAGTAACATTTTTGGAGAAAAAGAATTGCCTGTCTTCAATCAGCTAAAGGAATTATAATTATGATGCTAATTTCTTTTAGTGTACTACATACATTTGTTTCAGCAATCTTTTTGGGAAAGGTTAAATGGAGCAAATAAAACTATAATCAGGGGACATCTTTGTGAAAGTAGATGGCATTCATCCAAAGCGCCTTTCCTGGAACAAACTGTAACGACTTGATTCACTCCTGCCCTTCCCTACCAAGCTATATTTAAGGGTCTGGAAGCACTTCCATTATAAACTGCTATCATCAGGATTTGTCATTTTACCTTCTAACCTATTTTAGAGTTTATATATAAACATCTCAATCAAACTTTAAAAAAAAAGCTATTGTTCTGTAAATTTAAAAACTTCCTCCTATAAAGGATAAGAGTACAAGGGGGGAAAAAACAGAAGCACCAAAAAAGTAATGATTATGCATGGAAAAACAAATTATCTACCATGGTGTAATAAGCAAAATAAGGTGCATGCTCAAGAAATATGTGCCACCAAAGATTATATAAATCTAGTGGTGATTATGTCATAATTCAAAATAATCATGACAAGAAGCTAAATAAATGTCCAAAAATCAATTAAAAGGAAAATTATGATACAGGTTTATTATAGGGTATTAAGTCACTATCACATGATATTCCCAAATAATTGTTAATAACATGGAAAATGTTCATGAAATAATAAATGGAAAAACATACTGTAAAATCATATGCACAATATATGAACTTAACTGGGTTTTAAATATATATTATATAAACACAAATAAAGTTGCAAAAGAGATATGCCAAAATGTTCATAGTAATTACTGCTTGGCAGGAAAACTTAAGTTCCTCATATTCTTCCATTTTTCCAAGTGGTCTACAATGAGCTTGCATTACTTTAATAATCAGAAAAGAAAGGCTTCAACCTGGCCAAGTTTCCAGAGAAATACAGAAACAGTAACACAC
>VBSM01001562.1:38022359-38105361 GCA_008086735.1 Cheirogaleus medius
GGCCTCTCTCTTATCTTATTACATCCTGTGTGTGTTTACTTGGCAAATCTATTTTTAATCATCAACTATTTTCACATTTGAAAATCTTACTTGTACTGTGGATTTATAAAGTACTCATTCAAAAGTTTTCATTTATCAAGGAGTCTTAAAAAAAAAGTGGCACTGTAGCTAACCACATAGTATTATCAACACTCATGTCTCAAGATTCTAAACTACACAAGTATCACCCATCAGAAGGGCACCTCTACAGGACAAAACACAGATTCAGGACACTTCTAGTAAGGGACTGTAAAAAACAAAGTTGAAGCAAAGATGTCACATGAAAACTATTTTGAATCTGTTGAGTTGTTTAAAATTGTATTCAAAACTTCAAGGATTCAACAGTCATCAACCTACAGAGAACTCCCCCAAATGGGATTTTGACATCTATTTAAATCAAACACAAATATCAAATATCAAAATAATTCAGAGTCCCAGGCTGTCTTAGGACTTCTCTAACTCCTACTGGAAACACAGACACAGACACAGACACACACACACACACACACACCCATCCCCACACAGAAATCACAGTGCAAACAATCATTGTAAGAATTCATAATAACAGATATCATTTCTAGTTTTCCTATAAAGAAACTAGAATAGATTCTACTAGAAAAACAATTTTTACTTTTTCATCAAGACTTTTTAAAACGTATGTGTCCACTATGTATCAGCTACTGTTCAAAGTACTTGCACATATGCCCTGTTACCATCTTGTCCTCTTAGCCAGTGTTAGGAAACTCGGGTCCATTTGGACACACTGTCATATCCAATCCCCTCCATCAGTCTAAGTTCTTAGAGATAAGAACCATTTTTATTAATCTTCATATTCCTAACAATTATCCAATGCTAGGAAGAGCATGCTTTTGATTAAATGAATAATAACAGCTTCTCTATCTTAGCTTTTATTTCCCTCAAACTTTGCCTCAAACATCCTATGTGTGAAGCACTTCATAACTTACTGGTCTCCAAATTTATGTATTTTGGAGCCACTATTTAAATAAAAATTTAAAGAGATACTATGAATGGGAGAGACACGAAACTGCATCTAAATAATATCATTATACTGAGAAGTAAAAAACAAGAATCTAACAACAAAACAAATTAAAATAGTTTTTCATTCCCTAGGCTAAACAAAACAGAAAGAATTACAAACTCTATAAAAACTATTGTTTGATGATCCTCAAATTTCATAAGCAGGCCCGGGGAGTTTTAATAACATTAATCCCTAAATCAATTGGAACGCAGGTTGGCTGAAGCTATCCACTAGTCAGTGCCAAGGAAAAGTAGCTTGAACTTTTAGGGATAAAACAATGGGTAAATTCTTAGAATCCTGAAGAGAGAAAGAGAGTCTCGAACATAACCTAAGAGGCAAATTATATTACAGTCATTTAAATTTTTATCAGCTTAAGCTTATCTACTTGGAACAATTGTATTCTTGATCTAAGGTACTAAAAATTATCTTGATAACAGATTTTCCTGAAATATCCTCAGCATAATTAATGCACAAATGAGGCAAAACTTCCATTTTACAAGTTGCTCATGCAATAACAATTATAACATCTCAAAGGGCTTAAAAGAAGCTTTTCTCCTTGTCTCTTACTGGCAGATGAAATCAATACTGCTAAATCAAAAGTAGAAAATGTGGACCAAACAAACAAGCAAAATATCAAAGAGAATAAAGGAAAGAAAACCAAGAAGTATATATTTTCTTGGCCACGTTTGCTGCATTGTCACAAAGCATTTCTGCAATTCTTTTAAAACCAGGTGCCATTGCTAATTCTGTGTTCAGATTACTTTTCCACGCACTACTCGGAGCAAAGTCACAATGGCCTCCTCTTTGGTCTTTCCTTGGGTTGTGAGTCAATGGAAGTGCTGTGAGTATGGGAGAGTTTTAAGAACCCAAGCTCAGGAGTCAGATTGCTGAGTTTAAATCCACACGCTGCCATGTTATCTTTCTGTCATCTCAGCCAAGCCACTTTAACTCCCATTGCCTAAGACCAGAATAGCATATATGCTGTACTACACACACACATGCACAATTTCACACAATTTGCTTTTATTTATGAAAAGAAACATGGGAAGGCTGAAGAAACAGCCAGCAATGGTTAACTACACAGAGAATACGGGTTCAGAGTGGAGATATCAGGAATAAAATATAAAAACTACTCTTAAAACACCTTATATAGTTTTTCCCATTGGCCCAATTTTTAAAAGCCCTGTAATTCATTGAAACATATGAAATACTTTCTTAAAGCCATGATTTCATAACAATATTAAAATATAAATACCCACTAACCAAAAAAGAGCAAACCTCATTAGTCACATCTGGCAATAACTAGGGCACCAATGCCCAAATATTCTGAAAACTGTCAATGAAAATTAAAGAACTAAACATTTATCTTGCCTTTCCAGTATGAATAGTATTTCAGAGGAACTAAGGAGACATTGCTGATGAGGAGATGTGCTCTTTGCACAAGAAATATCGGAAATAAATGTGGAAGGAAGAAAAGAATTAGAAAATTCACAATTTTTCAATGCTTAAGAAAATAACAAATTTGAAAATATCAAGTGAAAACTTGATTAGAAACATTATAATGAGGACATTAGGTGCCACAACCTGAACCTACTTATCAATTGGGACAGCCAGTCTTTAAGTATCTCATGTGTCTTTCAATGGAACGCAATGTGAAGTACACAGCACCATCAAGGGAAACATCTTGGTGGAAAAGATGAAGACCATGCAAGACCTTTTCGTTAACCTCCAATTTATAAGAAATATGAGGGATAGTGGAATAAGTTAAAAGATACTACCAGGGACCAAAAAAAACCCCAACCAAATCCAGAATGTGGGACATTCTCTGGGATAGCTGTTAAGAGTTGTCAGTGCCACTGAGAAAAATAAAAGGGAAAGAACATGAAGAAAGAAGCCAGATAAAAAATAATATACTTTATATAATTTGGGGTTTTTTACAGTTCAAAACCAGGCAAAATTAATCTGTGGTTTCAGAAGTCAACTCTTAGGGGGACTGTGATTGGAAGGGAGGGTGAGGAGGACTTTTGGGGAGCTAAGAATGTTCTATATCTTGATCTAGGTGGTATTTATATGGATGTGTACATACATAAAAATTCATCACACTGCACATTTAAGATTTAGGCACCTTAAGGACTTTCCTAAATATGTGTAATTTTTCAATAAAAACAATAAAAGAGACATAATTAATCTATGGTGTTAGAAGTCATTCCAATGGCTGGCTTTAAGAAGGGATGTGATTGGGAGAGGCAAGAGATGTAAATTTATCATTACTTTACTTCTGTGTGTATTTGTTACTCTCCAGTAAAAAAGGGGAGGTCGATAGGAGGAAGGGATCCTGCTCCATATTAAAAAGGATATAATAAAGAAATATAACTGGATTTTGCTTAAAGAAAACCAACTGATTTTTGAAAAATGGTGAAATTTTAGTATCAGATAATTCTTGTGTGTTATATTAAGTATAATAAAGGCATTGTGTTTATATAAGGAAATATCCCTACTAGAGGTTTATAGTGGTGAAACAGCTGCCATGTGTGGACACTGAAGTCTCTGCTCAATTCACTCAGTGGTCACATAACAAATGGACAGAGATTTGCTTATAGGTGCTGAACCAGTTAAGTCTCCCAGCCTTTGCTGATGGGCTCTGTGTGTATGATGGATCACCCCTTCAACACTCTAGCAGTTCACAGCTCTGCCTTAGCTTTTACCTCCTGCTTGCACTGAGCCTCAAGGCCAGGCTGAGAAGAAAAATCAGGACTTATTCAGGTCTTTCCTAGGCATGCACACAGCCCAGCATTACACATCTGGTCTTCCTGCTTCCCAGGAATATATCTGAGCTTTTCAAAGCCTCCTATGGACATCTCTATCTCTATTTCTATATTTTCCTTTTCTGTTTTTTGGAATCATAACCTCAGGCAGTTGTAATGTTAAACAATTGCCACTGATTGTTTCTGATAAATGTTCTGAGAATAGGGCTGTTTGCACTAAGTAAGCTATGAGCCAAGTTAAAAAGAGATTCTGTGAATAGGGCTTTTCCAGAGAACTGCCAGACTTGTCAAGTAGTGACAATTCTCTAGGGATGAGGCTTTTGGGGGAGCTCCAAACACATTCTGCCCCTACTAGTGGCTGGTAAGGTGTTTTTCATGGCTGTCATGGTCACTAAGCTATTGGTTTTCAAAACTATTATGAAGTTGGGGAGAGAGGGATGAAATATAGCAAGTTAAAATATCACAAAGCCAAAGCCTGTTGTGCTTGTAAACTAAAAATAAAATCCTAAGTCCCCCAACTGACTTAGCAGAACCCCCCTTGGCCAAGGGGACCCCAGAGGAACCAGTTCCAGGCTATGACAGGAAGGGACATTGAACATGCCTCAGTATGCCCCCTCCATTTGGAGTTTAGACACACCTGAGCAGCGTTAATGGTAAAATAGAGAACGATAAGACTGACAAAACAGACTCTTTGTGGGAATAAGATACCAAAGGGCCATGCAAGGCATGGGTTAAGCCTTGTTTTGCAATTCATAAAATCTAGTTAAACAGGTCCTTTTTTTGTTGCCATGGCCTTATCTTAACTTATGAATTATTCCTTCCTACTGACTCCAAATTTTTAGACAAAGCTTAATGCTTTCAACCATTTGCCAACTAAAGATTCCCTAAACCCACCAAGACTAGTGAGCCCCCACTTCGAGATGTCCCACCTTTTCAAGCTGAACCTATCTAAAAGACCTTCCATGTATTTATGATTTATGATTTTACCTGCAATTCATGTCTCCCTGAAACGTATAAAACCAAACTGCCTCAGGTATACTTTCTTGGGACCTCTTGGGATTGTGTCTCCCTGGGCCACAATCACTCATATTAGGCTCAAAATAAACCTCTCTAAATTATTTTACAGAGTTTGATTTTTTTAATTAATAGCTCATTGAGATTCAACTTGTTTCTTTAATAAATGCTCCAGTTGTACTTGAAAGCTTTTAGTTGATTTCTAGAGTTCTGAAAAAGTTGATTTTAGCAACTTCATCCAGTGTTCTCACTGCTTTTTAGAGGAGCAGATTTTTGGAGGTCCTTACTCTACCATTCCAGATGATTTCTCACAGTCATCCCTTGAAGAAGATTAGAGCAAGAGTTTTCCTACTGGGCTTCTCAGTTCTACCAGCTGTCATTTACAATAAGCACAGTTGCTTAAAGCATGATACTCAGAAAGTCAAAAGTCCCTTCTAGACACTGTTCTGTGACCACACACTTCACTGATAACCCCACACGGTTATCATGTCACTGATTCTAAGGATCAGTTCAGCCCAAAGTCATCCCTCCTACTGGAAAAACAATTAAGTACAACATGCCCTACTAACCATGTGGGCTGTAACAGCAGTTTCTATGAAGGTTTATCTTCATTACATAATACTTTGGTGCCTTAGTTGTTAATAAGCTGTAAATCAGTATAGAAAAATAAAGTCAAATCGATGTCCATATAAAATATTCACTAAAAATGAACCAACAATGAAATTTTCAAGCAGGCTACTGATTTCTCATAGTGTCAGGGATTTTAAAGAAGCAGGTTCCAGTCTATTAATAGCCAGAAAATGTTCCTTATATCATAATAAATAAAATCAGAGGAGAAGTTCTGGGAAGTCAGGAAGCTGACACTTACCTCCTACCAGGAGGGCAAGAGTTTCCCAGAAACCAGACCCAGCTGAGGCTGGAAGGGTCATTAGTAAGGCAATATCCCTATTATAAGGCTCTCTGTGAACCATGATTTGGAAGTTTAGTGTGATATAAAGAAGTGGCTTTTCTAAATTGCCAGGAGTATAGCATTTAATGCAGGGCATGCCTGACATTAATTCATTTAACTAGTTTAAGCTGAAATAAAATTGAATATAATATTAACCAAGGCAAAACAACTGTCCTTTAGGAATTAAGATCAAAGACAGGTAACATGGATAAACCACAACATTCTCTTTTATGGCTAGGAGCAAATTTGCTTTATAACCTTAAATAAGGCCTTCTTAACCTCAAGTACTTGGATCCTTAAAGGTGAACTTTCAAGAACACAGAAATCCCTAAAATGATAGGCAAATTTTGTGTGAATGTATGTATTTTATTATATATATGCTTTTTCTTTTAGAGACAGGGCCTCTTGCTCTGTCACCCAGGCTGCAGTATAATGGTGCAACCATAGCTCACTGCAACCTTGGAACTCCTGGGCTCCAGTGAGCCTCCCACCTAGGCCTCCTGAGTAGCTAGGACTACTGGTGTACACCACCATACCTGGCTAATATTTAAATTTTTTGTAGAGATGGGATCTCACTATGTTGCCCAGGCTGGTCTCAAACTTCTAGCCTCAAGTGATTCTCCCACTTCAGCCATCCAAAGTGCGTGGATAACAGGCATGAGTCACTGCTACTGGCCTATATATTTTTTTGAGATGGGGTCTGCTGTATCTCCCAGGCTGGACTTGAAGTTTTGGACTCATGTAATCCTTTTGCCTCAGCCTCTTGAGCAGCTGGGATTACAGGTGTGAGCCACCACGCCATCTCATTTTATTTTTCTGAGAAGACCCATAGTCTTCATCACATTCTCAAAGGTTTAATTATATGTGCCATAAGAATAACTGTGTCACAAACCAAACCCTATAGCATATTAAAAGGATTATACACCAGGCTAAGTGGGATTTATCCCAGGAATGCTAGGGTGCTAGAGTTTAATATACAAAATATTAATCAATGTAATATACCATATTAATAGATTCAAGGGGGAAAAATCACATGATCATCTCAATTGATACAGAAAAAGTATTTCCAACAATCTCACACCCTTATAATACAAACACTTCACAAACTAGGCACAGAAGGGAACTTCTTCAACCTGATAAAGGAGAAAAGCCTGGAGAACACCAATATTTAAAGGTGGAAGAAGAGACAGCAAAGAACAAACCAGAAATAAATGCAGGCAGGTAACCAGGGCATAATGGTCTTAGGCAAGCCGAAAGGATACACCTTTGCAAGAAGGAAAAAGTGACATCAACAGCATCAAATCCTGCCAAGATTAAAGAGGAGAAAACCTCACAGCATTTTGCAATGATGAGGTCCCAGGGGCCTCAGTGGGGAAGTGAGAGTGAACAGTTGCAGTTGGAAGCCAGGCTGAGGTAGGTTGAGGAGTAAAATGGAAGGTGAACTTTTCAACCAAGAAAACTAGATCATTCAACAGTGACCTTTCATATTGTCTATACATGATTCATTTCAAATCTCTAAGAAGTGAACATGGAAACCATATTCTCATTTATTTCACGGCAAAAGGTTAAACAGTTTAGAATATTGGTTAAATATATTCCCTGTGTTCAAATCCTGTTTCTATCACTTGTGTGACTTTGGGCAAATAATTTAACACCTCTGTGTGCCATATGTAAAATGGCAATGGAAACTGTACAGCCTCAACTGGTTATTGAGGATTAGATGAAGTAATGCCTGCAAAGCATTTAGCTTAGGGTCTGCTCACTCATTGAGATATTATTATACTTCCTAATTCTTCTATCTGTGCAAAACCAAAAAGAAATTAAATCTGTATCTACCCAATGAAGGTCTGATTGTTTAACACAACAATCTCATTCAGGACTGCTCATTAAGCTTACTCATTCACTTGACAATAAACATTCATTGAACCCTTTCCATGGGCCAAATATGTCCTGGAACCTGGGGACGAAAAAAAAAATGATTAAGGTTTAGTCCCAGCTCTCACAGGACAGGGGAGGCATTAGCTACAATAAAAAACAAAACAAAACAAAAACCACAAGGCAGCAAATAAAATAATAGAAGTATGAAGACAGAGCTGTGGGAGAAGCAAATAAGAGAACACAAGTTCATGAGTATTTAAGTATTTACACAATGAAATGATGAAAACAACATTTGTAATACCCCTCCCTAGTATTTTGCACAGTCCTTCATTACAATGTCCTGAATTAAGGTTAAAAAAAAAAACCACTAAGCTGCCAATTGATTAATTTCTTTTGCATGCTTTATAAAATATTAATCACTTACTTACATTTAATCTATTTTATTCTTCTCTGTTATTCTCAATCTTCATGAAACTAACAATACATCTCCTGACTCACCTGTTTGACAGTTTCTTTTCTGCATCCCATATGCAATAAATCACAATGTAATCTAATAAAAATAATAAAGTCTTCTCTGTCTTACAAACACCAGCTCATTTATTCAATCAGAATATGAAAGCTCTAGTTACTTAATGAAAAGTATTCAATAAACTACTGAAAATGGGAATATTAAAGCAAATCTTTTAATATGATCTTACTAGAGAGAAATTAATTTTTCATTCTGCAAAACTTCTTCCTAAGACCATGTATCATTAGCCATCCCTCTCCAATCATAACCCTGTAATCTGATACAATTATAAAAAGAGCACTCTGCTCACCTAGGTAGGACTCTAAAGACCTAGGATGCAGGTCTTAGAGAATCTCTTTTGTGATCTACAGCTAGTCCTTTAACTTCTCTGGAACTTGGGTAGATGAGGACTAAAAATACCTGTTTAGCCCAGTCAAGGTTGTTGAAAAGAACATCCAAGGAAATTTTTACCAAAGCTGCTTTTCAAACTGTCAAGTGCAACACAAATGCCAAATATTTTACTGGAATATAATATAACTCACCTAGGTTAAAATAACTGCTGTAGTAAACAAGTTTTGTTTTATTTTCTTAATGACTTATTTCAAATTAATCCAAAAGAAACTAACTTGATTGGAAGCTTATATATAAATATCTATTAGGTACATTTCATTTCACGTAAAATGCCTTATTTAACGTGGAAAATGTTAGAACAGTGTAGAGCTGTGTATCCTGAACTTCACCCTACTAATATACACAAATGTGCCACTTTCACCCCCAACCTCGTAACTTCTTAGAAAGGAGAAACTTAGGCTGTAACTTTATGAAGAAATGGATTAAGGAGAGGTAGAATAACCAATTTATTCAACAATTATTAACTGAGTGCCTACTTCGTGCCAGGGA
Organism: Cheirogaleus medius; assembly: GCA_008086735.1. Taxonomy (NCBI): domain Eukaryota; kingdom Metazoa; phylum Chordata; class Mammalia; order Primates; family Cheirogaleidae; genus Cheirogaleus; species Cheirogaleus medius. Next base: position 38,031,452 of record VBSM01001562.1, read on the forward strand.
TTTATGTATCTCTAAGCCTTCAAGATACATAAATAAACTAAACAAACAGAAAACCTCTTGCCCTCATGGAGCTTACATTCTAACAGGAGATAGAAGGGGAAGATAGACAATAAACAAGGAACATATTAAGGTGAATTATATAGTATACTGGAAGGTGATAAGTGTTTGAGGAAAGAGGGAGGGCAGGGTAAGTGGCTCAAGAGTAGGGAAGCAGAGGAAGCCTTATGCAGAAGGGGACATTTGAGCAAAGAATTGCACGAGGTCTGGGAGTTGGTCTTACATCCCATGCAAAAAAAAAAGACCAGTGCAAAGGCCCCAACAGAAGAGCTTGCCAGATATGCTTGACCGAGCAGTAAGGAGATAAAAGGAACAGAGACATTAACAATGCAATGCAAAGAAACAGACCACCTGTCTGAAATAGCTTTTCACTGTAGCTACTGTGCATAGTTTTGATTTGCCTCAGTTGATAAACTGGGCACTCTGGCACTGCAAATTAGAAAAGGTAGGAAAAATCTCCTTGGCTTTCTGTGCTTTGCGTCTCTTCAAGAAAAATGAAGCCCTCACGGCCAAGACCATCTCTTTCCTAGACGGTGTTTTCTGGATGTGACTAATGAATGGATCCCTTATATGAAGGGGAAAAAAATGTTTGACATGATCCCTAGTGTAGGTAAGTTATTTTTATTATGGTATCATTAAATACACACAAATGCAGAGCTAAATGCTATAGTGCTGAGCAAATTTCTGAAACAAAAAATGTATGCATTACTACAGACAAAACTAGAAAACAAAATTCTGATTAACAATATTCACTTACTAGAGGTTATTTTGAGTTCATCATGAGAATAATACATGATGCTGGGTGATGACTCAATTTTCTAATTTTTCTCTATTACAGCTATTGTCAATCTTTGTTTTCAGCCCTCTCTTGATGGAAACACATTATTTACATATTAAACCTACCTCTTTTATCTTTTCTCATAAGCTTAGACAATTAAAGCAGTATTAGTTGGTTACATCGATATTATAGCAGAAATGCTATAAACTGATGATCTCACTTAGTCAGGATATGCTTAAATACTTTGGGGAGGGTGTTATAGTCTGAATGTTTGTGCCTCCCAAAATCCATATGTTGAAATCAAATCCCCAATGCAATGTATTAAGAGGTGGGGCCTTTAGGAGGCAACTAGATCATAAGGGTGATGCCCTCACAAATGGGATTAGTGTCCTTATAATAGAGGCCTAAGGGAGCCTGTTCATCCCTTTTTGCCCTTCCACTCTTCCACCATGTAAGGACACAGAGAGGTACACCACTTACGAGGTACAGGCCCTCACCAGACACCAAATCTCCTAGTGCCTTGATCTTGCACTTCCCAGCCTCCAGAACTATGAGCAATAAATTTCTGTTGTTTATAAATTATCCAATCTAAGGTGTTTTGATATAGCAGCCTAAACAGACTAAGACAGGCAGATTATCTCTGAAACAAAAACACAAAGCTTAAAACTTCTTGTAAAAAACATGCCCTTGAAAATATGCTTATATATATCCAGGGATCAGAATCTTGTGGCCCTATTTCAGCATGAAGTCAACAGTAGAGACGAGACCACTGAGGTCTGTGTAGAGTGTGATATAGGTAAGAGAATAACATGCCAAAATAGAGCATCTGCCTTCCATGCTGTGACTTTGGGACTATTATTCAGCAACTTCTTTATTTCATTGAAGAGTAGCAGCAGTATACAAGTTTTATCAAATTCAAAGCCCTCGTTCACCTTGACTAAATTAAATAAGGTTTTATAAGCACTGACTTCTTAATAAATATTTCTTAAAATATAATTTTTCAGATATAATTGTAAAAAGTCATTTTCTAGAGATTAGTTTTCGCTTTTTAATGGCTTTCTTTAGGTATATAGATTTAACACTTTATATAATGCTTACTATCTGCCAAGCATTGTTTAAAGTGTTTTATAACTACAAATTCATTTAATCCTAACAACAAGCCTATGAGTTAGATGCTATTATTATTACCATGTTACAGATGGGGAAACTGAGGCACAGAAAGGTTATGTAATATGCCCGTGGGTACACAACTAGTTAATAGCAGAGCCAGGATTCAATCCAGATATCTGTTTTCAGAGTACATGTATTTAACTGCTACACTATCCTACTCTATATTTACTTGTGAGGCTTCAACATACATGTATTCATATTTTCTTTTTCCTTAATCCTATGTATGCTTTTCAATGTATAAGAATGGAAATCTATGAAAATGAAATAAGGAGTAAATTTTTCTAGGTACAAAAAGCAAAATATTTGTGGCTGTTTTGCAGAAGGGAAAATGTTAGGATGACTGGATGTGTATACTTCTCAGACACAGGAGCCACTGGCCCCCAAAGCTGTTTTTTTTTATTATTATTACATAAGTTAACTTTATGAGGAACACCCTGTGAAAAACTAAGCAGAAACATAAACCTCTCTACAGGATAACCTTTATAAGCAATAGGAAATCTATAGCTCCTAGAGTTTGAAGCATAAACATACTGGTAAATAATAAACTGTGAATGAAATGCAATGTGTTGCAGATTAGTCACTTTATGGACCATTCAAGACAAATTTTTCACCCACATCGGGTTTCTCTCTCCATGTGGCACAGCCACCTCACACCACTTACTGAAGAATATTTCGTGCATGAAATTAACTGTCACATTACAGAACTGTCTGTGGCAGGCAAATGGATGTGCTACCAAGAAGCCCTAGAGAGAGATATTTCCTTAATGCAGCATTTCCTAAAGTGCACTTTGAGAAATGCTGGTGCTTTGAGAAGTTACCAGGAAAAAAGGGCTCCTGGTCAAATAAGAGTAGGACGTAGGTTGGGCATGGTGGCTCACACCTGTAATCCTAGCACTCTGGGAGGCCGAGGCAGGAGGATCGCTTGAGCTCAGGAGTTCAAGACCAGCCTGAGCAAGAGCGAGACCCTGTCTCTACAAAAAATAGAAAAATTAGTGGGGCGTGATAGTGCATACCTGTAATCCCAGCTACTCAGAAGGCTGAGGCAGGAGGATCACTTGAGCCCTAGAGTTTAGGGTTGCAGTAAGTGCTAATGATGCCACTGCACTCCAGCCAGGGAAACAGAGCAAGACTCTGTTTCAAAAAAAAAAAAAGTAGGATATACTGGACATTATACTCCCCTCTTAGAAGTTCACAATGTGCATTAGCAAATATAAAAGCTCCAGGAGCCTTGTGGTTTCTATGACATCCCAAACTAATTTGACTGGAGAATCCTTTATAACAGAACACCTACAAACATCCTAGGGAATGCAGATGGAAAGACTGTGACTTGGTGAATTTCCGACTTTTCTGAATCTGCCTCCTGGCTCTGCAAGAGGCTTTATCTTGTCAGGCATCCAGAGTTGGTCAGAATCAGAAAGGCAGACTCAGTTGACTAAGACAGAGGTAACTCTGAAAGGACCTAATTCTTGGCACCTTTTGGCATTCTAGGAAAACTATAGAGATAGCCAATTTATCATCACAAGTTTCCTGGTAACAAGAAATCAGAAGTAAGAGAGTGAATTCAGATGCTAAAAGGTTTATGGCTGATAGTGTCTGATTCATGTACATTTGGGCATTTAGGACCACACAGACCCCTCCTTGGATCAGCATATCCTCTCCCTGAACTGTGATTGGATGGACACTACCAAGGGCTACACTGCAAGCTAAGCTTCTATAGCCACCCAAGACCCCTTCTGATTTTTCATGAGCTCTTTAGGTATTTCAAAACCTTAGGTCTGTTACAGTAAGGGTTTGGAACAATAGTCAGCCTTTATTCAGTACTTCCTCGATGGCAGATACTGCATGAAGTACTGACACTGATATGCTAAGATATTATATTCATTCTGTCTTACAATTTTCCCAGCAACTCCATGAGGTAGACCCTATTACAATAACCATTTTATTTATGAAGTACTTGAGGCTCAAAAAAGTTATGTAGCTTGCCCAAAGTCACAGAAAAAAAAGAGGCTGACTTAAAATCTGAACCTAGGCCATTCATTCTGTGCAGTCCACACTCTCCACCAGCTGCTTTACTGATTCAAAGACCTGAGAACATTTCGAGTTCTCTAAGGCTATTTGGAATGATCAATGTGTCAACTTTATAGTCTTATTCTCAGAGGGAACTGGCTTTACATTCTTACCAGCAGCACTGGTACTCCCCAAAATTATCACATATCATGACTTCACAGCAGCCACTTGATCACCTCCGAAACTGAGTAGCGAAAGTGGCTGCATGGAATACTAAACACACCAGGCGACCCAGAGTAGGTTACCAGTCTTTTCTGTGCCTTTCCTTTTTCATCTCTAAGACAGAAATTGCACTTGTACTAATTCATAAGGTGGTAAAGAAAGTACCATGAATGTACTTTTAACCTCCATGGGGAAATAATGCCATCTACAACCTTGTTATTTTTTATTCATGTAACACTTTCACATTTAATGCCTGTTGAAACCAATGCATTCATGGATCTGGAAACAAATATATTCTCTACAAAATCTGTCACCATAAGAAACAAGATACTTGGAGATTTGTAGATTAATACCTCACAACAGGCAGGAATGCTGTTTTTATTTGTGATAAGAATAGGCTAAGTACTTAGACAAAAGAGGATTTTCTGATTTGAACTTTGCATATCGTCTAGAAAATTCTACATTATGATAGCTCAATATCTTTATTAATCTTACACTGTCTTATACTCATTGGCATTGGTTATCTTCTTCCATTTGTCTCACCCCACACCCCTGAACACTCTGCTCTCTGCCCTGGGAAACTGACTTGGATGGACGATAGCACTAAAATCCTTTGCCCTCAAGTTGCAATTGGTTTCATCAACTGAGAACACTAGCAAGAGATAGAAAGGAGGAAGAAAAGTAAGGCTGAGATATTTAAACTCTCAGTCCTAAATGTATAGCCCTCTCTGCAGGTTATATAGCTCCTACCTACAGGACCCCTCCACCCTGCTCTCTGTTACCCAGATTCTGGTAACTGCTCCTTCCTCTAGTGTCTTCAGACCTAGGAGTGGTGATGGTACCCGCCCCACTGTTACTGGCCACATTGCAGTATATCATACCCTGCAATTTCCCTATGCTCTGTCCATATCCTTGTAAATAGTTCCTGTATTAAAGGCTCCTGAAATTACCTAAATTGAGACAGCCACCAGTATACTGCAGGGACCCTAACTGACTAGTGCACTCAATCAAAAACTTCCTTGTAAGATTTTTTGTACTGAATTGATATCATTCTCATGATGTTACTTAACTCTCATCAATGTATATTTTGGATTATAGGATCTCACATTTGGGACCCAAACGTTTACCAAAGTGTAACCCTGTAGTTTTTCCACTTTTCAAAGTTTAGTTCTTCTGCATTTTTTTCTCTCATGCTGTGCTTAACTCTTTAGGACTAGATTAAGGAGATACGATTTTTAGTCCCAGATATTAATTAGTATCTTGGGACTGCCATCATAAAGTACCACGAACTGAGTGGCTTAAAACAACAAAAACTTCCTCTCCCGCAGTTCTGGAGGCTAGAATACTGAAATCAAAGTGTTAGCAAGCCATACTCCTTCTGAAAACCTAGGAAAGAATCCCTCCTTGCCTCCTCCTAGTTTCTGATGGTTGCTGGCAACCTTTGATATTCCTTGGCTTATAGCTGCATCACTCCAATCTCTCCCTCTGTCTTCACATGGCCTTCTCTGAGTCTTTCCGTCTATCCTCTCCTCTTCTTTTTAGGGACAACAGTCACTGGATTTAGGGCTCACTCTAATCTAGTGTGACCTTATCTTCACTAAATATATCTGCAAAGACCCCATTTCCAGGCAAAGTCACAGTGTGAGGGTTTGGGTAGACATGACTTTTGGGGAGACAGTACTCAAAATCACTATATCACTATAAATATGTAAATCCATACAAATTATTTTAGATTCAGTATCTTTATCTGTAAAATAAATTATATTAAAACTGATAACAGAATGAATAAAATTGAGCAATATCGTTTTCCATCTCTTGCCCATGCTGAACACTGCTGATTATACAACTCTTTCCAGAACGAACCTTCAGTCACTCTAGACCCCACACTCTATGTAGTTTCTTCTATTCAACTCAGATAGGCATGCGAGATAAAATCTATTTTCTTTGCCAGGGCTGTGTAATCTCTAGGGATCCTTCTAGACCTTTGACTTTAAGTTTTGTACTCATTAATTAAAATGCTATGTACAGAAGTTTAAGGAAGTGTGTCATAAACAAATTTATTTTTAAATAGCAAATGTCTAGGTCAAAGACTTAAGAGCGAAGATTTGTTTGTTGGTGTTTTGTCAGCAAAGTAACACAATACATTCCATCTTCTAAAACATCAAAATACTAGTTTATAAATCTCAGAAGTAGGAGAAGGTAATAAAAAAGCATGAATCATTCCCATTAACAAAATATAAAATACAAAAATGCCAGAAATATGATCTCAGAAATATATTCCTAGAAAACATTAAAGAAATACAAAAGCAATAGAAATCAACATTGAAACAACAGTTAGCAAATAAACGGAGAAAAGGAAGACATGAAAACACCAATGTTCACATATAAAACTTTTTCATATCTAGAAAATGATCCCCTAAAGATAGTGATAAAAGAGTGAAGACAGAGCAGAATTTGCTTTTTATTTCTCTTACTACCCAATGTATAAGATAAAGCAATTCTTTCAAAGGAAACTAAAATCTCTCATTTTAGAATGAAACATTTCTTCATTTCTTTGCCTGAATTTGGAGCTGATGTTGTAGTTTTAGCAAGTCAATAAACCATGTCTAGTTCATGATGAGTTCAGACCACCTAGGGGCAGATACAGGAGCCAGAAAGACAAATGATCCATCGAATATCCTATTTCAGAAAGGTCAATTAACTTATCCCAGATAGTAGATTTACTTAGTAGCAGAGCTGGATTTAACTCAGGTTTATATGATTCCAAACCTCAATATATCATGATGCCTTCCTCATAGAAAGAAAAATGGGCTGCAAATAGTTTTCAAAATGTTTGCCATTTAATGAGAAAAGGATAATCTTTTGAATAAATAGTGCTGAGAAAACTGAATATCCATGTGAAAGAATGAAGTTGTACTCTGTCTTAATCCATTTGAGATGCTATAACAAAATGTCATAAACTGAGTCACTCATAAACAACAAACATTTATTTCTCACAGTTCTGAAGGCTGGGAAGTCCAAGATCAAGATGCAGGCAGATTCAGTGTCTGGTGAGGGCCTGCTTCCTCATAGATTGTGCCTTTTATGTGCCCTCACCTGATGGAAGAAGCCAGCTAGCTCTCTGGGATCTCTTTTATAAGGGCACTAATCACACTCACGAGAGTTCTGCTCTCATGACTTAATCACCTCTCAGAAACCTCACCTCCTAATACCATCACCTTAGGGGTTAGGACTTCAACACATGAATTTGGGGGGGTGGGACAAACATTCAGACCATAGTAGACCCTGATCTTATACTATATACAAAAATTAAGTCAACATGGATCAAAGCCTTAAACATAAAACTATAAAACCCTTAGAAGAAAATATAGGGCAAAAGATTCATGACAATCATTCTTACACATTTCTGGTTGTAGCGTATAAGATTGTTTCAATCTTCTAAAGAATAATTTCTAAATGTTCAACACAAGCTATGAAAGTATCCCTATTGTTTCTCCTTTTAGAGGAATATCCCCCCAAACGAGTGCCCCTGGGTACCTACCTCCAAGTCAAGTATGGTGCCACGCACTTCACAAACATTAGTTCATTTCCTTCTCCAGTCCCACAGGAGTTATGGTGCCCACTTGACATAACTTGCCCAAGTTCAAGCAGCTATTAAGTAACAAAGATAGGATTCAAACATAAACCTATTTGAACATGAATGTTATTGTTCTCTATAAACCACATAGTCTGTCCTAAGCAGGACTGACAGATGCTTGGATTCATAGGCCTAACCAGTTTTCAAGAGAATACTTCAAATTATAAGCAAATATTAACACATCTTTGAACAAACAGTTTGATAGCCTTTTACTGCCATGTCTACTGACATTTTCTAGGTAAGAGAATAGTGCACTAGATTCTGCCAGGCTCAGTTTTCAGCAAGGAAAGGGTCCTCTGAAGTTAAACAAACTCCTGGAGAAGGCCCTGACATAGTAGGTACTCAACAACTATATCATATATCACTGAATTATAAGAGTAATTCATAACTGAATATCCCCTAAAATAATACAATATGCTAGAATCTGAAAGCATGGAGAATTTGTCTTATAAGAAATTAACTGCTTCTCTTTCTTAGGCCAGTATCACAGGAGCTTCTTCACAGATCTAAGAATCAAATCTCAAATTTTCAACAAGTTTTCCAATCACACAGCGAATAGAGTTTGGTGCCTTTGTATCCTTTACTATGGGATTCTTGAGTCCTTTCCAAAAGAGATAGTCTAATTATAACTGCCAACATTGCAAAGAAATTACATCACTCCTATACATATATCAGCAAGGAAATGGGACAGACAGAGGAAGGATTTTCGTGTTGAGGGAAGGAGAGTAGAGTATATGACTAATGCCTGCATACCTCTGGAAAAGATATAGCATTTTTGCTCTTGAGTGAAAAGATAAGCCTATGTATTATATTATAATCAAGCCCTTTGACTGAAACAGGATAGCCTAGAAATAGTTCAGAAGCATGGGATACTTGAAACTTGAAAATGTGCTTTCAATGATGTTATTTTTATAAACCAAATATGCACAGGAAATTTTATTATTCTACTCCTATTCCATAGCCTAAAGATCTGTATTGTCCTAGCACAAAGACCGTCTTGGACTGAATCCCAGTCATAGCTGGTTTACTTAAAAATCATTAAAATCTTACTAAATATCATCTTGTTCCAGATAGAATCTTCCTATAAAGATGCCTTTCATTCACCTCCTCTCCGTTCCCAATACCAAATGGTGACTCTTCTGCACTCTCTCTGAGCCACTAACCTACATTCTCACAGAATGTAAACTACAAAGTTTAAAATCATTTGCATTTCTTATATTCAACTTATGTCTACTTGTAACACAAATCTTCAGTTTCCACAAAACCTAAAAAGTTACACAACTTCATCTGTGATCTATGCCTGTGGTCCCCAACCCCAGAGGAGGGGGACCGGTACAGCAGGAGGTGAGCTGAGGGCTGGTGGGCGGCACGCTACCAAAGGAAGCTTCATCTGTATTTACAGCCACTCCCCATCGCCTGCATCACAGCATAAGCTCCTCCTCAGTCAGATCAGTGGCAGCATTAGATTCTCAGAGGAGCATGAATCCTACTGTAAACTGCGCATGCAAGAGAGCTAGGCTGCGTGCTCCTTATGAGAATCTAATGCCTGATGATCTGAGGTGGAGCTGAGGCAGTGATGGTAGTGCTGGGGAGTGGCTGCAAATACAGATCATCATTAGCAGAGAGGTTTGACTGCACAATAAATGTAATGCGCTTGAATCATCTGAAAGCCATCCCCACCCCACCCGTCCCCCGCTCCCTCCGTTCCACGGAAAAACTGTCTTCATGAAACCAGTCCCTGGTGCCAAAAAGGATGGGAACTGCTGATATATACTCTAATCATTCAGCAGACTTGTAATTCCTATCACTTTAGAAATTTTTAATGTATTTCATTTCATGCTTAATAATGAGCTTTTAGAAACTGATACTTCATCTCTGGAGGGATATATAGCAGTATACCTCAAATTAAATGTGTACACTCTTTACCACAGCAGTTTCATGCCTAGAAATTGATGGTTTTTTTATAAATACTGATACAAATGCTCCAAAATGTGAGTGTAGGAATGTTTACCGCAACACTATGTGTAATGTCAAATTGTAGAACCAATCCAAAGGACCATTAATAGGATACTGGTTAAATAAATTATGGTACAAGCATATTAGGAAGTACTATGAAGAAGTTAAAAAACAATGAATATGGAGATGGATGATGTCCAAGACATATTCCAAAGTGGAAACAAATGCAATTTACAGAAGAATGCCTATAGCATGATACATTTTTTGTTTAAAAGTATATTTGTGCATGTATATATGTATTATTACCACTTCTTTCCTTTGGTGGAGAAGGGGAAACAATTAGTATCATTTGAAATTTTACAAAAAAAATATAATACTCTAATAGCAATTTTTATATACTTTTTAAAAAAAAACTGTATATCTAAAAATATGGATCAATTGCTCCTCTTACCAAATATTTAAAAATATCAAGATCAACTAACAGCATACAGTCTCAGGTGTTTTAAAATGAACATTTAAAGAGCTTCCCTTTGTAAACTTACTAATGGAAATATTTTCTTCACTAATATGATTTCCAAGGGAAAATAAAATTCCCTGGATAAATTAAAACACTGGATCAAGGAATGGCCTACTGTTTACAGGGTCATCAAATAGAGAGAGTACCAGCAATAACTAGGCATCAAAAGAAGAAACACTTGCTGTAATACACTTAAGTTACTAAAGGAAAAAAGAAATGACAAGCTTTAGGCTCAGAAATTCAATAATCATGCAGCTATATAGGTCCTGGCCCTTTAAGAGACTTTGGATTTAGCTTTTTGTAGGGGATGGTTAGGGAGAGGTATACTTTTTATTTTTAGTCAAAGAAACTTTGAAACTGTTATCCAACATGGGAATCCAAGTGAGAGACTTTAGCCATAAATATTGTATATGGTGCACCTCGACACTGTGGGTGACTTCGGCTACCTTTTCTTTGCTTATTCAGTCCCCCTGAGCGACATTATGCTCCATAATGTTTCTCTGTCATTCATTTAATAGTTTTTTTCAAAGTGAGTAATAAGGCATAGTGAATGATCTATTTTTCATAGTATCTATACAAATTGCCAGAGTGTACCTTTAACAATAGCTCTGAAACCCAGAAGAACAAACTGGAAGACAGCAAACAAAATTTCTACAGCCAATAATGTAATTTGTGAGGCCAAATACATAGCTGTAAAGGAAACTTAAATATTTGTAAACTAAATAAAGTAAGAATTCATTAACAAATAAATTTCCTTGCCTTGGTGTTTTTATTATTCCGTGGCTCTCCCCATCAAAGACCAATTTTAAGGGTGCCGATCAGGGCAGAGAATAGCCACAGGCTACCAAAACAACACCCAACTAAATGCTGTATTTTGACATTTTATTTGAAAGTTGATGTAATGTGCAAGAAAGTGTTTAATAGATACGTGTTAAGGAACACGGCCATATTAATAAAGCAACAGATCATTAAGTGTTTCTGCTTTTCACATATGCTTGGGTATATACAGAAACTATTAAAAAGAATTCCAGGGAAAGGTAGACTGTGTCATTAAAAATTCATTTCCTCATATGAAAGAGATTCAGTAAGTGCAAATCTTCAGATCTTCAAGATGCCATAATTTTTAAAATGTCCTTTTAAAGAGACATTTATACTATGCAGCACATTCCTGCAAAATGTGACTTGATTACAAAGTCCTCAGCAACTTACACGATTTATTTTAGGAGACTGAGTCACTTCCCTAAAGTTTTACAGCTATCTCTTGTCAGTGAAAAAAATTCTACAGCTTAAAAGCTCTCAAGGAAATGAACCAAAACATTCTGGAAAATTCATTCTCTGCAGGAAAGATAAGATAACCACAGCTCTAAGACCAGTCAGCCAAAGGAAGTACACAGGGAAGAAGGAAAACATGTAACAGGGCCTCAGATCTTTTGAAGGAAATTAAAAAAAATAAAAAATAAGAACATGCTTGTCTCCCAGCTTAAGATACGCAGCAGACTGTACGCCAGACACTTTTCTAAGTTTTTGCTCAGGTCGTGTTGTATCAGGCATGTTGTCATGCTTCAGCATCACACTGGCAACCTTTTCTATAGCATCTAGACTTTCTTTTGAAATTATGTCACATTGGTGTGTTTTAGGCCTCACATTCACCTGAGAGCAACACTTGAGTAATATACAATGGAACCACTTACTGGCTATGGTTGGCTAACCATGTTATATTGGATTTTTTACTAGATGCAATTAAGTGCCAGGGAAAAGTCTTCTGTTTGAATCTGTACAACAAAGAGCTTTCTTGCAATTGGATTGTCTGGAGCATATTGTATACACTTGGTTTTTTTAATCATTGTGGACAGGTGAGGAAAAACATGACATTGGAATTGGATACTGGGTATGAGTCCCACACTGTGAACTTTAATAGTTAAAAAACATAATTCTTCCTATGACCCACCCCATGAAAGTATACTTACTTGCTTCTTTGTGCTATGTCTGCCAGGATTATGTAAGAATGGAGAGATTCTGCAAAATCCTTTTCTAGACCTTTCAGTAGAAGAAAATTATGTTCTCATTTCCCAATACCCAATAAATCTGTCCTGACCAGCCAGGAAGGTTCAGAGGGTCGTCTAATACCTCCCTTAGTCAAAGGTCTATAACTTGAGAATGAATGACACTTTTATTTATTGTGGCAAAAATACTCACATTAAACTCCAAAGGAATTTTCGCTCCTGAGATTTTCACTTTACCATCTTGGAAATTGTTTCCTGTCTTTGGGCATATTTCTGTAATCAGATGCCTCCTGATTTTTTAGGTCACTAGTTCTAGTGCTCTCATTCTCGAAATTCTTCCATTTCAAGCCCTCTGATCCAAATTTTTCTCTATCAATCACCTCAAGTCATCAACGTCCTCCTTATCCTGCCAGATTCCTTGATCCACTCATATAATTATCTTCCTCTATTATCTATTATATATCTATTATCTATAAGCTATTATCTTCCTCTAATAGCTTTAACTCCACCTTCTTTCTCCCCCTCCACTGTACTCCCATGGCAAAGCCCAACAGCAATTAAACTAGCTACTACTTAGACCATACCTGCAGCCCAGCTAGAAAAATACAACAAACCAAACACAAGAATGCTCACTGGTCTTACTTTAGACTCATGACCACAAATCTTGCATGGGACTCAATACTACCGGCAACCTGGCTACACTGCTCTAATTTATGTGCTCTCTCACTTCCCCAGGTGACAATTTCACATGTCTACCTCTCTCCTCTACCTCCCCAACACCTTCAAATGCATAAAAAACAGGAGCAAAGAGATCCATCTTTTCATTGCCAGATCTACCATTCACCTGCTGTACATCTCTACTTTGCCTTTCACTATTCTGGATAAAGTGTCTCTGCTCCTGCCAAAGTCCAAGCCCCTGACTTGGGCTCTAAATTCCACCTGCTCACATCTTCTCAAGGCTTTATCTCCTGCAATTATCCCCTTCTGCATGTCCTCAATGTCATATGACAATGTCTCTAGATCGTATCCATTAAGCCCGCAAAAGCACAAGATGCCTTCCCTTTTTCGAAATGCTCCGCTAGACGCTCCCCCATTGCTTTAACTTCATGCACGGCAAACTTGAGGGAATTATCTACAGCCAAAATGGCCACTTCCTCACCTCACACTTTCTCCCCAATCCACTTCATTCCACCTTCTACCTCCAGCAATCCTGTCAAGACACCAATGGTCTCCCTTGACGTGTTGCTAAGCCCAATGGTCACGTCTTTGTTCTTACGTTGCTTGAACTGCTTCTACTTGATTATCCCCTAATTTCTTCTCGTAGCTTCCAGGACACATCATTCTTATGATTTTCTTGCCCAACTACTCTTTCCCAGTCTTCTATGAGTCCTCCCTCTGCTCAGCCTCCACCCAGGATCCCTTTCTCTTCCCGATGTACATAGTCTCCCAAGGTAGCCCCCCAGCTCCGTCTACCTGCCAATGATTCCCAGACTCCAGGCTCATGGACCCAACTTCCTCCTTCTTGACATGTCCACCAGGATGACTAACACACATGTCAAAGCTGACACGGCCAAAACCATTCTTCATTGTCTCTCTTCTTCCTCCTCCTTCCCTACAATCAGTCTTCCTTCAGTAAACTGAGCTACTTGGGCCAAAAGTCAAGGAACCATCCCTGATTCTTCTGTTTCCCACACCACTCTGAGTCATGAGGAGTTTCTGTTGATACCATCTTTAATAATACCTTGTACACTTTCTACTTCTGTCACCTTTTCTGCTATTAGCCCAGTATAAGCTGGTATTTCCTCCCATCTGTGCTGCTGCAAGACTGACCTACAATTCCTTCTCCACCAGCAACCAGAGAGATCTTCTAAAAAATCAAATTTTATTACCCTCCTACTTAAAATCCTTCCCAGTCTCCACTGTACTTGGAATAAAACCCAAAGTCCTTACACTGGCTTACAAAGTTCTCCGTGGTCTGACCCATGCCTGTTTTCTCTGACCCCATCCTGTCTTATTTCCCCTTCCCCGCTGTGCTCCAGATGCACTGGCCCACTATCGGTTTCTGAAACCTGCCAAGCTCCTTCTGCTCAGGGCCTATGCTAGAACCGTTCATTCTCTCCGCCTAGAAAGCTCCTCCCTCGGGGGTTAGTGAGGCTTGTTCCTTCTTGCCATTCAGCTTAAACATCGCTTTTCAAAGAGGTCTTTCCCAACCCTCAATCTAAAGTACACCGAATCATTCCTATCTCATTACCCTGTTTTTACTACCTGCATTGTACTTACTTGAAATGCTATCTGATATTTTTCTTGGTTGTTTCTTTATTCTTTACCTTTCTCCTCTAGAACGCAAGCTCCAAAGTAGGGAGCCGCTCTGTTTTCTTCCCTGCTGTATCCTGGGATCTAGAACTCTGTCTAGCACCAAGTGCAACCTCAATAAATACTTGATAATGAATGTCTATACCAAAGCTCAATCAAAGAATATGAGCTTTCTGGTTAAAAAAAAAAGTTACCTGTTTGCAAAATGAAAATAATACACTTGTGCTTATATGACAGATAATACTATCAACACATTGTCATAGACATTTGCTTAATTCTGCCAGTAACCTTTTAGGAGGTCTTCATGATCCTTTCCCCAACAGAGAAAGGTGCTTAAATAAATGAACTACATTAGGTCAAACAATCAGGCAGTGGCAGCGCTGGAACTAAAACCTAAATGGCTAAACTCCTTGCTCAGTGCTCTTCCTACTAAGCCTAAATTAACAAATGAAAATGATATATCAAACTGGACCCTTCCTGCCATCATGCGCCCTGTGTGTGTGCTGAATTTACAAGATTACACTGAAGTTACTTGTTCACATGCCTCTTCTCCCACAGGCTATATGTTCCTATAAAACAAAGTTGATGTTTTATTTATCTGCATATTCCCAGTGCCTAGCACAGTGTCTGGCACATTGTAGGCGTTTAAATGCTTATTGAATTTAACTGAATACTCAACATCAGAGCCAAGTCTTCCTCTCAATGCAAAACATATGGGTTATTCTATCTCAAGACTGAAGACTTCACTCTGAATATATAAAATCTTCAATGATTTTTTTTTTAAAGTTTCACATCATCCAGCACCTTCTGAGTCTTTCACTGACAACTTATGGGCTACACGTGGTTAAAAGAGCACTATGCAGCTCTCCAAATCAGTACTTCAACTCACTTCGTACTTCTTGATGTGGTCAAAGGGGCATGTAAAAAATCTAAGATTTATTCAATCTGAAGTCACAGCCTAGTGGCATATGCTATATTTTTTGCATGCTCTGAATGTAAAGGAAAAAAATTCAATTAGTCACAATTGTGTAATGGAAAGAACACTAAATGAGATAGCAAGAATCACAAGTTACCATCCTAGCAATGACTCCAAACAACTGTGTTTATGTGCAGATTTCTGTCTCTCAGCTTCCTCATCAGTATAGGAGTGATGCTCATACTTAGGGTCCTTCTCAGCTCTAAAATCTCTTATTCTCTAAGCAACCATGATACTTATGACATCATCCCCAGCATCTTATTCTCTCTGGTCTCTAAACCCGAAATAGCTACATAGAGAAGTGGCATAATTAGGTTTGGGTGCAGTGGATATAGTCAAATATAAATGAATGAATAGATAAATGGGAAATGCTCTATATCCCTCCACTGGACTTTCTCTCAAGATGCAGAACAGAAGCAGAATCTTTATGTACAGCAAATTCTAAGTCCCACAACACAACAATTTCAAAATGCTTTAGAACCAAAGAAAACACCTGCTTCCCTTAGCACCCAGTATTTCCTACCATATGTTAATGCAAGAAGACTACAGAGTCTTATGGAGAGATTAGAATCCTGGGAATGCTGGACTCATTTGAACTGAGATAATCAATGAATCAGATCCTTCTCTTAATCACACTATTTTATTCCCCCATCCCTCAGGGGCCTATCTCACAAGGTATTGGCCACTGAAGGGCTACCAATAATGCCAAAAAGAACACGCAAGAGAACACAATCAGTGGTGTGATAGAGCCTATAGTTAACTGTTTCAGGAATTTTGCAAGCTGGATTTTAGATTGTTGGTAGTTTGAAATTGGCCATGGTAGAAGTATTTATACCATAGAAATCTATAAACATTACAAACCAGGGTTCTCGTTTTGTTTTGTTTCAAAGAGCCAGTTTATCAACATACCACTGAACATAGTGCTCAGCTAGAAAGACGGGCAAAAACAGATAATGCAACACCAACAGAGAAGGAAGAGAAGATTCATAAATCAAGAAACCTGAGTTCTAGTTCTGATACTCCCACTAATTAGCCATGAAAACTAAAGCAAGTTTCTGAATCTCTGTTTTATTGATGAAAATGTAAGAGAAGTTAAAACAAGTAAGCTCAAAGATCCCTTTAGAATCTAAAACTTAGGATTTTATAGTTCTCTGTCTGGATCATACCTACTCTGACCGGTGAGGTCTTCTTAAAAGAAATGCTCCAAGAAACCAAAACTGGGCAGCACCAAGGCATCGATCAATCTTCTCACCATTTGCTAGACTGTGGTTTGGCACAGTTCAGTTTCATGCATTTGGCCAACCAACCATGCTCAAACCTGGTCATAGTTCTAAGTTCCTAGGGTCTCTTAATTTTTGAGTTGCATCAAAGAAAGTTTCAGAAAGCCTTCAGCCAACTCAAGGGTTTCCTTTAGACAGGGTAGAGGCCTACAGTGCATTTCTGGCCATATTTGTCAAATGCTACTTCTTAATCCTGCTGCAGCGGTGAGTTTCCATAAGGAGCCCTCTAGGCATGAGAGCAGGAATAAAAAGCGCCATGCGCCAAAAGATCTTTAAAAAGCACATGCCCTCACACTAGAGTTCCAGCCTTGATCCTGAACCACCATCCTTGTTACACAGTAAGTCCCTTGAAGGAAGAGACTGTGTATTACCCACAAAACTTGGCACAAGAATCATAAAAGATTTGCTAAATTCAATTCCCTTGTTTGGCAGAGTCTGAGGGTTATTAGCCCGAGATTGGTATATGGGCAATAAATAACATGTGGCTAAGTGTTTCTCCCAGAACAAGAAAGGATTTCTCAAAATAACCGCACATGACAAGCCAGCGCAGATTCAACCTATCATGTAGGACGGCAGTGTCGTTGTGCAAGGCTTGATCATGAGAAAATGGAAATGCTGCTCCTGCTCTGCCAAGTGTTCCCACTTCTGGATGCGAGGGTTTGTAAATATCACCATTGTTCCACGCTCACGTGCTTCAAATGAAAAATGCATGCAACATATCTGAGGGTGAAGTATTTCATTAGTAAATGGCAACAGTGCATTTGGACATAAATCCTAAAAGTGATGAGAAGTATATTTGTCAGTGTGTTGGCAGCCAGATTTTTAAAAATTCAGTCAGAGAACAGACCCTAAAATTAGACAAAGTAGTTAAACTCAGGATGGAGTCTAGAAAATGATCATAATTTCCTAATCTAATGCACAGAAATAGATCTTTAAGAGATTATGGCAAAAAGGCGGGGGTGGCTAAATTATTTAGGTCAATCTGCTATTTCTAATTAGATCAGTACCCTAAACCACTAAAAACAATTCTTAAAGCTCCCTAGGAATACAGGGAATATATTTCCACAAAGTCTTGGAAATCCAGTCCAGGACTAAAAGCATTCTCTAAATCAACAAGATTCTGAATGTAAAGACTAGAAGAACATTTTAGGTATACCGTATCACAGAATTCAATTGTATGTCAAATGCAAATGCAATGTACAGGTCACTGAATCTCAGTTCTCCTTTTAAAATACACATTGATACACATTGATTTAAAATACACAACAGATTTTTACTGAATTTGAATTGAGTACCAGGCACTGGAGACCCCAAATAATTAAGACATGGCCAGTCTGTAAACTCAAGCAGTCCACGGTATACAGTGGAAGGCTAACACACCCACAAATACTAATGACATAGTGTGCTGAGAGCCGCGATGACAACAGCCCACCCAGATAAATGCAGACTCTGAGCTCCAAATGCCACACTCCAGGCAACAGCTCAGCTGGAGGCAGCAGCATCTTTTAATTAAGGGCCAGGTTCCATGGTGAATTCAAACGGTGCTCCTCCTTTTTAGTGGCTGCTACCACTTCTAAAGGTAACAATTCTTTTTTGGTCAGAGGAAGAGTTAAAAAAAAAAAACCACACACACACACACACAAAGCAGTTAAAGTTTTAAAAAAGCAATCCTGGTTCAATACAAAGGTCTTGTGCAAGGAGGATGGCCCTCAGCGTGACTGGGAGTGGCAAAGCCCACACATCTAAGGGCACTGTCCATAAAGGTAACACAAGAAGCTGCCTGGGCTCAGAAGAGAGTGGTGCTGGGCATCGCTGAAGCAGGAAGAGAGAGAAGGGCCAATGAAGCCTCAAAGTTTAGGAGGAGACATTTTTAATTTTAAACTTGGAATCACTTTCATCGAAATTACACAGGAAGAAGATGATGTTATTCTGTTTAAGAATTATTATTTAGTTATGCTCCCAGTATTTCGGCAAAACCTATTGTACTAGTCTGCTAGGGCTGCCATAATAAAGTGCCATAACGTAGGTAGCTTCAGTCCTGGAGGCTGGAATCCAAAATCAAGGTGTTGGCAGAGTTGTTTTGTTCCAAAGCTGTGAGGGAGAAGCCGTTCTAGGCCTCTCCCCTTGGCATGTAGATGACTGTCTTCGTGTCGCCTGGTGTTTCCCCTTTTCATAAGGACAACAGTCATATTGAATTAAGGCCCACCCTAATGACTTCATTTTAACTTGCTTACCCCTGTAAAGACCCAATCTCCAAATAAGGCCACATTCTGGGGTACTGGGGTTGGGACTTCAACATATGAACTTTGGGGGGACATAATTGAACCCATGCACATGTGGATTATACAAGGCACGGTCCTTGACCACAAAGAGTTTATAATCCAATTGTGAGGTCAGGACTTAGCCACATGACACATCAAGAACACCATTTGGAGAATGTAACAGAATTATAAACTCTATGTTTGGGCCAGTAAGTCTTAGAGCAAGGGTTTCTGAACTTCACTCATCAGTCCCCTTCACAGTTACTGCAAACTCTCAGTACCAATATTTACTTGATGCTTTAAAATGTGTACTCCTTTTACTTACAAAGGTTGATTACAGCCCATTAATGGAAAGCCAGTATCCTTGCCAAAAACAGAAGACAACTTTAAAAATAAACACGTTGCTATTGAATTTTAAAATATTGTCCATTAATCATGTGAAATCCTTTCACCTTATTTTAACACAGCACTAAAGGCTGGAACACTGGAAAGAACCCTTTGAATTAGGAAATTAGGAGACAATTTTGGTCCAAATTCTGTCCCCATCTATCTGACCTTGGGTAAGCAACTTACCCTGTTTAATTTCCTCCACTAGTTTCCACCATCAGATGTCATAGTTAATCAGGTGGATAGTTGTCATAAGAATTATATGAAATCATGTTATTAGGAGAACTTTCTAAAAATATTATCATGGATAAATTGGGGAAGTGGAGCAAAAACATTACCCCTAACTCCTGTCTTCTTCCCCACTGTCTAATTTGGAGCTCTCCCTGTATTCTTTGAGGTTTCCCACGGTTACACAGCCCGCCCCCACTTCCTGAGCCTGTCAGGCCGCTGCTGGTCTCTATAGGAACACCGAAGCTGCTCCTAGTGACAGGTGACCTCATTTCCCTCTCCCTGAGCTTCATCCCTCAAGGACTGAGGCAGGTACCACCTTCCGTGTTTGCTGCCAACAATCACTACTGTGCTGCTCCCCTCCACGCTCAGCTGTATCCCACCAATAAAAAGGTCGTCAAAAAGCACTGACAGGACAGTCCCCTTTCTCTTCTTTGCTGCTTTTGAGTGAAATTCTTCGCTTTTCCATAAATAGTTCAGAGCCCAATGCCACGTGAATATTTCTTCAAAAGCAGTTCTCTCCAGGGGACTGAGCACAGATGTCAGTCAGCTTGACTTAGAAGCAACAGACCAGACAAAGGCAACCTTTTCAAACCCAGCAGTGCCATTTCGTATCCCACTTTACCCAGCCACGGTCAGCTCAGCCTCACCTCCAAATCTATGATGGGAACCCTGCCTGGCTTCCATTCCTGTAACATCTCAATTGCCAACTTGAAAAATCAAGCCAAACAAATCTCAACATGTTTTAGGACCTTCCCTTCAAATTTCAAAGACAATGTTTAACCTCATACTTTCCAACATACATTTTGAAATTGGGTATTTAGTGAACTATAACACTGAACAAGCAGGTCTCACAAGATACCACGTAAAGTGACTTTATTCTTGTACCCTGCTGCTTGTTCTAACCTGCTCCATGGGACAGGTTCTTTGCTCATCATTGGATGAAACAGTAGCTCTCTGAACTTTTTTGGTCACTCTGAAATAATAAAAATACCTCGGGTCACATCAAGTCACAAAAGTATTTGTTTCTGTAAAGAAAATTCCAGTCCTGTGTAATCATTAAAACCTTAAACTTCAGTTAAAATGAAATTTTCTCTCTCTTAGCCCAGGCCTGCTTCAAGCAGAAAGGCTTTGGAGAAAAAGGGAAGAGCAGCTGGTTTCTCTATTTCCTGCCAGTTTCAAACTCACTCCGGGTAATGGCAGGGTGGAGGGAAAAGAGGTTAGGAAGCAGAGAAGGTCTGATTGAGCTGGTACTGCTATAACCTGGTGCCAGCATTCTATGAGTGAGAGGATCACTCTTTCTCTCCAGGAAGACTGCCTGAGTCCTGGAAAGAAATCCCATTTCTGGAGATTCACACCTGCAATTTCCTTGATGTGGTCACTTACAGCCTCCTGCCCCAGATCATGGGCCTGCAGGAGCACTCTCTTTCTGTCAGGGTCCTTGATCTGGCCTCTGGGTGGCCCCTAGGTAACATCAGCTCCTCCAGGTACTCCTCTGGAGCAGGAATGACTATGTCCTCACACCAGCTCTGTTGTGGGCAGACTCCCTGCAGACCTGGTCCACAAGAAACATGCATTCTCGTTCCAACAACTCAGCGCAGGTTACAGTCAGTGCAGCTGTCTGCACTCTGAGTTCTAGCCACCACCTCTCACCTTCAGAGTCCCTGGTATGGGTCAGACACCAAGCCACTGTGTCTCTCACAATGCAGAGGACACTCATGAGGCTCTTGGAACCATTCCCTTGATGCTCCTCTCATGTGACTTGAGATGAAGGGAAGTAGCCTTGCTTCTCTCCAGTGTGCATGTTTTTGATAGAGAGATGGGGTTCCCAGAACACTGACAATGACTCCAAAGAAATACACCATCCAAGCAATAACTCCTCTCTTACCTGGTAGGAGTTAAGGGTCATGAGAATGATTCTGGACCACCTCCTTACCAAATCCTATTTGAGTGGTCAAGCATCTCGTATGGTTGTCACCTTTCACCTTAGGGACCCAGCTGAAACTGATGCAGGACAAGTTCTACTTTAACCTCCTTGAACAATAATGATGCTATTAACCCTTGAAGTACAATTTTCCCCACCACATTTTCCTACATACTGTGTTTCATGTCTTTTTAACTCAACAAATAATTTATCCAAAAGTAATGGGCTATATTTGGCAGCATAAAAAATACAAATAGAAAAATACAATCTATGCCTTGCACAAACATACAGTTTAATCACTTTCATCATCAGCATCATCAGGGTTGACATTTCTTACACTCTTATTAAACCAAATCCTGTTTCAAGCATGTTAGACGTATGCAGAAAAATCCTACTGAGGATTTTATTTTTTCCTGTGAGATTGATATTGTTATCAGAGAGGGGTAAACAACTTGCCCAGTGTCATAGAGGAAGAGGCAAAGCAGAGATTCCAACACAGGTCTACCCGATGTCAAAGCATAAGCACTTGACCACTATAGCCTCTGGTACATAAATTGGGAGGTTATAACAAAGGATAATGGACAGAGCACGATCTTCAAATTCAGGAGAATTTCAACTCTTCCTGTCCCAACCAAAAAAACTTTGGAGAGTTAATTAACTTCTTGGTTTATTTCTTTGGTCATAAAATGGGGGTGCTAATTAGCTGCCTAAGGCAGATATCTATTGCAGTACACAGCATCCATCTCCCTTCCCATTCTCAGCAGTGTGGCTTGTGTAACACTAACCCCACCCCAGCTCTAGGGGGGGACCTGTTGGCACAGAGGACAATCTGCATATGCCATTCTCTTGGCCACAGGTACTAGTTCAGGAAAGGGCTAGTTATTTTTTTTAAGTCACAAACAAATCCTAATTGATAAACTACCCCATAAGGTCGTTTTATTGGCAAAATAAAGTAAGATATATAAAGCATTTAGCTTAATGCTGGCACAAATAAGCTTTTTTTTTTTTATTAAATGTTTGTCAGTGATATGGAACATAATGGACTAGAGGATGTCAGGCTGAGGAGAGGACCCAGGGAGCTAATAATAAACCCCTAATCAAAGTGAAAATCAAAAGGACGGTGCCAGGAAATACTGCTAAGTTAAAAGTCATGTCCCTTAGTAGCAGACTGGATGTGCAGGTTAAAAGTGGGGTAGGAGTCAAAAACCTGGGCAAAGTTTCAAGCCTGAGAGACTGAAAAATAGCGTGTCCACTAACAAAAGTAGGGAAATCAGGAAGAACTGGTTTGGCATGCCAGTCACTTTGTTTTGAAGGAACTGAGTTTAAGAGTGAGTAGGGCATTCAGAGAGAAATGATCTTGGGAGCTTTCTTCTTGGGACAGAAGTTGGGATTAGACAGTGAGTGGTATGCTGGTAAACTGGCTCTGGGGGCGGGGGGCAGGTAGCCGTGATCTGTCGTGTAAATGCTCTCACCACAGCTGACTTCATGCTACCAACGTGAGGGCTCCGAATGCGAGCAGTGCTTTCAGTGCATGAAGAGCAGAACTGGCTCCCATAAGCCAGGAAGAGATGGCTCCAGGCACCCTTGGTTAGAGATGAAGCTTTCCACTGGCTAAAGACTGGGAGTGAATGAAATCAGACAAGGAGAGCAGAATTAAAAAGAAGGGGACTTACAATAAATATAAGTAAAGAATATTTAGTGGGTAAGGAAAGAAAGAAGTTTCTGTAAAGAGAAAAAGGATGACTAGCCAAAAAACTGGGAGATCCAGGACAGTGTCATAGCCAATGAAGAAACAAGCCTCAGAAAGAGGGGCAGAAAACAGCATCAAAGGCTGAGTAGGAGAGGAGGACTGAAGATTAAAAAAAGCTTTGGTATCTGACTTGTGAGAGCTATGGCTGACAGGAAAATATGTGTTTTTGGCAAACAGTAAGGATAGAGTGGTTCTAGTTGTAACCTCTTATACAAATAAGAACTTTTTACATATGTAATTTATTTCTTCTTATCTTTTTCTTAAAAGAAATACCAAAGCCAGGCTCGGTGGCTCACGCCTGTAATCCCAACACTCTGGGAAGCCAAGATGGGAGGATGGCTTAAAATCAGGAGTTTAAGACCATCCTGAGCTAGGACAAGACCCCATCTCTACAAAAAATAGAAAAAAATTAGCCAGGCGTGGTAGTGTGCACCTGTAGTCCCAGCTACTCAGGGGGCTGAGACAGGAGGCCAGGAGTTTGAGGTTGCAGTGAGCTATGATGACACCACTGCACTCTAGTTTGGGTGACAAAGCAAGACGAAGGAAGGAAGGAAGGAAGGAAGGAAGGAAGGAAGGAAGGAAGGAAGGAAGGAAGGAAGGAAGGAAGGAGAGGAAGAAGGGAGGGAGGGAGGGAAGAAAGGAAGGAAGAAAAATTTGTTGACATATTTCAGCTCATGGACACTTTTGGGTATTGGTCACATCTAACTTTAGAAAACAATAAATTACATCAGTTACATTTTAGAGAAAGACAGAACAGGTTTAAATTTTTACAGCAAAGAAATTTTTTGTACTATATACAATCATATTAGAGATCTTTCCTATGCCTAGGGCTTATATAAGCAAGCACTCAGCCCTGTGGATTTAAAATCCCAAGGAGGGGCGTTGCACTAAAAAGGAAACATAAGAGATAACAGAAGAATAAGTATTTCTGTGTCTCCGATAATAAAAGTCACCTGAAAAACTGTCACAGCTTTACAAAAAACAATAAGTATTGTAATAAAGTATTGGGGGGGATATTTTAAACAGTGCTATAAAAACTAGTTTAAAAAACCCAATTTATTACTTAAATCTCTATAAGCCTCCATTAAAGAAATGAATCATCACACCCTACTGAATCTTCTAAGATGAAATAATGTTCAGGGGAGGCCCAGCAAATGCCTATTTAACACATTTCAGTGTAACCACACAAGCTCGCTGGGTGCACGAGGTTGAGAAGGAGAACAATCTAAGTAGCATGGGAACCACGCCAAAGCCCGAGCGGACGCCCCGAGAGGGAATGTGAAATACGCAAGTTATTCCAAGCATCCCACTAGACTGAGGGGAATTCTAGTTTTATTGATAAGGGTGTTTTTGTTGTTGCTGTTATCATTTTTTGTTTTCTTATAAAAACAGCCCCTAAGCACAAGCCAACTTCTTCTCTGGCACTCAATTTAAGACAGCTGTCTGTTCCAGTGCTGGAAGAAACACTTGCTGTGTTGGATTCAGTGTTAGGTCACACTGCCTTACTAAGGGGTTATCAAGGGTAATTTTGGCTACACTGAAAAATCACCAGCAAGAAGTGACTTTAGCTTCTAACACCCTTTAAAGAGCAACTCCACTGTGAAGGAAATTCCTATTAGACACTGTATTTTTTCCCCACTATTTTACTGAACAAATATGGGCACATTATGTAATCCATCTGGGCCCTCAATTTCTTATTTGCAAAACAGGGCCAGTAGAGTAAATGATCAATAATTGTCTTTCTAAATCTAAACCCTCTATGACTTTAAGATTTAAAATAAACTGTAACGGACAAATGCTATATTTTAATGATTCCGAATGACAAAAAATACAGTACTTCACTACCAGTATTCAATTTCCTTATATAAGTAATATGGTTTCCATACATTTGAATAAAATTTATTTAAAATATATCATTCTGGAGGTTCCAAACATAGTGTCACATAATACTAAGTTGCTGCTTAACAGTATTGACATACTTACAAAGAATTTTACAAGCAATAATTCTAACTTTATTTTTTATTTTTTTAGAGACACAGTCTCGCTATGTTGCCTAAGCTGGACTCAAACTTCTGGGCTCAAGTGATCCTCCTGCCAAGCCTTCTAAGTAGCTGGAACTACAAGCAAGTAATCCTGATTTTTAAAAAGAAATTGTATTAGTTTCATAGCACTCCATTCTGGCAAATGAATTACATGATGGACCAGAAAACTCCGAGTTACCTGACATAAGCTGACCTGTAACCTTGCTCAAATCAGCAGTTACAATAGGCCACATGCGTCGCACAGTTCACCTTGCTTATAGACTTGAAATGTCTCAGAAATGACAGGTTTTGGCAGTTAAAGTGAAAAGAGAAAAAAAGTAGCTGTCACAGAGCCCAAAACTAAGAATTTAACCTCCTCCAGATGTTGGCTGAATTCTTAAAGCTTTCCTTTTCACAAGGAATGTTTTATCATATCGAAAATGTACCACAGACTTACACTTAAAGAAAAAAAAAACAATTATATTTGGATGCCTTAAAAAGATATATGATAAATATTTAGAATCCTATGAGTTAAATTAAGTTTTTAAATTAACTCAGTTTCCCAGTTGGAAATTTCAAAGTTTTTTTTCTTTAGGTTAGTCATTCAATAACATATTTGCTTCTAATATTATAATTTATTGCTATAACTACAGTCCTCAAAAAAGCAGCTACCCATGTACACACAATTACAAATATTATCTTGTTCCACCTTCCCTGAAGTTTTATGAGGTTGGCATTATTCCCATTTTGTACACAAAGACCCTGAGGCTCAGAATGGTTCAATAACTTTTCCAAGCACCAACCAAGTAGCAGGGCCAGAATTTGAATCCAGGCCTGTCCCACACCCCTGCTCCAAAACCATCCTCACAGCCACTCTGTGACATGACACTGAGGACAACTAATCCACTGGACCCTACCCAGTTCAAGCTTTGTTTGTAATTAAGGCATTAGTGTGGTTCTGGTAATGATTTTATGAACTGCAGTAGACTGAGGAAATGTGACCATTTATAGTATTTGACTGCTGTTTTATAAATTTTGATGTAGGAAGAGAAAAATCAGGCTTTCTCAATGAGCATACATTAGGAGTTTTGCAATTCATAATTTAAATAAATTAAGCACAAAAATAAAACTATAAAAACTTGGAGGAATCCATTAAATCTGAGTTACAACACTCTGGTCTCCACAACTTAAAACAAACTGAAAATCTGAGTTGCTCTATATAGTTTCTCTAAAGTCCATATGAACTGCACACTATTGTGAAGCAAGTCCGTATTTATTCAACAATTCAACATCAGCCAGATTGTGGGAAACAACTGACAGAAAAAAATATAATGACTGTGACAGTTATCTTGGCTCTACTATAACTCAAAGATTACCAGCATAAGGCTGGTTTAAGGCCTTAACTTTATAAATGATGATAAGAATAGCTAGTACAAAATGAACACATGAGAGCCCATTAAGAGAAAAATCCACCGTAGAAAATGAAGAGAAGATTCTGGACATACCTGTCACCTTTTATCATAACCTGCATTAACCAGGGAAAAAATATGACCTTGGTTTGGTAAATCAACAAGGATTTGAAGTTAAATTTTAAAGTTCTGGCTGAGCATGGTTCACCCCTGTAGTCCCAGCGCTGTGGGAGGCTGAAGTGGGAGGATGCTTGAACCTAGGAGTTCCAGGCTGCAGTGAGTTATATTGCACCACTGCACTCCAGCCTGGGTGATGGAGTGTGACCCTGTCTCAAACGATCAATCAGTTAGTAAATAAATAAATAAATGAAAGTTAAACTTCTCCTATGTGCTTCCATTTATTTTATAATGCAACTTTTGCTGTGTGTACGTGTTTTATAAGAAAATCAAACACAGTGTACTCTAGTACTGCTGATTCAGGTAAGTCAGTTATTTTTTTTTTTTCATCTTTAAATTGTTTACTTATCTGTTGATTGTTGTTTTAGGCCACTGTTTTGTAGAGGTTTTTTACACAGGCTTGTTTGTTATCACTGAAACAATTCTTATCTTTGTAAAAAACACAACAATAAAAATAATGACTAATGTGGAACAAGGGGTTTAAAACATGGTGGAATTAAATTTTGTCAACAACAAAAGAGAAGATGGGGAGGGAAGTGATTGGAATAAAAAGATCCTAAGAGTCTTGTACAGTTTGAGGCACTTAAAGATACTGATTCATTATATGTTAACTCAATTATACATGTCAAAATTTAAAGGATAACCATTAACAGACTAGAACTAGAATGTTTAACTTCTAAGCAAACAGACTCAGGAAGAATATGGGAAGTGGGGAGTAGAGACAACTCTTCATTTCAATGGAGGGCACAAAAATAGGAAAAAAAAGAACTAAAAGAAAGCAAGATATATAGAAAATAAATAAGATGTACAAATAAGTCCATATATATAAAAATTAACAGGAGATATAAAAACACTAAATGTACCAGTTTTAAAAGATGCCCACTCAGATTGGATTAAAAATCATAAAGCTTTAGATAATTTACAACAGATAAATTTGAAGCATGCCAAAGAATGGCTGAAAGTGAATTGATGGCAAAAGATACACCAAGCAAAAACTAACCAAAAGAAAGTTGACATAGCAACTGATTAACAGACAAAACAGACTTCAAGAAAGATATCAGGATAAAATTATGGCACTGTAAATATACTTTCTCTACACTATTTAATCCTTAGGAAAGTATGAAAAGTTAATTATAACAAACATTGTAAAATTAGTGTCATAAGCAATTCTTTGGTGGGATAGTAATGAGTGTAATCAGAACAAAGAGCTTCTAAACCTCATATGATGCTAGCTTAACTCCATCAGAAAATATTCACAATTATTTAACATTTATTAATAGCTACACTATTTATGGCTATATTATCCTCCTTTAAGGAAAAGGTAATGTTTCCAGAATAACTTAGTAAAAAATAAAAATCTCAATCTATGGACAGAAGAATGCCTGTTTTCAAGGATACTAAATATACTAAAGCTGCTTTGGATATACCAACCTACACAACTTTCAAAAACCTACCTAATGTCCTGAGGTCTTTCATAACCATTTTGAACACATGGACTACTCTGTGAACTAAATCTTCAACATACACATTATAATGAAAGGAAGATCCATATTGGTCTGGGACACCCATGCTATGCTGTGAATTCAGATTCCACTAACTGCTGTTTTTTATCCATAATTGTCAGGCACTGTCCTTGGTACTGCCCTGGGTGTGTTGCTTATTCAGTCTCTGGACACCTTGCAAATGTATCGCAAAGTATAATACTTTCTAACCCCCACCATCCGTTCTTACAATGACCAAGCAAAGACATCTTAGGTTTTGAAACCGACTAGAGGACTAGACCTATTGTTAGCAAGACATAGTTACTATGGCAGAGACATTGACTGCTCCCTGAACAGCCAAGGGCTTCTCCACATTTCCCAGCCACCTTGGATTTTGGCAGAATCATGCTAACAATGCTGGACAATGGGCTCTGAGCAGAAGTAAAATGTGTCACTTTCGTGCAGAAGCATTTAAGAGCTGGTATAAGAGTCTCCAGCTCTCTCTTCCCCTGACACTTGCTCAAGGAGGCCATGTGCTACAGATGGTATAATGACAAGATGGTTGAGCCTTTAATAATCTAATATGGCAAAAATAAAGAAGGTGACAAGCCTGAGTCCCTAAGTGACAGTATGAATCAAGACCCCTGCCAACCCACGCTGGCTTCAGAATTAGTTAATCATCACAGCATAATCTGACCTACCTTGACTAATACAACTCGTTGACAAAAATTTGGAGTTAAGTCATTCCAAAAAACAATTTCATGTTCGAAGCTCTTATCTTTTAAGTGCATTTACAAGTTTTAAAGATATGACCTAAAACAACTTTTATTTGGCAACAATCATGTAAAAATATCAAAAGACATTAAAAAGAGGCACTCTATATTTGTACCCCCATTATATGATGAAATAAAAGCAAAAAAAAAAAGAGAGGCACTCTTAGCTGTATCTCATAGCTATTCTGGAAATGAAATACCTACTACATTAATTCTTTGTTTCATTTGATTGAATTTCAGATTAAATTGTAGATTTCCCATCACCTTGGAGAGCATGTTGATTTAGAATTTACATAACACTCAAATTAAAATACTGTATTATTTAACATTCATACTTTAAGTGTTTATATTAATAATTTCTAGAGCTCTGTTTCAAAGAAAGGGATTTTATTTTCTGTAAGCAGAAGTGGCCCAGTGTTTCCTTTAATCTGGAAATCCTTTTTGTGGATTCATTCAATGGGTAAGTTTGTGCTGCAGCTTCAGACCACCAGGACAATGAATGATTATTATTAAAAGTGGCCAAAATAATAATGATCGTTCACACTCATCACCTTATAATGAGCATTTTATACATGTTATCTCATTTAAATTTCATGATATTGGTAGTTTTCTTAGTCATTTCTTTAAAGATGAATAAACCTGAGGTTTTAAAAGATGAAATAATTTGCTCAAGATCATTCAGCTAGTCATTCATTGAATTTACTAGTTAGTGTGTGACTATAGCACCTATGCTCTCAACCGCTGATACCTCTGGAGCTTCTCAAAGTACTTGTGATGGTCCCAGGTAGCTCACAGACAAAAGTTATTTCTTAACAGATAGTGCACGTTATTATAGAAAGAAATATACCTAACACAGTAAACATATTATTCAGCATATGGTCAGGGTAGATAGCTAGTTTGTTCTATTTTAATCAGTTGGGTTATTTCACTTAACATAATGTCCTTCAGGGTCATCTATGTTGTTGCAAATGACAAGATTTCCTTCTCTTTTATGGATGAATAGTATTCCATTGTGTACATGTACCACATTTTCTTTACCCATTCATCCACTGATGGACACTTAGGTAAATTTTGTATCTTGGTTATTGTGAATAATGTTACAATAGACATAGAAGTGCAAATACCTCTTCAACATACTGATTTCATTTCCTTTGGATATCTATACCCAGGAGTGGGATTATTGGATCATATAGTATTTCTATTTTTAATGTTTTGAGGAGCTAGCATACAGGCATACCTCATTTTATTGTATTTTGCTTTATTGTGCTTCACAAATAATTGTGTTTTTTACAAATTGAAGGTTTGTGGCAACCTTGCATCGAATAAGGTTATCGGTGCCATTTTTCCAGCAGTACATGCTCACTTTATGTCTACATGTCACATTTTGGTATTTCTTGCTATATTTCAAGCTTTTTCATTATTATTATACCTGTCATGGTGATCTGTGATCAATGATCTTTGATGTCACTTTGATGAAATTGTTTTGGGGCACCATGAACCATGCTCATATAAGACAGAAAACTTAATCAACAAATGTATGTGTTCTGACTGCTCCACTGACCCACCAATTCCCTGTCTTTCTCCCTCTCCTCAGCCTCCCTAGTCCCTGAGACATGACAATATTGAAATTAGGCCAACTAATAATCCTACAATAGCCTCTAAGTGTTCAAGTAAAAGGCAGTGAAACAGCCATATTGCTAATATGGAGATAGTTTTAGTAATCCGGATAGAAGATCAAATCGGCCACAATATTCCCTTAAACCAAAGCCTAACCCAGAGCAAGGCCTTAACGCTCTTAAATTCTGTGAAGGCTAAGAGAGGAAAGAAAGCTGCAGAAGAAAAGTTGAAAGCTAACAGAGGTTGGTTCACACAATTTAAGGAAGAATCTGTCTTCACAGCATAAAAGTAAAAGGTAAAGCAGCAAATCCTAATGTGGAAGCTGCAGCAAGTTATCCAGAAGATCTACCTAAGATCATTGATGAAGGCGGCTATACTAAACAACAGATTTTCAGTGTAGATTACACAGCCTTAATTTTGAAGAAGATGCCATGTAGGACTTTCATAGCTAGAAGAGAAGGCAATGCCTTGCTTCAGACAACAGCTTCAAAGGACAGACTGACTTTCTTATTAAGGGCTAATGCAGCTGGCAACTTAAAGTTGAAGCCAATGTTCATTTACCATTCCCAAAATCCTAGGGCCCTTAAGAATTATACTAAATCTATCATGCCTATGCTCTATAAATAGAAAAACAAAGCCTGCATGACAGCACATTTGTTTATACATGGTTTACTGAATATTTTAAGCCCACTATTGAGACTTACTGCTCAGAAGAAGATTCCTTTCAAAATATTACTGCTCATTGACAATGTACCTGGTCACCCAAAAGCTTTGATGGAGAGGTACAAGGAGATTAATGGTGTCTTCACGCATGCTAACATCCATTCTGTTGCCCATGGATCAAGGAGTAATTTTGACTTTTAAGTCTTATTATTTAAGAAATACATGTTGTAAGGCTATAGCTGCCATAGATAGTGATTCCTCTGACAGATCTAGGCAAAATAAATTGAAAACCTTCTGGAAAGGATTCATCATTGTAGATGCCATTAAGAACATTCATGATCCATGAGAGATTAAAATATCACCATTAATAGGAGTTTCAAAGAAGTTGATTCTAACCCTTGCGGATGACTTTGAAGAGTTCAAGACTTCAGTAAAGGAAGTAACTGCAGATGCAGTAGAAATAACAAGAGAAATAGAATCAGAAGTGGAGCCTGAAATATGACTGAATTGTTCCAATCTCATGATAAATTTGAACAGATAAAGAGTTGCTTCTCATGGATGAGCAAAGAAAGCAGTTTCTTGAGATGGAAACTACCCCTGGTGAAGATGCCATGAACATTGTTGAAATGACAATGAAAGGTTTAGAATATTCCATAAATGTAGTCGAGAAAGCTGTAGTAGTGTTTGAGAAGATTGACTCCCATTTTGAAAAAAAGTTTTACTGTGAGTAAAATGCTACCAAACAGCATCCCATGCTACATAGAAATCTTTCATGAAAGGAAGAGTCAGTTGATGCAGCAAACTTCATTGTTGCCTTATTTTAAGAAATTTCCACAGCCACCCTAACCTTCAGCAACTACCACCCTCATCAGTCACCAGCCATCAGCACTGAGGCAAGACATTCCACCAGCAAAAATATGAAAACTCTCTGAAGGCT
This sequence comes from Cheirogaleus medius, assembly GCA_008086735.1. Taxonomy (NCBI): domain Eukaryota; kingdom Metazoa; phylum Chordata; class Mammalia; order Primates; family Cheirogaleidae; genus Cheirogaleus; species Cheirogaleus medius. The sequence goes on from VBSM01001562.1 coordinate 38,063,996, forward strand.
CAGATGATCATCAGCATTTTTAACAATAAGGCATTTTTAAATAAAGGTATGCACACTGATTTTTTAGACATAACGCTATTGTACACCTAATAGACCACAATATAGTATAAATATAACTTTTTAAGCACTGGGAAACCAAAAAATTCATGTGACTTGCTTTATTGCCTTATTTTGCTTTATTGTGGTGGTCTGGAACCAAAACTGCAATTACTCCAAGGTATGCCTTGCTGTTTACCATAATGGTTGTACTAATTTACATTCTCACCAACAGTAAGCAAGGGTTCCCTTTTCTCCAAATCCTCACCAACATTTATCTTTTGTCTTTTTGAGAACAGCCATTTTAATAAGTGTGAGATAATATCTCGCTGTGGTTTTGATTTGCATTTCTCTGATGATTAGTGATGTGCATTTTTTCATATACCTCTTGGCCATTTGTATGTCTTCTTTTCAGAAATGTCTATTCATGTTCTTTGTTAATCAGATGGTTGAAAAATATTTTAAAGAATATTTTAATATTAATATTTATGTTATTAATATTTATATTTACATTATATATTAACATTTAATATTAATATTTTTAAGAAAAATATTAATAGTACAGCTGACAATCAAATATTACAAAAAATTAAGAAGGTGGTGAGCAAGTAATTAAAGATTGGGAAACACTGGACTACAATTCTAAGCACAGAAAAAAACAATGAAGACTGGAACACAGGACAAAAGTTGCAGCCTTGACTTTGCCCCCAGCAAGCTGTATGGTATCACCATCCTGGACCTTAGGTATTTATTTATAAAACATAAGCTTAAACTTTTGGGATCTTTAAGCTCTAAATTACATGAACATAATGCCTTGGCTCACTAGTACAATCTTACTTTATTTTATTATCCAAATGCAAATAAATAGAAAAAAACATCATAATAATTAGTCATCATACATTTTTTGTAAGACTGACAATCAAAATACAGTTGTTCTGTGATGTCATTCATTTTTGAAGATACGATCCATGTATGGACACTGAGAGGTATACTTAAAGTGTTGTCTAGACAAACACTACTAAATTATTTGTTACTGATTTATGACAATAGAAGAAGCTTGAGCCAGAATATGAAATACCCACATTAAGAATCTCATTATTTAGTTTAGGTGAATTTTTTTTTTCATAGCAAGATTTTCTCAATGAAGGAAGCAGTACATTGATTTATATTCTAGAGAAAGCACCTTATCTAGTCACAGATCAGTAACAAACAGTTTGCAGACCAACACTTTGGGTAGCACTGGTGTACAGCACAGCACATACTTCTAAATCTCTGTAACACAAATTTTCCTAGTTCTTTTAGGTACCTGAAGTTGCCTACAAATGAGAAGTGGCAAATTACGCCTCTTTGAAGTGTTTGTTTTTCTTTTGAGTAGTCAAAATAATAAGCACAAGTCCCAAGGTTAAAGAGAATTAGATAGTGAGCCTGAAACAAATTTAATATGTTCTGTCTCCTTTTTAAACTGTTTCTATTTGATTTTTCATGGAAAGCTGTTTGTGTTGGGTGTCCTAAGTGTTTTTGCCAAGATAAGCATTTGGTTCTTTTTATTTGATGCACTCAGGAGGAGGCAATGAATAGCACTGTTAAATTTGTGAGGAGTCAATCCTAATTTTGGAGGCCAAAAATAAATTATAAACCTAATGATTTCTGAAAACCATCTGCAAGCCATTAATTGCAATTTGAAGATTCTGGGCTATATAGCTACATTGTGATCTTATGATCATCTCTAGAAATCTCAGAGTGTACATATGAAGCTTTCTGGAGGGAGAAAATATAATTAGCATATGTTTTTAGAACTGTGTTCACACCCAAGGTCTCCTCAAATGGTGCTTTGATATTTTCAACTTTTTTCTTTGTATTTCCAATAGGACTTATTTACTGCCTAAAATGCCTAAAGAAAGGTTTGTTTTTCCGATCCAGGAGGATATATTTTCCCTCCAGATTAGCAGTGCTGAAAGTCATTCGGAGTGAGTTGTACAGTTCAAAACATGATTCACAATTAGCCAAACAAACACAAAACTCACACTTCTAGAGGGGAAGAAAACGTGAGCCAAGAGAAACAAAATCAAAATGCAGAGTGTGCCAATAAGCCACACCTCGTCAGCTCGATGTTCCACTCAATTCCTTCTCCTTTGGGACTTATTTCTATAGAGACTGTCTCTCTGTTCCATAAATAATACTAGAAGTTGCTAGGAAACAGTCTGGCTTCTCAGGACACAACCGAAGGGGAGAGGCTGCTTCCTACCAAGAGGTATAGAAATCTGAAGCTATTTCTGACATATGTGCATTGTTATGAAACCTAGATTCTCAGCACCACTATTTCGCAGAGCCCCGGAGAGAATTTATTGTGCATATTCCTGGTTAGTCACAACAGCCTTAAAGTCATGACTTAATTTGCACCCCAAAAATCTTTTCCCATCCTAGCCTGGTGTTTTCTCTTTTCTTTCAACTTCTTTCTGAACGTACCATCTCACCTATTTTCTTTTTTTTGGGAGACAGAGTCTCACTCTGTTGTCCGGGCTAGCATGCCGTGGTGTCAGCCTAGCTCACAGCAACCTCAAATCCTCAAACTCCTGAGCTTAAGCGATCCGTCTGCCTCAGCCTCCCCAGTAGCTGGGCTACAGGCATGCCGGCTAATTTTTTCTGTGTATTTTTAGTTGTCCAGTTAATTTCTTTCTATTTTTAGTAGAGATGGGGGTCTCACTCTTGCTCAGGCTGGTCTCGAACTCCTGAGCTCAAACGATCCACCAGCCTCGGCCTCCCAGAATGCTAGGATCACAGGTGTGAGCCTCTGCGCCCAGCCCATCTCATCTATTTTCATTTAATAGTGACCAAAAAAAAAAGTTTTACCTATGTTCAGGTTGCTAATTACTGATGTGAAAGATTCTTCCCATCACATTATTGGTCCTATTAAACCTCTGAAAATTCCACATGGCTTGGAGTTATAGTTTTCAAAATTTTTATTTCAAATTTTTGTTACTTCTTTAAAAAACAACCTAGTGGGTTTTGCCTGCATTAAAACAGCCCTAAGCACTCCACATGAAGTAGCAACTACTGAAGTAGCCCACTCATTCTTCATCCTGACTTTAAAAGCAGTGGTTGACCCTTTTCCCTTTCTCTTATTTTGCTGTGCCCAGTTAGAAATAACTGCAGGTACAAGAAAGACTTATACTAATGGTGACTTGAACAAAGAGGAGAATTTTTTTTTTCACATATAACGTGAGCTTTGGAGTGCCAGTCTAAGCTCTTTTTATCTTTCTGCTCTGCCCTCCTTAGCTGTTTACCCTCTTGATTGATGCCTCATGGTGCTATTATACATGCATATAACAGCTCAAGACATCATAAGAGTCCCAGGTATAAGAGAAGGGGAAGTTTAAAAGGGGAAGTTTAAAAGACTCTGTCTCATGAAACGCTGGCTTTTCACTGGAAAGTGAAGTTCCCTCTAAGTCTTCCCCTTAGATCTCACTGGCCAGAACTAAGTTACATGCCCATGCCTACACTACTCCATGGCTGGATTACCATAGAGTTTTAGACCTTGCCTGAGCCCAAGGAGGCCCTACCTACACTAAGGATCAAGGACGCACTGCCCTACCCCAGTCCCCATAAGTGTTCAGAAAATGGCTGTCAGTTAAAGACTACCCACACAGCCCTCTCCACGTGGGTTAGCAAAAGTCCCAAGAGAAGTGAGGCTCCCTCTCCAATCTAGAGATCAAAAGAGCCTAATTTAGCCCCAGAAGAGAAATGGCCATCTCTGCTTAAGGCCAGGTTTCTGTTTACTCAGTTTGAGGGCCCAGATAAGTCTTTCTTTTAAAAACAGCTGCAGCCCTGCAACTTTAAGAACAAGCCATATTTAATGTTCTAGCCCTGAGACCACACCTTTTAAGGCCATTCATTGTGGAAGAGCTACTAACATGAACAGCATGCCTGACAACACCAAGTACCTCAGTTTACCTTCATTCAAAAATGCCAGTTTCTTTGTTAGTCCTTGTTCCTTGAGAGGTCTGGCATGCCAGTTCCTCACCGCTCTTTCCTGCTAAGGATCTAACTGACAAACACACGGGATTCAAACAATCAACTTTATCAGAGTTCTCTAGAAATGGCTAGATGGGAAAATTAAGAGAGACCTCTCACTTCCCACCCTAAAATCTAAGTATGGGAAGAACTTCTGCTTCAGGCCATATGAAGTAATTATCACCAGACTAGCATTCCTAACGTAAACAACTATAAAACTAGGAAGAAATGGTTTTCAGACATTAGCTAACAGGTGGTATGAGACTATAATCCCAGTGAAAAGAGAAACTTATGGGGTGACTCCATGATCACTCAGATCTCAGGCAGGGGTCTATCTCCTGTGTGCAGTGCAGGAAGCGAGAGTCCATGGCAGTTCTGCTGAGCTATGGAGGCAGAGATCAGAGTTTGGGTCAACTGAAGTGACCAGAATCTCCAGGCCAGGGCACTGGAAAGGAAAGAGCTATGGAGGAGTGAGGGCCAAAATTCCACAAGGGGGATCTCCTATAAATCTTTGGCTAAGTTAGGCTGCACAACCTCAGGAAAAGGCTTTGTAGAAAGCAGCTTCTACAAGGCTGAGAGTGCCACAGAGTTACTAGAGGTGAAGCAGTGCTGGTGAACACTGGAGCTATACCCTAGCCAGAGTGAAAGAGACCTAGCTAACATTCCAGGCACCCAGCTAAGGCATCAGAAATGCTACTACTAAGGAATAAGTACAATGTCCTACATTGACAAAGCCCAAAACAAAAACCTAACGAAGTCCACAGGGAAGACCAAACTTGGAGGCTGATTTCCACCAAGTTAGAAATGCTGGAAAAATACATTGGGCTTTCTACAAATCCATCCCCCAAAAATGTAAACTCAAACCTACACAAGTTCAAGGAAATACATCTACCTACTAGAAAAAATAACACTATTATTCCACAGAACTCAGAATTATAATATAAAATCCTCAATGTTCAGTGTAAAATCAAAAATTGCTAGATACACACACAGACACACATACAGAAAAATAGAAAAATGAGATTCATGGTCAAGGGGAAAAAAGGCAGTCAAAAGAAATTGACTCTGAATGGCCAGATGTTGAAATTGGATGACAGAAACTTTATAACAGCTGTATTCAATTCAATTCAAAGAATCAAACAAAAATATGATCTGAATGAATTAACATACAGGGAATTGCATAAGAGAAATAAAAACTATAAAAAGAGAAAGAAATGCAAATTCTATAAATAACAAGTCAAATAACTGAAATTTAAAAATCCACTGGATGAGATTGACAGCAGAATAAAAACAAAAAAAGGAAAAAGTTAGTGGTCTTGAAGTGAGATCTCTTAGCTCCCAAACTAAATCTAAGATACAGAGAAATTATTAAATTTGAATATCAAAGAGAAAACAGATTGAAGGAAAATGAACTAGCACCTCAGTGCCTTGTAGAACAACATGAAATGATCTAACACATGTGCAATTAAAGTCTCAAAAAAAGAAGAAAAAAGTAAAAATAAATAGAAAAAATATTTGAAGAAATAATGGCCAAAATTTGCCCAATATTCATCAAAAACATTAACTTATAAGGCTCAGGGAATCCCAACTAAGATAAATGAAAAGAAAATCACACCTGGTTTTCATAGACAAACTGCTGAAAACGAAGATAAAGAGAAATCTTGAAAGCAGCCAAAGAAAAGAAAGACGTGTTACATACAGGGGAACCAAGATACAATGACAATTTATGTGAGAAAGATACAGAAGCTTCTTGAAATAAACTAAACAAGAGTTAGCACTTTTCAAAAGGGATTTTATTTCCTAATTCTGCTTTCCTAACTATTCCTTGGGTTAATTCCAAACTTAGAAATCTGACCTATACTTTTTCCTCTAGAAAGTAAGAATGCCAAGATTTTGTGGCTTTGGTCACCTGGAGGTAAGATGAATTGTGGTTTGAATTCCCTAGTTCCTTCCTGATTAAATTTAGACAGGGAAATATAACAAGTAGGGTGGGGAAACAGAAAAGAAGGTGGATAAAAAAGTATGAAGTAATATGAGTCAATGTCTTAAGTGATTCTAGCATCTTACAGATTAACCTATTCACACACTAAAGAAATAATCTTATATGAGAAAGTAAAATTGATTATTTCCCAAAAAAAACCTACATAAATCATTTTTAAAAATATGATCTATTTGTAGACTTATATTAAGATTTAGATTTTATAATATAAAATGGGAGAAAGGAAAAAAATTATGAACAAGTAAAAAGAGAAAAGTTATATGAAGTCCAAAAGGATGGAATTACATAAAAACCAAAAGGGTTCCTTCTAACATCTCATCAAAACTGTAAGATTGTCTTATGAACATAATACAAATAAATTTTTTTAAACATGTATCTTCCTCAATTTGAATAAATATTTAAACACACCTGGGAGAAATGCTAAACTATGAAGACTTTTTGTTGTCATAGAGAAAAATAGATAATAACTCACTGAATTTTTTTTGGCCATTTTAGATTTCTTATTATCCAGCATGATATATCACTAAGAGTTATATAAGTACCAGTTTTTTTTTTTTAGTCAACATAAAATTCTCTATCCCAGAGAAAAATAAATTTCAGTGGGTTTAACATTTTAACACCTTTCGTACCGCATAGAAATCTCTAAGACATACGCCAGGGACCGCACGTTTTTGGGCAAACTGCACGTTATTTAAATCATCTTAACTACAGTGAAAAACGAGAAAACTCGTGAGCGGTCCTTAACAGATGACACGTGAAACAGGAGAAAACTCGTGAGCAGTCCTTAAGGTGTTGACAACATTTCAGGAAGGATGTTATTATACTTTGTCTCAAACCAGAGTTTCTCAACAATAGCACTATTAACAACTGGGGCCAGATAATTCTTTGTTGTGGGAGGCTGTCCTCTACATTGTAGGATGTTTAGCAGCATCCCTGGCCTTGCACCACCCCCACCCAGTTGTGACACCAAAAATGTCTCCACATATTGCCAAATGTCCCCTATGTGGCAAAATGGCCCATGGATAAGAAGCACTGGCATCAACAGCTAGGTCTTTTCCCCCCTAATTTATTCATTAAAAAAATGATGCTTGGCTTACAACATACATTGAAAGGAACAATGTCTTCCTAGTAAAATGGCTGATGTTAAATTTTAAAGGAATTTCCTTCATTCAGTGAAAAAGTTCTCCAACTTTGGAGAATGTTAGATTTCATTGCTGGGTTGGATTTAGATTTTCTTTATGTTTAATTGGTAGGTTTTGATATTTGCTTTCAAATAAAATAGACTATACTTTCTGAGATGCTTCATTCATCATTCACTCACCTATGAATAACATGCAAATTAGCTAAACCGAGCTTGGATTGTTTTTATTAAAACCAATAACAACTATTTCTAAGTCATTTGTTGGGAGAACATGATACTTTAATCCCCAAATTGATCATGGACAAATTCATGGAATTCTAAAATAAAAAGATACCTTAGACAACAAATTGTTCTCAATGAAATTCAACCTTTAGAACACATATAACATTTTTTCCTATCAGTTATTTAAATCTAGACATCTCTTTCATCTGTTTAAAAATGTTAATAAATGTTAAATAGATGCTTTCCAAAATGGGACTATTGATCAAGGGCAATGTGAAGTTTTAAAAAGAAAATATTGTAACTTCTGCAGGTTCTGGCATTTCATTAGGTAGAGATGTAACCATAAAATTAATATAAGCAAAGGCATTGTTGCTTCTCCGCATCCCAAAGAAGAAAGACAATTCCCAGAATTTGCTATGTGTATTTTTGTGTGTGAATTTTTTTCCAGGAGAAAATACAGAATGTTATAATGTCAGAGGAAAAATGCATGCTCTGAGTCACATGCAAGTCCATCTCATCTGACTCACCTATGTGATAAAGTCCAATCCAATCACTGGGATCCACCTCCTCTTTAATATCCCAGAAGATAATGAGGTTCTGGGCTTGCCCCAGCGTGTACTCGTACATGCTGGCAGTTAAGCTGGAGCGGCTCTCCGAAGTCACCAGGTCTGTGTCACTGTTGGCTCGCTGCAGGGTCATGTTCTCTGGCATGGAGCTCTGCGCAGCCAGGCTCTGGAGGTTCTCTGGGCTCAGTGTGTACCGCATCTGGGGATTTCGACGCCGTACAAAAAGCAGATGCTCCCGGGCTGAGCTAGCCATCCCGTCTGCCTCGCTGAGGTTGGCGTGCTACAAAGCTGCAAGAGACAAACAAGCATAAAACACCAGTGCTACAACACAAAGAATTAGATTTAAGCTTCCCAGACATAAATCCTTCAGGAGTGTTTACTAAAGCCTCACCATGCAATAATCTTCTGCTGTCAAAATAAAAGCTATGATTTTACAGTCAACTGATGATGTCAGAAGCAACTTCTATAGAATGAGGTCACACGACAGTGAAGGCTATCACACACCTGTGGCCCTTGATTTCACTTGGCACAGCTGGCTCCTAGCAACTAAAGAGGAGGAGATTTCTTTGCCATCCCTCTTAGGTCTATCTTTTCCCAAATACCCCATGTTCAGAAATGGCATCCTCTTCTTTCCCATCCCACACACATATTTATTTCCTGCTACAATTAAATTTTAAAAGAGCAAGATAGAAAATTCTGACATATGCTAAATACAGTTGAAATATACCACTGAGTACAAATATACCATTGAGCCCGCTCAATTTCCTTATCATAAGAATGTAAAGTCTTTTTCAGGAGCTTGCTCAAATGTCACCTCGTCACTTAAACACAGTGGCCATCACACTTAAAACTGCAGTACGCCAGCATTCCTCATCCCTCTTTTCTTGCTTTCTTTCTTTCTATAGCAATTTTTATGATCTGATGTATCACATAGTTTACTTACTTATTTGGTTATTGTCTACTTTCCCCAACAAGAATGTAAGTTTCACAAAGCAGGGATTTTCATCTGTTTTGTTCACTACTTTATCTCCCGTGTCCACACAGTGCTTGGTACACAGCAGATGTCTATAAATGTTTGCTAACTGAACAGATGAAGGAACGGTGAGCAATTTTCTCCTACATACTCCTTGGCATAACTAATATCTCTGCTCCCTCTTCTGAGTCCGCCCCTTGCCTTCATGACTTTCTGGCTGGTCCACACTATGTGCACCATCTGGATCATAAAAAGCTATTTCCTTCGGTTCCCACTTGGCCTGCATCTAAAGGAACAGGGCCTTCCCTGATGGAACTTAGATACAGCCCCCAGCTGGCCCACCGAGTCTGGTTCTAGAACACTGCTAGATGCTGAGAAAGACTCTCCCCAAGACCTGTGTACTTTCACATGGTACATCTGAAGTTCTACCTGCCAGTGCCTTTCCTGTTTGCCCATGAGTTTACACTACCTCACCCACACCCCCATTGGCTTTGCACAGAATAAATCTGATTCTCTACTGCACTGTCCTTGTCAGAACTATCAAATCCACTAATGCATTTTTGGAGTTAACATTTATTCTGGACTCTTAGTATGCACTGGCATCTTCAATATAAGGCAAACCCTATTGGGTCCTGGGAAGTCATCAGGAGCTTCCATTTAAAAAGCAAACTGACTAACCTTGGGTGCAAATATATACATTATAATATTAATAACAACCTTAGATATTCAGTCTGAGGGGAGGGGAAGGGAAGGGAGAGTTCCCTAATTTCTCCCATTCCCTTATCCAGTTCACAAACCCAATGGGTGAAGAGGACATGCTTCTGAATAAATAAATGTATTTATTCATGTAATTTCTACCATAAGGTTTATCTCATACTGTTAGCACTATCTCTTGAATTAAAATAACTTGGATCGGTGGACAAGATATTCTCTGTGAAAAGGATGGAAATAACAACAAACAGATAAGCTGATTTGCCCAGCTTAATGGTATTAAGTCCAAAATCCGTCTTTATAAATTCAGCACTTCTTTTCCCTATGTAGTCTATGGTAACTCTGACATCATAACATGACCCATAACTGTTAGACAATCTCTAACCCATGAAGCCTAAAATACAGGTTCTATTAATAACCTGATGATTTCATGAAATTTCATTTTAGTGGATTTCAACCAGCCATTACTTCTTTATAAACTCAGTGAGTCAAGTACCACACCAGTTTCAGCAATAACTATAAATAATTAACTCCTAACATATTGTAGTCGAATAGAAAATGCAGGCTATATGTAACTAAACTACTTCCCTGAATGGAACAAATAGCCTAGAACCTTCATAGCTTAAAACCACAGCAGAAGAACTACTGACAATTATTCTGCTCAAGGAAAAAGTGAAAAAACACAGATGTACAACCAAATAATTGTTTAAAAATGACATCTATTTAAGCAGATAGACAGGTTAGCATAGTGGATCAGAAGTTCCATTTGAGATGAGCCTTAAATAATTAAAAGAAGCATATAAAGAGCATTCTAACTGGAATCACAGATATGGAGAAGCTACCCAGGAAGAGGATATGGGAGAGAAGGGAAAAAAACACAGATTCTATGATGAGAATCCTGCAAATAAACCAAGAAGAAGCCTCTCCTGGAGGGGGCGGGTCGCCACAGCTCCCAACGTGACACACGTGAGCCCCAACGTGACATAGGAGACACTGAAGTTCCATGAGGTTGAAACTGCCCAACACTACTGAGCTGATAAGTCAAAAGGGTGAAAATCAAGTTAGAACAGAAGAGAGAGAAACACACACAAGACAGAGAGAGGGGAGTGAGGAGGGAGAACGAGAGAGAGAGAACTTGAAAGTGAAGCAAGAAGAGACTCCAAGGAGACTATCCAATGCTGCAGCTGAAGGCTGAGGAATTACCACTACATTTGAAAACGGGAGGAAACTAGTGGCCTTAGGGAAAACAGTTTGCATGGAGTGGTAACACTGGTAAGAGCCAGATTGTTGAGGTTTGAGGAAGACGGTTAGGAAGATAAATGGGGGTAAAGAGTTCAGACTCTTCCTCAAAAGGCTGGATGGTAAAGGGGAGGAGGCACGTGGAGAGAGGGTGATGTGGATTGAGACAGGGCTGGGCTTGTTTGCTTTTTTGTTTTGTTTTATTTTTAGGATGAGAGAGATTTTGCATGTTTATAATACTAGCATAGGAACTAAGAACTCAGGAACTATCTGTTGAACGAATGAAAACTGAGAGAAAAGGGCCAGTAAAGAGAAGAGAATGAAGATGTGGGAAAGATACAATACGGAGCAAGATTACTAAGGAAGAACAGAAGTTTGAATACACAAGACAGGTGGAGGATTAGTCTAAACCAGCACCGCCCAGCCGAAATATAACACAACCCACAGATGTGATTTTCTTGTCACCACATTAAGAAAACATAAAAGAAAACAGGTAGAAATTTTAATAATATATTTTATTTAACTCAATACATTATTGTTTCAACATTAATACAAATAATAATTGAGGTATTTTGCTCTCTCTCTCTCTTTTTTTTTTTTGGTGCTACAAATCCATTGTGTATTTTACACTTAAAGTACGTTTCAATTTAACCACATCTCAAATGCTCAATAGCCACAGGTGGCAGGTGGCTGCTGGCTCCTGGGCTGGGCAGTATAGATCTAAACCCTGGAAGTGCCCCACTTCCGAACAGCTTGCTTCCTTCTCAACTCCATCCTATCAGAAAGGCCCTCAAGGGAGCTAAGACGAAAACATCACTGAACAATAATGTGTGAATAACCAAGAATTCCTTAAGCCTTCTAAGGGTTTTTTCGTTGCATTTTAGCACAAAGGTGCCTTTTGAGCCAAATACGATTATTCTCTAATAGGAATAATCGTATAATCCTGTTATATGAAGACATCCCTTCCAGAGTGGAGAGTTTTCTGGGGATAGACTTGAGGATGAGGAGACTGACAAGTCCCAGAAACTCTTTTGTCTCTTTTAGCCTCTTTTCTTCTACTTTGAATCTGTAAAGTCTTCCAAAGTAGAACAGTGCCCCATGGGTGTTTGTGTGTCAGGGGAGGAGAAGCAGGGAAAGGATGGTGGTTATCTGCACATGTCTTTAACCAACACTCATATATGGCACTTAATCCTTCTAAGTGATTTACAAATATATACCGGTTATTTGTAAGTACTATGTTCATAAATTAATAGCTGTATATATTTAAAGTTCACCTTGCCTCAATATAGTTATCTACTAAAATGGAGGTAATCTTAATATATCATGCTATATTGTTGTTAAGATTAGATATACTGCAGGTGAAAGAGTTCAGTAAAAAGTAGCTATTGTTATTTTAGTAGGCAAATAATATAATTACTAAATGAATCAATGCATTATTTAGTTTGGGGTAGCTATCTATGCCTAAGAGACTGGGGAGATAAACACTAGCATTTGCAAGACAGTTAACAAAAAACAAATGCTGAACACCAACTTTACACATTAAAAATCACTAACAGTTCTGCGTAGTCTGGATGACTCTGTATTTTGAAAAGAAGGAGGAAACAGTCCATCCTTCCCCTGCCTCCTCCCACTCGACACGGCTCCTGCCTTCCAGAGCTCAGAAATCAGTTACATCAGGTTACACAGGCCTCTGAGTTATATAGCTTAGGAACTCAACTACAGCTCTTATAGAATTGTTTCTACATAAAAAATTTATTATAACTTCAAAACAACCCACTCGGAAAAGAACTTGCAGAGCCCACCACTCACAAGCCAACGACTGGACACTGTGAGAAGTGAGACGTGAGTGACAGAAGATAAAACCAAAAGAACGCTGGACACAGGATTTGAAGTAATTCAGTTGGAACCTCACCAAGAGCAGTGAGTGAAGAGCCATTCCAGGGTCTTGAGCAGAGAAGTGAGAATACAAAAGGAAAGCTTGGGGAAATGTAATCTGAGAGTTTCTGCAGGGCTGATGATAACCTGAAGCAAACAGAGGTGGGGAAACCAATGGGAAGCTGATCAGTTAGGGCACCCAGCACTGAGTGGAGAAGAATGGATTTTAGTGACATGAAAAAGAAATATCAATCAGAAATATTTCCAAGGAAGAACCCAAATGCTTGGTGACAGGTTAAATATAGGGGATAAAAATGATGGAGAAATTAGGGCTAAATTCTGGATTTTCAATCTAAGTGGCAATAGAATCCCAGAAACATTGACAGGGCTGAGAAAATATCATTTTGAATAAGTCTGAAGTAAATGCAATATATCCAAGTAAATACATCCCAAAGACACTTGTGAGGGTAGGCCTTAATTGCTTCTTATTATGAGGCTAGGGATAAAACAAATATTCAAATTAAAGTTTCTGCTTAATAATAGCTGTAGTATTAACCAAAATTGACTATGCCAATATATCCCTAACAAGCTTAGCTTGGGATTTAAAAATGTCTTTCTGATGTTTTACTTCATATGACTTAGGTCAACTGGAAAAGAAATAAAATCAATGATTTTACTTGGATTACAATGAGCAACTATTTCCAAACCTGCTTCAGAAGGCTTAATTTTTCTCTTACAGGAAACATCATGTATTTTTTTGGAGTTCAGGTTTCCATAGTAAATGGGAGAAAATACTATGTAAAAATTAATTTACAAAATTAATTTGCATAAAAATGAAAAAAAAATAAAGCACTCTAAATTTTCCTGTTAAAACTTTAGTTTATTACTACTTTATTCAATTCGGTGTTCTCACATGGGGAAATGAGTGGCACTGCTCATGGGGAATGGCTGCTGCATGCTTTCTCCTACTGAAACCTCTGGATTCTTGATTTGCGTCTTGGTTTCATGCCTATGCCTTCTGCAATAAAAAAGACAAATTTTCTTGAAAAATTATCCATGCTCTTCTATAAAGCTTTAGAAAATAAAGCTTAGGGTATGCAAAAATGATTAGTACTCAACTATATTTATTAAACAGAAAGCTGGTCCTTGAAAGCTCCTTAGATAATCTGTCCCTCCCTTGCTGCAGTTATTTGTCCCATTCCCAATGGAAACAATTTAACATGATGTAGCATTCCTTTAAAAAAAAAACCCCTCCTTCTTTTCATAATGATTAGGTCTGCACTATGATGCTCTCTCAGATAAAGACATCTGCTTTAAACAACAACCAAAACCAAAATCACTTTTCTTCCAAAGGTCAAGAGAGATTTAATTACTAAGCAAACTACAAAACACCATGGTATACAACTTCATTTCCAAAACCAGCAGATTTTGTTCAGAAGATACAGACAGCAGCAGATGATAAATACACTAAGTAAGTGTTTTTATTTAAAATATTTTTGCTAATGAATCTAGAGGTGAATGTCAATTTACTAAACCTCACCTGAAGGGCAAGTACTGAAAAACATAAGTTGTCAGAGGATTTTTATAAAATGAGACATGCATCCTAAGATTCTAACTTCCTAGACTGGACATAAATATATAAGACCAATAATAACAACAAACATACTTGTTTACCCTTCAAATTCCCCCAAAATACAACTTATAATGCACATACACATTGTTCAACTATACGGTGCTTCAAACTCAGTGTTTTTTACTATATAAATGAGGAAAAGAAAGGGGAAAAGACTAATTTATAGTCAAGAGACACTAAAGAAAACATAATTGGCCTGCTATAAATATAGCTGTGAGAAATCTAGGAAAAGAAAGCATTGCTACCAAGGCCAGTTGGCATCTGAGACAAACAAAGCCATCACCAAAGTCTCCACGAAAGATCCCTCCTCAGTGGATTTGCCCTGTGTCTACTAAAAGAAAGCATTTACAGAATCATTACTTAGTGCTCATCATAGATAATCATAACTCAGTGCTTAGCTTACTTAGCAAGAATGTGCCAGCAAAATGATTAAGAAGACCAGAAAAAGTTCTCTACAACCTGCTAGGAAAGAAGAATTTGACAGACATCCTGGAGTGGCTGGCACTGTCTCCCACTTTCTCTTCCTAAGAGGAAAGTATCAGAAAATGCAATTTCTCCTCCAGGCTGCCGCCCTTTAGGAAAAACCAATTCCCCCTGCAATTTTACCAAATAATATGTTATGAGCCATAACATAAAAATAGCCCACCTGTAAACTTGGAAAAGGGATGTACACAAATAGAAATAATGTTAAGTTCCAAAACTTGTTAATTTTAAAGACTGAGCTTTCAACAGTGCTTTCAAGATGTTGATTTAACTTTTAAATCACTAAATATACAACTAGATTAGAAAGAAAAAATAAGATTTGATTTAAGTCTTTTCAGTTCTTTAAACTCACTGAAGTTTTCAAGTCAATTATTTAAACATTTTTTTTTACAGATATGAATAGGTAATTGAAAAAAGAAAAAAATTAAATCATCAATAGTTATATATCAGAAAACAATTCAAACCCAAGTGATATATAATTTTTTCCTATTAAAATGTCAATTTTTAAAAATAGCAATCAAGTGAAAGTATGGTAAGATAGAAACTCATATGCTGCTGAGAGGACATCCTGGAGCCTTAGATATGCTCACACCCCAACAATGATCTGTTCCCAGGGCTCTAGTCTAGGCAAAGAAGCAGAGATGTTGGCAAAGACTTATGAAAAGATGCTCATCACATTATTCAAAATTGAGAACAAGTTGAAAGCAAAATAAATTTCCAACAATGGAGGAATAGTTACAATTATAGTATATCTAGACTATTAATAAGCTATTAAAAAGAGGTTTTTAACATTTGACATAGAAACTTGTTCACCATGATATAATGTTAAGTATAATCAAATATTGTTACCTACCACAATATAATTAAATTATTTTCATAATACCTATAAAAAACTATTACAAATAGTTTTCTTTTCCTTATGATATCATATTTCTAAAGTTTTCTAAAAATACTAAGTAATCAGAAAAAAATGTTATTAAAAATATATCTTTTTTTTTTTTGAGACAGAGTCTCACTCTGTCGCCTCAGTTAGAGTGCAGTGGCATTAGCCTAGCTCATGGCAACCTCAAATTCCTAGGCTCAAGCAATCCTCCTGCCTTAGCCTCCCAAGTAGCTGGGACTACAGGCACATGCCAACATACCCGCTAATTTTTAGTGGTGACTAAAAATAGAAAAAGTGTCTTGCTGTTACTCAGGCTAGTCTCGAACTCCTGAGCTCAAGCAATCCTCCCGCCTCAGTCTCCCAGAGTACTAGGATTACAGGCGTGAGCCACCCCATCTGGCCAAAAATACATCTTTGATATGAAAGGATGGTTCTTACTATTGATTGCAATAAATGGTTGTCCTTGAGGACTCATTAGTTACAATAAACAGAAACTTCCCTCTGATAAACTAAAACACAAAGAGAATTTATGAGAAAGATATTGCGTAGCTCATAGAATCAAAACAACAGGAAAAAGAATGAGCAGAAGATGCTCTTGCATAACAGTAGCTACCAAGATCGATCCACCTAAACATTTGTCCCCTCTACATGATGTTGCTCAGGAATGACTCCTGGGAGAGAAAATCCTATAGGCCTATGGAGAAGAGGAGAAGGCGTGTAGATGGATGATTCTACCAAAACTGAAGACAGCTGGGGAGAAGTGATTCTTTAGAATGAATTAAGTAAAAAGGAAGGAAGTTACTAGATAAACAGAAAATGAATGCTGGATAAAGATAAAGGAAAAAGAGAAAAAAACACACACTAACAAAATGCCAATGCAGAAATTACAGACCCTCATTAAATATGTAATGAGGGAAGAATACAGGACAGCAAGCATGGGAAGAACAAAGGCAAGATATATTACTCATTTATTTTAGTTAACGATAGAGTGTGGTAAGTCCTTACTGGAATAATGCTCATGAGCATGGGTATCAATTTTTTTTAAACATTCACCTATACTTTTAAAACGCTATTAAATTAAAAAGAGCAAAACTTCATTTCAAGAATCGTTTTTAACTGTCAGGCCAGATTGGGAAAATGGAAACCAAAACTTCATATATTTTCACTACCTTTTTAAAATTCCAACCTATTTTTCAATAAACACATAAGAAGTGGTATATCCAGGTATCAAAAAGAAAAAAGAAAAGCTCTTTGCTTTTATATCAACCACATTTGGTGGTTTGCTCTCCTATTAACAAATATTGATGGATTGTGTGGGAAAAGTAGAATCAATTCATCTTAGATTCATCCCTTTTAAAAGATATTAACCTTTTACTCCCTATACATCCTTGGGGTGGGGGAATATGTCTTTTTGTCTTTTTCCTGGAATACATCCCAAAACTTTATTCACAGCTAAAGTTGCAGATAATTACCAACTCTTGGTAAATGAAATTCAAATATTTAAAAATTCTCCATTACTTTGTGGTGGCTGGAGTGCATTACGTGGGAAATTCTTCCCTGAAAAACAAACCACAAAATATAAGCTCCTAGTTACTGATTGTCAAAAGCTTCTAGAAAAGAAGACCAACTGTATTTAAATACAAGTGTTTATTCCATAAAACACCAGAGGTCATAACTATAAACACTAGTAATTCTAGCATGTACTCTATACCCCACATAACACATTTTTAAACCCTAATTAATGCTTCTCTTTCCATTCCCACTGCCACAAAAGCACTAAGCCAAGTTCACATCATTTTATATCTAGACCGTCACTTCTTAACAAGCCTTTCTGGTCCTTCTGTTTCCCCCAGCCAATCCATCTACTGTCTTCCTACAGCACCTTTTCAATGACAACCCTTCCAATCAAGTAAATAACATAATTAAAGGGTCATGATAGATTCGAACAAAGGAGCGGGGTGGGACCAAGTTTGAGGAGTGAGCAGGGCAGGCTTCTCACAGGTAGTGACACTTATGCTAATTAAGCTAAGAGCTGAAGTTAGCAAGTTGCTGTAAAATCCAGGTGAGAGGTGAGTATGGCATGGATGTTAGCAGTGGCTCTGCGGGTCAGGGTGCAGAGCAGAGGGTAGATTGTTGAGTGTATTTCTTTATAGTTCCTGAATAAACCCAAAGTTCCGTACAAGCTTTCTCCTTGCAAACTTATCGATTCTGTTACCCTTGAAAATGCTTAACATGTCCAGCATTACCCATGCCATTCTCTGCACCTACTCCACCTTCAAGACCTAAGGACCACTCTCTTCTTGAAGAACACCCAGCCAGAAGCCAACATTCCAACTACTGAATTCCAGTGGCCTTTTTTATATCATTCATATCACCTGTACTTCATAATGCCTCATGTTCTAATTATGCAGATTCATGTCTTCACTTGCCAGATGATAAGCTCTTTGCGGATAAATTACTGTTTCTCTTGCACCAGTAGTGTTTATTTTCAAATGAATGAATGGGTGGACTTGACTGCTACTAGACAGAAAATATAATGCAAAAGGACGAAGACAACAGTATGAATAAATGTTGACTTTTCTTTAGAATTAGCCACATCAGCCATCTAAAAAGGATTTCTTTGAGTGAAGTGCCTAGTGTTTGTTAAAAAGTATAAGATAAGGCCCTTGCTATAGCATAGAAAGAAAGAAAAACCAGTCTACATGAAAGAAAGAGAAAGCAATTGCCTTCTATACTATAAGGTGTAAGTGCAAAAGACAGTAAGAGCTTGTTCCAGGGAATGATCAGCAGAGACTGAAGTAGTTAAGAAAAGCCTATGAGAAAACTTGAGCTGGACCTTGACAGATACAAAGAGGCCATGGAAATATGGCATGCATTCTGCGCCAAAGGAAGAATCTAACTAAAAAGTAAAAAGACAGGAATTAGTGTCCACTGTCTTCATTCTGGTCCAAGCCGCTATTATCTCTCCTATAAATGAATCAATTGCCTCCTTCCCCACTTCCATACTTGATTTCTTATTGTCTATCCTCAATACAGCAGCCACAGTGCTCCTGTTCAAATATAAGTCAGGCCATGTTGTTCTCTACCCAAAATCCTCCAGTAACCCCCATCTCACTCAGAGAAAAAAGCCAAAACCCTTACAGCAGCCTACACGTCCCACACGATTTGGCCCCTAGTCCTCTCTGACCTCATCTTCCACTACTGCCACCCATGTCATACCACTCCCGTCCACTGCTGCTCCAGCCACACTCTTGCATGGGGCCCTAGCGTCTACTATTCCCTCTGCTGTTTTCTGCAATATCCACATAGTTCACTCTGTTACCTGCTTCATGTTTTTACCAAACGGTACTCTCTCAGTGGGACCTTCCCTGACCACCCTGGGATAAATTTAAAGCACTCTAATACTACCTACCCCCCTCCTTGTTTTACTTTTCCTCCATAGCACCTTTCACACTCTAATTACAGTATAACTTACTAGTCTGTTTATTGTATCTCCCCACTAGAATGTATGCTTCATGAAGAGTCAGAAAGGACAGACAGATGTCACTTCTAATATTGGCAACTGTACCTACATGGTTTTCTCAGTACAGCACCTAGAACAATGCCCCATTCAATTAAATAATCAATTACTGTTTTAACCTTACAAAAGATTTACACCACAGTAAGGTTTTTAATTAAAGCAATTTCACTGATAGAATGCAATGGTTGTGAGCAGAAGTTGCAAACACACACGTTAAATTTCAAAGTCTGAGATAACCAACTGATGCTTACCATTGCTACAGAAGTGAACAAAAAGTGCATTAAAACAGAAAAAAAAAGGAGAACACCTGCCTGATTTTTCATACTGATAAAAATTATCCAGTGTCTACGAAGTGTAAGGCACTATTCTAGCTCCAGGATACAGCAAATGAAACAAACTCCATTCTCAAAGAACTTACAATCTTAAGACTAGAGAAAGAGCGAATTTAAAATAATAATTAATAAATTACTCAATTCATGAGATTCCCAATGGTGCAGAGAATCATCTGGAAGAACCAAAAAATTAAATGAACATGCAGCATGTGAATAAGGAAACAGTTCTGTTCAGTATCATGATACTGCTTATTGATACTAAGTTTAATTTTAAGTCAAGTATTAGGATAAAAAATATTTGAAGACTTTTCCAAATGGACTACAGAGCACTATGGTTTTCAAATATTTTTTGACAAAGAGATCCTTTTTATCTAAGTATTCATTGCCCAGCTCCACTCTACTAACCGGCTGAAGATGAAAAAAAAAATCACAAAGCAATGAACTACAGACTTTAAAAATTAGTTTCCATTCAACCATTTCTCCCACACAATGATAAAGTTGATTCTTGTCAGTCTCATCTCTGTTACTCACTCTGCTGAATGTCAGATGTTCCAACAATAAAATGACTGCAAAGAGAAATCACTTGAACTAGTAAAGGATTCAGGAATTCATAAAAGTCAATAAAGTGATTTTGAAGAACTACTTGAAACACATGCAAAACCACTGAATAATAAGGATCTGGCAAAGTTAGAACAATTGACAATTGAAGGAGAAAAAAAATCAAGAATCATTTGATTATCATAGGATTATGATGGGAAAGTCAAGAGAGTTCTGAAGTAGTTTTTTGCAATATGACTTTCTTTATGATTGTGGTGAAAAACTCAAATATATTGTGCTATCATGCAATTTTCTTAAAAAAAATTAATTTCCCCACCCTCTAAAACACTTCATTTGACCTTTGTTCCTTCTAATAAGGAGGACATATTTGTGATTATAACCTAAATTTTGTCATAAGAAACTGATTCTCATCATTTGAACTTTTATTTGTCAAGATCAAACCCTTTTTCTTCCTATTTACTAAGAAATTTGGTTTCCCAGGCAGGGCGTGGTGGCGCAGGCCTGTAATCCTAGCACTCTGGGAGGCTGAGGCTGGCGGATCACTCAAGGTCAGGAGTTTGAAACCAGCCTAAGCAAGAGCGAGACGCCACCTCTACTAAAAATAGAAAGAAATTAATTGGCCAACTAAAAATATATAGAAAAAATTAGCTGGGCATGGTGGTGCGTGCCTGTAGTCCCAGCTACTAGGGAGGCTGAAGGAGGAGGATCACTTGAGCCCAGGAGTTTGAGGTTACCGTAAGCTAGGCTGATGCCACAGCACTCTATCCGGGGCAACAAGAGTGAGACTCTGTCTCAAAAAAAAAAAAAAAAAAAATTTGGTCTCCCAAAGTAAATGTATTCATTTTAAGAAGCCTGCTTTTCTAGTAACTCCTGTCTATCCTCTGCAACCATGCTCTGCCCCCATGTTATCTCCAAGCAACCCTGTGATAGAGTTATTAATCCTAGATTTGATTTCCAGATGACAGCACCAAGCTAGTGGGTAAAGCAGCTGAGACCCACTCTGAGGTCTTCAAAGTCTAATTCTATTCTCATGTGCCAAGGCTCCTTGTGGCTTCTGTAGGCCCCAGGGTTACTAAAGCTACATCCTGTGGTATCAAGGTGTACCCATAAAATTTGGGGAGGAAGATGTAATCAACTATTTACAGGTTTTATAGTCAGGGCGTTAAATGTAAGAGCCAAGCAGCCCCCCACGGCCAAAGCAGAGCTCCCGAGCTGCCTGATTTGCTCTGTTGCCTCTCCATGCTTTCTCACTCTCAGTTTTGGTCCACCCAATGCAAGCTTTGCAGACAGAAAGAAAGCAATTATTTAGTTATTTGTTGTGAGCCACAGGTTTACTTTAAGTCAACTTTATAAGGCCATAAAGTTGCTGAGAAGTGGCAATTTCCCTCTCTCCAGACAGTCTCTGTGGATCCCTACAACTCGATGTGTGAGCATAATTAAAGGGCCCGAAGGAGTGTCTCTGCTGATGGGAGCCCTTCCAGAGTAGGAACTCAATAAAAATCAAATCCTTTTTGCCTTTCCCCTCTCACCTACCCATTTATGAAAAAAAAAATAATGAATACCTATTTGCATGGCTGCCTGAATCAAAGTAAACCAAGCACATGAATGTTTGTATGTAGAAATCCTGCAGTAAGCCGAGAAGTGAAGTTCTGCCTCCCATTTCAGTGTTGGTGTGTGTTTCCATGGCATTTGGGTATGTGTTAATAGGAAGACAGCAATAGCCTCTTAGCCTAAAGTCACGGGGAAGAAAGAGGAAATTGGTGGTGCCAAGGCTGGGAACTTTGCTGGCCTAAAGTCCCAGCTTCCTCCCACCCCAAGGCATTGATCCACGCACCAATCCTTAGAACACTCTAATGGCGATCCAGCTGACTTCTGAACTGTATGTTGTAGGTTCTTACACAAAGCAACTCGGTCTTCTCCGCTCCTTCCTTTCCCACTAGTTTCACTGGACGTCAAGTGCAGTATGAGAACTTACAGATGAAGCAAGGTTTGAAGTCTGATGGAATGATTTCTATAGAATAGATAATCCTTATAAAATAATGATAGAGCTATTTTAATTGGGTTAGATATCAGACAAAGCTACATGACTAGAAGTAAAATTGCCAGTTTCTAAAGATGCTGGACAATTCTACTTGCTTAATGAGTCAAATTATCTAAACTCATTAAATTTGTAGAAATTGGATTCCTGCTCCCAAATTCAATATACAAGCAGTTGCATTTTAATTAATAGATTAAAATCTATTCAAAGAAATAAATTCATTTAGTTTATAAAGAAAATTATTTATTTTTGCATAGAAGGCTGTCCTATTAAAATTAGAAAATACCATGGCCTTATAAGTAGAAGTTTCAAACAAATTAAAAACTCATTAGAATGCAAACCAGCTTTAACTGGTTGTAATTGGGAAAAATTTACCAAACACTATGCACTTATACATTACCTCATTAATCCATTTTTTTATTTAAAGGATTCCAGTATAAGAGAAGAACCTGCCCTTTAAAATGGCAATTCCTTCTGTCATAATGCATGGGTAACTGGGATGAAGAAGAGACTTGGAATCATTAGTATTAGCATTCCTCCTCTCCTCCTCTTACATGTATTGACTCTCCCTACAGTTGCTCCTCCCTGCCTTCTGGAAATATGAGGGCCCCGGTGGTCAGTTAGGCTGAGAATCAGAGAGATGGCTGTGGGCATCCCTCCATCCTCAATCCAGTGTGCCTGAGACAAGGCCCACCCCCGGGCTCTTCCAACACTTTTCTCTTTTTGCCTAGGAGAGTTTGAGTTGGGTTTCTGTTACAGACTTAAATAATCCCCAACAATACAATGGATACACCCAACCTGGTTAGTACATAAAACTTAGATAATGAGTGAAGCAAGGAGGGAAGAATCTGAGTTGACCAACAAAATATGATGCTTAGCCAGAGAGGAGCAGGAAAAGAAAAATAAAAGGGATTAAAGTATTTTTTCCTAGAATTAGGAAGAAGGAAGATGGAAGAGGCAGCTACTTGGAATATGACAATGGTGAACATGTTAAACCACCATGGTCTAGACTCCAACCCACCCATGGGGTGGGGCTCAAATATCAGATTTTTTAACATTTTCCCCAGTTGAGGCTGATGCATGCTGAAATTTAAAAACTGCTGACATAAGAAATCACCAGATAATATCTCTATATAGTCCAAAGTTAGACCAAAAAACTGATACTATCTCCCCAAGAATATACAAATTTATAAAATTAAAAAAGAACCAAAAGTCAATGGTGAGACTTCTATCTTTCTAAAAATTTTTAAATTCTATTTCCCATAAACTATAGAGGGATGTTATTATTTAAACTTAATGAAAACTTACATGAGATTTGATTTATTTATTTAAAAGATGCATGGAATATTGCAGTACTACATTCATCAAGCTGAAAAAATGTCAGAAAGGAAAGCAAAGGTAAAAAAACCAGGGGTAAAGTTTATACCTAGAAGTCATGCCTTTCACCTTTGCTCGGATACTACAAACAGGCCATGAATTCATCTCTGAGCCTTCTAACATCCCAATCAAATAAGTTACAAGAATCACAGGCCCATGCCATATTTCCGTAAGATAAACATAAATGATTTCCTGGTGATGAGACCTGAGAGAACTTTCTCCAGTAAGTCTTCATGACACATGAAGTCTCCATTCTTTTATCTACATCAGGCACAATAGTGCTGCTATATTACCATTTTTATATCTCACTGGCTTAACACCCATAGCACCAACTCAAGAACAGGCATACAGAGCTCAATAATGTTCCAGCACTGCGCTGTCCAATATAAAGGCCACTAACCACATGTGGCTACTGAGCATTTGAAATGTGTCTAGTCCAAATTGAGATGTGCTGCAAGTAAAAAATGCACACCAGATTTTAAAGACTTAGTACTAAAAAAAAACCTAGTAAGATTTATATTAACTCATAATTAATTTATATTAATTACATTCATATTAATTAATATTAATTAACTTAAAATGGTAATGTTTTAGATATTTGGGGTTAAATCAAATATACTATTAAAATTAATTTTACCTGTTTGTAACGTGGCTATTAAAAAATTAACATGTGTGGCTCACTAGTTTTAGTTCTACTACATTAGTGCTAGACAAGCAGCTATATTCCAACATAACCCAAGGGTAAAATTTAGACTTAAAATTTAGATCTTAAAGCAAAGTCTGGGCCTCCTATTTTTTAAGCAAATCTTTATAAACAAAATTTCTTATAATGAGTTTCTTGTAAGAATTTGGTAACAGAAAATTCAAGATAATGTCCACTAATAGAAATCTGACCCTGAATATTTGAAACATGATTAAGGGCAAAACCACTTGGGTTTCATCCTTTCATGAACATGAGGGAAACTGACCAGCATGTACACCTGCATAAAAGACTACTACCCTCCTGCATGGGATTGGTGGAGGGCTCATTTGTGGGCAAGATCTTCCTCAGAAAACAAATCTGGGCTTTGTCTATGCATGAACAAATGAGTGACTGACCCCAAAGCTCTAAGGAAAAAACATGGGCCCCCAAAATGTAGTCTGGTATCTTTTCAGAACAGGACTTATTATCAATGGACGACTGCCCCATGAGATAATCCTCTAATTGGAGCAAATAGATGCCAGGGCTGGGAATAGAAAAACAAAAGCTTCATCTACGAGAACCAGTAAAAATCCATGATGAAATTGTGGCCTGCAACAAAAACTATTTTCTGGGAAATTTGCCTTTTATAGTAGTTCTGTTGTAAGGAATGTGTTTAGGAAACTCAGCAAGACCTTTATATGTATTCATTCTGCCTACAGAAACCATGTAAGCAAATTAATCCAACTATATAAGAAAGAAGAGGTAGGCTTCACTCTTCTTTAAGAAAACAGACTTTAATGACTGAAAGGGTTTGGGTTCTGTATTGAGAAATCAGTAATGACATTTCTTTTACATCATAGGGGTCTCAGATTGGGATGATACTAAAATCTGTCAGTTAATTACTCCTACAGAAGACTCTGAAAGAATGCAGCCAACTACATTAGTTTTAAACATATGTATAAGGTCATTAAATATGAAATGTCCAATATCGAATCAAAAGTATATTATATCTCAAACAAGATGAAGCACAAGTAATCAAAGTTTGTGCCTAAACTATCAACACATTTTTGCCATCTTAACGGTAGCTTGTTTATGCCAGCAGCAAAGAAGCCTGGAGAGCAAGTGGCAATGAAATAGCTAAAGGCGTTTTCCACAGCTGGTTGAGAAGTGGATATTTTTCCTTGCAGGAAGTGGTCCAAAGCCTGGAAGAAGTGGTAGGCAGTTGGTGCAAGGTCTGGTGAATACAGTGGATGACAGAGAGTTTCCAAGTCCAGCCTCTGTAGTTTGAGCAGCATTGTTTGTGCAACATGTCGTTGAGCATTGTCTTGCAAGAGGATTGGCCTGTCTCTATTGACCAATCTCAGCTGCTTAATCACAAGCATCCTCATCATTTTGTCCAATTGGTTGCAGAAGACTGTAATTGACTGACCAGGTTTCATGAAGCTGTGGTAGATAATACCAGTGATGGACCACCAAACAGATACCATTAGCTTTTTCTGATAAATACTCGGTTTTGAACTGTGTTTTGGCACTTCATCTTTATCAAACCATTGTGCCAAACGTTTGCAATTGTCAAAAAGAATCCATTTTTCATCACACATAACAATATGGTGTAGAAATGGCTCGCCTTTATGTCGGTAACAGTAAAGAAAGGCAAGCTTCAAGATTTCTCTTCTGATGCTCATTGAATTCATGTGGAACCCATCTATCCAGCTTCTTTACCTTGCCCATTTATTTCAAATGGTCCAGTACTGTTGGAATAGTAACATCAAAGCTTGCTGCTAATACATGTGTAGGCTGAAATGGATTCGCTTCCACTACAGCTTTCAGCTCATCATTATCCACCTTAGTCTCAGGTCGCCCATGTGGCTCATTTTCAAGATCAAAATCACCAGAACGGAACTTCTCAAACCATCAACGTACTGTGCATTCATTAGCTGCATCCTTCCCAAACACTTAAATTGGTATTTTGAGCTGTCTGCACAGCACTGGCCCCACAACAGAACTCATATTCGAAAATAACACGAATTTTTTACTTATCCATGGTTTCACAAATATTACTCTAAAAAAATCTGAAAGATAATCAAAAGCCAAACTGTGTGTTTGAAAGAATGAGGATGTACCTTTACAATAAAAATAAGAGTGTCAAAGTGAAATCTCAGCAATATCAACTGTCAAATTTAGTACCTAAGGAAATCGGACATTTCATACTTAATAACCCTAATATGAAAAGTTTGAGTAGAAAATGAACTGTCCCAGGGGCTTCAACACCAGTCTAGACCAAACCCAGGGTAGGAGGGTGCAGTGGAACAGCAGCTCTGGGAGGTTTTTCATCAAGCTAAGATTTAAGAAGAAAAGAGCATTCTGATCAGGATCCACATATATGATCTAAGAGAAAAATTCTGACTGTTTGGCAAAAAATTCTGATTATTGAATGACATTTGTTGATTTTAAATGCTGCTTAAAAATATCATCTGTTTTAATGTTCAGTGATAGCTTATATTTAGTTACTTTAACAGAGTTCTATTTTTATATAAATTATATTACAGAAAAGTTATGTTTCATTCAGGAAACTCAGGCAAACTAGGGTGGGACCTGCAGTTTAGAGCACATGGAAAGTTCCTGCGCCCCACCTAATGACAGCACACCTGGCGTTCTGGAGCAGTTTGAGAGCAGGGAAGAAATACAGCCTTGGAAGTCGAAACTTCAAAACCAAAATTGTTACATGGTGCTTCATGAATAGCTCCACCTAAGATTGCCTCACATTCAGAAAGCATGAAGCCAAGTTAAAACTTGCCAACCTAATTTTATCACAAAATATTAAGAGTTGGGGGACAGAAAAAAAAATGCTTTTATGGGTTTTTTTCTTGATTATGTAAACAACACGTGCCCACTATAAAATTTCAAAAAAGATGAGAAAGATGAAGAAAAAAATAAATATCATCTGTAAGGCTAGTACCCACAGATGACAGCCCCATAGCATTTTGGTCTATAAATACACGTTTAGCTATTTTGATGTATAGATGAGATGAGATCATACTACAAAGAAAAACTGTTTTGTACCTTGCTTTTTTCCACACAATATGTAATGTGAGCATTTATACTACAGTATGAATTATTAGCCATTTAACGTCATCCTTTTTCATCTTTTTAATAGTCTTTAACATTCCATTATATGATGTACTATAATTTAATTAAATAATTCCCTCGAGATGATCATTTAGATTATTGCCACAAACCATACCGTAAACACACATTCATTATTGCACACTTGCCTGATTATTTCCTTAGGATAAATTCTTAGAAGTGGATCAGTGGATGCTACACTATTGATGAGCATTACCAGAATGCCTTTTGAAAAGGAGGCATGATAAACATTCCCCATATCTGAAGTACAAAGAAGGTGGCTATTTTCTTCCTGATACCTTCACTGACACTGAATGCTATCCATCTTTGGAGGCAGTTTAGTGGATAAAAGAACAGGTTCTAGAACTAGAATTGTATGGCTGGGTTCAAATTCCAGATCTGCTGTGGACTACCTCTATGACAGCTGGGAGGTTACTCAACTTTCCTGCAGATTTCTATAAAACAGATTCTGTATCATTGCACCTACCTGAAAGGGTTATTATTAGAATTAAATGAGTTAATACAATACTTGACACATAATAAGCACTCAGTAAATACATGTTCTTATTATATCAGATAGTTTCCACTTAAAAGGTTAAAAACAATTCTCACGCTTCGGTTTGTAATCTGTACTCATTGATTCTTACTGGGATTGAACACAGATGCTTTTATTTAATTTTTATTAACTATTTCATTTCCTAGGTTTATTTTTTTAAAGTAGTCAGTCATATCATTTACAAATAATAATTATTTCTGTACCTTCCTAATTTATTTTTCTGAGATAATTGCATTGGCTAGAACTTCTAAAAACAAAGGTGAGTAATAGTAGTGGTCATAAATAGGTTTATTTCATTCATTCATGACTTTATGATAACAAAAGCATTTTTTAAATATTCTAAGCTTCAAAATTATAAAATGTTATATTTTAGAGAACCCTTTCTATATCTTTTTCTTATAAAGTGCCCTTTAACACACTGTATTGTTTCTAAATTGTGGCCTTCTCTTTCCAAAAAAAAAAATCCTCAATATCTTAAATGAAAATAATCTTTATTAACTAAATTAAGAATACTTTTTAATGAAGATCATAATAACTTTTAACACTGGGAATATGAAGGATAAAATAAACATTTTTATTATTCAAATTAATTTGCAAGGCAAAAGAAATTCAAAAGACAATAACGTAGTTTGTCCAATACTCCCAAAATCAATTTTTTGTTAAATAAATATATAATATATATAACAGAAAAATGTTTATAACACCATTTGCAGTCATAAGTATTGAGCTAGAGCCGGGCATAGTGGCTCCTGCCTATAATCCCTGCACTTTGGGAGGCTGAGGTGCAAGAATCGCTTGAGGCTAGGAGTTAGAAACCAGCCTGGGCAACACAGTGAGACCTCATCTCTACAACAAACTTAAAAATTAGCTGGGCATAGTGGTGCACGCCTGTAGTCCCCAGATACTAGGGAAGCTGAGACAGGAGGATCCTCTTGAGCCCAAGAGTTCAAGGTTATAGTGAGCTATGATCACACCACTGCATTTCAGCCTGAGCGACAGAGCGAGACCCTGTCTCTGAAAAAAATATATTAAATATATATATTGAGCCCTTTAACTTTAAAGGCCTACATTTGCATCTGGTATTTTTGACTCCTTGTATTTTCATCCTAAAAACAGCATAAAAATTTCCAAAAAAAAATCACTCCATTTCTCACAATTCACACCCCATACTCCCATACCCTGAGAGGGAGCATGATATCTTTCTAGACATAAAATTCTTCAGTAGAAATCATGCCCCTAATTGCTAATCCCCAAAATGAGGCATACTGAAGTCACAAATCATTCAAGCTTTTTTAAACAACAGAATGGATACTGTACCAAAACTCAACAAATATTCTGGAAGATCTTAAGAAAATATGTGATTGCCTGAGGGTTATAAATCCGTAACCAAAATTGTAAAGCAGAATAAAAACATATTTACTGATCATTTGAAATGATTTGGACCCTATGCTATGAGCTTTATATACATTATTTCCTATCACCAATTTTTACCTTATCCCACAAGAAAAATATTGCCACACCACTGGCTTCACCTTACCCTGTTACACAGTCTTCCAAAAGCACTTTCTATCTATGGATTTCAAGTGGCTCCTTATGAGTCACAAGTGACTGTCTGTCCTCTGAAGGTGGGGGAAGCTTCAGGGCTTCAGGCACGGTGGATGTGGATTGAGCTTGGGTTGGTGAAAGATTGACTACTCAGAGATCACTGCAATCAGCAAATGAGAGTAACCATATACCAGCCTGTGATAATAAGGGACAAGGTACAATGATACTTAAGTATGATCAGGTGTTCTTCCTGTTTACTATGCTCACGGGACACTCTCCTCTGAATAAGAGTGAGCATAGCCAAGAAACTCTGGATTTACTTTTCTACAGAATGTCCAATAAGGGAAATTTATCAGGCAAAACATGCCAATTCAACACAACTAGCCCGCAGAGCAATTATATTAGTATAATTAAATTAGCAATTATATTAGTATAATAGTATAGCACCTTTCAATAAAAGGTGTAGCAGGAACCTTTAAGGAGCCCAGTTTTGTTGTGGTTGTTGCTGTTCATTAATATTAATACACCAATACATCTACCACCTGTGTGGACTATTTATTTGGAAGAACCAAAAGATTATCAATAATAAGTTTATTGGTTCACATTAATATACATCTGTTCCTGGTATTCATATTCCTGTACCAAGTTCCAAGCAAAGAAGAGATATCCAGATTAAGCCTAAGACATGGAAAGTATCTGAAAAACATCAATAGTGCCTAATGAATAGATATGGTATGAAATCAAGATATGAAATTCAAAATGTTGAGTTGCTGACATGTTTTGGTATATACACAAGGTATATCAGTCTCTGCTCTGATGTCATAAAGCTTTGATCATGTGAAGTATCAATGATTTATTACTGCTTTACTTTCACAAAGAATTTCTGAACTATTAATAAAAGGGCTCCCAGAGAGTATCTAGTATAATCCATTCATTTATGAATAATACCGACTGACTTTCTTAGTGCCCTATGACTTTTTCCAAAGTCGCACAGTTTGTAAGTAATGGACTGGAATTAACTACATGCTACTTTCACCTGTCACCTATACTCCATGCAAAGTCATCTTACAGAGCTGTTCAACATATTAGCATATGAAAGATCTTTTGAAAGACTTTCTTTTAAAAATATTATACTTTTTAAGAATGTGTGAGTTTCTCAACTATCTACCCACAGAATAATACTTTCTACAAACTGGGTCAGAGAATACAGAAATAATATAAATTCATTATCTCAACCTATTCACGGTATTGTCCTATTCCTGGCTTCTACTAACTGTGACCTTATGTAAGTCACTTAGCCATATTACTCTTTGATTTTCTCTCCTGAAAAAATAATGAAGGAGCGGCACCATATCTCAAAGATATCTCCTAGGTCTACAAAGTTTAAAAGTCTGATTTGCTTATAAATCACTATAACCATGTCTCCCACTTCTGTTCTCCCTTCCCTCAGAGCAAACTCAAACCCAGCTCCATCACAAAACCTGAAAAGGCCAAATACAGACACATTCTACGCTTAGGAAATATGCCAAAATGTGCCAAAGTGTGTTATCATTAAAGCATCATGGTATTTAATCCAAACAAATAATCAAAAGGACAGTAAGCCACAATTCCTACAAGCCATCATAGTCTCACACACTAGAACTCCTTCTCTTTCCTGTGCCCTTCATCAGTTCTATTATATACTATACCTGAGTTCCCCAGGCTCTAACGATGAAAGGTCTTACAATACTGGGAGTCTCTGGCTTTAACTGTTTCACACACAGACACACACACACCCCTAAAGGATGAAAATCTGTGACTTGGCATTACTAGGTACTGAGGCAAATCATATAAGGCTCTAAAAAGCTCCAGATGGAAAACTATGAAATCTGATGATAAAGATGACAAGTGTAAACACACTGCCCTAATAACCATATATTCAAATGACTGAGTAACTGCTAGTTGTCCATTAAACATTTATTATATGTCCAATACCATGTTAGGTACTGGAGGATATCCAGAAAAAGGAACAATTTTTTTTCCTACAGCCCTTTTTAAAGCATTAAAAAGGAATACTCTGATCTATACTCTCTAGTAGTTCTCTAGTAGTCCAGTTGGGGAGATAACATTTAAAAAAAAACAGCACAGGACTATACATATAATTAAAAGTTAAATTTTTCACATAAGTGATGGAGGAGTTTAGAGAACAGGAGAGCAAGTTCAGATCAGAACAGACAGGAAAGGCATCTTTGAGGTAGTAACACTGAGCTGACTCTTAAAGCCTGAGACGACTTAGTTGAAGAGAGATGGAAGATGTTCCAGACTAGGAGGAACACCAGAGTGGGATCAGAAACTCAAATGAGCCTTGGTGTTAGGAGAAAACAGTTATGAACAAAAGAGTACTGGTTAGAGTATTAGAGTATAAAAGAGGGTATCAGGGAGTGGTAAAAAATTAGTGGGTATAAGTATAATAAGGCCAGAATAAAAGAATCTAGAAAACCAAGAAGAGGAGTCAGACCTGATACATTAGGAAACAGAGAACCACCAGCAGTTTTTGAAACAGGGAAGGATACAACGAAGAGTCTTTAGGAAATAGCAAGTGAGGGTTTTGACTGAAGGTAACAGAGTAAAGGCATTTCAACTCCACTTTCCTCTTAAAGCCAATCAAAAAGAAAAAGAACTCAAAAAAGGGAGGACCCAACATTTAACTTTACAAGGAGATGATCTCATCTACAAATCATGAAGAATAATTTCAAATAAAGGAAAAATGGAACCAAATTGAATGGGATACAAAAACAAAACAAACTAAAACTTATACAGGGACACAGTTATCCCCTCAAAGTAAGAGCGATGACCCTAGAGGGTGGGTTGAAAAGAGTAGAGTCTGGGTCCACAGGCCCTTCCCTGGCAAAGAGCCCAGAGTGAGGCAGAACCAAAGCTGCACATACACTGTCTTTGCTGGTGTCTGGGTGAGTTAGCAGTAATCACAATAAAGGCCTGTCATTCAAGGGGTTTCATAGAGCACCATAAGGCCCTTGTAGATAACCTGATCATATTAATAAAGAGATTTCTAAACAGAGACATGCCGCATGCACAGGATCCAATTAATCAGATAAGAAAATATTCAGAAATAAAATGCTTGAATGAATGCTGATGTTAGCCCAACTCACTTCTCCATCTCCTCCTCTTTCTATACCTGAGTAAACTGTTGGCACAGATAAATGGCCTTCATTTAAAGATAATAACAAAAAGAAAACATACATGAATAAATACAAAGACTGAAAGATAGGAAGGAAGGAAGAAAGAGAGGCAGGCAGGCAAAAAGCAACAGAGAGATAAAAACATGTCAGAAGAGTTTACATTAAGAAACAAAAGAAAATTCTATTACTAAAACCATGAATAAAAGGAATAGTTAAAAAAAACACAATAAGATACTACTGAACACCCATTAAGACAGCTAAAATTTAAAAGACAGACAGTGTTGAGTGTTTGCAAGGATATGGAACAACTGGCACTCTCATACACTGATATTCAGAATATAAAATGGTGCAAACACTTTGGAAGAGAATTTTCTTAAAAACCGAAGCATAAGCATATCATGCCATTTGGCTATCCTGCCCTTAATTATTTATTCAAGAGAAGTGAAAACATATATCCACATAAAGACTTATACAGAAATGTTCACCAGCAGCTTTATTTGCCATAACCCCAAACTGGAAACAACCCAAACATCCATAAATAGGTGAACACCCTACTAGACATATTCTGTACCCTTATGTATATCTACACAGACATTTAGAAACAGGTAGGATGCTTTCTCTTTGTAAATTGAATTATATTAAAGAAAGGTAAAAAGTTATAATAAAACCTAGATTGTTATTCTTGATGAAATGGTTATATTTAGAATTGAAAACATACTGACAAGCAGTCTCCCATAAAATAAATTTAGGAAAAAACAGGAAGAGGGGAAAATAGAAAAGGGGAAAAATACAAATCAGAAATGACATGCAAAATAAATTGCCCAAAGAAACAATAAAATTAAGGAGACCTGACTTTTTCATAGACTTTGGATTTCTACTCAACCCATCATATTTTTCTTCAGTGTAAAATGTATTATATGATCGAGACAACAATAACATTTCTGGATCCTTCAATGGTGCTTTCCAGATGGCCAGTTCCTGGTTATGCTTTAATCAGGTCTTAGCTAGATAGAATCTTAAAACTTAATATAATCACTCCTTCCCAGAAACATAAGCAAAACAGGTATCTTTTTTATTAATAGGTCTTCCTTTAAGGTCATTTATTTACAAAACATGTGGTTTTGAATTTTTTAGTTAATGATAAATTTGTAAATCTCTGAAGCAATTCCCAACCACCACCACTGACCCTCCCTCAAAAAAAAAAAAAAAAAAGAAAGAAATGATCTTTCATCATGCTTAACAATTCTGAACAATCCCAGACATAAATCAGATAAAAACAACTACTTTTTCACCTGAATAACAAAAACTAGAAAAGAAAATGTAAGGGAGTGGCCTAGAGTATGAAACAAATCAAATGAGTACGAATGCCAGATGAGGGAAACCGGTTCTCAGCTATTCTGTCCCCTGTTCCAGGGAGACTCCAAAACAAGAAAGAAGGAACCTCCACTCACACCGCAGTGAAAGAAACTGCAAATTCTCCCGTTCCTCAATGATACTATGCCAGGGCTTCTGAGTCCTGGTAGAAGTTTAACTTGGAAGTTCTGTAGTCACTAAGTAGCAATTAGGTATGAGAATGTGTAATAACTTGGTGTTGTCTTCTCTAATGGTCACTAGTGATAGTACCAATAGCCCTATGGGTGTAGAAGAGATGTCTCATCTCTTTCACATGGAATTAGAAGAAAAGCAAAGCAGCAATTAGTGTAACAGGTGTTTGTGTTATCAATTGTAACTGCTGCATGGGTTACTACTGAGTGAGGGATAAGTTCTCTAAAAACTAAGAGAACTGCTTTGGAGAGTGGAATGTTTGGGAATCGATGGAAACAGATCCAAAGTAGATTTGTCATGCAAGCCACCACCATACTCTACCCTGCAAAAAAAGAAAACAAAAATTCCAACTGCAAAGGAGGAGTTTCAATAGAAATGAAAGTTCAAAACTAAGACAAAGCTGGGCTTCCTCAGAAGCATATGTAGAGTGGCATCAGTTTGCATTACGACTGTAACAGTAGTAAATGCAGAGAGAGTGCTAATTTTTTTATCATTGTTTTAAACTTGCTTATATAATATTGCATTTTATATTATAAAGTGAAACAATTTCCAAAGAGATTAACTGAACTACTTGATCTCTTTGTTCTTTTAATTACATTAGACAAAATAGTTCTTTGCTAAAGTCCACCTCACGGTGAGACTTTCTACATTTTTATACTGCTACAACCAGCCAGCAGCCTGTCCAGTGATCCTCCCTCCCCTGAAAATCCACTGGGAAAACTGAAACCAACCAGCAACATTTATCATCTGGGCTTGATTTTGATGCAGGAAACACAAATCAAGTTGTGCTAAAAACTTCATAGAAAAGAAGTGAAAGTAAATACTCTATATTTTTGAGCTACATTCCCATCCTCCCTTCTCCACCTATGAAGAGTCAGGTCCTTTTATTTTATTTTTAAATCCATCTTTCCATTTTTAAGCTTTTCCTTTTTTTTTTTTTTTCCTGGAAGTGCTTTAACCAATACTGCTAAAGAGGGATACATTAAAACTGCCACCCACTTTGGGGACCATTATCATCTCAACTGCTTTCAATTTCATTTTGGATCTTTCAACATGAAACATTAGGAAAATGGCACCTACGAAAGCATATGCTGCCACTTTATCACCAGCTGTTATTGCTTCATTTGAAATCCCATTTTTGGGCCTTTAAACATACCCCAGAATTCCCATCTGAAAAATTACATCTGTTATATAGGAGGGAAAAAAATTCGTGTAGAACCAGGACCCATTAGTAATGCTGGGAGTTAGAACTATAACCTAAATATCATCAGTATTTTTGTTTTGTTCTGTTTTACTAACTATGAAGATTCCACCAAAACTAAAGCAGACACTATTTCTTTTCAAGATATCAAGTGGCAGGTTTTTAGTGACTAAGCTCACACATTCAATCCTCTTTCCACTACACAACTAACAAACGATCAAGAAAGGGAAAAAGTCAAAGGAAAACCTGAAGTATAATTCCCAGGATTTTACAAAAAAGAGGCAAAAACTTAGCCTATAAACATCCCATTGGCCAAGCTCAAACCCATAAGAATTCAGGGGAGGTAAACTGTTAGTATCTTGATAATTTTTTATGCATATGTTAGAAAAGAGAATGATAAACCTCCAGATAGGATGAGGTGACATACTTGTACAACATGTACTTAAAGAAGGGGACGGTAATGCCCTTACTTGACTATTATCCTAACGACCCTCCTGGAGAGCTGGGGTTCTGCATGCACCTCCATAGAGAATGAACAACCCAAAGCACAGCTTTAAGAGTAAATGTGTTTTATCTCTAACAAATTAAAGTACTTGGCAATAATTTTTAAAGCAGATGGACTGGAATATTTTGGGACATGCTAAGGGGTTGATTTGCTATTGCTTTTTAGAACCTCAAGTTATAAAATAAGATTTTGGCTAATCTAGTCTTCTTCCAAATTCAGCAGTGTTTATTAAAGGCAACAGACATTGCTTTAACTTTCTTATCTAGATTAATCTGTGAAGCAGTAGTTAGCTTTAATTAGGAATTCAAATTCAAATAATTAAAATAATGCTGGATTCAGTGTTCTTAATTCTCCAAAGTAAAAAGAATGTATTTAAAAATAGCCATGTGCCTAGGACAATTTGGGCCCAGCCTACATCATGATTTTTAGTATGCTCTTCAGGTAAATTCGCCATTTCTTCTACTGCTTGTGAAAGCCTAATCTTACTTTAGGGAAACTGCCTTAGCTTTTACTTTGCTTATGATTAAGATTTTCTCTACAAATACCTGTGCTTATATGAAGTTCAAACAAACTCATGTTTCATAACTGTGCCAGGCAAATACTTGGCCATCCTGTTGACCATTGATCTAAAAGGACATTAAATGAAAATGAAGCGTCACAGCTTCTTGTTTTTCATTACTTCAGCCTTGTACAATTCCACTGGATATACAATGAAATCATTCCTTTTTCTTTAGCTCTTTTCTTAGATCAATCATCTGCGCAAAATTTATTGAACATCTGCTATGCACAATCCTTCAAATAAATTATTTTCACAGGCTGTCCAAATATACAGCTATATATCTTTGTTCAGATCCAATCCCATAACCTCTAATTGTCTCTCTAACACAGCAGCTTGTAAGAATATTTTTTACAAACTACAAAATTATTCCAATGGGTAAGAGTTCTCTTCATTGCACATTTATATCAGAAAAATCCAATGATCAAGTACAAATAACCCTCCCTACTCCATCCATGAGGTTGATAGTAGGGGAAACAATGTTACCCAAATCTATTAACACTTGGTTCCAGAGAATTGGATAGAGTTGGAAAGTGAGAGATCCCTTTAAGTGGTGTGCTGAAGCTGGTTTCTCAATCTGCAGAGACTTGGTTATGATTTTGGTCAGCTGGAAAGACTGCAAAGAGTCATCCCCTGTAGAGTTGCTGAATGGACAGAAAAACAGGTAAAAGAATAAGGTGAGTTGGAAATGGGCTTTGGGCCAGGAAGCTGATACCTGGAAAACTAGCTAGACACAGGGAGCTACTGACGTTCTGTGATAAAGAAGTATTTTAAGAGTATTTCAAATTTCGCTCAACTCATTGTTTTTCTGATCCTAACTTCTTTCTGATCTCCGATAACCCCAGGCCCCTCAGTTTTCAGACTTGCTGGACTAGAACTCATACTGATACCATGCCTGCTGGCATGTCACCTGATAACCCCAAGGCTCCTGGTAGGACAAAAGTACCAACCAGCTGATGCCAGCTCTGCCTTGTAAAGCTCTTGGTTAGGGGTTCCCAAAGAAATACTTTAGGGTAAATTTCAGCTTAGGATTTGTCTTCAGTAAACTGCAAATTATTATAATTTAAATGAAGGGGATTCTCATCTTCAACATTTAGAAAAACTATCCATATGCATTCTTTAAGCCACTCACTTGGCATTCCAAATATCTCTTCCCATAGAAAAATCACTTCCTCCTTACCTTTGCACCTTGTAAGCATTTCTACCACTACTACCATCCTTGGTATTATTACTAGCCTTTACTGTATTGGGAATCAAACTGCCTGGGATAGGATGTAGAGGAGGAGAAAGAGGAGGAGAAGAAAGAGGAGCTGCTATTTATTGAGAGCTTTCTCTGGGCCTTTCTGCAGATCCTATTTAATCCTCACTGTAATCCTGTGAGACAGGAAGACACAGAGGCTCAAGTCAATACTTTTATAATTGCACTTACTATGCTTCATTCTAATTTGGGTTTCAGGTCTGACTCTTCCTAGGCTCTAAGGACCCCATCTGCAGGAAATGGCTTCTGTGTGTTTGTATAACCAACCCTAGCCTGCTATATGCCCATGAGAGTATTCAATAGAAAATTATTGAATAGAAACAATGTTAGAAATGGTAATTAATTTTCCAGATTAAATATTTAAGTTAACTTAAATAATAATACTGGGTCTTGACCATACAAATTATTGCAACATAAAATCAAGAAAAGGGAAGATTTTCTTCCCATTTCTTAGCAAAACCCCCAATGCTACCTTTATCTCACCTCCTAATTCCTCTTCTTACTAGATAAATGGCATGCTTCCCTAGACCTTCCCTAACAGACCCCTCCAATCCAGACTCCCTAAGTGTCTATGATACAAAATTACATTCTCTTCTCTTGCTAAACACATCCTTACAGAATAGCAAATAATGTCTTAAAATTATCAACATACAAATAACTAGTAACCCCTTCATCCTCCAAGTTGTTTCTTTAGAGACAAATGTTTAGATTAATTAAATTAATTTAAATGAATCTTTCATTGGTGTTAGAACCTCAAATCTTATGGCGCATGTACAGTGTTGTCAACACCCACCCACCCCCAGGTAGAAAGAAGATTGGGGAAGGTGGGGACACATCTGAGGTAGGTCAACCTTGACTAGAATTCTGATTTTGAAAGCAAAACTCCTCAAACTTTACTTGTTAAAAATGCAGCCTCTGATTCAGTGGGGGGGGGCCTGAGAATCTGCCTTTCTGACAAACAACCAAGTGATGGCGACACTGCCATCTGCAGACCACACATTAAGCAGCAGGGCTCTAAACTACTCCACTTTTCCCTGCTTGTTAATATCTCTACTTCCAAAGCTACAGGTTATTTAAATGTATAAAGATGTAAGGTCTTTCTTCAAAGTAACTCTAGGGTCAGCAAGATCTGTAACGTGGGAATTGGACTGGGGAGGAGGAAGCAAAGGGAAGGATGACATAAATATGCATGGGTTGCCCAAGCCAACCCTGCAGGTGTTTTTCAAATAAGAGTTGCAGAAAAGCCTGGGTTATTGGTGGTTTTCTTACATTTATCTGCCTCATCATCTCAGACAGCATTTAGGTTCCAAAGTGTCTTTTAGCAGGCTAATAACAGCTCAGCTCACTTGCACTACAATGTATCCTAGCAGAAGCAGCAATGATTCTTTTTAAAGGGAAGGGGAGTGATACTTCACATCAGGGCCAGATGGAGAGAAGAAATACAGAAAACTGTTTTATATTCTATTGCAGGTCATTGAGTCTGTGTGTGTTTGTAAATAAGACCAGCCGGGGAAATTGTGAAAAAGAAGAATAATATAAAGGAAATTGCCCTGCCAGTTTGTTTTTTAATGTTAAAGGATACTTTAATACACTGACTGCCACACTAGAAAAAAAATTTTTTCCCTGGGGCCATAGTGTTTTTTTGAGAAAATAGAATAAAAGCTTACAATCCTTTCTAATTTAACGAAAAATGTGTTATTTTTTATTGTTTTCTGTGCGTGAGTTATATGCAACTCACAGCGACAGAATCAATTTTTACACTGCACACCACTTGAGTTGTATGTGACTCATGACATACATCTTGAATTTGTTTCGGGTAATTGAGTCTTCATATGCTTCCCAACGCCCCAGGCTCAAAACTAGCGTGAGTTAAATACAACTCACATGGCAGTTGATGCGTTAAATAAAAGAGCACACTATGGGTGCCAGAACACAGGGACAACTAAGCAGAACAAACCAGAAGGTCCAGAAACAGAACCACATTTCCATTAAGAACTGAGACTTTAATAAAGGTGTTATATCAAAAATGGGAAGAACTGTCTAATCATTTTGGGGGAGGGGCTCATGATCTTATTCCAATACCAGATTGATGAGAAGGGAAATGTACTTTGGGGACACATCCATATGTTTTAAAAGTTAAAGGAATGCAGGGAAACAAAGCCAAATTCAGGACAGTGGTTACCAGGGGCAGGAAGGAAATGCAACTAGAAAGGAATACTCAAGTTCAGGAGGACAGGTTGTAGTTTATTCCTTAATTAGCATAGTGGACTCACAGATGTTCATTATTTCATTCTTTATATAGAGAGAATATTTCATAATATATTGTAAAAATAAAAAATAAGCAATGAGACTACAGAAGTACTAAAAAAATTAAGCATTTTTATAATCTTGAGATAGAGACGACTATTTACATGTGACATTAAATAGTCATAACGTAAAAATTTTAAATGCAGGTGGCAAGAAATATCATTTGGTAAAAGATAAATGAAAAGTTGAGGGAATATTTATAACATGACAAAAGGTAAATATCCTAAATATACAAATAATCCTTATGACATAATACAAAAAAAATCATCTATTAAGTATTTAACCAAAAAGTATGAAGAGAAAAAATAAAACTGCTATCTCTGGGAGGCACTAATGGAGGCTCAAAAAAGTAAAAAATAATTTATATGGATAACTTTTGTAAGAGAAATAGACTTTTCCTTACAATGACTCTAAAAGTAATTCAAATTCACCTTACATGAATTTTTAGAAGAAAATCTAGATGATTATCAGAAAAATACTAGTTAATACCCATTCTTTTTAAAAATTCTTACTCCATATTAATATATATATTCACTATAAAAGGATGACCAGAAAAGACTAAGGTTGCAGAAGAAAATTCACATAAGCAAAAGAACATAAAAATTTATATTCCACCTTATAACACAGACAAGTCAAACGATGCCAGGCAAAACAACAACAACAACAACAAAAAGTTACTATACCTCTAGTATGCTATCTATTCATCTGGACGAGCATCAGTTTCAAGTAACTAGCTTCTAATTCATGAAATTAATATGAGATTCCCAGACTTCATTCTCACTAAGATGGCTAGAAGATTATGAATACCAGAAAACATTACCTTTCTTCTAAGTATCTCAGGTTTTTGTTTTTGTTTTTATTTATTTATTTATTTATTTATTTTCAGCATATTGTGAGGGTACAAATGCTAAGGTTACGTATATTGCCCTTGCGCCCCTCCCTCAAGTCAGAGCTTCATGCGTGTCCATCCTCCAGTTGGTGTGCATCACACTCATTATGTATGTATATAACCATCCCCTCCCCCCCACCTGCCGGACACCCTATAGATGTTATTCCTATATGCCCACTCAGGTGTTGATCAGTTAATACGAATTTGCTGGTGAGTACATGTGGTGCTTGTTTTTCCATTCTTGGGATAACAGAATGGGTTCCAGCTCTATCCAGGAAAATACAAGAGGTGCTATATCATGGTTGTTTCTTATAGCTGAATAGTACTCCATGGTATACATATATTTTATTAATACACATTGTATACACACATTTTATTAATCCACTCATGTATTGATGGGCACTTCGGTTGTTTCCACAT
>VBSM01001562.1:38105461-38126690 GCA_008086735.1 Cheirogaleus medius
AGTTTTCCCAGCACCATTTATTGAATAAGGATTCTTTTCCTCAGTGTATGTTTTGGCCTGCTTTGTCAAAGATTTGATGGCTATATGAGGATGGTTTTATATCTGGGTTCTCTGTTCTGTTCCACTGGTCAATGTCCCTGTTCTTGTACCATTACAAAGCTGTTTTAATTAGTGTAGCCTTGTAGTATAGTTTGAAATCTGGTAAATTGATACCTCCCATTTTGTTTTTACTGCCTACAATTGCTTTTGCTATACGGGGTCTTCTCTGGTTCCATACGAAGTGTAAAATTATTTTTTCTATATCTGTGAAAAATGATGATGGTATTTTAATAGGGATTGCATTGACTCTGTAGGTCACTTTGGGTAGTATAGACATTTTAACAATGTTGATTCTGCCAACCCACGAGCACGGTATGGTCTTCCACCTGTTTACATCCTCTGCTATTTCCTTCTTCAGTGTTTATAGTTCCCCCTGTAGAGGTCTTTTACCTCCTTAGTTAAATATATTACTGAACTCACCTGGGGACACAGCAAGCTTAACCACTAAGAGTATCCAATTTTGAGTTTCCCAATAAAACATAATAAGTAAATAAATGGGTCAGATCAAGGCCGATTTGTTAACACTGCTAAATTTATGATATTTTGCAAATGCATAAGGATTGGTCTTAAATAATATTGCTTTATGTTATGCAGCACTTTGTGGATGCTAAATGTTATCTTTTCTGCTTATCTTCATCTCTTGCTTTATATTGAAGTTGTGTTTTTAAGTTATTATTTTCAAAAAATGGCTGATGATTCTTGGTTCCTCATTTCATTGGGATATTTAAGCTAATTATCAACACTGATGAAAATAATTTTACGTTAGAAGATTAAGATGGAAGAAGCACTTATTCTATCATAACCAATATGTGTAAAGTCAAAGTAATTTGGATTATTAGCACATGACCAAAGGAATAGAATAGAGAGTGGAGAAACAGATCCGTGAATATATGGAAGCTTTATATATGAACGTCTTGTTCATTAAGAAACAACATTTTTAAAAAGTGACTACAGGTCACAGAAATTTATAATAGACAACTGATTAGTATCCTGAATATATAAAGAATGTATAAACTCAGTAAGAAAAAAGTGGCAAAATGTATGAGTAAGCAATTTACAGAAAATGAAATCTAAGTAGCCAATAAACAGATTGTAAAATGATAAAACCACAATAAGATGTTATTTCACATCCATCAAATTGGCAAAAAAATTAAACAGTCTAACAATACCAAGTGTAAACAAGGATAAAGAGCAGTGGGATTAATACCGACATGTGTGGTAGCATCTCATAAATGCCAAAAAGCTCACACCTGACAATTCAGCAATTCCATTCCTAGGTATAGCCTAAGAAAATACTAACAGATTTTTATTTTTAAAATCCCTAGCAAGATTATATGGGAGGGAAGGAGGGAGGGAGGGAGGGAGGGAGGGGAAGGAAGGAAGGAAGGAAGGAAGGAAGGAAGGAAGGAAGGAAGGAAGGAGGGAGAAGGAAGAAAGGAAAGGGAAGGAAGGAAGGAAGGAAGGAAGGGA
Organism: Cheirogaleus medius; assembly: GCA_008086735.1. Classification (NCBI taxonomy): domain Eukaryota; kingdom Metazoa; phylum Chordata; class Mammalia; order Primates; family Cheirogaleidae; genus Cheirogaleus; species Cheirogaleus medius. The sequence continues at coordinate 38,107,031 of VBSM01001562.1, forward strand.
GGGAGGGAGGGAGGGAGGGAGGGAGGGAGGGAGGGGAAGGAAATGCCACTATAGAAGAATGGATAAATTTTGGCATTCTCAAACTTTAGAGAATGCAATTGTGAGAATGAATGAACCAGAGTTACCCATAATCAACATATCTAAAGGGCAAAAAAACGTTGTAGACAAATATATATTGTATGTATAAAATTGCATGAAATTAAAAACATGCAAGATAATATCTCATTGTTTGGGACCTGAACACAGGTCTATAGTTGCATGGAAATAAGAAAAGGCAATTTCAGAATAGTGGATCCATCTGCAGGAGGATGGTAATGTTTTATTTTTTAAGGTGATAGATAAAAATATGGATGTTTCTCATATTTTATACTTTTTGTATGTCTTAAATATTTAATAAGAAAATTTTAAAACTTTGTCCTGGTGAATTGGTAACCACATTTCCTTAATAAGTAATTGATAGCAATGATTGTGAACCAGAAGTTGTATTCAAGTCATATTCATTCTGAAATTTATGAAAACCACATTTTTCAAAAATTAAGCTGGAATTAGTGTTATAGCTCAAAAAGAACCATTTGAGTGCACAGAATAATATCTTGCTTTCTAAATCAGTGGCCTCCAAAGTGGGGTGCATTGGGCTACAAGAAGAAAGTATTGAAACTTATGGGTTTTTTTCATAAAATCTCTTTAATTTCTAGGTTTCATCTGTTATATAATTACATAGCAGACACAAGTATAAATTAATTTTACAATGTATACCTGCACAGTAGTATGCTATGTCATTTATAGGCAAATTTTTACTGATCAGGGTGCAAAATCAAGAAAGCTTACAAATCACTCTTTCAGATGACCATTAATTAACTTTATAAACCGCCCATCCATGTAACCTACACCCAGATCCTGGAGGTTAAAAATAGAGATTTTAGAGGAGGACTGGATTGCTAAGGAAAAATTTATTAGTGAAAAATATCTTAAACCAGATGACTAAAACTGTAGTCTGAAAACAGCCTATCTGCCTGCCAACTTTTTACAGACCAAATTTTACATCAGGCTTCAGGACATAGGTGGATATTAATGCCAGCCAGTGTAGCGCCAGGTCTGGCTTTGTTAGTGTTGAATGCTTTGCTTAAAAAAGAAAGGAAAAGAAAAAGAAATAAATCATTTGAAAAATCCACGTGAGAACAGGACACAATCTAGGAAACTGAATGCCACGCTTTAACACAAGTGCTAAATTAACATTCTCCAACTGCTTCCAGCTATTGATATTCATTTTGGAACAAGCGGGACATATATAGAAAATGGCACATCACCAGAAAATGTGGGTGAGGGTGTGGGATTTTGCCTAATACAATGCAGCTAGAATTTTTCCAGAACCAAGTTCAGGAGCCAGGAAAGAAAACCTGTTTCACAAACCCTTTAGATTAGAGTGTAATCCTCCAATAAGACAAACTATATGAAATCGAGTGGCATCATCTTAATATAAATAACTATTCAAAGACGCTGTATTTTAAAATAAACTCCTCCCCTTGCCCTTCAAGCTAGTGATCTTACATTAATAATAAACAAGGTACAGTTTTGTTAAATGTTTAATAAAGTATCATAAATACACTTTTGGTGAAAATAAGTTTTTAAATATATCTTTTGGTAAAAATGAGATGACTATTTATTCACAAGTACCATTTATCAATTTAACAATGAACAGACAATGTAAGAAAGTGCACATCAGCCAGCTAGCAGAATGGCTTGCATTTTGCCAGAAGTAGAAATAGAAGTGGGTGGATACTACAAATATCATTAAGTCATAAACTGAGAGAAAGTAATATATTTATTAGGATGGTGTGCGTTTTACTCTAGTAATAATGCTGTTCTCATAGCAGGCAAAAGAAAGGCTTCTCAAAGAATCCTTCACAAACATTCATTTACATACCAGCTCAGAAAAATCTCACTAATATCAATTTATACAGACATCTATTTTGTGACTTGTTGTAAGGGAGCTACGTATCTCTATAAAAGGTGCAAAGCTTATATAGAAAGCTGTCATTTCATATCTGATAATGGAAACAATTCCAACCCTGTCTCCATTGCTATCTATTTTTTTAGGATTGATTCCTACAAGGTACAGTATGGGATGTAACAGGTCATCCCAGGATAGGTAAGTTTTTGATAAAATCATTTGTTGGGATTTCTAATGTCTCCCTTCAAGTGCATGAGACAAGCAAAGTAATCACTCTTAATAACATCTAGGCCCTTAAGGACGAAGCCCATTTATTAGAATAAGTTCAACATTGAAAACATGCTATGTATCATGCTCTCACACCCTGTCCTCAACCCTTTGGGCCCAGGAAGAGAGTTCTTATCACAGATGGGACTCCACAACTTACAAATTTCTCTAACGCACAACAGTGGCTTGATCCATGGTCCCACAGGCTCTACCTCCCAGAGACCATCAAAGCCCTTTTCTCAATGGTTTTCTCTGAGATGCACAGAAGACACCCCACACACACACTACCCCCACTCATAACACAACCCCACCCACCTTGTTCTGTACCCTTGATACAGTTGAACAGTTCCCCCTTCGGGCCAGGGGCAGAAACGAGGAACTGTCCAGGTTGGGCAGTTCCAAAGTCTACTCACCTTTGGTGCTAGAATTCTTTCAGTTGTAAATAATGGGAGGGGAGGAGAAGTGAGGGGAGAGGAAGGGAGGGAAGGGGAGGGAGGGAAGTGGAGAGAAAAAAGGAAGGAGACTCATATAACTGAAAAATCGAGGGGTGGGTCTCATATCTTCAGACATAGCTGGGTCCAGGAGATATCATCAGAAATTGATCTCTTTTTCATCATTTCTAACCTCTGCTTTTCTCATACGATACCCATTTTCCAGCAGGGGCTCACCTTAGTAGTGGCATGATGTCTGCCAGCAGCTCCAGGCTTACATCTTCCTAGCTTGAAGTTCAGCGAAAAGAGAGCATCTCTTTCTAAAGAACTGTAATAAAATTTCCAGAGTAAAAACTCATCAGCTCTAATTGGCCTCCTGTGGGTTATCTGCCCTTCACAAACCCATCACTGTGGTCTGAGAAGTGCAAGGACTTCTCTGATTGGCCCAGCCTGGGCCATATGGCCGGCCACCCCTGGCTCTAGGAGGAAGGGAGGTTTCCAAAGGCCAACTGGGCACTGCTACAGAAGAGCATTCAGGCAAACCACAGCCAGTCTGGGGACTCTCCTTGTTCTGCCCATGTCTTCAAACCCCCTCAAACATTTTCCCAACCTAAGGCCCTTTGTGCTTCACCATGTCTGTCTAGCACAAGACCTCTCAATATATTTCTCTGATAACAGGAAAAACCCATTTGGTGTAGTGAATGACCCTAGAGTCAAACAGCCTGGGTTCTAATTCTGGCTCTATCATTTTAGCAAACCACATAATCTCACTGTGCCTCAGTTTCCCCATTCATAAAAAAGGCAGGTGACATCTATCATTATGTTGTTGGGACAAATGAATGATACATGCAAAATGCTTAAAACAATGTCTTAAAACAATTTTAATAAAAAGTTATCTCTCAATAAATGTTAGGTATTAATATTCAATAATTGGTTAACGGTTCATTAGCACTGCCTCATTTCTGTTATATCTGAGACTTCGCATAAATCCAATTTATAAAAAGCTATCACTTAAGGACATATATATTAATAGCATAAGCACAGGGCATACATATCTGGAGAGTGTTTTCTAAGATATTTCTTAATTTATAGTCTCACCATCAGCATATGAAGGTGCCTGTTTCACCGCATCTTTACCAAGCTGGGTGTTATTTTCTAATCCTCCTCACAGAGTCATTATGAAAAAATTCAGTAAACAACTGTCAAGTAGATCTTTTTTTAATCCACAAGACACTAAACACCTAAAAATCTAAAGTCAAGGTGGTTAATTTTTATATTTATACAAAGTTCTCACTGATTTCATATTGTATCTATCAACTAATTTGATTATTGATAAACCCAAAACAGAAAGGAGGAGAGCTTAAAATATGAGGTACATAGAACAGTAGAATTCTGAACTGTAAAAGATTGAGTTTTTCCTCCTAAAAGGAAAGCAAAAATTCTAGATAGAAATAATATCACGTCCTCAGCTCATTAAAAGCAAAAGCTAAATGAATACATACAAAGGAGAAATTAGCCATATTTAATATTGTAATAAATATTTTTTTAGCAGTTGTCTAATGAGAATGTTGGTCTATTCAATTCACCAAATTAATGCCATTAAAAAAGAAATCAAACCCAATCTAAATTTCTTCATTAAAGTTAGAAATTAATAGACCATTTGAATGAAATCTTATATGCTTTTTAAATAAAGAAAACACTTCTTCCAGGCAGTTCTCAGCTTTCAAGTGTTTCAGGAGGAAAGCTCTAAACGGGACGCAGAAAGCATTTACCCTCAAAATCCCTTCAGATGTCACAAGGGATTTCATTTTCAGGAGTGCCATAATTTAATACAAAGTCTGTGCTATTAATTGATTTCCCTTTAATCCTTTTCAAATGCTTATTGTCCAAAAATCTGAATGAATGCTTCATACTTTTTAAAATTGAAATATGACTAAAACTGACAAGAACAGTGCAAGCTCCCACTGTGCACCTGATGGCTTGGAAGGAAAGAGGGTACAAAGACCACCCCTGTCTTCCAGGAGCTGAAGCACCTCACCGAGGACACTGGTCCCACTCATGAAACAAGTCTCTAATGAGAGACTTAGATACTGGCTTGTGAGGCACAGAAAAAACAGGGCATTAAAATGGAGAAATCGGAGTGTCCCCAGTGTCAGGATTGGCTTCAGGCCTAAAGGAGACTTGCCCTAGACTCTGAACAGCAGGATTTACACAGGCAGAATGGAGAGGAAAAGACAATCCCACCCAAGTCCCTGTTCAACTAGCCCATAATGGTTCTTGTGACAGAGACCACATTTCCACAGACATGTCTCCTGGCTGCTGGTACATGATGTCATTACTTTCCCTACTGTTCGGTAATGTAAAAAGCAGATTTTATATTTCCCAGTAGTTCTGCAGTCACTGTTGTTTGACTATATAGTTCTTTAAAGTAAGTGAACGTTCTATTGCTTATACCCAACAAACCAAATGGATAAAAAGGTACGTTAAGGAGGAATAATTGTTTTTATTATCACTATTCATTTTATAGTAACTTTGTTCTCAACAATTACTTTTTACCTAATCCCCATGAATATTTTCAGAAAGAAGAGTATCAGAAAAAAAATGTGTCAAAAGAGTCAGAACTTACCAGAAAAAGCAACTCAGTCCTGCAATTGAGGACACTAAGACTCTAGAAAGCTGCCTTCATCTCCACTTTCTCAATCCATGGGAAATTCTGTGCTGATGTGTATCCCCAGATAGAAACTCATTGACGCATCTGTAAGAACAGGCAGCGGCCAAGGCTAGGGCAAAGACAACCTCTACATTGTGGTACGGAGAAGAAGGGCCATCTTATGGCAAACTTGATGATTATTGGGTTTCATTCCAAGAGAAGGAAGTGGTCAAGCAGCACCCCATTTAGTGAAAAGTAACACAGCCAATGTCAAGGCCAAAGAGAGGGGTACGTAATTGAGCACTGGCCACGATAGAGTGGAGCGTGTACTCATTCCACTAGGATATTATTACTTAAGTGTGAAGTCACTCCCTCCTATTCCTATAGAGTGGATAAAGAAGCAGTGGTGCAGAAAACTGGTTACTGTGAACACACACATTTGGAAGAAGAAGAAAGTGAACCCAGGGCCTTTCACATCACTTCTAGCTCTATCCAGTCATATATCTTCCTCCCCTCTCCCAAAAGGATATTTCTTATCTAAAATCCAAAAAGTACCGGCAGCCTTTGGTACAATATTCATTGCTCCATCATAGACATAAAAACAACAAGGAGTAGGAATGTATGCTTGCCAGCAAGAGCACACACTCTTTCACTGCCAAGGTCCCGAGGCTTTCATCACTGAGGTGTTCTCAATCTTCTGAACAGGCAGTGCTACTGACATTTGGGTGGAACAGTTCCTCTGTCCAGGGATGTCTCCAGTATTGCAGACAATGCCCATTAAATTACAGTATCCCCTCCTGTCACAATCAAAATTGCCTCTGCACACTTCCCAGACTGCCTCTGAGAATCACTGGGTCACTGAGCCATAGCTTTTCAGCCTGTTCCACTGGCTGAGTCTCCATCCAATTCTGAACCAAGCACACATTACCCCGTGTTAACACAGGACTCAGTATTTCCAAGGACAAACTCAGGATCTCTCTCCTCTCCCTCCACTAGTAACCTCTCCAGACTTCCCTATTTCTATAAATAGAACTCTGACTCTTCCTCCCAGTCCCATATCTTCCTCTCCATCCTGCCCTGCTTTCCCATTCCTACCGCCATCCTCTTGCTTAAAGAACTCTGACCTGGTCTCCCTACTTCAAAGCCTCCTGAAACCTTAATCACAGCTCTAATTGTGCATTACCTATGCTTTGAAATACTTCAAGGACTACGGGGACTGCCTATAAAATTAAATAGCATTTGAGACCTTTTATAACATGACCCCCAATGTCTTTCCTGCCACACACCATCACTCCCCCCAAAATACCTGTTCTCCAACCTGCATACTCTTCCCCAGCCAGGCTCCCATCTCAGCCACATGCTACTTCATCTTTCCCAGTAAAAGAGAGGTCTAACTGAAATGTCCGTCTTTCCACATTTCTAATAAAATCACATCAGTTTGGGGGGTCGCATTAGCTTTGCCAGCTTCCTCAACAGAAGATTTCTTTCTCCTTTCATCTGACCTCCCACACACAGTACTTTACACTTGATCATCCTAATACACTTAATCTTTGTACTCACTTATCCACCATAGTGAAAAATGTTGTACTGGGGTTGTTCATGCTGTGGTTAAAGCCCTGATTTCTGTTTGGGGACCCACTGTCCCCCTATTCCCTGGTGCTGGCTAGTATTTTTACTGACAATAGGAAAATCACTTTACACTGGATCCCAGACACAGTCACACATATACAAGGGCTGTCTGGAAAGTATCCAGCCATTGTTGATATAATGAGAACAAATTGCATGCCTGGATACCTTCCGGACAGCCCTTGTATAACTGACACAATGTTCACCCTTATTATGAGCTATTTACTCAGTTACTTCATATTCTATTTAAATTAATTATTTTAATGCTAGTTGTTCCCCACTAAATTGATTTTTCTAGCCCACTAATTGGTCATAAGTCACAGTTTGAAAATCCTTGAATGAAACAGTAATGTATGGAAGGAATGGGTCCATTAGAATTGGGAGAGTCCCCCACTCTGCCCCGCCCCCACCCAACAAAAGGCTCCAAGGGTAGAGCAGAGGATTCCAGCCTCAGCAGGCAGCAACTTCTATCCCTCAGCCACAGTGAAGGGTTCTGGAAGGGTTCTGGGATGCGCACATGGAACAAGTCAACAAGATGATGGTGTTCAGGCAGAATTCAGCCCTGCTCTTGTCATCAGGGAATGGAAAAGCACTGAATAGGGAGGATGGGATGCTGGATCAGCTGCAGGACGCAGAGCTGAAAGGTGAGACACCCTGTCTTGGCAACACTTGCTGATGCCTGCACTGAACCACACAAAATCTAGTTTTATCTCTGCAATTTCAGTGATGTGAGCAAAGACTATTCTCTTCTTGCTTCAACAAGTTTGAGGTCCCTCATGACCACAGAGTCCTACCTACACCATCCTTTCTGTTGTCTGCTGGCTACTCAAGCAAAACGTCCAAGCCGTACTCCTGCTTCCCCTCCATGCTTAGCGCAGCTGGGTCACTGTTCACTACGCATGAGCCCATACACACACACGGTATTGTACTTAGTAAGTACTGGTGCTCGAGAAATATTTTTGACATGAATTTGGGAATAAATATTTTAATTGGAAGGAAATAAAGGATTTAATTTTAGCCCATTGCAGTCTCTTTAGTCATCACCTTATCACTTGTAGTCAGTAGACAACTGAAAAGCTTTCATTAGCGAGTTTCAAGAAGGTTTTGGATTCATAATTAAACTCTTCTGTGAAAACCCATCCCTGCTTTCAGGATTACTTAAGTACTAGTGGCATATGGTAAAGCAGATGTTTGGCAGCAAATGTTTTTTAAAAGATCTTCTGAAGACCACAAACTTGTTTCTCATTCTAAAATTAGGTGGAATATCACAATTTTAGTTTGGCCTCCCTGACCCTTTCAAGTACATATTAATTTCACCCTATTTAGAAGCCATGGGCTTATTAGGTGCTGCCAAAAGAGGTGCAGTTATGCTTGTTCTGTTCTAGGCCCAAGTAAGCTGCACAGCTGCTATTTGTGCCCAGTGCATAAATGCTTTGGACAAATAAGCCCGTTCGTGCCCTGCCACACTGCAATATTGTGGACTCACTCACAGTGGAAACCGGTGCAGACCATCTCGCAAGAGGTCTCACAAGGGGTCGCTCATTCTGTTAACTGACCATGGTTCAAGTCCCTAGGTTTGCAAGTTCAAAAACCTATTTGTGGCATCCCACCAAGCTGGGTGCATTTTCAAAGGTCAGCTTTCATAAAACAAGCTTACAAACCAATACAGAAAATCAAAATGCCAATTAGTTTAATTGACAATAAAAAAATAACTATCACAGGAATTAGAAAACTTAAAGTTCATCTGATCGCTACATCCTCTCCTGTAGCTAAGCCACATGGAAGACAAATCACAATCCTAAGATTGTTTTGGTGAACACTGACGTCAAATAAAAAGAAATTTAAATGCCCTTACAAAATGTACCTCAGACGGCTCAGAGACTGTGTTTCTGTAAAAATTTACATTGGATCCCAGACACATTCACACATATACGAGGGCTGTCCGGAAAGTATCCAGCCACTGTTAATATAATGAGAACATATTACATGGCTGGATATTTTCTGGACGGCCCTTGTATACCTGACACAGTGTTCACCCTTACTATGAGCCATTGACCACCACTAAATTGACGACCCCTCCCTACCCATGGAGACAACTAGCTACATAATGACCAAGTCCTCTCTTTTTCTTTTCTTTCTTTTTTTTTTTTTTTTTTTTTTTGAGATTGGGTCTCTGTTGCCCTGGAGAGCAGTGGCTCAGTCACAGCTCACCATAACCTCAAACTTCGAGGTTCAAGGGATCCTCCTGCCTCAGCCTCCCCAGGCCCCAAGTAGCTGGGACTACAGGTGTGGCATGCCACCACACCCAGCTAGTATTTTTTAATTCTTTTGTAGAGACAGGGTTTTGCCATGTTGCTCAGGCTGGTCTGGAACTCCTGGCCTCAAGCAATGCTCCCACTTGACATCCCAAAGTGCTGGGATTACAGGCATGAGCTATCACACCCAGCCAAGTTCCCTCTTTTTCTATGTGCCTTCTTACCACCTTCTCTTCAGGGTGAGCTATGTAATTTGCAGGGCTCAATTCAAAATAAAAATGTGAGGTTCCTTGCTCAAAAACTGGGACAAAGGTGCCATTAAAGGTACTAAAATATAAACATTTTCCTTTCTTCAGTATCTCTCTTTCAACCTCTCATGGTATTTTTTATTTGCTATTTAATATCACACTCCCTTGAGCACAGGGATCCTCACAGACAGACCCTCATAGGCACCCAGGGGTCTTGTCTCATGACTTGGCATAAGTGTGCGGCCCATCAGCTGTGGGGCTCCCCCCTCACCAGCTACTGGCCTAACAGTGCCCAGGCCAGAGGTGGTGAGCCCAAGCCAGGCATCTCCCACTGAAAAGGGGTGTGCCGCCCAACGCGCAGTGGATAGGGAACTGCGAGGGATTACAACCTCTGCACTGGAACGCACTCGGTACTGGATCAGGAGTGGGTGCGGGGCTCCCCACCACTGAGCTGCCTGCTGAAAGCATCATGGCGCTGCCAGCCTGGAGTAGGGACAGCCACCACCATGTCCACTCCAAGATACCACAAGGTGTGCATATTGGACCCCGATCCTCCCTGCACCCAGACTCCCGCTGAGGACAGAGGGTGACAGTGGTTGCTTGATGGTGGGGGGCAGAGGGAGGCCAGGAGGGACAAAGGTACCAGAGGACAAAGGAGCAGGCTGCCAAGCATCCCTCCTGGGGAGGCAAGAGGTGGGGAGGCAAGAGCTCCAAGCTCCTGACACATGTTCCATGGTCCCACTGGACTTCACTTACGAAATCACAGATTCAAACATAAAATTATTAAGAATTTCAAGATAGCAACCACAGAACACTGAACCCCAAGTACAGGGCCCTTCTTGGGGGGGACCCTGTGTGACTCACTGGCCACACACCACAAAGTCAGTCCTGCTTTGCTTGTTTTTTTCTTCTCAGTGTCCCTGGATGTGCTACAGCTCTAACATGCAAATGTAGTCCAATTCTGCCTACGGCTACAACTTGATTGCTTACCTCCAGAGAATTAAGACATCCCTTTAATGAACAAATTATTTTTCAGACTTATTTTCCAGACTGATATTTTAAAGACTAGGCAATGTGCACAATGTGTGTTGATTTCATAATTAAACTAAAAAAAAAAAAGCACTCTTATTTACCTTGTTTCCAAGCCTGACTACAGCCCCCAAACACTCAAAACACAGAAAACTGCCCCAGCACAGCAATAACACTGGGTTAAAACATGCTTTAAGAATGCATTTATCTCTAATAATTTATTTACTCAATGGATATTTAATAAACCTTGTGTGCCCACATGCCAGGCATTATGTTAAGCTCTCTGTTACAAAAATCAAGAATTATACAATCCCTTGAAGAATGCACATTGAAATGGAGAAGATAGACATGAAAGTGGATATTTTAGTTTGATACATGTTATAGAATCATTTGCCACGGAAGTACAAAAGAAGGACATCCAACCCAGCTGGGTGAGGTGGGAAGAAGGTTTTCTAGACCCTTTCCATTAAGTAGCAGAAACAATTTTCCCAAGAAAACTGACAGCACCTTGGAGTTAACACATTCCTTTTCCTATAAACTTTCAGAATCCAGTATGTGACAACACACCACCACCTCTGAAGTATGACATAGTCTTGCCCAAAAAAATCAATCCCAAATTTGTTCATGCCTTTAGTTCTAACCACTAGTTTACAAGAAATAAAGGGGACAGAAAAACATATTAACCTAACCACAAGGGACACATTCAGCAAAATCCAGACTGGGAGAAATTTTATTATAATAAGACAAATAACTTGATTTCTTCAAAAATTAAATTATTAAGAAAAAAACTGATTGAGGAGCCATCATTAAATTAAAAGAGATTTAAAAGATGTATCAACCAATTGCAAAATGTCAGCCTTGTGTGAAAGGTTTTTAAATCTTTGTGGGGAGAAAACATTACAACATTTAAGACACCAAGATATTTAATGAAATCAGGGAATTTGTCATTTTTCACATGTGATGATAGCATTTTCGTTATAGTTAAAGAAACAAGAGAGCATAATCGGTAAGGGTCCAAGCTTTGGGATCATGTTTCCTGGCTTCAAATTATCTCTTCTAAGACCAGACAACAAAACTTTGAGTAAGTTCCAATGGCTTCATGTCCTCTCTCTAAAATGGGGAGCCGTAATGGTTGCTGCTTTATTACGTTGTTGATGGCCTATGAGATATAACATAGGAAATTGCTTAGTACAGTGCCTGGTTCACAGTAAGCACCTAGTCAACATATATTACCATTGAGGTGATGAGGAATGTTTTTAAAATCTTGCTGTTAGTTTCACTCAGTTCGGTTACTCTAATATCTGAACTATGTTAGGTTATTCCTCTTATATCTTCCCTGCACATTTGTTACATGATCAAAATTTAGTTTTCTCTTTAACATTTCTGTTTAAATGACTTCGTCACAATCTCCCTCAAATTGCTTACACCAGCTTGGTTCTGAAGGCTGCCTAGCACACCCTGAAGCCTATAGGACAGCACTCAACGGGAGCTCCCCATTCACTCTGTGGTCCTTTTTCACACAATAGCCCTATTCTGCTTCCGCCCTCCCAGCTGCCAAATTCATAAATCCCTGTTCTTGTCCTTTACTGCCCTGTAGACTTGAATAGTACCATCCCAGGAATCAAGAAATCTCCAGAGAAGGGTTCTGGTTCATCTCCTAGGCTAGGTCTCTTTGGGTAAGACCTCATTCAGTTCATAATCCACCCCATCATTCAGCCTTGCAGGATCCAGGGACTGCCCTCCCCAACCACAGGGAGAGTTAACATTCAGACTTCTTTCACGCCACATGCCAAATCACAGAGGACTTTGAATGTGCATGCAAGAGTTACAACTGCATCTTGAAAACTATGGGAGTGATTGAGGGCTTCACGGATGAAAGTTATAAAGTCAACGTGGTAGACAATCCTCTGGCTGTACTTTGGGTGTAAAGTAAGACTGGAAACTGTGAGAGGTTCTATTGTAGAATTCTAGGTCCAAAGAAAGGAAAGTCTGACTCAGCCCAGCATGGAGACTGGGGGACGGAAGTGCAAGGAGAAGACAACAGAGTTATCAGTTATTACATAGGAAGAGCCAACAGGGCTTGGCAAGTGACTGGGTATGGTTACTGAGAGGAGGAAGAATCCAGAACAACTCCCAGTTTTCTGAAGAGTGTGGTCACAAAAGAAAAAAATGGTTGAAGAATAGAAAATGTAAGAAAATGATGAGTTCCATTTGGGGCGTGTTGAGTGTGAGGTGTCTGTGAAGTACTGAAGTAGAGATCTCCAGAAAGGTGTGGCTCAGAGAAACTGAGTTGGGAACACAGCCCACAGTTGAAACCAGGAAAAGGAAATGATCGGGTCAAGGACAAAACAGGGGAGAGAACATTGCCTTGGTCTGTGGGTGCTACGATAAGAAAATATCTGAGACTGGGTAATTTATAAAAAACAGAAAATTATTTCTCCCAGTTCTGGAGGCTGGAAGTCCAAGATCAAGGCAGTTTGGTGTTTGGTGGAGGCACAGTCTCTCTGCTTCCAAGATGGCACCTCATCACTGTGTCCTCACATGGTGAAAGGCAGGGAAGGGCAAGAGAGCAAAAGGGGCCTAAGCTAGTTCCCTCCAGCCATTTCATAGACACTTAATCACCTCCTGAAGGCCCCACCTCTTAAAAACATCACACTGGCAATTAAGTTTCAACACATGAATTATGGAAGACATTCAGCCCATAGCAAACATCAACATGTAACAAGGAGACTGAGGAAGATGTGTTTGGGAAAATGACTGGGAAGGAAATAGCCAGAGAGATGATAATATGAAAAATAAGGAGATGACATCACCATAAAAGCCAAGGTTCAAAAAACTAATTTTTTAGAAAATAAAAATGAATTTTAAGAAGAAAAACGTGATCAAACGTGTGAGGGAGAAAGATACTTGGAAAAATGAAGAAGTCAAAATATTAGTGAGAGGAGTAAAAAGTGGAAAACCTCAAAACACAGGAAGATAATCCCTGAATCAATTCAGAATTAGCTATCTTTCATCATACCACACTATTCCAAATTCTTTTTTTTTTTTTAGTTTTTTTTAATTTCAAACTCTTACAGATACCAATATAGCGCCTATAATTTCCCTACCTGTATCACACAGAAGTAGTATCAGAAACATGGCAACTCTTGTGGATTTTGAAAAGGACCTAGTGATAGTCTAGATTTGGATTGTGGCTACATGGAGCATTTCTGCCATCCCTGTGATCCTTTACCTCTTTTGAGGGCAGAGTCCAACCAAGGCCTCAGTTTCTGCAGCCTTTTGTTATTAAAAAGGAAGGAAGGAAAGAAGGAAGCTAGCTAGGTAGGTTGGCTAACACAAGGGCAAAGAGCAATTCAAAAGGTGAGAAGATCCTCTGGAAGCTCTACCAGGAGCCATCACATGGGAGCACAACATTTCTGTTTGCAAACTCAGTGGCATTTCTGTTGCTCCAGAGCCTTCCCGCTGAGTGGCTTGCATGTTTCCTGACTTTAACCCTGGCCAGAGGGACTGAGCAGTTAGACAAAGCTTCTCATTATGTCAGAGTATAGTGAGAGTGGCCAGGCTTTACACGCTCATATGCTACAGATGCAATCCCTCTGGGCTCAGAGAAAAAACATGATTCTGGAAACCCCTGAAGCCCATGCATTCTGCCAACATTACACACATGAGTGATCCTAACAGAAAAAATAAGTAGTAGTGCACCCACTTAGGGCCCAGGGTGGGGTGGCAGCTCACCCCTGGAGGGGGCAGAAATGGGAAGAAGACACATGGTATGAAGCATCCTTAATTATTACTGCAAACTCTGCCTTATTTTTAGAGATGTTTAATGAATGGAATGGTATTTTAACTTGGTAACAAAGACTGGGACCCAGCCTCCAAGGGAGCTATTAAACAAAAATAGAATTCTTGGTGTCCACCTCTTATCCATGTGATTCCAAATATAAGCTCAGAGAATTTTAAGCAGCTTCACCTCTGTTCACTAACATTAGGAAAGTAGGGTTAATATTAACTTCTCAAACAAGGATTTAAATAGGGATGTGGCGAGCATTGTGGGGGGGGGAAGGGCATACCTCTAACCCTTCTTAGGGAGAGGCAAAGTTATACAATGTATCCAAAATGTAAAAAAAAACCAAAAAACAAGGATTTAAATAAATTGCTATTATTGCCGAAGGGGTCCCATAAAAGATGGGCAATGATTACTACATCACCAATTCCTTAATGACAATATTCAGGCTAGCTCATGACAAAAAGCATCCTGTTTATTGCCGAAAAAATTTAACCCTATTCAGACCTTGCTTACTAATGTTCCAATATGCTGAGGTTGAGACCTTAACTCAGAATGGAACCACATCCCACTCACCAGGGAAAGCAGCTGGCCCATTTGGTCACAGCACCAGCAGAAGGGGTCTCCAGATAACTGCCTTACATCACATCCCACACCAAGTAATGCTCTGTCAGAATTTGGCTTTGACATTCATGTTCTTCTAAGATAGGGATCAAAGACTGGATGAATTTAATCATCTCAAAACTGTAGTATTAGCCATAATTGCATGGCTCCAATATGTTGATATTGTTATAAAATTTCCACATAAAAACAGCGATTCTATTAGATCAATAAATTTATTACGCAGTATTCCTAAGAGCACAGTATCAGTGACATCTGTCCAAAATGTACCAGCTTTAACAGGAGTCCTTAGATCTATCAGGATATTCTTAAATTAGCTGGCTAGGGAATGTGAACAAACCTTAGTTAAAATAGTAACAATAATAAGGCATAACCCTAGAACTATAAATTAACCATTGAGATAGCTTCAAAGACCATGTTTTTGAAACTTCATTTACTTCCTTTTTAAAATGACAAACTGTATGTGCATATTCTAAAACTGGGGAGTAGTCAATAAGAATATCATTACCATACCAAGCAACAGGTCTACATGCATGTAAGTCAGCTTGCTCGTATTCTCCAAGGAGAATGGGAATCTCTTACGATCCCATTTCTCAAGAGTGTATTATAGGGAACAGGATCAAATCTTTCTTATATTCAAAACAACACAATACTCACCTCCCCTCTTACAATAAAAAACTAGTAAGAATTAAGGCATGTCAGATTATAATCCCAACAATTATTTCCATCCATCGTAAATAGCTCTTTTAAATGAGATCAAGAATAGAAAAAAGTCTCAAAGTATGGACACAAAACAGTGACTCTATTTTTTCCTTATCTTTCTGAATTGACTAACTGAGTAGGAATGAGCTTTATTCCCCTTACAATAAGCAGGGAAAATTATTAAAGAGATGTTATAGAAGGAGAAGTAATGGCATGGGGAAATATTCATTCCACTATACATTGTCAAAGTAATAAAAAGCACATTTCAAAACAACATATACAGTAAGATACTAACTGTATCATGAAGAATACACAGACACACACACACACTCACATGTACACACTCCACATAGAACATATCTTCATTCATAAAACCTCAGGGGAGAGAGGAATAAAATTAATTTTTCCAAAATGTTAGCTCTGAATAGTTGAATTCCTAGTAACTTTTTCTTTTACTTTATATGATTTTCTTATTTTTCACAATGACTATGACTTTTACAATCAAAATAGCATCTAACCTCATGTAGGATATTGTGGAAATTAAGTGAGATGATATTGGAGTATAGCATAAAACTCAGTGCCTACACATAGTAAGCATTTGATAAACATTAACTTAAAAATTCCATGCATAAAAATGCAAACACACAGAAGTAAGTTAAAAAGCATAGGGTAAAAATATTACCTACACATACTACATTTTGTCAAAATCTATATATTGACAAAAATAAATTTAAGAGATTTGGGAGTAATGCAAATAGAGTTAGCTTTACTCCCATAATCTTAAATTCCATTTTTTAAGGTATACTTATACAGGGAGATGATCTCCAGAAACACAAAATTTACAGAAGCATCGAGTCCCTGTCATTATTTTGCTTTGTTAATAAGAAGACAGTATGAGGTCGTAAATTAGCAGGCTTATAGAAGGGTACACCAAACATACTTTTTAAAATGGTGCTTTGTTTTTATACTGTGCTAGAAACTGTGAGAAGGTTTTTCAAGGACTAAAAGAGAGAGATATAACCACCCTATCATAACAGAGCTATCATTTTCCATAACAAAGTACTGCTTTTCTTCTTAGGTCCTCAAAGCTATTTATTCCAAAAGACACTGTTATAATTCAGTGCTGTGTTGGAGGGACACAGCTAAATTCAACAGGGACTAATGAGTGACAAGAAGAAAGATCAAAAGAACCCACATCACAGTTCCACGCTGTAATGAAAGTCCCACAGGGTTAACATGCTCACTCTAAATTCTTTCTTCAAACCATTAAACTAAAAAAATTCCAAAGGAAAACAGCCCTGAGTGAGTAGGAGCAGACCACGAGCCTGTGCCCGATGCTTACCCCATACATATTCAAGTTTGCCACTACCATTTTAAGTCCAGGAAAGCCCATCCCTTGGGCCCCAGCCTTGGGAAGTAGGTCTTATTACTGAGGAAATAACCCAGAGACACTCTGGGGAGATGACACAGCAACAGGTAAAAAGAACAGGCACGCTCTGCCCCCTACTTCCTTCTGTTCAGTAGATGATACTCTATCTTGTTATTCTATCTGAGGCTCTTCTGCAGAGAAGACTACAAAGAGAGAAGAGCCAATAAGCAAGGGGAATGCAGTAACTGAGGATCAGGGTGGCCAAGGGACCAGGACAAGTCTACATGGGAGGAGGACAAATTTCAAAGCCAAAGCTGTCTGAATCCACACGGGAGCTCTTTCTTCCATAATGTACAGTGTCCACGCCACTCTCCACTATGACCACAGCAGAGCAAGAGGAGATGTCAGCAGCCCTACCTTCTCCACGCTCAGCCCCTATGGAGATGCCCAACTGTCCGAAAAAAAGGGACGGAGGTGCTCAATGGCCTGGCATATTCCATTCACCCTGGACTGGGCGTGAACATTTAGAAAATGTTCTAAAACTAAATTATAATGATGCTTGTACAACTCAGTGAATTTACTAAAAATCACTGAATCACATAGTCAAAATGCATGAATTTTATATTACATAAATTATACCTCAATAAAGCTGTAAGAAACAAATGTGTAGTGCATAGACCATCTAAACACAAGGTTTATTCCATTCCTACTATACCCAACAAACTTAAAATATAATGGAGTGTTAGCATTTAAAATTTTTTTAAAAAGAGAAATTTAAGCCTTCTGAATGATTTATTAACCAAGAGCTTTATGTCTCTAAGGGAAAAAAACCAACCACACTCAATCAAAAGTAATTTTTCAAGATGTTATCAGATAGTTGATGTAACTTAAAATAGTAAAGGTATCATTTGCAAATAGTTGCAATTACAAACTCTTCAGTACTACTATAATTGTCTATATACTTGTATAATAATTAAACAAAACAAATTTGCCCTCAAGTGTATGACTGGCTTCTAAGGTAAAGATAATAATTACAAGGAATAAATGCATTGTAATTTCAGATTAGCTCTTCGAAGATTTCATTTAAATTGAATACAATACTGAAAGAACTAAAAGAGAAACAATTTCATGATGATTTTTTTCAAATAAATGGTTTGTATCTCTGCATCTTGAAATTTAAAATTTCAAGCCTAAAATAAAATCCTAACTTTAAAATAGTATATACCACCCATTTAATACTTAAAATAAAAATTCACAATCGCTTAGAAAAACCATTTAGCAAAGTCAAAAATGTTGTAAGATAAATAAGAGAAAAGCAAATATTTATGTTTGAGAGTAACATTCCTTAGTACAAAACTTGCAGATTATCAGAGAATACTCCAGGGTCAAAGGGTGCATCATGGTCAGCAAGCCAGAGTGTCCCTTTGTGACCCAATAGGCATCATATAGGCTGGACCATCTTCCGAGACATAGGATGCAGGGCCACTAGACAGAGTTATGGTGACTTTCTGCCCCTCACCAAAAATCCCCAAAGTGAGTTACTTCCATAAACCTCCCTGGGGAAAAAGTGTCCAGTGCCATGTGGAAAGGCCAAAATTGCAAGCAACTCATGGAAGACTAAGTAGGAAAAATATTGTACAGTCCATAAAGTATCAGCCTGTTGAAGACTAAATTATCAAAATGAAACTATTAAAATCTCCAGCAAATTAACCCTCAGTCAGAGGCCAAAGGACTGGGGACAAAGGAGATGGGGGGTGGAACCCAGAAGAAATACATGTTTCTTTCTCAGGTGCTAACTCAAGAGTGTTACTGCTATTACCAAAGTATTATCTTTCCGGAACTTAAAATAAAACTGGGGGGAAAATTGCACTCAAAAGATATTAACTTCAGTAGCAGCAAGTAAGTGTTGTCACACCTTATACTGTCCTCATCATCTTCAATCTTGCAATGTATACCTTTGAAGCAGCCCGAGAAACTGCCACTTTAACAAAAATTGTATAAACAAAATTCAAAAGACTCATTTTGACAAAAATGAAAAAGCTTTTCAAGTTTGTGATGCTAGAGAGCAAAGATGTAACTTTAACAAAGAGCTTGACTCTTAAAAAAAATATACTAAATCCCTGCTGTAAAGTTATGAAGGAATAGAAAAGAGATGGCTGATTAAAATATGCACATTCAGGATATTTCCGAAGAATCTCCCTGAATGTTTCTAACAAGATCAAAATTAGATGACATAATAAACAGAAATTCAGATACATCTTTACCACTGATAGAAATACTTTCTTTTTAACCACTGAGTCTCTCGGCATCTGAATTCTGAATATGATTATTTTTCAAAGAATAAAATCAGGATGTCAGTATATTAGGTATTGTCCATCTCATTCTCTCTTTTTTTTTAAGAGACGGGGTCTCGTTATGTTGCCCAGGCTGAAGCACAGTGGCATGATCATAGCTCACTGCAGCCTTGAATTCCTGGACTCAAGTGGTCCACCCACCTCAGCCTTCCAAGTAGCTGGAACTACAAAGGTGGGCCACTACAGCTGGCTTTAAAAAGTATTTGTTTTTTTAAAAAAGCAGTGATGTACCCTTCACAGTAAACAAGTTCAAGAAAAAAGTAAGTAGACTGGGCCAGGCACGGTGGCTCATGCCTGTAATCCTAGCACTCTGGGAGGGCGAGGCGGGCGGATCGTTCAAGGTCAGGAGTTCGAAACCAGCCTGAGCAAGAGC
>VBSM01001562.1:38126825-38175524 GCA_008086735.1 Cheirogaleus medius
AAAAAAAAAAAAAAAAAAAAGTAAGTAGACTGATTCACGAAAAAGTAATTAAAAGTGACCAACTTTGAAAAGTTTTTTTAAAAAGTATATATTTCCCTTGTTTGTCAAGGGCCTAATGGCCTATAATTTAAGCTAGAGAGGAGGAAATATTCTCAGGTGCTTTGAATGCTTTTCAAAAAGCAAATGTGGGGCTAGAGGTGAGTGAGATTGCAATCCAATTTATACAACAGTCAACAATAGCTCCTAAATTTCATGGGAGGAGAGAAAAGAAGCCTATTTATTACCACTGGGAAATGGCTTCCCAATATAAGCATTTACTGAGTGTTCCCTGGTTATGCGCACAGTACTGCACTACAAAGACAAGTTGCTCATCTTCCAAGAGAGAAGTAGATATATTACAACTCAACTATGAGTATGAATTGAACTGGAAACACAGAAACAGGCATGACTAACCCCCTCCAGGGGTTCAGTAATGTCTCACCTTCTCACGTTTGAGGTCAGTCTTGAAGAATGAGTAGGAATTAGCCAGGTAAGGAGAGGCATTCTAAGAAAAAGGAATCCCAAGCATAACGGCATGAAAGTCTGAGAGCAGGACTTGTTCAGGAAAATGGTTCTATGTTGCCAAAAGGGTAGCAATAGGGGCTGAAGCTGGACAGAGTTGGAATCCAAATCACAAAGCAGCAGTACGCCAAGCTGACAAGTTGGCAGTGGGGGACCACTGCACAGGAGTTTCCAGCCACAAAGTGACATGACCAGATGTTCATGTTAGGAAAAGCATTCTAGGAGCGATGTGGAGGATGACAGTGAGAGGAGAAAACCTGAAGGCAAATGCAATGACCCTAAATAACATGGAGCGTGGTACAGACTCAAGAGATACTTTTAAGAGGTGGAATTTCCAGAACTCAGTATTAAATTAGATGGGGGAAGGCAGGGAGAGGGTGATTACAGAAGGCACAAGCTTAGGAAGATTCTCAGATTTCTCAGGCCAACTGGGTAGATGGTACTGCCATTTACAAAAACAGAGCACACACCTAAGGCTGGCCAATTGAGGGGTGGGTAGATGAATTCAAGATACTTTCAGAATCCCAAGATGTCAGATACACAGCTGAATACATGAAATCCAAAAGTTTAAGATTACTGCGACTTCCTAGGACATTTTCTATATGCAGAACCCTCTTTAGGTGACTGCTAAGTCGATTCATGTTTATTGATTTGAAAGATATTTATTGCATGCTTCCCAGTTGCACTGAGCATTTGGTGAGGCTTCTGCACACGGTGAAAAGAACTACAAACTTAGAGTCACAGGACTCTCAGATTACAAACCTTGGTTTTGCACCTGCTCTGTGATCTCCAATAATTACTTACTCTGTTCCTCTGTAAAATGCAGATTACTTCTTCCACCCAGCACTGCTGGAAGTGTTAAATAAGATAATTGCATAGAAAGGCATAGCATGATACCAGGCACATTGTAGATGATCAATAAAGGTTGGTAGAATGCAACATATAACATTCTTTATGCTCAGAAAGCTTGTGAGCTGGTGGGGAGGATGAGATATGTAAGATAAAAATATTATAAAATACCATGAAAGGTAACGGATGCCTCTAAGAAAATATAAAGAATGAAGAGCAGTCAGAGAGAGACTACCAGTAGAGAAGACTTAGGGAAGAACTTCCACATAATCTGGGTCTGAAGAATGGGTGAGATTTAGACATGCAGAGACAGAGACAAAAGGGCATCCCAGGTGGTGGGGAAAGGCAGGAGAATATAAGCACAGGCTTTTCTGGTCAGAGAGCCTGCCTGACACTTACTAGCTGTGTGACTTTGCACAAAATAAGGAACCCAAATTAGAAAAACAGCAACTATCTTTCAGTCGCCATTAGGACTTTATGAGACAATATAATATATGTAAGATTCTTAGCACAGGGCATATGGCAGCCGGCATATTTAGCAGATATATAGAGATGGGAAACTGGGGAAGGTCAATTTGACTACAGTGTACAGTCCACGATGCTGAGTAGTGGGCAGAAAGAGACTGTAGAGGTTAAAAAGAAAAAGCAAAAAAAAAAAAAAAAAGAAAAGAAAAAGCAGATTTTGGATTTTATTTTATAGTTAAGAGATGCCACTGAATATTTTAGAGCAGAAAAAAAAGATGGATGTCCTTTATCTTTCCAAACATCAGATTTTTACATTTATAATATAAAGAACTGTAATTATAAAATGATCTGCTTCCCACTCATGTTTGACCGCACACGAGTTTTCAATAACTATATAGAGAGGTTGAAAATACTAATTCCCTGCTTAAAAGAAACTCGCTGAAATTCCTATGCATATGCTTGTACATATTTTTTTAACTTTAACTTTAACTGTGTGTGTGTGTGCACGTGCATGTGTGTGTACTGTATCACTTAGAAAATATAAAGTTCTTGGGTCATGGTGGCCTCAGAGATTAGTACATTATTTGAAACATTAAGACTCAGAGAATATTTATCAATGTTTTTGATAATATTTTCTTTTTATTAATAACAACTGCAGTATACTAGTGCTGACATAAGAAACATTGATAAATTTTTTCCACATATAGAATACATATATTTATTATGCACACGTACAAATATAGTAATTCTCATGTGTTTATATTCTATCAGGATGACTAATCTCAAGCACTTTTTATAATTATCACACATATAGTTCATATTCTTTTTACAGCATGTTTTCATCCAAATCTAAAGCCCTTTCTCACTCTTCATTTGCCACTGAACTCCCACAAGAAGTAAAAATAACCAAATTTCCAATTCAGATATACATAGCACTTTTTTCCCAAGGAGCTTATGTTGCTTTATAATTAGTCTCAAATTTGTTAAATCCTTGTGAGATAGTAGGTATGAAATACTATATAACCTCACTGGCCTGTACAAAAGAAGCAAATATTCTTCCTAAAAGTTCATCCCAGAAGAGTGATGGCCCTGGGGAGGTGACGGTACTCAAATGTTAACCTGTTTGTCTCCACCTATCTATTCTATATCACAGCAGTTAACTATATCAGTGATTTATTTTCCAAACATTTACTGAGTACCTACTATTTGCCAGACACTACTATTTGCCAGACACTCTGAAAGGCTAGGGGGAAGGGGAGTAAAAGGTAAGTCTCAGTATCTGCCTTGAAGGAATTCTCAGTTTAGTGGGGGAGACCGACCCATTTCCAGTTGATAGTGTAGACCAACATAAGACTTGATTTTTAGGAGCCCAAAGGAGGGAGAAATGCAGATACAACATTAAAAAGTATATCAAATTTTACTCCCAAATCCCAATTGTAGGATGTATGGGTTCCCCCAAAATGTACATGCCGAAAATCATCCACTTAAGATTTCCTAAAGTAACTTGAATTTCCTGGCTTCTTTCCTGCTGAACTTTGGTTTGTATCACCTTGATTCCCAAAGCAAACAAATTCTTTCACCCAGGAAAGAAATTCAGGCTGTGACATTTGACTGGAACTCTATAGCTTACCAGTAAACATTTATGAGTAAATATCAAGTTTGCATTCAAATACTATAATTCTTAAGCTATTCATCTTTATATCTCAGGGCCTAGCTCAATATCTGGCAGAGTAGATGGGAAATGAATGATTATTGACTTAACTGAATGAATTATAAGACCAATATTAGGCAATGATAATATACAAACTAACCGGGAAGGTAAAAGCATCTTGGAATTCAAGAACTAATATCACTCTTAATAATTGAAAGTTGTATAAATCTTAGAAACTGGGGGTTTTTTTCGCTTAGTCTAGCATAAATGCTTTTTCATTTAATTAAAATTTTTCAGCATGTGTCATTTTAAAAGCTATGTAAATATCTTATTGCATGAATACACCATAATTTTTCTAACCACTTCCATTAATTGGAAATAGCCCAAATATCTTGTGTTTTCCCATTTTATGAATAATGTTACGGTGAACATCTTTGTGAATAAAGATTTGTAAGGGTTTCTAACTACCTTTTCTTAGAATAGAAACCATAAATGAAAATAAGAAGGTCATGTATTTAAATGTTTTTGATGTATTGACAAACTGCTTTTAAAAGAAAAACCTTAAATAGATTCTGGCTGCAGAAAAGTACTTACTGAACCTTTGTCAGCATTGAAAATTTTTAATTTTTTTAAATCAATGCTAGTTTGATAAACTTAAACACATCTTGATAATGTAAATAATTTACATTACAAATATAAATAAAGCCCAAAGCATCTAACAGTTTCAAAGTAAGAGGACCCTGTAAAGACTTGAGAATACATAACAAAATAAGCTATTAATATTTAGATCAGGACTTAACTTGGAAAATGATACTGGGATTATTTTTAGAACCTACAGACAGCTTCAGACACATTTTATCCTTACTGCTAACCTTCTCAAAGGCAAACTTAGTGTCCTCCACTCTGTAAATTTTTATAATCAATGAAATTCCAGGCCTTACTTCTCACTCTTAGACTCAACATATTAAAACACAAAAGTACTTATTATATACTAAACATTGTTTACCAAATCCTCAACATCTTCTTAAAAACTCAAGTTCTTCCAGAAAGTTCTTTTACTCAAATGTTTTATTTATTCTAGCTTCATTGCTCCGAATAATTCTGGGTTAAGGATTATGTTGCACGACCTTCCAGAGAGGTCTGTTACAACACACTTCCCGTGTGTATTATATTTCTACTCTTTTCTATAGGCGTATGACAGCAGATGGAATAATAAGTCTTGGATTCCATTTTACTTCAAGTTCTACCACATATTTTCTTCCAGCCTCACCCATCCCCAAAAATGTTCCTCCTTGGGAAGAAGAAAAGATGAAAGATGATGTAAACTCTTTGTTCTTAATTAAAATTCTCGAATGAATGAGGCTATCTCTATGACTTCATGCAGTAAGAATCAAACGAGATAATACAGGTGAAAACTCTCTAACCCAGCAGTCCTCAACCTTTTTGGCACCAGGGACCAGTTTCATGGAAGACAATTTTTCCATGGAAGGCAGCACAGGGGAAGAGCAAGGCAGAACAGGTACCAGTCTGCACCCTGGGGACATTCGGGACCGAAGCTCTAAACAACTCCAGAACTTCAAGATTTTTTACTAAGATCCAACATTTTGAATATCAATTTAAACAAAGCTCAACTCCTCATCCCATGACTAGAAGACAAGGTAGGCATTAGCAGTACATTGGTCTCCATCATACTTACAAACATACACATACATAAAATCTACCATTAAAGAATGTGAGCAGTTCAAATAATTTGCACAGCAACAATTCCTAATGCTAGAAAAAAAGACCAAATGCTAATAAATTGTTGCCACTAAAAGAGTGAATGGTAGACTTTTAGTTTTTACACAACAGTAATATTCCAAACATTTTACAGTAATAGTCACTGACTTTTTATTTCGGCGATGATTTTTTTAAACTAGCATAATTAACACCATTTTACCATTTAATCCCTTAAGTTGAATAACCTAAGCTTTAATAAAATGTCCATCCATTGTTTTTCTAAACCCATAAAAACACTGTCTCAGAATAGCATTTGAAAACGACTTACCTAGACTATACTGAATTTTAAAGACAACCACAATCCCACCACATCTCCGTTTCTTGTCCACATTCCCCCGCTACTTCTCCCTTTTGTCCTCCACCCCATCTCTGTCAACAAGGTCAGTCACCTATCCAGGATTCAACTCTTCAGAAACCAAGGTCAAGACAGGCTTGGCTGGAGGGACACAAAGCCCACAGATGGAGGTCAAGCTTCCAATAGCAAAGATATCCTTATTTTCCTGCCTTAATTGGCCAGGTTTAATCATTTCCAAGAGTAAAGATTTTTCTCTTTGGGATGTAATAGGTAGAGAGGTATAAAGAAGAAAGATAAAATGAGTGTAAACAATAATATAACGAAACCACCTACTTAATCCTTGTTCAGAAAGGTGGTTCTTTTCAGAAATTGAAGTAATGATAACAGAATTTTCATGTAATAAGAAGTAATCGAGTAGTAATGGCAGAAGCACATTTTATCTGTCTCTTATGAAAACCCTAAAATGTCAGAATGACTTTTTTAAACTGTAAGTTACAAAAAGCAACTAATATTTCAAAAAACTGTTTTCTTGCTGTGAAACTCTCCTTTTAAATGTTGCATAGTATTAAAGAGACAGTTGGAAGAGATGCCACAATTACAGAAATTGACCAAGAAAAAAATTTTTTTTTAGGAACAAACTACCAGTTCTCAAATTAGAACCAACAGCCTAAGTTCTCCATGTGTTTTTCATTTATATTTATGAGAGCACAGTTTCTCCTGCTTTAGGGTTTTCAAAAAATTCTTTTACAATGTAAAAGAATCTCAATAGCTAAGCCCATTAAGTACTATCTAGATCAAAACATTAAATGACTTAGGCTTACTTATAATTAAATGTAAGAGGAAAATAATATCTTCTGATTTGAAAATATGAATGTTTATACTTCTCTTGAGCATTCAATAGAGTTTGTTGCATAATTTTCCAAAGTGAGAAACAGGAGCAGTATATAACATTGTACTAAGCTTTCAGCTACTGTACATTCCCAAGAAGGAACCAAGACACAGGATGAACCCCAATTCACATTCTCTTCTAGCTCAGTCCCCCAAGCCCTGCAAGTGATTTAGATTACAAACTTAAACACTCAAGTTACATTGAGTTAAACATTCTTGACTTTCCTTGAATCTAGTTCACATAGTTTTACTCTTTAAATGCTTTCAAAATAATGCTGGTACTTTTATGAACAACTTGTCAGAAAATATAATATTCTCATTTTGCTGTAAACATTCAGTCTCAATGATTAGTAACAATCACAATTTTTTTTATTAATATAAGGTATTTCTAATTTTCTTCATTTAACCAACTTTGATAGTCTGGAGTTTTCTTTGTTTACATGCTTGCTTTGTTTGTTTGTTTGCTTGTTTCCAAAGTAACTGACCTGTATGTTGTCCTATAATGGATATTTGAAGTGAAAATCCAAATTAGGAAATTACTGTTGAGTTCCCTTCTCTCAGAGAGAAAATATGCTACAGGTACAAAGTCAAACAAGAAAATATTATCAAGTTCACATAACTGAGAGCCCCTAAATGACATAAAAAATTCAAATTTCATATGATACAAGAGGAAAATGGAAACCAGAGCACACCTGGAACAGCTGACTGTATTACACACAACCAGACCCCAGTGGTGTTGGTAAAGGTATTTCCCTTCTCTCCCTTCTGCTTCTGGATAAATCCCTCCCTTCTACTACTGCTCCAATCCCATGACTCTCTTCCATCTCTCATTCAACAGTTATGTGCCAGGCATTGTTCTAAGGAACAATGGTGAACAAAAGTAGCGATGGTCCTGCCTGATGGAGCTTATGTGCTCTTCACCCAGCCTTGATCCTCCAACACCAACAGGCATGGAGGCCAATAACAGGGCAATATTCTCACACAGCCCCCCCCCAACATTTGCAAAGTTCAGGGCAGACATACAAATGGAGGCCCACATCCACATATTTAAAGGCTATAAGTTAAGCTAATGAATATGTTCTATTCTTCTAACTTGACCTTCATAATGGCCTGCAAGGCCAGGTTTGACTTGAGAATTTCAGCCAGAATGCAGGGGTGTTGGAGGTGCCAGGTACCCTTCTCTTTCTACCCCCAGCTGTGTCAATCACCACAAGGGGCCTCGCCTCTACATACTCGTGGGCACCTGAGTCAGCTCACCAAGCTCCATGCACACTTCTGCAAATAACTGCTCTAAAGGCACCCCTTGGGCCTAAAGGTGTATACACTGGCTTCTTTGTGTGCCCCCAGTACAAACCCCCATAAAGAGGACCAGGCAAGCCCTAGAAGCAGGCTTGGGGCGTTAGGGCAGGGAAATCTTATACCCAGAGTACTATGAGGTGTTCTAGAAGGCAGGACACAGACTCCAGGTAAGTACATTCCCTTGGTCCTGTGGACTTCTTGCCCTATGAGGAAGGGCAAGATGGAAGAGAGCCAGAGGAAGGGAAGAGCCCCTTGCCCAGATCTAAGGGCAGTAATGCGTTCATGAAGTACAGAGGTAAATTTTTCAGTATCAGTAAAGAACAGCATCGAGAGGGAAAAGGAGAAGAGGGGCCAGGGACAAGGGAAAAAACACACTATCCTGATGCCACCGAGAAGTGATCCCTTCCACCACCACTCCTATGCTCCTCCCATCCGGGAGGCCAACAGCAGCAAAGAGAAAAGGGACAGGCCCAATACTCTGCTGTTATACCCTGCTGTGTTACCCCACTCCCTGCAAGAGCAGAATGCACAGCCCAGAAGAACGGGGAGGAGAGAGAGGAAACAAGAAGAAAAATGGAAGGGAACTGATATTTATTAACTCTGCTCAAGGCCAGTTCTGCCCGTCTCAGAGGGACCAAAACACAAACACAACAATTTCAAACATAAGCAATAGTATTTTAAAAGTTGTTTATTAAATTATACAACAAAACCCACAAAACATTTTTTAAGTAAAGTACTTTTCCCACCACAGGCTTTGCAGTGCTCTTTGTGAGACTTCCACTGTAGGGCTGCCACCCAGGGACTCCCAATGCCAAATCAATCGCAGATGCTTCTAAGCTGGGAGCATCCCCTGCTTACTTTATTAAAAAATGGCAGAGGCCACGCAATCCTTGACCAGTGAGTGATGCCACAACTCTGTTACCCAATCCCAATCATAGAGATGCAGTAGCACTCTCCTGGGCTCACCTGCAGGAGGATTCTACATGACTAAGGCCCCACTCAATCCCTCCAAGCCAGAGACACCTGGCTGCCTCATATGATCATCACAGTAGTTAACTCTCCTCCCTCTCCCTCTGTGTATCCAAGTAAATGCTGTGGGCTCTAGGGAAATGTTTACAGGTCCACCACTTAGAGTTCAACAGGCCTCCACATTAGGTAACATTTGTATTATATTATACTTCTATCTATACTATATTAATAATATCCCTCTCTTCTTCCTCCACATCAGCCCTCATCCTCACAAGAATTCAAGATCCTTCTCTCTTTTTTTCTGACATACCTCTTTGATTTGATTTGAATAGTTTATTTGTGAGTTCTCTGGGGACAGAGAGTAGATCAAACCCTATATATCATATGCTCAAAAGTGGGGAAGGAGTTTTTAAACATGCCGGTCATGCTCTGGAACTGTGCTTTTTGCACAGATTATCTCATTCACGCTTCACAAGACTTTACCAACCATTATTACTATCTGCATTTTTAGGCTGAAAAAAAGTCTAAGTGTAGAGATTAAGCAAGTTACTCAAGACCACAAAGCTAGAAAATCTCTGACACACCAAACAGAGTTCTATCTGTATCTGTAAAACTACAAAGTTACTCTCTTCCCACTACCGTAGTTCCCTGCCTGCATGAATGGCTGACTCCAGAGTCTCATGTGTCAGTCAAGGGCAGGGACATCATCTCCATCAGTTACACTGTGCCTTAAACAGGCTTTTAAGAACTCACCCACAATAACAATAATAAAATATTATATTAATAACCACTTTTTACAGTTTAAAAAGAGCTTTAAAGATAATTTAAGAACCAAGATAGCAGAAAGAATTAATAGCAAAAATAGCAATTAATGAAAGAGAAAACAAAGAAACTAGACTTGATTAATAAGCCAAAAGAAGATACTTTGAAAAGACCAAATCACAGTCTAGTCTGATCTATCAAAAGAGGAAAAACACAAATAAGCAACATTTAAAATGAGAAAAGGGACATAATTGCTAATTCAGTATTAAGAGAATAGTACAGATTTATACTAACATATTTGAACTCTAATCCAAGTGGATAATTTTCTAGAAAAATATATACATATTATTAAGAATTTATTCAATGCATATTTACTGAGGACCTTCTATATGCCAAGCACTGGGGCTATGGCATTCAACAAAACAGATGAAGTCCTTCCAGTTGTGGTGTTTTCTTTAGGGGGTAGGGTTGGGGGACAGAAATAAAAAAATATATAACATGTCATACAGTGATACCTGCTATGAAGAAAAATGCAGATGAAGATGGCTGAGGGGGAGAGACACGGAAGGTGGTGTGTCTCCCAAACTGTGGCCAGGGAAGGATAGAGCCATGAAGGTCAAAGGGAAAGGAACTGGCCAGTGCTCAGCTTGCTCAAGTTCAGTGAGGATGGGGACAAAGAGACGCCATAATCTGACATGCAGTTTAAAAGAAGCATTCTAAGTCAAAAAAGACCCACAACAGGTGAAAATACTGTATGGATTAATGACTATGGGAGAGGTTAGAAAAGTCACTTTTAAAAAAACTAGCTTTAAAAAAATGAGCTTTACAGGTGAATTCTATCAAGACTGAAGAACTGATAACCTCTACATGGAAAGATTCTGAATGTTTATGAGGCTCATGGAATCTGGAAAACAAACCAGACAAGGATATACAGTAAGTTGTCACTGAACAGCATAGATAGGTTCTTGGAAACTGTGAAACACTGTATAAGGAAACCAATTTTACCAAATGGGAATTGATTTTTTTCTCATCAATGTTATCATGAAATGACATTGAACAAAAGGACATTATTTGAAGACCTATTGTACAGAGGGTTCTCCTTCCCACTCCCACCCCTTTTCCTAGCACATGCACAAGCACGTGCTTACATACACACACACACACAACCCATATAGACCAATGATCTCCAAACCTCAGTCATTCGGGTACCACCTTCACAATTTCTGACACATTCAGATTTCACATATAATACATATAAATAATATTTAATTAATGTTTATTTAAATCAATCAGCTACTTTAAAAGATAAATTTATATTACTATCATAAATAGAAAACTAGTACCCTTTATCAAAATTAATTAAAATAACTGTATAACTATTACAATTTTTTAAAATATTTATTTGCATACTAAGAGTAGCTCACACTCTGTCAGTACTTGGTACTGGATCATATTTTGAGAAACATTGCTACAAGCCAAGCCCACTTATGACCCCAGGTATAAAAAATGTTAAAAATAATACTAGAAAATCTATTACAGCAAATATTTAAAGAATAATATATCATGACCAAGCAGGTGTTATCCCAGAAATAAGTGGAATATCGGAATAGCTTCTGGAATTTTTATTCTAGAAATAAGTGAAATATTAGAATAAAAGAATAGCTTAACATTGGGAAATCAATTTACATGTGTATATTAAATACATATAGATATAAACAGAGACACATATAGACTACAAAGCAAATTAAAACCATTCATTATCTTTTTTAAGTCAAGTAGTACCCATCTTATATATAGAAAAATAGGCGTAGATGTATTATAAATTGCAACCAAGGTCTTAGAACTCATACATTTAGAGCCATGGTTCTTAACCAGGGATGAATTTGTCTCCTAGGAGGCATCTGGCAATATGTGGGGATATTTCTGATTGTCATGACAGGGTGGCTGCTACTGGCACCCACTAGGTAGAAGCCAGGGATGCTACTTTAAAAATCCTGCAATAAACACACAAGAGAGCTCCCCACGACGAATAATTACTCTGTCCAAAATATCGATGGTGACAAGGTTGAGAAACTCTAATTTAGAGGAAATAGAACATCTAACTCCAAATCTGATTCCAAGTCCAAGGGTCTTTTCATTACACCACACCACATCTTTAACGCTAAATTAAAACATTATTTCTATGGAAAAATGCCTTTTGAATTCAAATAACCAACTCTAAAACTTATGTAAACATTATACCTAACTTCACAGTCATGATTGGGAGACAGAACAGCTCATCCTACAAGGAGTGTTCTTCCCCCAGTGGAATGACTTTCACATGAGTAAAGAAAGTTAATGTATGCCTTCTACCACCAATCCATGGTCAGATGATCTAGAAGCAGTCCACCAAAGCATTTGTTCAGCTAATTTTCTCGGGACATTAACATTTTCCTTTGACCCCAGTATGATCTGGAAACCTGGGTTTTAAACTGTCCTGGAAATTTTATAATAGGCCAGTGTGTTTTAAATACTGTTTGCTTATGCCATTTATACAATTTATGTATTGGGGGAAGGAAACTGAACTACTTTAAACAAACAGATATTTGTATCCCTCTGCAACTCTCTCTAAAAGAGTACTGCTTTCTGAAAAATGGAAGGAGACATAACTACATTACTTTTCTTCAGCTAACTTTCTTGACCTACTTTTTGCAACCTGTTTTCTACTCCTTTACCATGCCTGCAGAGGGGAGAAAAGAACAGTTAATAAACCATCTGTGTCAAATAGAGAAGCCTGCATCCATCAATCTCCGGGTCTGCTCAAGACAAACAAGCTAAATATTGCTACTCTTCCCTGTGCTGCAGCTAAAATACAAATTATAAAACTAAACCACTAAACACTTTCAAGATCACAATTTAAGAGCTGGCAAAAGAAAGCTACTGGATTCTTGCTGCAGCTGATGGACAGGAAATGTTTGACTTTCAAAGATCATGGATTATAAAAAGCATCAGTGTGTGCGGAGGGCTGTGTGTAGGATGAGTAGGTGGGGCTATAATAAGAAAGAACAGTATTTTGGTTCTTTCGCAGATTTAATTCCTTCATCCCAGCCTCCCACTAATATCTGTGGGGATATGCAAATCAGCCCAGATTGGGCCTCCCCAACCTTCCTCCTCTGTCTCTTTCCCCATTATCCCTTCATTCCCTCAAGGCATTTTAGCAAGGAAAAGAGCAGACTCATTCCTTTCTTTCACTCCTCCTCCATTTTCCCCATCCCTGAAGAGACCGCCATTATTTCCTTCAGGACTTCTTTTTAAGAATATTTTCATCTTAAGCTTTCAAATAACCACAATTATTATTCTGTAGAAAATATTTCTCACAAACCCAGGACAAAGATAAATCATTGCATGTTTAAATAAGCTTCCAGTTCAAATGCAGGAAAATAAAAATGGTTTAATAGGATTGTGAGATTTTCTTTCTTTCTTTCTTTCTTTCTTTCTTTCTTTCTTTCTTTCTTTCTTTCTTTCTTTCTTTCTTTCTTTTTACAGTTTATTACAAAGGATATTTTAAAGGATACAAATAATCAGCCAAGCGAAGTCTAGAAGGGTCCCGAGCACAGGGGCTTCTACCCCTGTGGAGTTCAGGTGTGCCACCTCCTGGCACGTGAGCAAGTTTTGCTTCATCTTCCTATAAGCCTCCATGTGTTTATTCACCTATCTAGAAGCTCTCCAAACCCAGTCCTTTTCAGTTTATGGAGGCTTCATTATGTAGACATGACTGATTAAATCACTGGCCATTGGTGATCGGATTAACCTTTTAGCCCCTCTCCCCTCTTCAGAGGGCAGGGGTAGAGCTGCAGTCCCAGCCCTCTAATCATGCCTTGGTCTTTCCAGTAACTAGTAGTCCCCCTCAAGCCCCTTCCGCCTCATGAAGCTACCTAGGAGCTGCCAGCCATGAGTCAATCATGACCACATAAAAAGACATCACTTTGGAGATTCCAAGGATTTTAGGAGTTACATGCCAGAAACAGGAACAAAGACCAAATCTATTTTTTACAATGTCACAATTCACCCTACCCCCGCCCCCATCTTTGAACCCGGATCCCTTACATCAAAGGGACATACAACTCAACATACACTGGCACATTCAATCATTAATAATTACTCTACTCCATCATATTGTATGAATATCTCCCAGGGGAGGCCACTTAGGTTTGCAGGCTTCCTTTCAATCTTGTCAGGTTTCAAAAGCAGGAATGGTCTCAGCAAACATACAGCTTCCCCCCTTGCTGGCACCTGTTATAACCGATCTAAGAGACAATACAATCTCTTGCTCTGAGCCTCTTTTGAGGTGTTCATGTAATATGGTATTTCCCTTAATTCATAACACAATTATTCATTTCTTTACCCTCAGCTACTAGTCCTCCTTCTCTCCATTAATATCTAAACTTTTCCAATGTTCCTTTGGAAGGGACATTAGAACCGGCTATTGCGCTGTTCTAGAATACAGGCAGCAATACTAGCCTAGTAAGTACCTCCCTCCTCGGTGCACTTCCATTCTGATAGGCTAAGATTGCATAGCCATCTTTACCACCAGGCAACACAGTTGCATTCACTCTTAGCCCCAGTTTTGCCAGATAGGGTGAAGGCACGACCCGGCCCCATCAAGTCGTTAGGAATTCTGCACTTACAGTTGCAGTCCTGGTCCCAGGACCAAGGGAAAACAAGTTGAGATGATGTGGACAAGAAAGAAAAAAAAAGTATAATCATTATACCTAGGTACTCCTCCCTTGGCAAGAACTGCACAGTCATATCAGCATCCTCCCCCAACCCCTCTTCCCCAGACCAACCACACAAACAGAGGAAAATCTAGTGGGGACACCCCTTTAGTCCTACTCATGTTGAGGGTGAGCACACACTTGTGAAAGCATGTAAACCAGCCCTTTATGCTTTTATCTCTGCATTGTGGGATTTTCTTTTAAAACATTCCCTTAAATGTTATATTTCATAATTTAAAAAAAACCCTCCAGCCCTCAACAATAAAGACACTGGTATTTTTTAAAGTAGGGTTTTAATAGTTATTTTCCACAAATATGAGAATTATTATATTACTTTTTTACTTAGCTATTTATTTTTTTATGGTGTGATCAAAAGCTCAGAAGAGCTTATGGATAAGCAGTTCCAAATATTGTACAGCACTGTATTTTTAATTAGTAGTATAAAACTAATTTAAGGGTAACTTATTTTTCCCCTCAGAATTATAACCACGAGCAATTAGTAGTGATGTCTATGAAGACTTCTCCCCTATTCTCTTGAAAATCTCTAAAACTTAGACTTTGTAATCCAACTGATGATGATATAGGAACAGTAAATAAATTATTTTTGGAATTATAAAATATTAAACTCCTAAATGTGAAATCACAGCTACTAAAAATGTAATTAAAGAAGCTTTTCAAAACATTGATCAATATTTCCATTTATTTTCTGGAATCATTAAAGTAGAAACAGACTTTAAATTATGATTGAATGCTGCATTGCATGCTGCAGCAATACAAATTAATTCCACAACGTAGCCTCAAGCCTGCTTCACTGATACTGTCATTTCATTCATCCAGAAAATACCATGAGTGCCTACCGTATGCCAGACACAGTAGTAGGGGTTGCAAATTCCACGGTGAACAAAGCAGAGAGGGGCCAGCATAGGGCTTACAGTCTGATATTAAATAAGTAAGCACATAAATGAGTATATAATTACAAATTATGATAGATGTGACTGAAGGATCCAACAGTGCTACGGTAGAAGATAATATTCCTGAACAAGGAAGATAGATAAAGGCAACAGAAGAGGTACTGCAAGGTTAGTATTGCATGAGAAAATGGTGATCCGAAGGGCAAAGCGGCAAGAGGCAGCAAGCGATACCACAAGGAGGTTTCTAGAGAAACCAGAGGGGGAGGAAGGGCGGAGGAGGGCAAGGGAAGGGGTGAAGGAGCAGCAGCCATCCAGAGCAGGCCCTGCAAGTCCCGAACTCGGCACCCTTGGTAACGGGAGTCATGATGTCATGGGTGGGGCAACCTGACAGATTCTCTTTCAGATGGTGTCCCTCACCGAGACCTGCTCACTGCACGTTCAGTGGAGCAGGGAAGGTCTCAACACATTACTCTGCTCCAGAGGTCACAAACACCAATGCCCACAGGGGCCAAGCAGGTGAGGAGAATGAATGAAGACATCTGTACACACGCCCTGTGTGAGACGCGGGGCCTGTGGAGACCTGGAAAATAGGCAGGGCGCAACTTTCATCTGTTCACGCTGACTGGGGCCATACGGGGCCAAACAGAAAAGACTTTTAAAAGAGAAGCTAGAAATCTGGATCTCTTTTCATGCAAAACATTCCAGTTTTTTAAGACTATATGGGGCAAATAAAGCAAGATTGAGGTCCACTGCTTTGCAACTTTCCTTTAATATTTTATGTCAGTTATCTATATACAAAAGATTTTGCTTTCTAACCCTTCAACTGGTTTTACTTTTTAATATATCATTAATACAATATTTCAGGCCAAGATGCCAAAAAATTATAGGCGAATCCATTTCACTATTCTTGTCCTTTATTCTTTAAGCCTAAAAAATTCATGTGTATTTTAGAAATGGATAACATGGAAGATACAATAGTATATTTTATAATATTCTATATTTTGTATGTAAATGTCATTGTCTTTAAACATAAATCTACCATAATGGTGGCAATGGTGATGGTGGTGATTTCACCTTTCACGTAATCCACGTAAGGAGTATTCAACAAGCATTTACTATAATACATATTCAGCCTAATGCTAAGTCCCTGTCCTCAAAGAGCCTATGTTTTTGTTGGTGAGAAAATAATCTCATAAATAATTAGCAGACAATGCAAAACAGTATATATATAATTAAACTTTTAACTGTGCAGAACAAATGAACACAGTAAAGAGCCACAAGATTCTGAGAGGCCTGCTCTAACTGGGAAGGATTTGGACAGGCATAGAAGAGTGGAAAAAATAAATCCTATGTGGACAGATAGAGGGGGTAAAAGGGATCTTCCACACCAGTGCTACTCAAAGAGTGGTCCACTGACCAGTGCCCATTGGCAAATGGTTTGCTGCCAGTCTGTGAAGTAAGTGCAGAAATAAAGAGTAAGTAGGTAGAAACTTTTCTAGCACTTGTACATTGCTCTGACATCTAAGCTCATGGTCCATGGACTTGGCTTGTTGAACCAGTTAGGACACAAGTACCACAAGCTGCACGCCAGCCATGGGCAGCAGGACCACGTTACAACATATAATGCTTTCAGGTTAGTTGTCACCTATAACCCAAAAGGGTATAAAATCCAGAAATTGTTTATTTCTTCAAGGCAAGTTCTTTACTACAAAATTGCTGAAATTGGTTACTAAGAAAGGATGGAAGGTTAATTTTGAAAATAATAGCTTTGTTTTTGATAAAAGTTTAACATGCATATCCTGAGCTTGCGGAAATTGCCTCAAAAATCTCTACTTGCATTCCTGTTAATGTCCCCTCTGCGAGACTGGTTTCTCTGCCAAAAGTGCTATAAAACAAAACCTAAAACATTTTTAGATAGACATTATGCCTTTCAGTAGCATTATCATCAGTCCAACCTGGATTAGATATGTTAACAAGCAGAAAGCAAGTTCATTTGTAGCATTAAAAACTTTAAATACTGACAAAGGCGGTACACATTCAAAGTGTTCATATAAACATATAATACAGGGAATCAACATTTCACTTAAAACTATTTGTTTAGTTATAATTGCAGGTCAACAAAGTTATGAATGTAATAATTCTCTATATTAATTGCCTATATACACACTTTCAAGGAACATGTATAAAATTTTTGTAATTTTTTCTTTTATGCTTTGTTTGTTATTTACTGAAATATAATTTTGTCTTGAATCTAATAAATGTCTGGGCTCATATTTTGTATGTTTGGTTCTTATTTTGTTTTTCTAGTAATTCACAGTATCAGTCCACAATGTATTGGAAATTAAAATTTAAAAAAAGAAAAACTAGTCTAATATTCTGAAAAATATTGATCTATCCCAAACTTCTAGAAAACCCTTCCAGTTAGGCAATCATAGCTTTCCCTAGGGCCATATTTTCCAAAATTCAGGATGTGCTGCTTAGTAATGGAGTAGGCATTAAATTACATTGACTCAGACAGTAAGAAAGTCACTGTAAGCTGAGCTGTTCAGAAGAGGTCTGGGTCTTTTAGTAAGCATCAGTTAAATTACGTACAGGCTATATATCCCATCCCCCACAGGCTTGCTACCAGGCTCTGCATCCCATTACTCACAGGATGTTACAGTGAAATAAAATCACAGATTAAACTCAGCCAAAGGTACATTTATTATCCAGCAGGCATTAAACCTAGTTTATAGCTCAAGGAAGTCCCAATTTCTTCCTACTACCACCTAACATGAAAGACTCACTTCCAGAGAAACGCCAGTGTCCTGATGGCAGGACCAGCTAGTGCCTTGGGGACATTGCAACAGTGGCAACCTGGGCTTCCCACAGCTCATTCTTATGAGGCAGCACTCATTTCATAAATGAAAAATTATTCCTAATATCCCTCAGCCTAATTAAATCCCTCTGAGGTATGTTTCTAAAACAATATTTGAAGTTCTAAATATTCAATATGGAAGGTGTTAATTCCTTATCAGAGTACTTGAAATAACTAACCACCTCCTAAGGAGAAAATTAGGTAAGGACCACACCATTTATACAAATCACTTTCAAACTAAATTATCACACATACAACGTAAGAATTTTATTCCAATAGTTCTACTGAAATAAAATCTCTGTTTAATGATAGGATGACCTAAAGAAATCTTCAACACTTGCTAATCTCCCATTTTAACAAAGAGCAGAAATTTGGCTTAGGGCATTTGGCAAGTATCATTATCCAATTAGAAGTGAGTGAACATTGTTTTGTTTCCACTGTAAAGACTGTTACAGTTACCTCCTCTTAATCATGTAATAATGGTATAGAGTTACCTTTTAAAATAAATTTCCTTAAGTTAAATAAAAAATGACTAAATGGAATGAAAATATTAGGTAACCAATAGCAGAGGCAGCATTTGTATGAGGCAAAAACTTGTGAAAATTGTTGAGACACTTACAAACACCTCCAACCCCCTCTCCCTTGAGTTTCGGGATATAACAGCTCACCAGTGATTGCAGATGGCAGCTATCACTAAAAATGCCTGGGACTCATAATTTCCCATAATTCTACCTCAAAGCATCACCCAGGTAAACTTCCTGGGATAACCTCTCCACACTGCAACCTTTCTCCCTTTAACATCCCTTAGAGAACAGTTTATAATTCAGATGTCCTTTAATGTTTGTGTTAATCAAATCTTAGCAATATAAAATAGGAAGAGGAGAAAGAAAGCTTTTATACATATCTGAGATAAAACAAAGACAGACTAAAATCCACTGCACTAACACAGTTATGGAATTGTAGACTTTTTTTCTTTTCTCTGTTTTCCAATTCTTGTAATATCATTATAGGTCTCTTGTGTTTCAACAATGTGATAAGATAAAATTGAAAACAAAAAAACTATGTGGAGGCATCTGAGTCTAACATGATGGGAAATGGGATGCCTGAAACCAAATTTATAAGATAGGAGCTAAGTAATGATGGCTCACCTTCCAAAAGGCTTCTGTGCATCATCTTGAAGAACTCCCTTAGAGAGTTCCCATACACAGAGGCTCCACGGGATCCTTCATTTCTCAGTGCCATACCCCACCTTCCCCAAATAATTTAAAACTTAGCCTTAGCTCAGAGACTGCTGCTTTCTTGTCCACCTGGGTCTCCTCTCTATATCTCTGCCTCTCCCAAGAAGCCTCTCGGCCCCCTCACATGCCTTTCCACCCATGGCATCAGCATCTGTCTCCACTATGTGCTGCACCTTGTGCCATTTCTCTGTGTCCCTAGTGCCATGCCCAGAGTTAAGCACACAGAGGGGAGTGCAATGGATGTCTGCCTCAGGACTGTTATCATTTCAACATACAACTATTTTCCAGATAATACATTTAATATTAATAACAGCTACCATGTGTGCAAGTGCTTTACATACATCATCTCAGTTCATGTCACCTTCAGCCTTCTGAAATATTTATCACAATCCCCATGCTACACGTGAGGAAACAAGGTGGGGAGAAGCTAGAAACCATGTCCAATCTCAAACCCTTGGAAGGTGGTGGAGTCATGATTCAAACTCCCTACCTCGAGGGAAAACTGACTTCCCTCTGCCACCCTGTTCCACTTTCACAGATTCACCAGTAGAGCAGACATGCAAATCCACTGTCATTAATTTCTCCCACAACTGCACATCACTCAACAACCGCACCAAAAAAATAAATAAATAAATCAAAATAAACAGAGAACAACATTGGCAGATGGCTTCAGCTATGATATTAGCAAGATAATCAGTCTATGTTCTGAAGAAACTTTGTACACTTTATTTCTTGAAAACACACAAGTATAAAATTTCATAACAAACTCTGCTTAAACAAAAGTAATACTTAATACTAGGAAACATTTTGGTTTTAACTCCTGAGATCAATCCAGTCCACTTCTGACGGCAAAAAGGCAAAAGCTTCCCAGAAACACTTAGAGAAAGATAAATGCAGATTCATGGACTGCAGGTATTTCTGACATTTCCTTCTGTGGCTAGGCATCACAGAAGTAATTAGATTTAAGTAAAAAATTAATGTTTACGCCAAGAAAATAAGTGTGATGGGAATTATGTGAATTAGGCATATTTATTTTTATGCTTTTCTTTGTTTTCCAAATTTCTTACAAGTGAAGATACTACTTTTTATAATTTGGGTGGAAAATGTTACAAAGTCAAAAAAAGAACCAAAGACTTTCTTTCACCAGTAACCTATAGCACATACTCAAGCCTAAACCAAACTTGTACATAACCAAGTTTAATATTACCTGGAATTTATTTTAAAATACCACAGCAGAGCAATATGAATCATATGTGTTAATTTTAATCTCCACCCTAATTGACACTTCACACTCGAGTAGTCAACTAACATTGACTCAAAAGAACCACATTCCCGGAGGCAGCAATGTGATCTTTCTCTCTAACCAACACTTGTGGTTTTGATCACAGGTGCTGTAGATGTTAGAGACAAGTTTCACTGGTAAAATTAGTGATGTTTTAAGATGTGTGGACTGACCCCGCTCCCCTTCCATTAACGTGGTACACAAATCTAGTGACTAAATGCAATGCGGTATCTTGGATTTGATTCTAGAACTTAAAAAGAATATTAGTGGGGAAAAGTCCGGAATTTAGTAAGTAGTAATGTACTAAATTCATTTCTTAGTTTTGACAAATATACCATGATATGGTAGAAGGTTAACAATAGGGAAACCAGGTAAGAGTATACGAAAACTCTGTATTATCTCTGCAATTTTTCTGTAAATCTCAAATTATTACCACCCCGCCCCAAAAAAAAATCTTGCGAGAATGGTAGACTGTGCCATTAAGATTGGCATCTCAGGCTTGATTCTTAAAGACCCTACCTATAGTCTCTGTTCCAATGGATTCCTGTCTACCTGGCCCAATTCTCTTTAACCCATTTTAACACAGCCACTGCAAATGAATGACATAAATACTTGCCTAACGAGATTTTAAAAGGACAGACAGCTGGGAATTCATAGAGCTTACACAACAGGTTAAATATTTGTTTTGTACATTCTTGATAATAAACATATTTATGTGCAATGGAATGAAGTCTACAAACTGCTTTCACTGTAACCTTGTAAAAAAGTTACTCCTAACTACTAGAGGTTAGAAATGTTTACTAAAATAAGAGAACCTAAGAGTCGTGCATAACCAAAATGGCTTAGATCAGTTTGTAACACACAACACTCAGTACAGCTTTTCAACTGTAGCTTTTAATGAGTAACATGTATCAATGTCCCCAGGGGTAAGTAGGATAGTGAACATGAAGACAGGTAGGCCAGAGGGGATTTAATATAGTTAAGAGCAATGTTCAGCTCACACAGAAAGAAAAACAAGAGTTATAATTCACTTGTATAAGACATAAAACTATAAGGTCAGAAAAAAGACACTGTGAACACAAGGAAGCTAGCTGAAACAGTATGGTTTGGCATATACAAAAGAAAGTATGTGTTTAAAGCTGGAGAGCAAGCCCTACCAAAACCCAGTGGCCTTGTGGCATATGAAAACACATCAGGAGAAAAGCATTATTTCATCTTCATGGCAATCTAATGTAGTAGATATTATCATTTCATTTTACATATGAGGAACCAAAGCTCTTGTGTAGGTAAAGTATTAACAACTGGCCCAAGCTCCAAAAGGTAGAAAGTGGTGGGACTAGTTATAAAAAGGTTTCCTCCCAATAATGTTTTAGAAATTTTTATATGAATATTGACAAATCTCTTTAATCCATTTTAACCCAGCCACTGCAAATGAATCACATAAAGACTTGCCAAACTTGGGAGCTCACACAGGGTCTGAAGCAATGCTAAGGGCACTGCAAACCACAAGAAAACCTTCCTAGAGTGCCAAATTACCCTACGTTGAATAATTTTAAACAGTATTTTTTTTTTTTTTTTTTTTTACTTTTTAGAGACAGGGTCTCGTTCTGTCATTCAGGCCAGAGTGCAGTGGTAGACCATAGCTCACA
This sequence comes from Cheirogaleus medius, assembly GCA_008086735.1. Classification (NCBI taxonomy): domain Eukaryota; kingdom Metazoa; phylum Chordata; class Mammalia; order Primates; family Cheirogaleidae; genus Cheirogaleus; species Cheirogaleus medius. Next base: position 38,149,035 of record VBSM01001562.1, read on the forward strand.
GCAGCCTCCAACTTTTTTATTTTAGAGATGGGGTCTCGCTCTGTTGCCCAGGCTGATCTCAAACTCCTGGCCTTAAGTGATCATCCCACCTTGGCCTCCCAAAATGCTGGGATTACAGATATGAGCCACCACACCTGTCCTAAAACAGTATTTTTATGTTTAAACAAAAGATATATTACAAAACAGAATACTACATCTGCATGAATTTTTAAAATAATGCATTTCATAGAAACTTCAAACTTGCAGCAGCATACTTTGAAACTTATTCAAGCCCCTCAGGGTTTATAGTCCTCCCTTGGAAATAGTTCTGTGAAAATTTTTCAGAAATATATTAAGTGATTTTTATGTTCTGGTTAAAATTTTATAAGTAGTCATGTAAACTAATATTTTTTAAAAGCTCATAGACTTAAAGATTATCAGGTTTCCATTGTTTAGTGTTTCTACATTTTAAAAATATAATGATAAGGATTTCTTGATTTTTTTATATATAACGCCCAGAAAAGATCGAGTGACTTGCTTTCCTCTAAAAGCTTCATTTTCCTCTTCTAGAAAAGGAGTCCCACAGCAGTGACTCAGAAGATGATGATGGGGGTGATGGTGATTATAATGGCAGTGGTATCTTTCATTAGTGTTCCTATATGTACCAGGAGATCATTTGGGCCATTAATTAATATGCTAAATTCTTCCCTCAATAAACACGATCTAGACTTTTAAATATATCTCTTTAAATAATTCAATTACATAAATGTGTGGTATTACCAAGCAATTAACTAAATATTAAGTTAACACTGGTGCCTATGTTACTGGAAATTGACTAATTAGTGGAAAGCAGAGTCAAATGTATTATTTTTAATTACATAAATTAAATTATATAAAAGCAACATTACCACTATCCTGTTCTCTACATAGGAGATAGAGCATAGCCTCTCTCATTTAAAAATTGTGCGTTGCCTGAAGCAACCAAACACTAATAGATTGTCAAAGTCAGTGCTGAGAGTCAGGGGCAGAAACACCAGGACTAGAACCCTGGTATCCTGGCATTATAATCCCAGGCTCCACCAACCAGAACACGATGCTCCTTTAAAAAGCAAAACAAAACAAAACAAAAAAAGAAGGCTTTTCTATTGTGCACATCCAAGGCATTGTCAGCACATCACTGTTTCATTGTTCTGCCCATTCTTCATGGGAGCAGTCACAATTATGTGGTCATGCCTGGTTCTTTTCCTAATTCTAATAAAAGCAAGAGGAGCTAGAATTCCAAAACCCTTTAACTTTCTGAGGAACTCCAAATTCATGATTTAAATGTTTCATTCAAAGGATTGGGTAAAAATGAATGAGAGCAGTCAAGTATTTGGATATTCGGTGGCTTCCTCTGATCTGTGAAATGCCCAACACATTAGTAAAATGCCCCCAAAAACTGTCAAATGAGACTTCACTTATCTGTGCAGGGAGTTGCGGTTACCCAGAACATGGAGAGTGGTTTGACTAATGAAAGCAATTCTGGCCGTGACACTCCAATCATTTTCTCAGAAACAGAAATTGAATGAGGTCGAGGATTATAACCACATGTAGAAGCTATGCCATATGGAATCGATGTTCCCGCACATAATTAAACTGTAACATTTGAGACAAAAGAATGTTCTGGTACTGTCAGAGCAAAACCATCCTATTAATACTTAGTAGTATTCAAAGAACTATTGGTTTTTGTGGATTCACCCATGTGATTCCAGCAGTGATCAACAGTGATACTTTGGAAGGAGAATATGATAACATTATTCAGGAGAAAAAAATATATGTTCCCTTCTTCCTTCACACTTTAGTGAGTGACTCAGCTTTGTTTGATAACAGGAACTCATATAAATTATTATAAATAGATTTAGATGGCATTATATTATTATTAAAAGAGAGTTGAGGTGGATTCTGGTCTTTCTTCTACTAATTCTCTTTGTGATCCTGGGAAGGTTACAACCCATCTGGACCTTATTTCTTTATCTGTCAAATAGGAATAATACCCACCATGCCAAGCTCAAAAGGCTATAAGAATTTTTTTTAAAAATGCATAGATATTAATGGTTGTTATGAATATATGGCTAGGACCTAAGACAAGGGGCATTCCCATCCATGCTCTTTCCTGCTGTGAGGACTGGAGTCCAGACATAGCGATGAGCCAGCTACAACCATGCAGATAACTGACACTATACTAGCAGATGACAATTTGGAAAGTACCTCATTGACCATGAAGACCAACAGTGTCTGGCTACCTAGTCCACTCACACTGGAACTGTCACATGAGAAACAAACATCTCTTCTTTTCTTTGTTGTATCAGCCTACTCTAACTAATGAAGTTATTAAGACCTAAAGTAGAGGTCACAGATGAACCCAGACAAACCAAATCCCACTCATGTATCTGTTTTGTTTGGCCCTATTGAGGTTGGCCTACACAGTAGTTGTATATTTGTTTAATTTTTACTTAGCTGTCAACATTTAAAGATTAGAAGATTTCATATAAAAATCCAAGATTCTTTAAGAAAAAAATCAGAAGATCTAGCAACAATGAATTCTTCTTTGAAAATGGCAACATTTGACTAAAACTGAACAGACTTGTGCCTTGTAGAGGGGGCATGTGCTTTTCCAGTTCCCCAAAACCTCCACTCTTACACTCTTACTCTGCTTTATTTATTCAGTTTTCCTGTTCTAAGGAAGCCGTAGTATTTGACTTTACAACCTTCTTAAATAAACTTGTGGACATTTAAAATTCTTGGGATTCATATAATGTTATGAAGTTCAGGCCTGGACAGCAAAAGACTAAAATACAGTCATCCCTTGGTATATGCCGGGATTGACTCCAGCACCTCGTGGGTATACCCAATCCTCACATACTCAAAGTCCCACAGTCAGCCCTGCAGAGCCCTCATATAGGAAAAGTCAGCCCTCCATATACGCTGGTTTCCCATCCCTCAAATACTGCATTTTCATCAGCATTTGGTTGAAAAAAACCTGCGCATAAGTGGACTAGTGCAGTTCAAACCTGTGTTGTTCAAAGGTCAACTGTAGTTAATTACTACCAAACTCCTCCTCTCCATGAAGTTCTGCCTATTAACTAAATTATGCCTAACACATAACCATCCCTTCAGAGTCCAGACCCCCATATCCTTTTTCGCCTGAATTACAACAATAGCCTAACTGACCTCCCGGCCTTCCATCTTGCCCACTTATTATTTCAATGGCATTAAATCCAGTGCCACCTTTCTAAATTGCAGGCTTAATTCCTTCTTTTCTAATGGTTTCACATTTACCTTTGGAAAAACTCTAAACTCCTTAACGTGGTTTAGAGAAGCTTTCTAATAATTTACTTTAAAATATAGTAAGACAGGAATATATAGAGATATGCAGATATTCATAAACAAGGGACAGTTAATGGTTCAAGTTTCCTAATCAGGAATTCACTCCAGTTACTATTGCAAAGGCCCTATTCAGGTGTCCACCCTCCACACATTCCTATATCAAATCCTGACTATTCTATGGGGGGAAATTAACTTCTATCTTGTTTGAGTCATTGTAATTTGTGGCCTCCTTGTTGCAGCACCTTAAATTATGCCCTAACAATGCATTCAATGTTTTTCAGTTCCTTAAATACACCACACTCTCTCTTGCTGTGAGTTCTTTGCCAATGTTCTTCCCTCTGCCTAGAACTCTCCCACCTCCTAACCTTCACCTGGCCAACTCATACTTTATTTCAGTTCTCATTTACTCTGAGAGATTATTCCTAATCTTTAGGCTGTGTTTCATTCTCCTTCATATGTATCCCAATAGCAGAACTTCTCTCTGACTTTCAGCTACCATTTTATGTACCAGTGGTCTATTAATTAGTATAAGGGATGCCAGAAATAATTTTTCATTAGTGCAATGAGTGATCAAGCTAAAGACAGCCCAAGTTCCAGAATGATCTTTAAGAGCAGAGCTGCCTATCCATCCACTCTGATTTGTCAACCAATTATAGACTATTTCATGAGAGGAAATAAATTTGTCTTGTTTGAGCCACTGTCATTTGGAGTGACTTTATTACAGCAGCTTAGCTTGTACCTTAACAAATGCACTTACCATATTAAATGTTTTTCAGGACTGCGAAGAGACCATGCCCTCTCTCACCTCTGAGTCTTTGCACATGCTATTCCCTATGCCTGGAATACTCTGGTGCCTCCTAATGCCATTTCCTATCCAATGTTAGCCTCCGGATCGCTACTTAAAGATCATCTTCTTAGATCCTTCCTAACCGTGAAGGTCCATTAGATCCCCATCGTGTACTGCAATAGAAAACCCTGTACCCCTCTCATCATTACATCAACATATTTCACTGCCCTTACTGTTTTAATAGTCTCTTTCCTTTGAAGCACTATAAGCTCTTCGAAGGAAGAGGCCACATCTCACATGTTTACTGCTGTGTTGGCAGCACCTAGCAATGAGCCCTGCACACAAAGTCACCTAACATTACGGTCACCCACGGCACATTGCTCCATCTTGGCCACAATGACATCTGAAGAGATCTCTTCAATGACCTTGCTGTAATCGAGATGTATCTCTATATTTCATTTTAATATAGTAATACCAACAAGGAGAAGGAGAACAAAGGAGAGAAAAAGAGGAGAGGAAGGAGGAGGAACAGATTAGTTTGGCATATTTGGCATGGCTTAATGAACCCTCTTGCCTAGGTTTTCCCCCCAAATGTCGTATTAAAAAAATACATTCAAAAACTTTTAGGGAGGAAGTTGAAGAAAGTTAGCTTCTTTAGCTATAATATTTTTCAAGCCCACAGCATGTAATTTTTCTGGTGTGGAGACCAACTGGGTGCCCTCTTACTATCTTTGCCGTAAATAGGACATCAACTGCATATTAGCCATGTTTGTTTTAAGACCAAGACAGATGCTTAGCTACTATGTTTTAATTCTTCCTGGCAGCCAGGAATTGGCCAGCTGGTCTTTTGGTGAACTTATAAATTATAATGCTATGAAAATGTTCAAACTGTGGTCACTTTAACCCTTGTAAAGAAACTGTATAAAAGATCCCTACATTGGTAGGGAATTAACAACCAATTACCTCTATCTACTTCCAATGTGAAATTTCTAGCTTATTAATGTCTACTGTTGATGTGGCCATTCTAGAGCCCCTTCCATAATAAGATGCAACCTCAGCCACCACAGATGAACCTTGTCCTTCAAATTCTTTTGAATCACAGCAGCCAAGAGACTACTCATCTTTTTTTTTTTTAACCTTGAGTCTCTCACTTTTTTTCCATTCTCCTACTTTACCCTTCAATTTTCAGGCTGCAGGATGGAAGGGCTTCTATTCCTTAATCTCAGCAAAATCATATGTATCCTTGGTCCATGACAACAGAAAAGGAATATATAGGTGTAATTTCATTCTTGATTTTCCATTAGCAATGCGTTTAGTACGGCAAGAAGTTCTGTTACTGTCACCTTAAACTAGGCTGACTTTTTTCTGGCTCAACTTACCTAACTATAAAACAGTTATGAGGTCAATACTAGATTCCAGAATTTAATTAAGTGCTTTCGCTTTACAATTGCTTCCGTTTTGCTCTGCATCAAGAACAAGGAACCAAATTTTGCCTGGGACTAAAATATAATACTAGCCTTGTGAAAAATAATTATCGTACATAATTTACATCCTCATTGCCATGAACTATCTGACCCAGTGCATCTGCTACTTTGATACTGTGTTCATGAGCTATCCGCTGGGCTGGGGATTTGATTTGTTTTTCTATTACTGCTCCCTGATTTACTGTTGTACACTAGTCTCAGAATTCTGATTTCATATGCTTTTACTGATAACATGTGTCTACAAAGAAGTCCCAACTTTGTGTCCTAAATTAAATGAGATCAGACAATTTGAAAGTAGTATGTATAAACTTTATCATCCTTTACAATCAGCTATTTATAGTCCTATTTTACAGATGTATTTCCTAACCACAGGAAAATTTCAGTCTGACTGTAAATGAGTCTTTGGTGTGTGTCAGGACCTCCTGTCCCTGTACAGTAAAAAAAATCTTTGCTTTGTTCTTAAATTATGCAGCTCTTCCCTGCCACATGCACTAAACTGCTCATATGTCAGCATTAATAAACAGATATAAATTATTAGTAACAACATACTCTGAGAATCTCAATTCAGTGAGTGTGAAACTCTAGGGGAGAATCTGTTATTTTTCTCCTCTGTAAATAATAGATACCTAAGGACCATGGAAGAGTCTCTTCTGCCTTAGAAATGACAACAGGAGTTGAAATGATAGGTAAATCTTCTTCTATTCTCTTAATGCCTTACTCCATCTCCCATAAATACCAGAAGAGAGTCTGCATATTCTGATGAATGTAGGCCAGCTGCTGTGACGCAGGAGGGAGATTTGGGGCTTTGAGATATAAATTTTTCAAAGAGCTAAAAGTAGCTCCCAAGAACCTGCTTAACACAACCGCCTGCCACAGCCTCAGACAGTATTTCCATTCTCAATCTCTACAAGATGGTGCTCATTTTGCCTATTCCAAGTGGCTTCCCCTGGCAGGGCAGGGTTAACTAGAATGGGCAGGGCAGAGCAAACCATCTCACTACAAGCCTGAGATACCAAAATCAAATCCTATTGCAATTGCCACATAGTTTCCCACATCTAAAAGGAGAAATTTTTGAAATGGCAAATGCTAAGTTAACAAAGTGGCTAACTCCCCAACTACTGTATGTCCCCTTACAATCTATACCAATTTGCACAACAAAATGACTAGGAAGAAAACAAATTGTCAATATAACACAACAACAACAACAAAAACAAAAACACTCTCCAACCGCTAAAAAAGCTAGTCCCTAAAAAGTCATATTTAAAGCTTCATCAGTTTCATTTCTCACAACACTGCCACAAGAGAGAAAATAGATTTGCCAGTTTGTAAAAATCAGTGCTGCTTTCTGAATGCTGGCAAAGACTCCAACTGAAGGAACACAAAATCAAGATCACTGCTAAACTAGATGTGGGTTGGTCCTTGCCACCACTGTGAGAAATACAGACTGTTTACCACACTAGTTTTGTTATTCCTTAAGTGCTGATTCCAACATAATCCACAGGAAAGGACAAAATTCCAAATACATTGTTTAGAAATTTCTTACTACACCACATCAAAGCCTACGAGCCACAGTTAGAGTGGTGAGTTTGGTGTAGTACCTTGCATGATACATTGAAAGATAAAAGAGATTTGCTAAAGGCAAATCATTAAGGCAATTTAATTATAAGCCTCGAATATACTTCGTTTAGAGCCTATAAGTGAGAATGCTGCATCAAAATCCCCTATCCCCTTATCATATACCTTTTCTAGGTCTAACTCTGTAACACGGTCAACCCTAAATACATACATAATAGTCTAGCTACTCTTCCCTCTCCCCTCTCCTCACCTATCCCTAATCACTACAACCACTTTGGAAATGTAGAGATGCTACAAGCTCAAAGTAGCAGAAATAAAGTTAGAGAAAAGAGAAACAGTTTAGAAGGGAAAACGTCAAGGACAAACTGCCATAAATTCTTTTATGTTGTCCCTTCACTTTTGTGCAGAATGTTTGAAATTATTCATTTCATTATAATACACTGCCTCAGATGTCATCAATTAGAGATCTGCATTAATAAGTATTACTTGTTAAAAAGTCTAATTCCCTCTAGGGGAATCACTAGACTTTGAAGAATATAATCAGATTGCTTTCCACTCTAACACCTATCAAACAACTACAGAGGGGGAGAAATGGCTTAATTTGGGAGCACTTTAGAACAATCTGGAAAGGTAATGTGGGCCCTTAGGACCCACATGGCATTCTTTATAGCTTTTGCTCAAGGTTTTGGACAATAAATAACCATTTTTCTAAATGGCCAAGGGCAAATATGGAGGACATACAGAATAAGTTGAATATTAATAGAGATCCAGGGCCAGTAATCTGATCTGAGAACACTCATAAAATGCATGGGGCTCTCTGGCTTTGTCCAGTTCTGGGTTCATTCATTTTCTTAGTACACCTAAGTGCGTGGTTTGTCATTCTAACAGCTGTGACAGCATTCTGTATAAGGGACTACTGGAGGGGCCCCAGGACCACATGAGAGCCCTGAACTAGAAAGGTCAGAAATGTCTGGGGACACTTGCTTTCCAGAGTATGGGTACAAAGCCCAAAAATCTTAAAAGATGGTATGCTCAGTCTCACAAAATCCTACAGCCTACGTTCTCTCTACTCCCATCAACTTTCAGAATTCTTGTATTGACAAGCAGGAGAGGAAGCAATAAAAAATAACTTTTTTTCCTTAACCAGTAGAGTCTGCCATTTTGTTCCTAGACCCCACCCCCCACCCCAAGCATTCACCTTCAACTTGAAGGAAAAACAGAGATTATACATGTCAAAAGTTACATGGCAAATGATCTTCAGGAGGCACATAATCCAAGTTTCTGAACTAGGGGCTGAGATCTACAGGGTCAGCTAGCCCCATCATTAACCTGCCGAATTGCCACTGTGCTACACGAATAAACTGAGCATCAGCACGACACGTTAGGCGGCCACTGCAGCTCATCTAACCTTTGATGGCTGCGTCAGTGATGGTGTTGAGTAGAAGACAGCAGAAATGGTAACTGAACAAGTCCAGCAGTTCCCAAATTTACTAGGGACTCACATAACCCACATCTTACATCTTGATTAACTAACTTCAAATACGGAGGCCAGGAAAGAGAGAATTAATAAAAGCAAAGGAGAGGGAACAAACCAATTCCATTCTGTTCAATTTTGCCTAAAGTCATTCCCATTCTAGGAAGGAAGAAAACTATTCTTATTATTCCTTTCTCCATATCACAGGCCTCCTGCTCTTAGGAAAGAACAATTCAGTTCCATGTAAGATGAATCAGTTTTGGTGGAAGAACCTGAACACCTAAACACTACCATAGGGTTTCTAGGAAAATGTGCTCTTAGATATAAACAAAAATCTGATGAAGCAATATAGGACAAACCTATTTGGAATCTGAGAATGTGCTGTGTATGTATGGGGACAGAGTAGGAGGTGGGCAGATGGAAAGGCTCTGGATGGAAGGCAATAGATCTGAGAGGAATTCAAACATCCACTCTAGAGACCAGCTCACTAGATTCAAAAGGTTTATAATTCAATGGAAGCTGAGGATCAGCTGAGGATCAGGAGGTGACAGAGGCCTCGGCCTGCCAAGCAGACCAGACAGAGCAGAGATGATTGGAATTATGAAAAGACTTCTCAGAAAATCAGGGACAATACGAACTGGAGCAGAGAATAGGCCAAGCTGAGGTGTTGCTGAACAGCACTCAGTAGAAAGACTAAGGAGCCTAACAGAGACAATCAGGAATTCAATTGTTTCTCTACCTTATAGAGATTGGTCCCCTCTCTGTAACCTCCTCACCCCCTTCCACAAAGCAATTTGGCCTGTGTGTAGCCAACTTTTTGTGATAAAGACAAATAAGGAAGGTGATAAAGGAGCCAGTGGTTTTCAAATTTTAGAGTATCTATGAACACTTGGAGAGCTTGTTTAAAATTAAGAATGTCAGCTCCTACCCCAAGAGATTCTGGTAGAGGCAGATTCTGATACAGGCAGTTCTGGACCACACTTTGGCAATCATTGAACGACTATGAGATGAGTAAAAAGGGTAATTTGCTAGCTAGCACAACAGCCCAGTTTCATTCTGATGTCATAAAAGTTACCCCATGCACTCAGCAATCCTCAGAGAAATTTCGGCAATGGAGGTCTTCAGAACTGTCCCACATTACATTTATAGAAGATTTATGTTGCCAACTTGGATTAATCTTGTATCAGGGCAGCCACCTTGGAGTTTGGTTAGTCACAGACTTAGCCAGTACCCCTCCATGGCCAGCCTTGAGTATTTAAGAAAAAGTGACTTATTTTGTTGAAAATTTTTCAGTTTTTGTTATTTTGTTTTTTTGAGACAGAGTCTTGCTCCGTCGCAAAGGCTAGAGTGCCATGGCATCAGCCTAGCTCACAGCAACCTCAAACTCCTAGGCTCAAGGGTTCCTCCTGCCTCAGCCTCCCCAGTAGCTGACACTACAGGCGTGCACCACCATGCCCAGCTAATTTTTTCTGTTTTTTAGTAGAAATGGGTTCTTGCTGTTGCTCAGGCTGGTCTCAAACTCCTGACCTCAAGCAATCCTCCCGCCTTGGCCTCCCCAAGTGCTAGGATCACAGGTATGAGCCACCATTGTCTGGCCAACTTTTTTTTAAAACTACAGTGGTCTCGTGAGCCAAAGTGTTCTGATACTTTTGTTTTTGCTCATATAAGTTTTTCTCCTGGGTACCTTCATTTTTATAAGAAGGACAACTCTGGTGATGAGAGAGAGAACAAAGGCCAGCTTACAGGCTGCTCATCAAAACTTACCAGAAATAAAAGCTTAGCACTCACCTGGGAACTAGCCATCCCTGCCACACCAAAGCAATGCACCACCACAGCAGTTGCCTTGGAACTGAAGTACTCTTTGAAGGTGGGAAAAATAAAGAGTTTCCTAGATATCCCTGAATGAAAAAAACAAGTTGTTCCAACAGAGAGAAGTGGTAGTCTGAAAAGGAAGAATCTATTCAATTTTTTAAGTCCTATAGGGAAGGAACTATTGCCCAAAAGTGTGACTAGTGGAAGAAGGCCAGAAGTACCCTAGAGTTTTAAGCTAAGACTAAAGATGGATTGGTGGAGAAACTCAACACTCTTAAGTTCCGGTCTGAGGAGTTCAGCCCCAGTAGGACCTCAGGCAAATCACTTAACCACTGAGGCTCTTTTTACAAATGCGTAAAATGGGGGTAATATCCCCTCCCATCTCTCCTCACAGGAGGTGATGAGGCGTAAGTGATAGAAACCACGTAAGAGCTTTCTGTAAAATGATAGTCAATAAAAAAAAAAATACTTTTATTACCATGACTGTTATTCCTTTAAGACTTTTAAAAATTGAAAGAGCATGTAGTTGGTCTACCCATTAATGACATACTTGTCAATCTTTAAGTAACTCCTCTAAAGAAATCTGTTAATGTCAATGAAATTGATCAGAATTTAGTAATCAAGTAAGAAAGGAGGTGTATTTGTGCCTAAGAAATCTAAATTTCAAACACCATTTTCTTTTATCATACATTTTTCCAAAACAAATTATAGAAATCACTATGAAGAAGTATAATATTTTTAATCACTATACTTTTTCCATAGAATAATCACACAAAGAAATGACTATCTAGAAATAAATGACTATTTACATGACAGAGAATGTGATTATCAGGAAGTAGAAAAAAAACCCCAAAACTTCTAAATTTAACATACTGCCAAGAGATTGAACATGAAACCATCCTTGATTTACCTGTGTGAAACCACCCTTTATAAAATTAATAAAGGGTCACAAGATAAGAACTGTGGCAGGGGCCTGAACTTGGCAAAAGTATAGGAATAGTTTAAAAAATTAATCAGCCATTGGACCCTAGCTTGCCTTCTTATAATTGCTTACTGCTTAGGAGTCACATATCTTTGATTAGCATAAGATTTGTGACTTCCTCAATCACTTTTATAGATAACATCACTATTATAAAACCTGACTGGTCTCTGAAGATATCTTCCAGACTCTTCAAAAGCCACCTGAGATAGTGCCCAAACCTGTTTATGTCAGTTCTACTTGTTAACGTAATTACGTAATTTAATTATATAATGTAATTAATATTATGTAATTTAATTGTATAACTTAATATGTAAACCACAGAGATTTGACAGCAAAAGAAAGAGTGACGGTATCTAGGAAACCAACTCAGATAGAACTTTAGAAGATTTGGTAAAGCCAAGTAACTAAAAATATGTCTGTCAAAATAAGAATGGCTAAAGAATTAGGGGAAATCTTAAAATTCTAAAAGTCTTATCTCAGATTGCTTCACATGAGTTGTTGGGTACTTTTTCTAATGAAGAAATCGATCTGGAAAGCATGGAGAAAGCACAGTGGCTTCTGCAAGAAAGCACCCCCACAGAACTCAAATGAGCAGAATCAGACTCAAAGACAAGACCTCAGTCCAAATGAAAAGATTGGTGAGTACGCATAAAGAATATTTTAATCACCTTTTTATGACTCTCTGCTTTAACTGCCTGGTTATATTTAAAGATCCCTACAATAAAACATTCAAAGATTTTTCTGCTTTCATTCCAAAACTACAAGTCCCAGAAACCAGGGGAAGACCATCTCTCTTAAAAACAAACTCCTTCAAAACCCAGAAGATCTTTTCGGAAAACGTTCGACATCTTCAATAGTAAGCTAGAACTGCCAAAAGGACTAACAGCAGAAAAAAAAAAAAGAGAGAGAGATTTTATTTCTATATTTGGTAAATATATAAAGAAATAGCAGGCCAAATTAAAAAGAAACTGAATGAAACATAAAGAAAAGAGCACAAATCAAAGGGAAGCACGATAAACAAGAAAGAACAAGAAAAATGCACAGAATTAAAAATCACATGGGACATAAAGGCAAACCCCAACATGCTGAAAAACCAGAATGCGACATGAAAGGCAAATGTTAAGAAAATTAAGCAGAGGTTAAAACTTGTGTTTTGAATAATTTCCTACTGACATGGGATACAATTTTTTAGGTAATTTTATTTATATTTTTAGAAAAAGTAATATAAGCACATGGTACAACATTCAAGGCAACAAGTGGGTAAGCAGTGAAAAGTCAGTCTCCTGTATACCTATTTCCCTCCCCAAAAGCAACTACTGTTAATGTCCTCTGCTTCCTTCTAGGAACAGTCTATGCATACAAGTATATGAGTATGAAAATAATATAAATTTAAGTGTAAATCTATGATACAAAGATGCTATTTGTATGTAAATATACCTAAATCTAGATCTAGATAGATACACAGAAAGAAAAAGAGACATATATCTAATATATTTGCATAAAATCAGGCCTAAAAACTCAAAGTTATCTCTCACACACACACACACACACACACACACACACAGAGGAAAAAAGTTTGTAGGTTGTAAGTTTGTCAAAAATTACTATATTGCTATCACTGGGAGGTGGAATTTTATTTTTCCTTTGTGCCTTTCCATATTTTCCAGATTCTATGTAGTAATCAAATATTGCTAGAGTCAGAAAATATTTCAGACATTAATAGGCAAGTTAAATACAAATTTATAGATGAAGAGTGTTATGTATTTAGATGCCTATAACTTCTTAGAATAAAAAAAAATTCCTACATAAACATTCAAGATACATTGTAAAGATCTACTCAAAAAGATGAATCTGGAAATGTTATAATGTATTTTAATGTATATATAAATGTGCATATATGTCATATACTCAATATAAAATGCCCTACACAAATGTAAACTACTAAAATTATTACTGACATGCAGATTCAGAGGTAATTACAGAATTTTAACTTTAATGTTGCTCTCCTTCTTAGTATTTAATCAACCTTTGTGTGTTGCCCTTCATATTCTAAGAAGGCACGGGTTTAGGAACTTTGCTTCAGAAAGACAAGTAAATTGGTAATAAGATATCTAGAGAGCCTTAGGCTGCCCTCTCAAGGCACGCAATTCATCTAGCCCTCAAGCAGTCCTATGCGCCACATCCAGGCCTTTGCTAGGCGGAGGGGATACTAAGATGAAGGAGACAAAGTGACTGCCTCAAGCAGCTCCCAAAGCAGGCGCTGTAAAAACTATGGCCAAAATTAAGGAAAGTGGCCAGGTTTCTTCCAGGAGAATTGGCACAACTCCATTCAGAAAGACCGGAAGTGTGGTCTTGCTCCTAACCCAGGCCCTAACACAGACCTCTCGGGGATGGCAGTCCTCTGGCCCAGTCTCCAGCAGGACCAAGGGCCCCACTCAGGTTGGCCTCCCGCCTCGAGCTTCACAGGCCTCTGAATGGCCAGAGTGAAATGTTGACCATCTGGGGCAGGCTAGAACAGTCAGTGAGGTCCCATTGTCCTTGAGCTGAGGAATATGAGTCCTTCACTGTGAAAAGGCAAGGAAGGAGAGAGACAGGCCAGGCTGAACAGCCAGCCCCATTCCTCTCACAGTGTACACCGGCAACTCCTGCCTGCTCTAGCCACTCCAGCTAACAGGCCCCAGAAAGTCTCAGCCCAATGTCGCAAAATTACCTCACAATTCCACAGGTACCTTTTCTGCGAAATGAATTTCATCCCAAGTCATATTTGCACAGCATGATATAGGAATGGGAAAAATAATAGTGCCACTTCTCAAACAGCAAGTCAAATCAGAGGTCTCTACAGAGTATTTATATTAAATATAAAGCTGGCCAGATGACAGGTCTGATCTGTTGTTGTAATTCACATCTTCCTGTTACCATGTCCTTCTTATACACTGGCATATCACACGTACAATGTGGTAATCTGTGTAGGAATACGAAGTAAATAACAGGGGGAACAGCAAAGGAAAAGGGACCCCACAGGGTCTCGCACCTCAGACCTTGCTTTGCCCAAGTCCAGACTCTGCACCTCAGCCAGGGAGGCTTTGGCACCTGGTTAGTTGCCACATTCAGAACAGACCCTCTCTCATGGGCAAACTCACCTCAGTGTAATTCATAAGATCTACCTGTATGGGTGGGTGTGTACATACACACACACAAGAAATGCCAATATATTAATATTAATTTACAGAGAAAACTCTGCTTCCTGGAGGCACTCCACATGTTAATTGACTAACAGAACTACAGAGGAAACCTGCAATTTCTGCCTATTCAAATCCATTCCCATTTATTCTGATTACAAAATTTTACTTCTGGGAACCACTCATCCCCCATCATGAGAACTTAGTTTAGAGGGATGGGTAGGCACATGTCCCAGGGACTGGCCAGGTCCAGGGCTAAAACTTCCCCAGTACTCAGCGGGATTGCTAAACTGTGAGGACAGAATCTGGGACATGCAGAGAGCCACCTCAAGGAGACAGCATTGCCTGAAAACAAAGCCCAACAGGTGAGCAGAATGAAAAGATGAAGAGAGACATTGTCTGACAACATTGCTTAACGTCAGTCAAGCCACGCCTGCATCCAGAGTACCCCTGGAACTTTTCATTCATGAGAGGCAATGCCTCTTTTTACTTCGAGGTAGGTTTCTATCTCTTGCAAACAAAAAGAAGTCCTGATTAATACATGAGAGCTTTGATAAGCAAAATGGAACTGAACAAAGGAGAGTTTATAATGTGATTTGAATATTTAATCAGCACTAGTTTAAAGTAGCTTAATGCATCTGTATCTACATCAGCACAGGCCAGGGCTCATCCTTAGGTATTCTTCTCTGGTTTGACATCTGACCGATCCCACTTTGTCATTGACACACTCTCTCTTAAACCATGCTCATACATTCAATCAGTTCTGGCAGGCCTGTAGTCACTCTGTCTCTGCTCCATTAGCAACTTCAAAATGTAACTCTCAGAGGGCAATCAGGTTTCCCTTGTTCCCAAGTTCTTAAAGGGATGCATCACTGGATCCCAAGTACTGAGAGTAATGAAAAACCACTTTAATAGATTATTAAATTCTATGGTGCCCAAGAGAACTCATAACTCCTCCAAATTAAATGCAGTGAATTTCTTCTAGTGAAATCTAGCATCAAAAAATCATTTATGGTAGCAAAATGACATACTCAATAGTTTCCAAGTATCAGGATATATCATTGGTGATATTTTCAACTAAGAGGAACACAAAGCTCTTATACTTTGATCAAGGTGGGTTCTTTAAACCCACATTATTTCGAGTAAAAAGAATTGTTTATGCTCACTGCTATAAGAAATTCACAGGACTAGACAAAGTGCACCTTTGCAAGTTTAGCTCCTATTACAGCTAACTTTTAGGCAAATAAAAGCTTCTTCCTTTTAGGCACAAATCCTGTTTGTGGTTAGATTCTTTGAGGGCCTTCCCACAGCAATGCTTCCCAGATCCTTGTCCTAATTAACCAATGGCACAGAGAGAAGCAAGCAGTTGTTTTCGCCTCAAACTGTTGTCATCATTTGTTTACATGTCTCCCCCACTAGACTTAGCTCTTTGGATGACTTGATGACTGACTAGTCTAGCACAGTGTCTGGCAGATGCTCTATAAACATTAGCTGAGTAGACTTAATTAACTACAGTTGTCAGAATTTTACCAGAATACCTGGTTTGTGGCCTTTACATCACTTTGGTTTCAAGCATCAAGGATAATATTGGGGAGGAGTCTTAGAAATTTTGTGTCTGTTCCCTTCAATAACAAAGTGCCTAGAAATAGTTTCTTGTGCACAAATGTTAAACTTCTGTGAAATATATCCAGCAACCCGGGCCACAACTATCTCCATCAGGGGTTGGTGCCTGACCTAAAGGTGTCAGCTCTAGACTGGACAAGCGAAAGACCACTGGCCTTCCAGGTGGCCAGGCATAAGAGCTCGACCCCAGGAGCAATAAAGTATACTGAATAGCAATTAAGCAACTCAACAAGAACCTTTTCCAGTGTATTTGAATACAACTCATACAGAGAGAGCTGCCATATAGTAGAAGGACAGAAAAAAAAGAGAAAGTAAAAATTGTAACTCTAAAGCAGGAGAAGCCAAGAATAAGCAAAAGCTATGAGGACATCAGGGAGAAGGAAGTATATAAGACTGCAGAGAAAGAGAGCAGAAGGAAAAGACAGCGAAAAGCTGAGACAGGTGTCAGGAAAGTACTATAGCTACTGTTTTATAGTCTGAAATTTCCTTTGCAATACAGCATGAAGAGTTAGTTCATCAAAAGGCCACATTAAGAGACAGCAACTATTAATATAAGTTTTCAGCCCCATCTTTACCTCTAATAAAGAGCTGAAGTTGTCAGTGATCAAAACAGATATAGAAATTGGCGTTTATGTTGAAATTTGAGATGTTCAAGACTTGTGAATTGACTCGAAATATGGCAAGGGCACCCCACCATTCCTTGGAGGGGTATAACCTAGCATGCTCAAAAGAGCTGGACTCAGGAAGGGGACCCCAGTGCACCCCAAATTGTGCACTGAGGCACAATTTGTTTGGAAGATTCTGGTTGTCCAATGCCAGCTGTAAGTTTAACTAAGTCCTGCCTCTACAGTATTGTCATATTTGCTTCAGATGAATCTCTTGAGCAATGCAAGGAACAACTAAAAGGGCAGAGACATGAACTATCAAACTTACAAAACAGGTCATAGGTATATTTTGTCCTCTTATAAATAAACAGTTGCTTTCCTATCTGGGGATGGGAGCATTGGCAAGAAACCTAGAGTCCTCACTGACCTCTAACTACTGGAGTGTATTAGTTGGGGGTATAGACTCAGGTGCCACTACCCAGAAACCAAGAAGTAAAGTGGCTTGAACAAGAGCAATATTTATGTTTAACATCTAGAAGTAAGCGATCCAGGCAGGATCCTATTTCTAGATGGCTGATTCAAGAAGTCTTACCTTCTCTTCTAACTGCTCAGTATTCAAAAAAAAAGAAGTCTCACCATCTCCCAGTCAGCAGGAAGGAGGAAAGAGAAATGACTAGATTCCCCCCCATTGGCTAGATTTGATCACATGACCATGCCCAGCTTCAAGGGCAGCAAAGAAGCTCATCTCTACACCAGTAACTGAGGGGCAATTGAGTGGAATTAGACTGCAATACATCATTCGGGGTCTTCTTCCCTGTGCAGCTCCAATCACCTGAGGGAACTTGAATGATGTGTTCTTCACAGCATGGATAATTTTAATATAGGAATGCAACTCACTGCTTAAATAACACCAGTAAGAAATCCACTATGAAGTCTTACATAACACAGGTGTTTACAAAAGAGAAATGGCACAAAAAACAGTCAAAGCTCTGAAAGATAATTAGATAACTATTATATTAAGCAAAAGCTGGATGACCTAAGGATAAACCACATCCTTGCTCCTAGCTTTCTTCAATTGCCTTAATGAAAATTCCTGAGTTACATGGGAAAAGTAGCTGCCCCTGGTCTACTTTGAAAAGCCCCAAACAGATCATTGTAATAAGTAAAGCCACCGATTAAAGATAAAGTAAAATTTTTGTCAGTCTTCCAAGCTGTTACCTTGTTAGGACTGCCGTAAGACATACTACAGACTAGGTGGCTTAAACCACAGTATCACCCATTCTGGAGGCTGGAAGTCCACGATCAAGGTGGGAACAGGTTGGTTCCTTCCCAGGACTGTGAGAGAAGAATCTATCCAGGCATCTCGCCTTGGCTTACATATGTCAGTCTTCATCCTACATCTCTCCACATCGCTGGCCCTCTAGGTGTGTCTCTGCCCAAACTTCCACTTTTTACAAAGACACCACTTACAGGGCCCACCCTCCTGACCTCGTTTAACTTGATTACCTCTTTAAAGACCCTATCTCCAAATAAGGTCACATTCTGAGGTACTGGGGATTAGGACTTTAACATATGAATTCTGTTGTTCAAAATTCAACCCACCACACAAACTTAGAAGCTCTTTAAATCTCAGACCACAGACTATATACTCACTACGGTAGTCATTACATCCTTTTAAAAGTCTTCTTATTGGAAAACATAACAGATACAGAAAATGCTGAAGACGTAAATCTACAGGGTAACAAATAATTACAAAGTGAGCACCTGTGTAACTGCCATCCAGGTCAAAAAACAGAGCATTGCCAGCAGCCGGGAGCCCGGAGTGCCCCTTCCTGACCACACACCCTCCCTCCCCCAGGAGGTCTCACCACTCTCATTTTTAAGAAAATGATTTCTTTCCTTTCCTTCATAGTGTTACCACTTTTAAATGCATCCCAAACAATATAGTTTGGTTTTTGCCTATTTCTGAACTGCATGTGAGTGGAATTATATTGTAATGTATTATTTAGGGTCTTCTTTCACCCAAGATGTTTGTAAGATTCATCCATGTAATTTACATTTTTAAATGATTTCAAAAAACATTCTTTAGTCTAAATCCAATTTAGCTGGTCAAAACTACATTTTCTGATACTTATCAGTCTCACTCTTTAAACATCCCCACGTGTCTACCTCAAAGTCATATCTGCACATAGAAACTACTCTGACTATATAGTTTATATCTAACAAAAAGTACTTTTTATTTAAAGCTTCTATGTAGACAGATCATAATACAAGCAATTTTCTTCGGCATTGCCTTCACAGACGTTTTCCCAGAAAAACTGAAAAAGAAATGATGCTCATAGCAAAGCATGTTTACCAATCAATCTGATCTCTTTCAGGCAATGCTATCAAATTTGAAGGCTAACTGCCCCCCAGGGCCCCTTCTCCAGAGCTGTGTGAATGGCAAGGTAAAGGTGAAAGACGGCAAGATTCAGTGGATTGAGGGGACATGAATTTGTCAGGGTCTCACTGACAGCTTCATTGAGGAGCACATAACCTTCAAGCAAAGATGACCATGTAACCTGCCCAGCTACGCTGACCTCAAAGGTTTGTTCAATTCTTGCTGGGTTTTCAACAGTCAGAGAAGATTTGCTCCTTGGTCAATTCAATTTGAGATTTGCTGAGTATTCTCACCTTGCCTACCCAGGCTGCAATCCGACACTAGTTTGTTTAACTCATCTCCTAGTTACGTCTTATGGTGGTAGACTGACTGACTTCCGATTTTTTGTTCCATAGTCTAAGCTCAGGTCCTACAACCTGCTTAGAAGTCTTCATGCAGATTTCATTTCCTGGTCTTGATGGCCAGTTTTATTTTCTGATCCCAACTTAATACAAGTTGTAACAGTGATATGACTCCGCTACAAAGCAAATCACAGTTGGGAAGTTGTTTTCTCTGTCAATCTGGATGTATCTCTAGGAAGTAGAAATGAGCTAAGAAAAAAAAGGATTTAACAAATACAATAGACATGAAATTTTCATTGAACATTCTCTAAATAAGAAAACAGCGTTTCCTTTTAAAATTACTATGAATTTTTAGTTTCTATAAATGTTATTAGAAATAAAGGGAACATCACCCTTATTTCTAACACTCAGAGATAACCACTGTTCACATTTTGACATATATTCTTTCAGATTTTTCTTTTTTATTTATAAATACATAGATAAATATTAATAGAACAAAAATGAGAATATGATATAAATACTATGTTGTGACTATCTTTATTGCCTTAAAACTATATTGGAGAGAACATCTTGTGGCACTAATTATTTCTTTACAGCATCATTTTTAGTGGCAAAACAATTCCATTATAAGAATGTGCCATAATTTATTAGGCATATATTTAAATAATCCTTTCAGGAACATGTATATTTGATCAAGAAGAACATCCCAACTCTTATCTTCTGTCTTGGTAATTTGTTACAGCGTAAAACCAAATACAGTCAACAATACCAGATGGTAAAAGAACCTTAGTTACACTCAAGTAGATTAATGACTAAAAATAATTTCTAATAAGATCAATAAATATTTTAAATCTTTCATGCCTTATTGCTGGCATATATGCAAAACAGTGCTAAACATTCAAACTTCCAATTAGGATGACAATAATTGTTTGCCTTTTTGTCCAGTAAAAATTCCATTGTCTCCAAAGACAACTAGGAAATTACATGAAATCCAAATGTTCCTCTCATCTCCATCACAACACACCAGGTAAACAGCTCCTTAGACTGAATAAGTTAAAAAGGAGTCAAAGAAATATGATACCCAAGGACCAAAAAAATAAAAGTCTCACAATGAAAACAGCTAAGAGATATACCCACCTCATTTTATTAGGAAGAAACACAGCAACTCTTATAGCCAAAGACAGGGGCAGGATAAAGTTAAAATGAAGAGAAATAGTAATGAGATACTATTTTTCACAAACATTTGTATGAAACCTTAAAAGACCAAAAAATTTCAAGCTATTGTTAAAAAGTGACAGACTATAGAAAACACACCTATTTTGAATTACTCCACGCTAGGAAGTAGAAAGACCAATATTCATAGACACAACCTAGCAGAACTTGGCTTTTGTTTACTACTAAAACTCAACTGCAAATGATAATTCAAAACACACAAATGCCTGGATTTAATATGCGTACTTATATATGCATAATTTAGCCCACACATACGATATAAAGATTTACAGTTTCAAGTCACCTAAATACAGTGTCCGATAACTTTGTTTAAATGGTGAACTTGATTATTAATTTCTTTTGAGCTAAAATGTACAAGAATGACTCCCTGATCTGGAAGACAATCAATATGAATTGAAAATTACACTAAATTTTGAGGAAACAAAAATATTAAGTCATGCACTCGTTTCATTAGCCTCTGCAATCTGTCTTCAGGATCCAAATCTTGCCTGAAGCTCTCCTCTCCAAGGTCATCAGCTGACTTCCTTCATATCATATGCAATACTTCTAATTTTGATACTTTTCCTGACATTTCTTATTGTTCAATGTCACTCTTTCTTAACATTCTCTACTCCCCAGCTTTCATGACAATACACCATCCTGAATCACTTTCATCCTTCTCTTCCTATCTCAATTAATTCAAACATTACTCAAAGCCTAATATGAGCTGGCCACATTACTAGGCCCTACAGATAAAAAGGGAACAAGGAATGGCCTGTCCTTGAGAAGGGAGATACAGAAAACTAATATTTCAGCCTAAAATGAAAAGGAATTTTAAGGCATGGCCGAGTTCACATGAGATTTCAGGGGAGAGATATTTAAGCTGTAAATCAAACTTGAAGATTTATGGTCAAAGAAGGCTTCTTGGAGGACATAGTGCTGACCAGTCAGGTTTGTGTCAGAAGATGTTTATATTCTCCAAACAAAGTAACCCTCAGGCCCTCGGCTGCTTAAAAATCCTTCTAAATTTTCTCTAGGCAGCTTTCTGGCCCAGGTTCTTGACAACAGTTTCTTACTTTCTCCATTCTCCTCAAAATCTCCAGGCAACCTCTATCTGTCTCACTCACAGATGACCTAACCTCCAACTTCAGATATAGTCCATTGGCAGAGAGGTCTTTATCAAAAGATAAAGTACACAGTGCTGAGGATAGTACAAAACAGTTCTTCTATTGTTACCTAAATCACCAGCTTAACTCCTAACATAACACTTAGAGAGGCCAAGGGAAGTCCCTCCTCTCTCTCCCTCTTCCCTGTGGTTTCTTAGTTGTAACTTGTCTGCCTGAGAAGGTTCCCTCTCATCTTGCTCTACTGCTGGCCAAGAGTCTCCACCATTTGGTTCCACTGGATTTTCCTTGAGTGGAAAAACTAGAAGCCAGAATGGCAGTGAGGAGGTGAATTCTTCCTCTTCAGAGAATCAGGAGAAAGGAGCTTCTACATCCAGCCTCATAACGTCTCTAGCATAAATGAAGTCTCTAGCAAAATGAGTCCCTCTCAGCATAACCTTAGAACTCAAAAAGTCTCCAAATCTCCACCCCACCTTACCAAAACTATTTCTATTACCTAGCCTGGCTAAGAGGCCCAGAAGGGAGATGTTTGTGCCTCAAAGTCCCAGAAAGGTTGAGTGGATAGGGCCAAAGGGAAGAAAATCCTATCCTTTCTCATGGGCTTTTGTGTTTTACTACAACTGCTTTCTAGCAATCAAGTTTAAATAAACAAGAAGCTAATAATTACTTTTGCCAATCACAAGACAATGCATTTCACATGTAATCATTCTCCAGAAACATCATATTTTCAACAAATTTTGCCCAACAGTATGGATTACATGCAATAATTCTACACCTGGAAAAGGTTTTGGAACCTAGTTAATCCAAGTTGCAACAAAAGTCAAAAACGTAAAACTATAACTTCCCTATAGTCTGCAGGCACTGGGACTCTTTCAGGTTCATTCATTCATCCATCAAATACACATGAAGCACAAGATACTGTACCTATTGTGCCAGGCCCCTGGGCACACAGTGGAGAATAAAACAGATATACCACTGCCTAGGGACTAATGAGGAGACAAATAATAAACAAGTAAACAAGGTGAGTATTACAAATAGTAATAAGTGTTTGCATTACACTCTCAACAAAATTATACTTCCAGGCACTTATCCCACTGCCATCAGGCTCCTTAGCAGGATGAAGCAGTAACCAAGAAAACATGGTAGAAAACTGCAGCAAATTATTGGTTTAGGAGACATGCACAATTAAACACTGATTTGCAAAACCACTGTCTTTAGAGAAGTCTTCAGGCTGATGCCTCACTAGACCAGCATGGGCTTCTCATAGGACTTTATATTTAATAAAATTGATGCCCCACATACTACATAAGTTTTTAACCTAAAACACCATTAACTCACGCCTTCAATAATATCCAATCCACACAAGCCTCAAAACATATTTATATGATAGTGTTATTTCCACACAACCAATAAAAAAAACTCTCCAGTCAGTAAACTTGACATCTCACTCAAACAAAATGATCTGGCCCAAAGTAGCAGTGGAAGCTAAGAGGATGTCTGACAAGGAGGGAGTCTCCCAGACACATAAGATGGGGGCAGAGGGATTTTTTTAAAGGATTTCTGAATAACAATGGCAAAAAACAAGCAATTTGTGATTTATGCTCATTGGCACATCATCTTCTCATTGATGTTTTCACAGTCCTGGAAACTTGACAAATGGCTCAATGATCTATTAAAAATAGAAGAAACATCTGCCAACTAAAGCTCATTTGAAGCCCTGAGACTTTAATCAAAGAACCAGGGATATGGTCAAATAGGAGAATTTCCTCCATCTATCCAAAACATGTGCCCCACCTCCCAGAATCTGGGCTTCACACACAAAGGAACAAACTACTCCCTTCATGCTGCTTTCTAAGGCAGCTGAGAACTGCCCCCTTAAGTCACTAGTTCTCTTCTCATACTAATTCCACTTAAACTTCCATCAGCTTCACTTCCCAATATGCAATGGAACTGGGGCACTTTGATCCACAAATATTAAGTCAATCATCAGAAAAGTTTAGCCTTGAGGAATCATGAGCAGTAGGCTCTCCAGGGTGCAAAATTATTGGCTTAGAAATTATTCATAGTGTTTTCACGCCATCCAGAAATAAATTATCACTCTCATAAAAAGATAATCAGGAAGAGAGACCAGAAAACCCCGTTTTGGACAACAGATCCACAACCAATAAAGACCACTGTAAAACCAAGTTGGCTCCAGGTTATGCACAGCACTCTGCCCTCTAGTTTAAAAGGCCAAAAAGTAAAACCTAGGAAGTTACCCAGAATAAGGACACTAAGAATAAGGATATATATGGCCTACATTAGGAATGAACAGATTTCCCTCATGTAAGACTAAAGAAGAAAAACATGGTCTTTTCTGTTTGGGCTGCTATAACAAAATACCATAAACTTGTATTATAAACAAGAGAACTGGCTTATAAACAAGAGAAATTTGTTTCTCACAGTTCTGGTGGCTGGGAAGTGGAAGATCAAGGTGCAGGCAGACTGGTGTCTGGTGAGGGCCCCTCTCTGGTTCATAGAAGGTACCATCTCCCTGTGTCCTAATATGGTGGAAGGTACAAGGTAGCTCTATGGGGCCTCTTTTATAAGAGCACTAATCCTATTCATGAGGGCTCTACCTCATGACCGAATCACCTCCCAAAAGTCCCACCTTCTAATACCATCACATTGGGGGTTAGGTTTCAACCCATAGCACATGGGCCATATCAAAACATCTTACTGCACCAAAAACACAACTTATATATAAAATTTTACTTTACGATATGTGCACTTCAGATAATGGGAAAAGAAGAGATGATTCAATAAAAAGTGCAGTGACTATGATTAACTACTTGCAAAGAAAATTTGTAGGTTTCCTAAAAATAAACTCCAAGAGACTTAAAAAGTTAAGTATTTTGTAAAAAGAAATCATCCTGTTATCTACGTTGAGCATTTTGCTTAAATTGCATTCGTGGCTTTCCACTGCTCTTACAACAAAAGACCTACAAGTCCCTACATGGTCTGGCTTTAAATTTTCTCTCCAGCCATACCCTGACGCAATCCTGCTTCATCCTGATCTCTGTGCTTCAGCCACAGTGACGTCTGCCAGGCCTAAATTGCCCTCCTCCACCACCTCCTTACGGTGATCCAAATACAATCTTCCTTCAGCGTTTAATTCAAGGTCACTTGTGCAGGAAAGCCCTCCCAGACCTCCTTACACAGGTCAGTTACCCTCATTAGACATAGTTATATTACCATTTACCTCTCCTTCATAACATCACAATGTTAATTTTATTTGTGCTAGTTTAAAAGAAATTAAAGCCTACTTCCTTTTTTTCCATCTTTATTGAAGTATAACTGAAAAATAAAAATTATATATATTTAAGATGTACAAGATGATGTTTTGATATAAGTATATATGGTGAAATGATTACCATAATTAAACCAATTAACATGTCCATCAACTCACATAATGACTTTCTTTTTTTTTGTGGTGAGAATACTTAAGATCCACTCTCTAAGCAAATTTCAAGTATACCATATATTAACTATAGTCACCATGCTCCACATTAGGACTCCAGGACTTATTCATCTTATAACTGCAAATTTGTACCTTTTAACCAACATCTCCCCATTTTCCCCACCCAATGACCCCTAGTAACTACCCTTCTACCCTCTGTTTCTATGAGTTAACTTTTTTAGATTCCATTTATAAGTGAGATCATGCAGTATGCGTCTCAGTGTCAGGCTTGCTTCACTTAGCATAATGTCTTCATTGAGATCTATTTTCTACTAGACTGAAGCTCCAAAAAGGTAAGGATTATTCCTTTTTGTCCAAGAGACATTCGATGAATACCTGTAGAATTAAAGTATGTGAATGAAGAACTGAACTAAAACACTGAAGAACCTATATTCTTGGAGTAAAGAGAGACACTCAAAGCATAACACAGAGGCAGTAACCATAAAGGAAAAAACTGCTAAATCTGACTACCAAAAAATGAAAATCTCTATCAAAACCAGTATGAACAGGACAGACATGGTGGTTTATGCCTGTAATCCTAGCACTTTGGGAGGCCAACGTGGGGAGGATCTCTTGAGACCAGGAGTTTGAGGTTGTAGTGAACAATGATGAAGCCACTACACTCTAGCCTGGGCAACAGAGTGAAACTCTGTCTCAAAAAAAACAAAAAAACAGAAAAAGAAATTATGAGCAAACTTAAAAGGCAAATTGAAAACTGGGGAAAACATATGCAATATCCCTGATTGATAGCCAGCTGACAGCCTTAAAAAATAAAGAGCTTTTTATAAATCAATAACCCCCCCAAAATATGTTCAAAAACAGAGACAGTCTCAGAAGTTCAAAAAACTTTGACAGTTTTTTAGTTCAAAAAACTAAGACAGTCTTAGTTTCTAAGCATAAAAAAGTTCAATACCATTAGAAAACAAAGAAAACGTTCATATAAAAATGATTTTTTCCTATCAAATTGAGAATTTTAAAAAATTATTATGTCTTAATGTTAGAAAGAGCAAGCATCTATAGTAATTAAAACATCTTGGTATTGGCACAAGAACAGGGACATTGACCAGT
>VBSM01001562.1:38175624-38194319 GCA_008086735.1 Cheirogaleus medius
AACCATAATATTTGTACCCCCATAATATGCTGAAATAAAAAATAAATAAAAAAAAGAAAGAGCAAGCATCAAATAAATTTGTAGAACTTCCCTTGAAGGCAACTCTGCAATATATACAAAAGCGTACACAGATTTTGACCCAGTAATTCCTCTTCCAGGAATTCAGCCCAAAGAAAAAAATATTACCTAGAGAGTTATTAATAAATAATGAAAGACTGAAAATACCACAAATATCTAACAATAGAGGAAACAAGTTTTAGGACATACATAAAATAAAATGCCATTAAAATCATGTTAGGAAAGAACAGTCAATGACATGGGAAAATATTACTAACATAGTAAGTGGAAAAAATTAGGTTTCAGAACAGTATAATTTTGATTTCCTTAGGTAAAACATATAGGGAAATAAAAAGAAGACTGGGAAGATGTACTAAAATGTCAACATCAGTTATCACTAGGTAGAGAGTTTGGTGATTTTTATTTTCTTTGTTTCATTTCACATTTTCCAAAAAGAACATTTCTGTATTGTAATCAGAATCAAGGAGTTTGAGGTTGCAGTGAACTATGATGATGCCACTGCACTCTGGCCTGGGCAACAGAGTGCGATCCTGTCTCAGAAAAATAATAACAAAAAATTAATAACACCTAACCCTATTATAAAATGTGTATATTGTGTGCCATGCACTAAGCACTTTACATATATTACTTCATTTAATCCTGTGAGATACATATTAATCCTACGAAGCAGGTACTATCAGTATCCCCATTTTAAAGATGAATAAATGTAATTTAACCAAAATGAAAAATATTCTTTATCTGGTAATTTTCTTATTAATAAATCTGATAAAAGTTATTTTTCTAAACAGCAACCACTTAAAGTTAAAAATAATCAAGGCATTACATCCACATCTAAAATGAGAGCCTCCATGCTCAGACTTGGGCTATGGGTTCAGATTCAGAGAGAGAGGAAAGAGATAGGAGAGAGGAGAGAAATGATGTTAGGGACTGAGTGCCACCCCTCCCGGTTTCCTGATATCAGCAGAGTTCTGAATTTGGAGAGCCTTACATCCAACTCCACACCCTTTATAACTATAAAGTAAAATGCTCTTTCCAGGGGATTATATGAGCATGAGCTTACTTTTTTTGAAACCAAGTGTTGCATTTTATAGCCTCCTTCATGAAAAACAATTCCACATACTGCAAGTGTTTGAACAGGATTAATTCACCAAAGCTCTTTTCACCATACATCATTGTTTTAAACACACACTCTCTTTTTCTTGATTGTGACCGACACGTTGGCATATTCTGTGTGGAAGATGGAATATGCTTAGCGTTCTGGGCATGTAATCCCTGTTGGCTATGATCCAGCAGATGAATCTGCCAGGCTCAAAGCACTGTGCCTCTGGAGGCCAGTGTCTGTCGTGGTGGCAATAACAGAAGATGATGCTTACGTTGGCAAAGAATCACTTGGAAATACATTTAATGGGCAAAACTATCAGAAGCTACTTCAGTCCCTACTCAGTTTAGCTGGGGCAGGCATGAAAAAAACTGGTAAGGAATTATTTAATATACCAAATGTATACAGTAATGTACATTCACCATTCAATGGCACCTACTCCATGCTGGGCCCTAATATTAGGGTCTTAATACATTATCTCATTACAGCTTCACAGCCACCCAGGGAGATATAAATTAACCCTATTTTTACAATTATGGAACTCAAAAATCAGAGATTGAATAACTGCTACAAGTCACAAAACTAATAAGCAGGAGAGTTGGGATTCAAGCTACATCAGCTAATTCCAACTCCAACGCTCTTTTCACCACACCATACTGCCCTCTGCCAGAGCATCACACCCACAGTCCCCACAGACCCTCCCACCTGGGTGAGCCCGTAAGATGGACCTGTAGTCTGTCGTCACCTTAAAGCATTTTCTTCACCAGCACATATGCCAGCCCATCAGAGTCACACCTGACCTCCCCACCCCTCAGAAATATCTAGAGATATCTTCTATGACAGGAGGAGGCTCAATTTCAATAACTTCATCACCCCAGATGGAAGTAAGACATCTGGAAAGCTGGGAAATCCTGGTTTCTATCAAGCTGCCGTCAACATTACTGAAGCTAACACTGGGCTAATGTGAGGTACCGACATCAAGAGTTCAACTGGTTACTACTCATAAAGTTATGCAACAACCCTACCATGTCATGGAACAAAAAAGCCCATCCTGGTGTGCTGAGGGGCCCCAACAGAGTTAGGACACAACAGCAGAGCCACGGCCACAGCCAAAGCCTTCCTTCCTAGAGTTTTCCCTTTGTGATAAAATATAGTATAACTTCAACAATTTAACCACCTAGTATCACAGTACAGAGAATATATAAAGCAGAAAAAGAAAGGAAAAGCTTTAAGCACTCTAGCCTATGACTAGTAAAATGACTACTAAAATCACTTTTTGAAAATAATATTCTTGGTATTTGGAAACCTCTCCTTAAATATTCTCGGAAGGAGCTGTGTGGGAAGGTCAGTATCTAACAACTGTATTGAGCCAATAGTTTAAAACAAATACCTGGAATCCTTTTACTCTAAAAGTATTTTCCTAAATATGCTATTTAGTATCAGCAAGTACTTCACAAGATGAATCTTTATCTCTCTACCAGTTAACCTGTGGAGAGGGACGGACTCATCAAAATGATTTCCAGTGCTTCTTCAACCTAACTTGTATACGAACCACCTGGAGACACTGTCAGCATGCAGATTCTGATTCTATAGGGCTGAAGCGGGGCCTCAGATTCTGCATTTCTAATAAGCACCCAGGTGCTGCTGCTGACATTGACCCTAAATTTAGCAGCAAAGGTCTCAGTCACTGCTTCTTAAGCGAGATCCTCATCCGTCCATGTTCCCCATCCCTGCCCCAGGGAACTGAGTTTGAAGAAATTCCTTATTGTATGTTCATTTTTTGGATAATCTAAAACATATATATTTTTACCAGTTCAGTGACAAGTCTTCTCTTTCACAGAAATAATTGACAGACATTTCCAGAAAATTAGTTTCTTAAGTCAGCTTTTCTCAAAATGGACTCTGCAGACAATTCCTTGGTGGATCCACAAGAATAATTTTCATATAGAAGATATCCACACAATGACTTCTGATCAGAGGTTTGTCTTACCCAGCAGTACAGCCAATGCCCAGCTGTAGGAGAACTGATGTCTGGGATGGGCTAAGGTTAGGACAATGGGTAGACTCTGAAAACCACAGAGCCTGATGTCCTGCCCTGCTCACCTCTGAGATGGATGACTGAGTAAGTAGTCTGAGAGAACTTAGGGGCAATAAAAAGAGGTATTCAGTAGAAAACAGCATGGTTTCACTAAAAGTAAGTTATGCCAACACTTTATCTCCTTTTTGACAAGGTTATGAGAATGGCAGGTAATGACAATGCTTTAGACAGCATATCTAGATTTCAGCAAGGCATTGAGTCTCTTAAAACATTATTGCAGCCAAGAATTGAGAAATGCAGCCTAAATAATAATGTGCTGAATACATTCACAAGCAGTTCAACAGAATATCCAAAGACTATTTGATGGAATAAATCTCAGTCTAATAAGAGATTCCTTACAGTTCCTTTCCTTCCCACCTCTAACCCTCTCAACCTCCAATGAAATCAGAAACACCGCAAGTGATAAATACTAAAAATGAAATTCTTACATATACTTTAAAGGTATAAAGAAGTAAAGAAGTCAAGTCACTTATATTAAAACTTTACAAAAGAGAGATTCAATTCAGTATACTTTACAGCACCTACTCCTGATTAGACACCAGTATTTAAAATTTAATGATATTTCCCTTTTATGAGTTATTTATTTAAACTGTTTTCACTGACAATTTCAGTGGTTAATGCTTAAGAAGAGGTTAGAAATATAAAAGAGAGGTAAAGTGGATACATAGAAGCAATTGTGGTTTTTCCACGTAAAATTTGGGAAAGATGGTGCAAAATGAGCACCAGTAAACCCAGGTCTTATCTCTACATTTCCAAAGTGTCTGGGAGGAGGGAAGGATGAGTGGAAATATTAATACATGTAAGAAGGGCTGTCCCAAAGATTTATTTCCATCTTAAGCATCCATCCACAGAGGGCCCAGGAGGCAGCACTTAGGAGTTTTTATACTGAGTCATAAATCAGAAAAAGACCAGCCTTGAGAAACACACTAAAAACTGGTCTTCTGATATGCTTATATTCTTCAGTAAATAAGAGTCATGCATACATCACTGAAACCACAGGAGAGGAGAACTTCCCATCAAACAACTGATAATAGAAGAAAATTAATTTAATTGTGTGAAATGTCTAAGCTACCTTTATTTACTTTATTATAAAATAAATATTATAACTTTATTGGAGTCAAATAAAAAAATATTTTTTCCTGAAAGCAAAAAAGTGTTCAAAACTATAGCAGTCATGTGTAAAGAACATAGGAGCCGTCTTGAAAGGTCACCTGCTGGTTAAGGGCACTCAATGACAATATGTGCATTTAAAAGTACAATATTGATAATTGATCATAACACATTAAAAAATCCAGGAATCCCAGGAAAAAGGCGAGATGGCAGACTCGAAGCAGCGCATGTACTGCTCTCAAGGAGAAGATGGAAAGTTGCAGGTGGATGTACGCCCATGGATGGGCCTTCCTAGAGACAGCATTGTGACACATCAGAGAAGCGACAGGGGACACTCAGAGCAAGGGGGAAGGTGACAGGGTGATCCACTTGGCAAGATCGGAAGGTACCTAGGGGAGGCATCAACACATGGGAAAGGACAGGAGGAGAGAACCCCAGGGCTCCATACTCCCCCCACAGACCCTGCAGTTCAAGCTGTGAGGGGACCCCACCACCACCACCACTGCAGACCTTTGGACCAATCAGGGAGCTGCTTGGAGTCTGTGTAGCAACACTGCACCAGGAGTGGGCACAGCAGGGACCTGGCGACCTCTGTTCCCAGGTTGCTGC
This sequence comes from Cheirogaleus medius, assembly GCA_008086735.1. Lineage (NCBI taxonomy): Eukaryota > Metazoa > Chordata > Mammalia > Primates > Cheirogaleidae > Cheirogaleus > Cheirogaleus medius. The sequence goes on from VBSM01001562.1 coordinate 38,180,619, forward strand.
AGCTAACAAATTCTGAGCTCTCAGGTCCAGAGTGCCAGGTCTGAACGGGGCTGGACTTTGCTGAAGCCATTTCTACATCTCCCCAGCTGGAACAGGGAGGGGGCAGGGAGAGCAGATGCTCTCAGGCATCTATGACTGCGAGCTCACAGTCAGAGTTATACCCTATCCCCACAGGGGAGTCGAGCAGAACAGGCAGCACAGATGCTACCTGTGAAGCTGCCACCGCCAGGCACCATACACCCACCCACAAGGCTTGCACCTATCACTTGGCGGGAACCAACCCCACGGTCCAATGTTTTGCCAGGTACCACCATCACATCTAGACCTGGGTCAAGTGACCAGCCACAGCTCTGACACCCACTACCACCATCTAGATAGCCTCAAACTGCCACCACCACCACCATGAGAAGACCCAAGCAGAGCAATTTCCCCCTCACCAGCCTCTGTGGAGAAGGACTCATCCAGCTCCCCACCCAAGTGCCCAACAGCAGCCTGGGAAACAACCCATCACTCTGCACAGAAATCATCCAGCACCAGCTTGGACTGTGACAATCACACAGGAATGGGACAACAAAGAACAGATGCATTACAGGCTCCCAGTGCATCCGCCCCTCTCCTGCCAAGTCAATCTTCCAGAATAGGTCACAAAAGTACCATCTATGGACCTCTCCTTCTCAGTAAGTAAGAGAGCTGCCAGCAAAGAAGAGGTGTGCTATAAGCCCATCTGCCCTGAGCTGAAAGATGAGGTGTCAGATGAGAAAAAAACAAACAAAAGAACTTGGGCAACATGAAAAAAAAAGCTAGTTGACAGACCCAAAGGATCACAATGGATCTACAGCAATGGACTCCAACCAAAAGAAAATTGTCGAAATTTCAGAAATGGAATTCAAAATGTAGATGGCAAGTAAGATGAATGGCATTGAAGAGAAAGTTGAAAACCAACACAAAAAAGAAAGAAGAATGAACAATCACCCAGAGAAGTATGGAACTATGTGAAACAAGCCAATTTATGAATTATAGGTATCCCTGAGGAAGAAGGGTAAAAAGCATGGGAAATCTACTTAAGGGAATTACTAAGGAAAACTTCCCTGGTATTGCTAGAGATTCATATATCCAGATATAAGATGGTCATCGAAAACCAGGAAGATTCATAGCAAATAGGACATCTCCAAGATACACAGTCATTAACTTGGCCAAAGTTCAAAGAAAAAGAACATTCTACAAGCTGCAAGACAAAAGCAACAACTAACCTACAAAGGAAAACAAATCAGGCTAACACAAGCTTCTCAACAGAGACATGACAATACAGAAGGGATTGGGACCCCATTTTTAGTCTTCTTAAACATAACAATTGCCAGTCAGGAATTTTGTATCCTGCAAACTAAGTTTCAAAATGATGAAAAAATAAAGACTTTCCCAGATAAGTAAACACTAAGGGAATTTGTCAGTACTAGGCCTGCCCTAAATGAAATACTCAAAAGTGCATTACCCACGGAACAGCACAAGACATAACTACCAGTATAAAAACACCTGAAAGTTAAAGTTCACAGCATTTATAAAACAATAGCACAAGAGGGAAAACAAAATGACAAGGTATCATCCAACATGATGAACAGAACAGTATCCACAATACTAACACTGAATGCGAACTGTCTTAATGCACCATTTAAAAGACACAGACTGGCTGAATGGATAAAAAAACACAAGCCAAGTATATGCTGTCTCCAAGAAACCCATCTAACTTGCAAGGAATTGCACAGACTCAAGGTAAAGGGATGAAAAAATATATTCCACACAAATGGAAACCAGAAGTGAGCAGATGGTTTCATATCAAATAAAATATCAAATAAAATAGACATTAAAGCAACAATGGTAAAAAAAAAAATTACAAAGATGGTCATTATATAAAGGTAAAGAGAGCATTCCACAAGACGACATAATAATCCTAAATATATATCCACCTAAAACAGGAGCTCCCACATTCATAAAGCAAATTCCAGTAGATCTAAGCAAAGAAATAAACAGTAGCATTGTAACTACTAGGGACTTCGACACTCCACTGACAGAACTAGACAGATCACTGAAGCAGAAAATCAATAAAACACTGAACTTAAATAGGACTCTAGAGCAAATGGACCTAACAGACATTTACAGAAAATTCTACCCAAAAACTACTGAATATACATTCTTCTTATCAGCACATGGGATATTTTCCAAGACTGATCATATCTTAGGCCACAAAACAAGTTTCAGCAAATTCAAAGAAATCAAAATCATACCATATATCTTCTCAGACCACAGTGGAATAAAACTAAAAATCAAATCCAAGAGAACTACTCAAATCTTCACAAAGTCATGGAAATTAAATAACCTGCTGCCAAACAATCCTTGGGTCAATGAGGAAATTAAGATGGAAATCAAAAGATTCCTTGAACTGAAGGACAATGAGGACATAAGCTTTCAAAACTCTCTGGAATACAGTAAAAGCAGTCCTGAGGGGAAAGTTCATTGCCTCAAATGTTTATATGAAAAAGAAAGATCACAAATTAACAACCTAAGGTCATATCTCAAGGAACTAGAAAAAAGCCAGCAGAAGAAAAGAAATAACAAAGCTCAGAGCAGAAATAAATGAAATGGAAACCAAAAAAACAATGCAATGGACCAATGAAACAAAAGGTTGGTTCTTTGAAAAGATAAACAAAATCAACAGATCACTAGGAAGATTAATCAGAAATATTAATAGAAGAGAAAGGATTCAAATAAGCTCAATCAGAAATGAAAAAGTAGACATTTCAACTGATACCACAGAAATTCAAAATATCATCTGTGAATACTACCAAAACCTCCATGCACACAAAGTAGAAAATCTAGAGAAAATGGATAAATTCCTGGAAACACACAACTTCCCAAGCCTGAATCAAGAAGAAACAGACATCCTGACCAGATGAATAACAAGCAGTGAAATTGAAGCAGTAATAAAAAATCTCCCAACAAAAAAAAAAAAAAAAAAGCCCTGGACCAGATGGACTCACAGCCAAATTCCACCAGACCTACGAAGAGCTGGTACCTATCCCACAGAAATTATTCCATAATATCAAGAAGGAAGGAATCCTCCTTAACTCATTCTATAAAGCCAGTATCACCTTGATACTAAAGCCAGGAAAGGACACACACAAAAAAGAAAACTACAGACCAATATCCCTTATGAACATAGATGCAAAAATCCTCAACAAAATACTAGCAAACCAAATTCAACAGCAGATCAAAAAGACAGTTCACAATGATCATATGGGTTTCATTCCAGGGATGCAATTACAAGTCAAAGAATCTTTAAACCCACCTATAACCTGTAAGCCGCCGCTTCTAGATGGCCCACCTTTTCGGGCCAAAGCAATGTATGCCTCCCATGTATTGATTTATGACTTTACCTGTAATCCCTGTCTCCCTGAAATATATAAAACCAAACTGTAACCCAGCCACAGTGAGTCTGCTTGCTCAAGTCTTCTTGGACATGACTCTGGGTCATGGTTCTCAAATTTGGCTCAGAATAACTCTCTTAAAAATTATTTTACAGAGTTTGGCTTTTTTCCCCCGTTAACAGCTATGATGACGCCACCGCACTCTACCCAGTGCGACAAAGTGAGACTCTGTCTCAAAAAGAAGAAAAAAGGTTGAATGGTAATTTCTGTTTCTATGCTTTGATTTTATTTTTTTGATGCAAGCACTTCAACTATTTCTTCACAAAGACAGTTAAAGAGAGCCTAGCTAATAATGTACTAATTAAACAGAGAAACTGTCGTTAAAATTCAAAGCTGTCTTTAGCCCAATGCTCCCCACCAAGTTCACAATGAAGTCCAATTTAACTGATTGATTGCAAGGCTAGTGTCTGCAGTGACTCCACCTCTATCTTACTACGTTGAAAAATCATCTTAAGCTCACCCACAAAATAAACCAGCAGCTCTTGCACAGGTCAAGAAAAAACATACCAAAATCTGCAGGTTAAATCAGTGAGAACTCAATCTAAATTTGGGGGATTTAATCTAAAATTGATGATGACAAAGCAGATGGCACACATATTCTCTTTCGGCATTTTGCCCAAAAAATAAAAAACCAAGGAAGAATTCTTATGCAATAAGTGAACACGCTTTAGAGATGCTAAATTAAAAAAAAAACTAACTTTCTAAACTTAAGTTCTTCACTTTTTTTCTTATGTCCTTTTCAGTAAAGAAAATAGGGGATTAATGAATAAATAGCTTTAAAGGTCAGCTTCCTCACCTTTAAAACACATTTCCAACGGATATAGAGTCTACTTTAACCATATTAACATATAATTTCACAAAACTAGTGGAAATCCCTGAGTAACTTCCTAGTCACTTTTCACCTTTATTTCCTAAACAAAAACTGGGTTTTGCCAAGAACCGCTATCAAAAACTATAATGAACTTTAACAATTAACTGGCTGAAATTAACAAGAAACAAAACCCAAAATAAAATTGTCTTTATTTATTCAAAAATAATAATTGGCTATGAAAGATTAAAGAATAATTTATGGATCTAAATGTTTCATTATAGCTGCCAATAGCACATAATATATAGTATACTCAAACAGTCATAATACTAGATTACTTTCCCTACTTTCAACTCAGGTAGTTTAAAATATTAGCAAATTCTCTCTATTTTGTATATGTTTTGAGCTTTTATTTTTCTTTAGGCTAGTAAGAAGTTTTATAATTTATTCCCCTCAGCCAGATAACAGGAAACAACTTTTAAAATTACATAGGCATTTTAGAATTCTCACTTCTACAGAAGATCCATATGCTAAGAATATCTTGCCAAATAAATGAATTGCTTCTAGCGATGACCCATTTAAAAAAAAAAATCTAACTAAAATTTTTGCAAGTGAAATTAAATTACTCTAATGGACTACTTACCTCAAAACCTACTTATGTTTTATCTACATTAAAACCACTCTAAGAAATAGTGTGAAAGGTTGTTCCATTAACAATATTTTATTTTTAAAATTTGCTAAAACAAAACAAAACAAAAAACCCAGATGTTATGGTTCTATCATATCTATGGTTTCCATGTATTTAGTTCAGTGCCTTTTACTGCTTTAAACAGTACAATAAGTACTGACGTAAAATAAGCATTGCTCACAAGTTCTTTAAGCATTAGAAAACAAAAAGCAATAGTAATTTTTATCATTAAAACAAATCTCCATAGTTAAAAGGTAACACAACTTGACCTTGAATGAAACTCTAATAGATCCTTAGCTAAATCTAGAAATTAAAAGATAATAAGAAAGAGAACAAGTGTAGCAAGATATTCAAAATCTCCAACTAAAACAATTCAGTGTTTCAAGGAAATATATTTGACATGTGTTTTATTAATTGTTTTATATGTATATGTTTAACATTAAAATGAAATAAAAAATTTACTGGATAACTATGATATATGAGATTTAAAAATCACTTTCTTTCAAGCTTTAAGACATAAAATATTCCATTTCTCAATTTCCAAAAATATTAGGGAAAAAGTCATTAGAATACTCAAATATATACATCTAATTTTAAATTATCTGTGTTATGGTAGTTACTTTTGTATTCCCATTATATGAAACCTTAGTTCCTAAAAGCATCTCAGACAGTGCTGCCAACTTAAAAACTCAACAATACTTAGTTTTACACTCCCATTTACTACAAATGGAGGTTACAAGCATGAGTAGAATCCAATGGAAGAAAATAAAGAGCCTAAAAAAAGCTCTTAGCAAAAAAAAAAAAAAAAAAAAAAAACACAGACTGTCCCAGACTTTTGATGGTTTGGCTTACAATTTTTCAACTTTAACAATGGGTTTATCACGATATAACCCCATTATAAGTCAAGAAGTATCTGTACTTATGATGGTTTGACTTACAATTTTTTGACTTTATTATGGTGTGAAAGCAATACATATTCAGCAGAAACCATACTTTGAATTTTGAACTTTGATCTTTTCCTAGGCAATAATCAATACAACACTCCCTTGCGGCAGAGAGCCACAGCTCCCAGTCAGCCACGAGATCAGGAGAGTAAACAACCAATACCTGACATCTTTCTGGGGAACAATATGCCTGCTAAACCATCAACAAGTGTGGATACCCCAGTGTCCCCTACCAGCTATTCTCCAGCCTCCTCAAAAGAGAAGGAAACTGATAATTCACAGCTGTAGCATCCCCATCATCTAGTAATTAATTTTCAATGCTTCAAATATCCCTCAGGTCCAGTGTGCTTTCAGCCGTATGCATTTATGGTGAATACCCATACAACCATTCTGTCTTTCCCTTTCAGTACAGTATTCAATAAATTACATGAGCTAGTCAACACTTTAGCATAAAATAGGCTTTGTGTTAGATGATTTTGCCCAACCATGCTATATTGTATTCTGAGCACATTTAAGGTAGGCTAGGCTAAGCCATAATGTTCAATAGGTTAGGTGTATTAAATGCCTTTTCAACGTATGATATTTTCAACTCATGATGGATTTATCAGGACATAACCCCATCATAAGTGGAGGAGCATCTGTAATAGAGGAATAAAAACTGTCTCAAAAGTCAACTTCTCCTTGATAAATAAACACCAAAAATTATCCAAGAAACGTCTTCTGTCTACTTTTCCCACAGGATATTTTTTTATCTTTCTGGTCTATTCAGCACATATATTTTTCCCTTGAGAAACCTTTATTTTCTCATATTACTTATCTTCCTGCTATGATGGGTAAAGTTTACAAATAAGAACACTAGATCCTAAAATCGGTTCTGTCACTAGGATGACCCTATATCCCAGGCTACCCAGGAGCACCCCAGTTGTGCCTGTTGTCTCAGTGTAATTATCACACTCAAAGGTATCCCAGGCTGGAGGAGAAATTGTAATGAACATAAAATCCATTACGAACTAGCTGTGTGAACTTGAGTAAGTTTTTTAGAATTCAATTTCTTCTTTTGCCAAATAAGAATGACATTTATAATATGTGATTGTGTTGATCACAGGAGGTAACATATATGAAAGCACATGGAAAAGTTCTATGCAAGCCCAAGTTAATATTAATAAGAACACAATAGCCAGGCATGGTGGTACACATCCCTAGTCCCAGCTACTCAGAAGTCGCAGGCCGGAGAATCCCTTGAGCCCAGAAGTTCAAGATTGTAGAGTGCTATGATTTCATCTGTGAATAGTCACTGCACTCCAGACTTGGCAACATAGCAAGATCTTATCTCTGAAAAAAAAGAAAAGAGCACACACAAGAGATATCCACATGCATTTTAAGAAGGAGGAGCTGGCACTTTTACTCTTTAGCTTGCTTTGCATGGTTCTAAAAATCTTTTTTTTTTAATTTCAGCATATTACATGGGTACAAATGTTTAGGTTACATATATTGCCTTTGCCCCACCCAAGTCAGAGTTTCAAGCATGTCCATCCCCCAGATGGTGTGCACCGCACCTGTTAGGTGTATATATACCTATCCCCACCTTCCCCGCTTCTACCCAACACCTGATGAGTGTTACTACTATCTGTGCACTTAAGTGTTGATCAGTTAATACCAATTTGATGGTGAGTACATGTGGTGCTTGTTTTTCCATTCTTGTGATACCTCACTTAGTAGAATGGGCTCCAGCTCTGTCCAGGATAATACAAGAGGTGCTAGATCACCATTGTTTTTTGTGGCTGAGTAGAACTCCATGGTATACATATACCACATTTTATTAATCCACTCACGTACTGATGGGCACTTGGGTTATTTCTGCATCTTTGAAATCGTGAATTGTACTGCTATAAACATTCTAGTGCAGATGTCTTTTTTATAGAATGTCTTTTTTTCTTTTGGGTAGATGCCCAGTAATGAGATTGCTGGATCAAAAGTCTTAATAGATACGGAAAGTCATTTAACTTTGTAGGGTCCTGTTTTCTTCACTATAAAGTAAAATGGATACAGTAGATGATCCTTATGATACCTTGATCCTTTTTAACATTAGAAATTTTATTATCATAATCATTTTAGTCCATTTTCTCAGATTATCATGAACATATCATTTATGTTGTATCTAGCAAACCAACTACTCTCCGAATTCACAAATTCCTTGACCTCAGAGTCGAAAATCCAGCTTACAAATTTATTTGATTGAATAGCACAGTATTTTATTAAAATTTTAAAATTATGTGCCTACTTTTTAAAATAAGAAGATTGCATATAAAAATATGATCTATTTTTCTTGAAAAACTGGCATATCTGGAATCATGGGGCAATAGTCTGCAACAGCTAGTAGCAGTTGACCCTTTAGAAAGTACATGTAGGTCCACCTTGCCCAACCCTTTGCCCAGTTTGCTTCACAGATTTATGTTACCTGCCTGCACAGTGTAGGTATTTGAGTTTGCTCCCCTGATGTACAAAGAGTGTATAGCCACTCACATCTACCTCAATGACTAAATCTGTAACTTTCTCTTCCTAAATATATTTCCCCAACAGCCCACTTATTTATCAAGGAAATCTAGACTATCAAAGGCTATGTTAATGGCTTATTCAAAAGAACTACAAAAATTCTTATCCTTATACTCTTCTTTTTTAAACAACAAAAAAATCATAATAATGCACAGCAATTTAAGTTTTCAACTAGGAATCAGAAGTCAGATTACATTTAATTTTGTAATTTACTCATTTCCTAACCCCTGTCATGGCTTCATGTCATTTAAATTTTTTTAACTTTATCACCTTAAAAAGAGAACAAGTGAGACAATGTCTAATGTCTGGGAATAATCAGAAAACAATACTTAGTCGTGTCTACTGAATATTGTATTAAATAGCAAAATTAGAGAAAATCATTAAGTTTACTAGCCTATTAGAAAAAAAAACATCAAGTTGGATATCTGTGTAGATGCTTCCATACAAAGCAAAAGGAAACCAATCATATATCCAAAAGAATTGAAAACAGGGTCTCAGAGAGATATTTGGACACCTTTGCTGATAGCAGCATTATTCACAAGAGCTAAAAGATAGAAGCAACCCAAGTGTCCATTGAGAAATGAACAAATAAACAAAACATGGTATATACATACAATGAATCATCATTCAGTCTTAAAAAGAAAGGACGTTCTAACACATGCTATAACATAGATGAGTCTTGAGACCAGTCACAAAATGACAAATACTGTATGGTTCCACTTATATGAGGTACCTAGAGTAGTCAAATTCACAAATTCAGAGACAGAACATTGAATGGTGATTTCCAGGGACTGGGAAAAGTGGAAAATGAGTTTTGTTTAATGGGTACAGAGTTTCATTTGTGCAAGATGAAAGAGTTCTAGAGATTGGTTTCATAATGATGTGAATGTATTTAACATTACTGAATTGTACATTTTAAAATGGTTAAGATGGTAAATTTTGTATGTGTTGCAATAGACTAAATGTGTGTGCATTCATGTGTTAAAACCCTAATCCCAACTTGATGGTATTTGGAGGTGGGGCCTTTAGGAGGTGATTAGGTCAGGAGGGTGGAGCCCTCATGAATGGGATTAGTAACCTTACGAGAAGAGGCCAGAGAGCTAGCTAGCTCCCTTTCTGCCATGTTAGGACACAGCAAGAAGACAGGTGTCTATAAACCAGGAAAAGTCCCTTACCAAGAACCCAACCCTGCTGGCACTCTTGATCTTGAACTTCCAACCTCCAGAACTGTGAGAAGTAAATATTTGTTGTTTCAGCAATCCAGTTTATGGTATTCTGTTATAGCAGCCAGAGCTGACTAAGATGTATATTTTACTACAATTAAAAATCTTTTTAAATCTGCATATGGACTTTTTTTTAAAAAAGTATGTATCTATGGGATGGGTAAAAAACAGATAACAAAGATGAAAAAGGTGATAATAAAAACTATGTTTCAAAATCCTGAAAAGAAAACAAAATATTCAAACATAACATCTCAAGAGTGGCAGGCAACTTTAAAATTCAGCAGGAGGGGGAAACACATTCAGAATGACCAAATAATGACCTCTAGAAATTTGCTCCTCCATAAAAGCAATAACAATGCTGGGGGGAAAAAATGTAAAAATCAACTTTTTCACAACTCTGGAAATTAATAATAGGCTTGCAACATTATGAGGATGATTTATTCAAGAAAAATATCTGAGTCTCAGTAAGAACAGTCAACTTGGCTTTTTAATGTTTGCCCTATTTCCATCACTCTGTCACCAGCATCACAGTACCCTTAAAAACCTGGATCCGTGCAGCCATAGTAACTATTAGTATGAAAAACAGCACTCTGGCAGCCACAGGGGCAGGGCAGTGAAAAACAGGTTCAGAGCTCCCCAAAAAGGCCCTAGCCTAGAAAATTGTCAGTATTTGACCTGGCAGTTATATGGGAAAGCTCATTCTCAGGATTTGTCTTTATAGGACCTGATTCAGTGTCCACTCAATGGGAAAAGTCATTTCCCCACAGCATTTGTTGAAAACAATCAGCTGCAACTGTTTAACACTGCAAATGCCTAAAGCAGCAGTACAAGCTATGGCAAACAAGGGGCTGGCAAAACAGAGCAATTAGACAAGAAAAAGAAATAAAAGGCATCCAAATCAAAAATAAAATAAAATGATCTCTGTTTGCAGATGACATAATCATATATGTAGAAAACTGTAAAGACTACACACACACACACACACACACACAAACCTATCGGAAGCAATAAACAAATTCAGTAACATTACAAGATACAAAATCAACATTAAAAAATCAGTGGCATTTCTATACACAACCAAAAAGCTATTCAAGAAGGAAATTAAGAAAACAATCCCATTTATTTACAATAGCAACAAATAGAATAAAATACTTAAGAATAAACTTAACCAAAGAGATAAAAGACCTGTACACTGAAAATTATAAAACACTGATGAAGAAAATTAAATAAAACATAGATAAATTGAAAGACATCTATGTTTATGGATTGGAACAATTAATGTTGTTAAAATGTTCACACTACACAAAGTGAACTACAGATTCGATTCCATTCCTATCAAAATCCCAATGGCATTCTTTATAGAAATAAAATTACAAAATTCATTAGAATCACAGAAGACTCCAAATAGCCAAAGCAATATTGAGCAAAAGGAACAAAACTAAAAACATCACACTTTATGATTTTGAAACATGTTACAGTAATCAAAACAGTATGGAACTAGCATAAAAACAAACATATAGACCAATGGAACTAAAAAAAGAGCCCAGAAATAAATCTATGCATTTACAGTTATCTGATCGTTAATGCCAAGAACACACAATGGGGAAAGAATAGTCACTTTAAAAAATGGTGTTGGGAAAACTGAATATCCACAAGCAAAAGAATAAAATTAAACTCTTATACCATATACAAAAAATCAACTCAAAATGGATTAAGGACTTAAACCAAAGACATGAAACTATAAAACTACTAGAAAAAAACATAGGGGGAAAGCTTCTTGACAATGACCTGGGCAATAATTTTTTTAGTATGACACCAAAAGCACAGGCAAAAAAGCAAAAAAAGACAAATGAGATTTCATCAAACTAAAAAGCTTCCATACAACAAAGGAAACAATCAACAGGGTGAAAAGGCAACCTAGAGAAGGGAAGAAAATATTTGCAAATATTTTCTGATAAGTTAATATCCAAAATACATAAGGAAGTCAAATATCTCAATAGCAAAAATATCAATAACCCAATTAAAAAATGGGCAAAGGACCTGAATAGACATTTTTCAAAAGAAGACATTCAAATGATCAACAGACATAAGAAAAAGTGCTCAACGTCACTAATCATCAGGGAAATGCAAATCAAAACCACAATGAGGTATCCCTTCACACTTGTTAGAAAAGCAGAAAACAAAACATAACAAGTCTTAGCAAAAATTTGTAGAAAATGAAACCGTGATACACTGTTGGTAGGAATGTAAACTGGTGCAGTCATTGTGGAAAACAGTATGGAAGTTCCTCAAAATATTCAAAATAGAATGAAATCGGTATCTCAAAAACACAGCTGCAGTCCCATGCTCATAGCAGCATTATTCACAATAGCCAAGGTATGGAAACACCTAAATATCCACTGATACATGAACTAGCAGAGAAAATATGGCGTATGTTCCACATAATGACATTTCATCCAACAACAGAACACATATACAACACTGGTCCCATAAGATTACATACCATATTTTTAATGTACCTTTTCTATGTTTAGATAAACAAATATTTACCATTGTGTTACAATGGCCTACAGTATTCAGTACAGAACATGCTGTACGGGTTTGTAGCCTAGGAGCAACAGGCTCCCTATTGCCCAGGTGTATAGTAGGCTGTACCATCTAGGTTTGTGTAAACACACTCTATTATGTTTTCATGACAAAACTGCCTAACGACACATTTCTCAGAATGTGTCCCCATTGTTAAGCAAAGCATGACTGTGTGTATATATTTATTAATAATTATACATGTATGTATATAATTAAATATTATTTAAAATTTAAAAAGAAGGAAATCCTGCCATTTGTGACAACATGGATGAACCTGGAAGACATTATACTGCATGAAATAGACCAGACACAGAAAGACAAACACTGCATGATCTCACTTATATGTGGAATCTAAAACAATCAAACTCATAGAAGCACAGAGTAGAATGTTGGTTGCCAGGAATCGGAAAGGTGAGGAAAATGGGGAGATGTTGGTCAAAGGGTACAAAGTTTCAGTCATGCAAGATGAATACGTCCCGGAGATCTAACATATGGCATGGTATCTATAGTTCACAATATTGTATTGTATACTTCAAATTTGCTGAGAGAATACATCTTAAGTGTTCTTACCACAAAAAGAATGGTAACCAGGTGAGGTGATGGATATGTTAACGAAAATTGTGGTAATCATTTCACAATGTATATGTATATCAAAACATCAAACTGTACACCTTATAAATAACAATTTCTATTCATCAATTATACCCCAATAAAACTGAAACAAAAGTTATTAGAAAAAAAGAAGGAAACAGATGTAGAAATAAAAATAAACCATTAGATTTATTAATCTATCTAGTTTTCAATCATTTAAAAGTAAAACAATGCAAACAGGAAGACATCACGACATGCAGTCATCAGACTAACCAAAATATCAACTAAACAGGCTTTTCTACGAGCTGTAAGAGGAAAGAAGCAAGTAACATACAAAGGAAAGCCAATCCGAATAACACCAGACTTCTCTACTGAAACTTTGCAAGCAAGGAGAGACTGGGGCCCTATTCTCACTCTTCTGAAAAAGAATAATGCTCAACCTAGAATCTTATTCCCTGCAAAACTAAGTTTTGTCTACGAAGGAGAAATCAAGACATTCTCAGATAAGCAAAGACGGAGGGAATTCGCCACGACAAGACCAGCTCTGCAAGAAGTACTCAAAACAGTGTTACCCACAGATCAGCACAATAAACACTCACAAATGTAAACCTACTCAAAAGCTAAAGATCAAGGCCCAGATACCACAATGGCTCAAGAAAGAAAACAAAGCAACAAAGTTCAATCCAACATAATGAACAGAAAACTGCCCCACCTATCAGTTATCTCAATAAATGTGAAAGGCTTGAACTCCCCACTCAAGAGACATAGACTGACAAAATGGATTAAAAAAATACAAGCCAAGTATCTGCTGCCTTCAGGAAACACATCT
>VBSM01001562.1:38194419-38228671 GCA_008086735.1 Cheirogaleus medius
AGTGGACATATAGGAATAACATTTGTCGGGTGTTGGGCGGGTGGGAGGGGTGAGAAGGGGATGGGTATATACAAACATAATGAGTGAGATGTACAACGTATGGGTTATGGACATGCTTGAGGCTCTGCCTCGAGGGGGGAGGGAGGCATGGGCAATATACATAACCATAATATTTGTACCCCCATAATATGCTGAAATAAATAAATAAATAAATAAATAAAAAATAAATAAAAGTAAAACAATATTTTTCAATTACACAGAAAAAAGCAGCAACAAGAAAATTTAAGTGGTACACTAGAAAATATATATTTAACATAAGACAAGGCAGTAATGGAAGATTCAGGACACAAGATACATAGAAGACAAATAGCAAAGAAGCAGACATAATACCTACTTGACTATTAGTAATTACACTAAATTTAAATGAATTAAACAATCTTGTCAAAAGGCAGAGATTAGCAAAAAATACTTCTTAGATGATCCAACTATATGCTGTCTACAAGCAACACTTTATATTCAAAGACACAAGTAGGATGAAAGTGTAAAAAAAGAAAAAACAAACCATGTTTTATGGGCCATAAACCATGTTTATGTCCTCCATCCCTCCAATTCATATGTTGAAGCCCTAACCCCATGTAGTTCAAAATGTGACTGAATTTGGAGATAGGACCTGTAAGAGGTAATTATATAATGAGGCCATTAGGATGGGTCCTAATCTAATCTTACAAGAAGAGGAAATTTGGACACACAGGGTCACCAGGGACACACACTCACAGAGAAAAGAAAAGACCGTGTGAGGACACAGCAAAAAGGTGGCCAAGGAAAAAGCCTCAGAAGAAACAAAACCTGCCAACACCTTGAACTTATTTATACTTCTAGCCTCTAGAATGGTGAGAAAATAAATTTCTCTGTCTAAATCATCCAGACTGTGGTCCTCTGTTATGACAGTCCTAGTAAACTAATACACCATGCAAATAACCAAAAAAGGATTCGGACTGATAATACTAATACCAGACAAAATAGACTTTAAAACAAAAACTGTTACTAGAGACAAAGAAGAATATTTTATAATAATAAATGGATAAATTCAAAAGAAGACATAATGATTATAAACATATATGCACATAACAATAAGGTTGCAAAATACCTGGGCAAAATCTGACAGAGTTAAAGGGAGAAACAGACAATTTAACAACAGATGGGGACATCAATACCCCGATTTTCATAATGGATAGAACAACTAGACAAAAGATCAACAAGAACAGTTAGAATACCAAAAGTGGGTCTTTCTCCACTCATGAAGATCGACCTGTTAAAAATAAATAAATAAAAAAATAATAATAAAAATAAAAACAGAATACCAAAAGCACAAGGAACTCCATTAAAAAAAACAATAAATTAGATTTCATCATTTACAAATTTCTGCTTCAAAAGACACTGTCAATAAAGTGAAAAGACAATTCACAAAATGGGAGAAAATATTTGCAAGGCATATGTGTCAAAAGGGTCTAGTATCCAAAGTATAAAGAACTCTTACAACTCATAATAAGAAGATAAATAACACTACTTTTTAAGTTAGCAAAGGATTTGAATAGACATTTCTTCAAAAAAGATAAATGCTAAATGACCAATAAGCACATGAAAAGATACTCAACATCATTAGTTATTATGGAAATGCAAATTGAAACCACAATGAAACACTACTTAACACCCACCAGAAGGGCTAAAAGAAAAATAATAATAAGTGTTGGGAAAGATACGGAGAAATTGGAACCCTCATACATTGTTGACTGGAATGTGAAATGGCACACCTACTTTGGAAAACTGTTTAGTAGGTCCTCAAAACACAGAACTACCATATGATCAACAATTCCACTCCTAGGTATATACCCAAGAGAACTGAAAACACATCCACGCAAAAACATTTACACAAATGTTCATAGCAGCATTACTCATAATAATTAAAAAGTGAGAACAACCCATTGTCCATCAACTGATGAATGGATAAACACAATGAACCAAATTCAGAAAATCTTTAACAAGTAATACCATAAATAGCAAATCTTTAGAAAGAATTTTGATTCCTTCCCCTAGTTTTCAATCTCAAAATACTTAAAATGCTAATTTTATCACGACAAACTTTCACTGAACCCCAAAAAACTTTCAATATTGGCAGCCACCCAAATTCAATAACCAGATGCAGAAAATAAATTAACTCAAATTCTTGTTACAGTCACACTTCTCTTCCAGCACGAGAAGGTCCCAGTTGTGGTCTGGCCTTCCAACCCTGACTGCCCTGCTAGCTTGGGTGTGCCAAGTACTTTCCGTGTCTCCATTTTCTCCCCCTTGTCCCAGCCCCATGCTTACCTCCCTGAAAGCTTTTACAGGACCTCACCTTGATTCCTTTGGGCACCTAACCTTTTCTTCAAACATGATTGAGGTTCTTCAGATATCACATATTTTAAGTCAGCCATCAAAGCAAATGCAGCTCCCTTCTTTTATGTATTTTTATTTATTTTACTTAGTAAAGATCCATAAAAATTCCCTCTGCCTATATCTGGTACTCTGCACTGAAGAAGCCAGGTACTGACACCATCTCATTCATTCAGTTGATCCAGAAAAGGGGTTGCAAACCAGATGCAGGCAGCATAGGAATTTTGTCTGGCATGAGCTGTTCTAAAAACATTTTAATCAGTTACCAACAAATTACACTCAAGAGATGGTTACATACATACTTACATTTTAGCTTCATTTGAAAAATCTGAACATTTGACTGTGCTGGACCCAAATTCCCACGTGGCAGGAATGAGATGAGCAGAGTGGTGACACTTCCTTTCCCTTTGAGGAAGCGTGCCTCTCTGTGACCCTCACCACTCCACAAAGTGTCCATGCACAACACATCCAGCTGATTTCACTGGTGACCTGCTGGCTCTGGAGGTGCTGGAGTTTGAGAACAGTCCAAGTTCAGACACAGAAGTTGTGTCTGATCATAAAGAGACGATCTCTTCCCTTATCTCTTGGTTTAAGACTGCACGGCCATGTTCCTCTACCTGAGCCAACCTCTGCCGGTTTCTCACTCCAACAACACTTCATCTTCCTATAATCACTATCATGCCCAACATCTAAGAATCACCTGCATACTCTAATTATCTTACCCTACGACACTCCTGCAAAGCCATCTTATGTCCTGGTGAGCTCCTCCACCAACTAGTGTAATTCCAGGCCACACAACAGAAAGCACAGAGGAT
Source organism: Cheirogaleus medius (assembly GCA_008086735.1). NCBI lineage: Eukaryota > Metazoa > Chordata > Mammalia > Primates > Cheirogaleidae > Cheirogaleus > Cheirogaleus medius. The sequence continues at coordinate 38,197,668 of VBSM01001562.1, forward strand.
CTCATTCCATTGACTGCAGACTTACTTCTCTTTGAAGATAAATTCTCCTAAATTTCTAAGTTCTGATGAGTTAAAACAATGCTTCTCAAACTTTACTGTGCATACAACTCATGAGGATCTTTGAAAAATGCAGATTTTAATTCAGTAGGTCCGGCATGAAGCCTGAGATTCTGCATGTCCAACAAGCTCCCATGTTGATGCTGCTGGTCTGTGGATTATGAATAGCAAGGAGTGAGAAGACTCACAAAGGAAGAAAGTTTCTGAGATGAGAATTACCTGAATGAATTAGACCTCCAAGACTTGACTTTCTGCCACTTTAAAACTACAAAAATGTTAATCTTTCAGCATGCTGTGCAAACTTAATATCCGATTTATACAAATAACAGTCTTTCATAGTGGTCCATGAGGACGAAACAGATTGTTCCTTTAGCCATTAGACATTGATTATTGAATATTCACTATGTGATCAATACTGGGTATTATACAGAGGCATCAGCCAGGTTTCCATATATTTAGAGTGCTTAAAATCTACTTGGCAAAAAGACTGATGAGAAACAAAATAACTAGTGCACCACCTAAAACAAGAGATGACTAAGATCTTAGTTGCTATAAAATAGTGATTCACAGAGCACGCATGGCACATCAGCACCTGGGTGGAAGACATCATACTAAACACACTTCCCCCCCATCCCTCCCAGAACATACTCACTCCAGCCCCACCCTTAGTGTCAGCCATGCACAAATGAAGCTACATTGACTTCTAGAAATGCCTTTTCTTTAAAAGGGTAAATTGAGGGGAAAAAATTATGAAAACCGCTATTGTTAAATTGCATACAGAAAGGCATGAAGACACGGGGCCTGGAAGAGTAAGTAGTGGTGGGCATTCCAGGTGGGAGGTACTTCCTGTGGTGAAAGTACTGGGGTGGAGATGAGTCCAGGGTATTTATGGGATGGAAAAAGACCTGCCTAATTAAAGTAAACCAAAGTACTCACTCACCACAACCCAAATCTGAGTGAGAAAAGCATGGAAACTATCTCCTAAGAACTTGATGACCACCTGCTAAGAATACTGAAGACATATTTCTTTATAGAAAGGCTGAACTAGTTTGCCTCTTGGGTCCTTTCCAATTTTTCCTCAACTGCAGAACAAAATCCCAATTTTACTCCAACACATAATCCTAACCCGAATCACTTGCCTTGCCTGCTGTTAACCATGGGAGACAAGTGAAGAGAATGTGAATGTGTGAAAGTCCCTAAAAATTTAAGAAAAAGTCTAAATCACTGTATCAGCTGAGCATCCACAGTTCTTTGAGACTCTTCTTATAGGGCTTATTTTCAATTCTGTCATCAATCATCCTTGTCATTCTCCTCTGAACCCTGTCCAAATTATCCTCATCCCTCTTACACAATCAAGAGATGAATTACCCTTCTGGTTTCCCTACTCCATCTAAAATAAGTCTCAGTTGCACAGCATTCTCTACCAAAGCCCCTTTCTCCAAAGCACTTACCACACTTCCAACTATGCTTATTCACTTTTTGTGGAATACTTCAACTATATATTCAGAAATTCATTTAGTTAAGAAGCTAACAAAACATTAACCCATATACCAATACTCAGATTTCACAAATATTAACATATCTGCCACATTTGCTTTGCAATTATATATTTATTTATTTATTCTTACCTTTGTTGCCTGTTTCCCACTAGTTTCTGTTTTATCTGGTCAGGGCCATGCCTGATTATTAACCTCTTTTATACCCATCATTTAGCATAGAGCCTGGCACATATAATGCTCTCAATGTTTGTTCAATGAATAACGCATGAATGACTTCTGTCCTAGCATTAAATAATGGCCATCAAGATAAAAGAGTTATTAGACAAAAGACAATGACTATTAAAGACCAAAGGAAAAAAAAGGAAATGGGTCTTTATGGAAGAATGGGGGTTTACATTTGAATGTGTGCTATAGAGTGGGCTAGCTGGGCAAAGTGCTAGCCCTTTCTTACTTAGAGCCTCCTTCCCCTCTTCCTGTGAATAGCATATATATCTGCCTAGGCATAGTGATATAGAAGATGAGCTCCTAAAGTCTCTTCTAGCTCAGAGATGTCAATTCAATGGGTTAGAAGAGGAAAGAACAAAGTGAGAGAAGGAAAAAGGGAACAAGAAAGGGGAATGGTGGGGAGGAAGTGGGGGAGGCCTAAGCGGAGAGAATCCAAGACATAAGACCACAAGAGATCATTTTTTTTCCTAGGTGAGGCCAAGGGCAATATAGATCATTTCCTGCAAACCTTTGAGTGTCAAGTCCATTTGTCCAGAATGAAATGAAACCTAAAGCAAAAATGTAAGAAAGGTCATGTCCAATTGTCACATCTCTCCACCACCTCCTTCTACCCGTACTCCCTGCCACCCAATATCTTAATGCAAAATCCTAAAAGCTGGGATCCTCCCACTGTGGTTTGCTACAAGCTCTCAAATACCAAGTATACAATTGTACCCTCTCCCCATCAAAATTTACTGGGTCTAACTTCTGCTACTTCAAGCTCTTATTCTTCTAGCAGGTCATCAAGAGACAATATGCATATCATTTAAAGGACTGTCCATTAATGACAATATTACTTTCTTAATTTATGGTCAGTGTGAACCTCCAACTTCCTAATAAAAAAAATTTCATAGCCTAAGACTGTGATATGTTGTTTTATTTGTGAATAATTCTCCCTTCCTTCCCTGTCCTTTCCATGGTTCACTGTAGGCAAAGTATATTCCTGAGATGCCACTTGATATAACAGAAATCATTTCTAATCGGTGTCATGAAGAAACATTTTTCTTGCTCCACAGATTTCTTACTGCACTGATAAAATATTATACGAGCACCTTTCCCCTATACAGCCAGCATATGTCAGCATGAAGAAGCAGTCTCATCACTTTGCACAGTAAACTCATATACTCAGGGGCCACAATTTGGTTATATCCACACTTGTCACTCTTTCTTTTAGCATTTCCTCAAGATGAGGAGGCACTACATCTTCTCTGTGAATTGGGTAGCATGTGGATTGGCTTCTAGGTACAACTTCTTTTCTTCAAGAAGCCATCACCTTCTTATCTGTACCTGAAACCAGTGCCTTGTCAGTGCCCTGGACAACTTTTCCAATCTCATGAATAATGGTTAACCAAAAGAAAAATCTCCTCCCTTATAGCACGAGTTTTTGCTGATAAATGAACAAAGCATCACCAAGCACTCCTCCCTGAACAAATGCCAAAAGCTGATTCATTCTCTGCATGACATGGGTGGTTTCATCCAACCATAAAGTGAAATATCTGCTAGCATGTACTTGATAGTAATCGCTCTTCCACACTCCACTCCACTGATGTTATGCAATAGCCAACTGTGTCATTTGACAAAGGAATTTTGTCAATAACTTCTGGTTTCTCTCTAAGGATAATGTTTGTCTTTAACTTTCCAGCTGATTTTCTACATGTCTCTTCAATAATATGACTCATACTTATTTTTGCTACAAGGCTCCTTTACTGATGCTAGTAGAGTTACAGTCTCTTACCTACCTTTAGCTATATAATACATTAATTTTGTAAAGGAAAGCATTATAGTGTGCTTGTCCTAGAAAACTTCAATAGTATAACAGAGAAGCCACTGTGCTTTGTTTGAAAATGACACAAAAACATCCATGGCTTCATGCCACTATTGGACAGTTTCATAACAGGCAACGATTAGGGATTTGGTCCTAATGGGGATTAGGAGTAAATGGATGGCAAGCCCAATAAAAAACAGTTTTGAGATAGCCACGGTCATATTTCCATTTGCACTTTTCAATTTCAGCTACCATTCTGAAATTGTCACTTTCACAGATTCCTTGTCTCTACACATACATATTCTCATTTTATATGCAGTGGGATTCAGTTCCCTAAGTAGGATTATGGCATTCCAAAAAGTAGCATTTACATTACTATTTTCATCACTATGTTTATACTTCAATAATTCCATTTTTGAACCACTGATTTATTTTTGTGAAATGGGGATACAACTTAAGAGCTGGAACAACAAACAAATGCTATTTTTATCAAATAAAGAAATAAGCAAATGACATAAAAATTATATTAACAAACATGAAGTGGACCATTAACAAAATATAAGCCATATACACTGACCAGTGCAGTCTTTGTAGCACAAGCACAATCTTAAGTAGTATAATGAGTTTTAAGAACATAATGTGTATCTTGCTGAAATCATAATTAATCTCATATCTCAAGGCCCTACATGCTCTGCAACCCCCACATCACCTTTCTGATCTCATTTCTGACTCCCCTGGTCACTCCACCCCATCACACTGGTCTTCTTGCAAACCTTTGAACACATCCAAACACATTCCTACCTCAGGACCTTTGCACTGGCTGTTCCCTCTGCCTGAAACTCTCTCCCTCAGGTATCTGCATAAGTAACTTCTCTTACCTCCTTTAAGTCTTTGCTTAAGGTCTCTTTGTCCATGAAGCCTATTCAACCACATTTATTCTGTTCTATTTTCCCTTTCTTCCAAAGCACTTATCTCCTTTTAGCATGCTATATAAGTTACTTATTTATTTGGTGTATTATGTCTCTCACTTCCCACCTTCCTGCTCCCCAAATTCCACAAGGTCAGGGATCTTTGTTTTATTCATTGGTGTATTCCCAGCACCTGGATCAGAGACTAACTCTAGAAGGGGCTCAATAAATAATCAGTTGAATGAATGAATGGATGGATGGATGAAATTTTTTTCATAGTTTTTCCTTCCTAAACCCCAAAATGCCTATGGATCTTACTTTGAGAGTTAAACAGAAAATGATAAGCCATCGAAGGTTTTTCAGCAAGAGAATTATACCAACAGAATGCTATTACAACTAGCCAAGGTAAGGAGATGATTTAAAGTTTGGAAAAGCAGGATCCAGAGAGTTAAGAAGTCAACCAATGAAAGAGATAATGAAGGCCATGATTTTCCAATAACTCAGCCTTCCTAAGTGGTTTATTTCAACCCGACTCTCGATATCTCTCTCTCTCTCTATATATATATATATATATATACACATATACACACACATATATAGATATATGATCAGTGTTTGTGTGCACATATATGAATATACACACATAAACATATACGTTGAAAAAGTCCAGAAGAAGCTAACGACATTCTTCTTCCAACATGTGGATATTCTTCATATAAAAGCTAATGAGACCACACATCCTCGTTTTACTGGGAGAGTCCCAGTTTTTACTTGTTGCCCCTTCCAGTAAGTACCACATTTTACTCTTGAAAGTGTCCTTGTTCAGATAAAAATTACATAGTCATCTTACTTATAAAGGAGATAAATAAATTTCTTCTTATTCAGGCATGCTGACCAAGCTTTTGAGGACTTTAGTGGACTGAGTACAAGAAAGGTGACGGCCATAAATAATTTAACACCTACTAACCAGTACAGCTAGTGAGCAATACCACAAACAATCACTCTTTAGCAAAGGAGCACAGCAATCACTGCAGAAGCAGGTGTCACAAGCTTCATGTGTCTAGCTCTGGTATAGAACCTAAACCCTCACCAGGTCATCTGCACGATCTCAAACCTATATGAGAATTTTCATCTGGTGAACAGACACACCAGTTCTCCTTCTCTGCAAGCCCTCTGTATGAAAAGCTGAGACCCAAATCCAATGCTGGAGATAGACGAGAGTACAGAAAACAAAAGCCCTCCTATTATCTTCATGGCCCAGAGAGCTTGGAAACTAAGAGAACGTGGAGTCAAGTCTTCACAACACTTGTGTTCTGGATTCTCAGTAAATCTCCAAGAACTGGACCAAACACTAGACTAGATCTTGAAACTTGCACTGCTACCTATATAAGAACCACGTAATCATAGGTATGCAAACAGGTTTTGTAGAAACTGCGCTCCCTCATCACAGAAGTTGTCCCAATTTGTATGTCAGCCCTAGATAAATGAACAAATGCTTTTTTTTTTTTTTTTTGAGACAGGGTCTCACTCTGTCACCCAGGCTGGGGTGCAGTGGTGCGATCACAGTTTCACAGCTCACTGCAGGCTTGAACACCTGGGCTCAAACTATTCCTCCAGAGTAGCTGGGTCTACAAGTACATGCCACCATGATCAGTTAATTTTTTTTTTTTTTTTTTTGTAGAGTTGAGGGTCTTGCTTCATTACCCAGGCTGGTCTCCAATTTCTGGGCTCAAGCAATCCCTCTGCCTCAGCCTCCCAAAGTGGTGAGAATACAGGCATGAGCAACTGTATCTGGCCAAATTCTTACTGTGCTTGAAGATAATAATAATGTGGACTTACAGCCATGGTAGACATTTAATGACTTAAGAATACAACTATTTTATTTCCAATATATGTAAATAGATGACAAACAATTATCTAATTCTCCTATCTGCCTATTTCATTTTGCCTTATGCATTTTTCAGATTTAAATTTTTCTGAATTCCTACCTTTGCATTTAACAAATAAAAGACTCAAATAAAGCAAGACTCTTTCCTGCTGTCAGGAGAGAGGTGATGAAAAAAATAGTCAAGATTCCTTAATACCCAGGGTGACCACAGAATTTATCGCCCAAGCCAGGGAACTTTTAAATATGAAAGGGGGTGCTTTTGATAATTAAGATAGGTCAACAGAATAAAATGGCACTGTCACAGGCAAACCAGGAGGTCCAGTCACCCTTCTAATCTCTCATTCATATCCTGAAGCAACCTCTGCCTCTGTTAGATCAACCAAACTTCAAACATAGTCCTTTCTCTTTCAGGTCAGGCCTGGCTTTTAACAATAGAGTTGGAAAGGTTTTAACTCAATGTTGCCATTCCCTAACCAACACCACCCAAAATTGGTTACATTGCTTCCCAAGAAAGCAGGCGGCAATGCACACGAATGTGGATCCAGGCCAGGCCTACAGCAAGCCCCAGGCCAGAAGCCTCTGGTTTCTCTTAAAGGAACACTTCACAACAGAGAAGGCCACCTGGGAAGAGGATATACAGATACCAGCCATAGATTTAACAAGTATTTTGAATGTTAGATTGTTTCATTGACACCAGGGCACATTGAGAAACTGGGAAAAGCCCAAAAGTGTCCTCTCCTGCAAAACACATCCATCCAGAAGAAAAGGCCATAGCATCTGTCCTCAACTCCAGGTAACGACCTTAGTTTCTTTGCCTTCGGTTGAAATCAGTAGCGCAAAAGCCTTTGAAAAGAGTAAGAATATACATTTTTCTACCAAGATCACATTGCACAAGTTAAATAGCCAATGCTTACTTTTATTTCTTGCCTCCTGTTCAGATGGTACAACATTGCTCACGTTCTTCATTATATTGAGTTCCTGTAGCTGGTAAATATTAATTTACTGGAATATTTTCTCTCACATTCAGAAAGAGGCAAGACCAACTTTGTGATCTAGCTGCAATCTACAGGACATAAATAATCTACAATAGTGGTAGGCACAGAAAAGCTCTAGCTGGCTTATTTCAAATGTTCAGAATGACTTTGATTTCTTCACCGACACCACAGTCATTCATAAAGATTCATTGCCAAAGGTTGCCCAATGCTGTGATGGAAGTGACGGTAAAGCAAAAGTCTTAGGCTGGTAATTCAGCATAGAAGTAGAGCATCACCTGAGAGCATAGCTGAGAGTCTGGGGGCAAATGCTGGGGGACAGGGAACCACCTGTCATGGAGATGGTGAAGGCAACTGGATTCAAACTAATATGGACCAGACTAAAGTCCTTCCAGCCAAGAGACACTATGAGTCCAAGGGGCCATTTGCATACAAAAATTAAGAAAGGTGCAACTGGTTTTCCCCTGAAAGTGGTATGATAATTTCAAGTACAAAGACATTTTTGTTAATATAACTGTTAAAACTGCTTCACATAACCACAACTGAGGCCAAAGTGTGCCACTGTAATAATCAAAACAAATACCTCAATGATGATTTTTTTTAATGTTCAAAAAAAGAAAAAAAATGAACTGGTTAGGCTGCTGGATATTAATGTTAAAATGTCTCCTTCGGAAGATCAAAATTATTTCTTTCCCACTCTCCACCCCACCCTACCCCACCTTCCAATAGTGAAGAGAGTAATTTCTGAAGAATACAATGACCCTTCATGCCTGGCTTCTCTTGTCTGCTAAGGATACCATCTGTCCCCCATGCTATATAAACAATCCCTGCAGGAACCTTCTGATGACCAAACGGATTAGCAAACTCCAGATTTCCACACCCTTAATAATGTCCCTATCCAGATTAAGCCTCTTGCTTTAATAACTCCAAAGATAAACTTAGTATCTGATCTTTCTTTGTAGGTAATGTGTGTGTTATTTTAAAGATAACCTCGGAATATCCAGCCATCTGTTGGGAGGAGAGAAGAGAGAGGGAGAGAAAAAAAAAAAAAAGCTCTCTCTAGGCAACAGAAGAAATGAGCCCTTGAGGGAATAGGAGAAATAGTAAAAAGAAAATCATATTTATAAGACAAACAAATACGTGAAAATTCACCAGGTCTAATAGAGAACTCTACTAAACACGCTAAAATATTTTTTACTAAATGACAAACTATGGAAAACTATTCAAGAAAAAAGACAAGTTTCACACTTTGACAAAGGTACATGTACGAGAACTCGGAGTGTGCGTGACTCTAGGACAGTGGAACCAGAATCCGTATCCAGGAAGGCTAAAGGCCAGCGTGAAGTTTGCCTGCCGCCCATTTCTATCTATAATGACCATCGATGCTTTCCTTCTCCAAGTTGACTATCGATTGAGCCCTTCTAAGTCTAATCGTGAGCTCTCTGTATTGACTCCAAAGACTTCCAACTCTAAAAGAAATGTGCCTGTAAAGATGTTCTTAAAATTAATAATAATAAACAACAAAAAACACCTGAGCGCTGCTGATGGAGAAGACAAGGCACGAGAGAGCCAGACCTCTGCAGCCGCACGTCCTCGAAACGTCTACGTCTAAATCTGCAGCCCCAGTTTCCTCCAGGCCCCACGCTCCAGCAGAGGATGTTCACAGCACATTCCAAACCAAAAAGGAAATGAAGCCTCCTCTCCCTCAAGTGATGCTCAGATGGACCCCAAAGTCGCAGTTTCCCAGAATAAGCAAACCATCCAACACGTCCTAGCGCCTCTCATCCGCGTTTCAGGGCAGCAGAAACCGAAATGTCAAATGAATGACCGCGCCGGGGCGCGAGGGACGAAAACAAAGCCTCCTCCCGCCGTCCCATACTTGCGGCGCGAGGGCCGCGCACTCACCTGGGCTCGGCGCCCGCCGCCACAAGCTGCGGGTGGAGAGCGGGCCGCGGGGCGGGAGGGCGCCCCCGCAGTCGCCCGGACCCGCGGCCCCGGAGCCCTCCGGCCGGTCCGTGCGCGCCGCGGGGAAAGCAGGCGGCCCCGGGCGCCGCCGCGCGTCGCATGCAGCTCCCGGCTGCGGCGGCCGCTGCCACGGAGCCCAAGGACCCTGCGCTGCCGTCTCCGACCCGCGACCGGGAGCAGCGACCAGAGAGACGCGGCGCAGGAGCAGAGCGCGCCCGGCGCGCCCCTCAGCGGCTCTTCCCGCCGCCCTCCGCAGCGGACTGGGTCTCGGCTCGCCTTTGTGCTGGCATGTTCCTCGCTCGCAACGACACCCGAGCTCCCGAGGCGGCTCCGCGCCGCCGCCCACCTCCGGGTTACGCCTCGTCCCCCGCGCGACCCGCCGCTTGTGTCGAGTCAGCAGCGGCGGCGGCGACGGGGACGCGCGAAGCCATGTCTCCCGCTCGCGCTCGGGAAGGCGCCGGGGGTCCGGGCGCCGCCAGGAGGTTTACGGCCGAGCGCCGCGCGTCCCCGAGCGGCCCCGCAGCGCCCGGCTCCCCGCCGCTCGCTCTCCAGGCGCCGCCCGCGAGCAGCGCGCCGGCCCGCCTGCGTCGCCTCCCTCTCGCCGCCACCCGCCGGCCTCCCTCCCGCCGCCACCTTCCTCCTGCCCGGCGCGCCCGGGCGCCCGCCCCGCGCAGAGCCGAGGGTCCGCCCGCTCACCTCCAGCCGTGCCGGCGCCCCTTCCGCTACCCGCGGCGGCGGCATCTGCCCGCACTGCCCTGCGGGGCGCTTGGCTGGCAGCTGCCTGCACGTCGGGGACCAGTGGAAGGGGGGCGGGGGGAAAGAATAGGAGGAACAGCCAGACCTTGGCCAGTGGGACCTCCCTGAGGAAGGTGCGGGAGAGCGGAGCGGGTGCAGCTGCGCGAAGGACAAGTCCCGAGGCTGCGGCGGAACCTGAGCTGCCCTCCTTCCGCGAAGCCAAAGGACACGAGGATTCTAGAGGCGTCGCGGAGGATGGAGGAGACCCTCTGAGGTCATGCAGGCCGGACTGTTCCTAAATCTCACCAGAAAGCTGAATGGAGTGTCATACCTCGCTTCCCCCAACTGCAAGGGCAGTTGTCTGATAATACTCACCTACACGGGGTGTGGTCACGATGAAAAATGGATTATTGAAAGCGTTCCCGGATACTTTGCCTAAAGAGGGCACTAAAATTTTAACAATTACTGTATTAATACTTTGCGCTTACTATTTACTTCTAATGTAGCATCTTCATTGACTCAGTCCCCCTTAGGAGAAAAAGTAAAAAATGATGAAATGTAAAGATATGCCCCCCCACCCCCTGCATGGTATCTGTCCAGATGTGGGAAAGATTTACTCAATTTTGTAGTTTATACCCATATGGAGGAAGTCCCAAAACACAACTTCCCCCAAATAGTGGATATCCGTTATTTGGACATTTTTTTAGTACGTGTGCTCAGTATTATCCATCTCTCCGCCTTTTCTGGTAACAGCGGTTCATTATTCCTATGGGAACTACCCTTCCCCCTCTTCCACAATGAGTCTTTGTGGTTCCAGGACACTGACCCCTCCCACCCTCACTCCCTAGGACTAGCCAGTCATCATATTCCAGACCACAGTGAGTGGTTCTGGGATGGGCATGTTGGTCCAGGAACTCAATCTGGGGCTTTGGTTGGATCAGTTCAGAAAAACAAGGTCTTTAAACTAGGATATGTAAGTTGGAAGGATATAGCCCGTGGCTATATATAACAAGGACCACCAGTGCATGCAAATGAAGCCAACGATAAAGGAAGAGAGGGTCTCACCCTCTCAGGAGCTTCAGGAGGTAAATGTGTCTGCAGCACACTCGGCTCCTGAAGCCAATAAATCCTCTCCCTTATAATTTCCTCAATTCTGTATCAGTTGTGTTCTGTCACATGTTACAAAAGAGCCCTGACTCCTTAGTCCCCTGTATCTATCATCCCAGGCTACTCTGCAGAATTGATGGCCACCTCACCTCCAAACGTCCAATTCCAGTTCCTACTGGAAGACTAGGGATCCTAGGGGATCTCACGTGATGTTTTATTTCTACAAGTTACTCAGATCCAGCAAGCTAACACGGGCAACCCTTAACTTCCTGTGTTAACCACTGCGGAACCTCAGCCACAGATAGTAACTATGTTACAGTCTATCTTTAAATCAAAAAGCCTAAAAATGAATAGAGGTAAAAATGATAGAGGGTCACTATCACTGCCTTAGGTTTAAAGACATGTTTTTCTCACTTTAAAAGAAGCCCCAACTGTCTTTAAGACTCTCTACATGTCAACCATTAAAACTAAGACTAAGGCATCAAATAAAATGAATAACAAAGTCACCCCCAAATCTCAGACTTGCAAAGGTGTATAAAGTAGGTTCTTTCATACTACACCCCCATCCCCCATCCCCACCACTACCCACTGTGGATCTCCCCTTCACAGGATCCATAACTGGGTATCACCTAGCCTCTTCTCGAACCATTCTAAAGAGAAATCAGTATTTCACAAGCTGTTCAATTCTATGTTGAAACTGGCCTAACATTAGAAAGTAATTCTTTATATTGAGTCAAAATACTTCTTCCACCTGACGGAACTCCAAGCACTAAAGACAAAGTGTGAACCACTTGAATTGTCTCTTTTCCAAGATCTTTGCATGGCCCTTAACTGTTCATGGTATTATAAGCTTCCTGACTCTTCATCATCCCAGCTGACTGCCTTTCTATTGATGTGCTCAGGTTTGTGAATACTTCTCCCAAAGCATAGTGTCCAAAGCTAAACCTACAGGTAGATTCCAAGAAACTTAAACTTCAGGCTCCTTCCAACACCATGGGAGGGGCCTTAGAAATGTGTTCGCATGGTCTTAGGTTTTTGTAAAAGTTTCAAAAGTAAGAAAATTTAATCTGAAGAGATCTGCAATGTTTGTGTTCCCCAAAATTCATGTGTTGAAATCCTAACCCCCCGTTGTGATGATATTAGGAGAAGGGGCCTTTGGAATGTAATTCACTCATGAGGGTGGAGCCTCATGAATGGGATGAGTGCCTGTATGAAAGAAACCCCAGCAAGCTCCCTCACAGTCTTTCTGCCCCATGAGAATACAAAGAAAAGATGGCAGTCCGCAGCTGAAAGGGGGCCCTCACCAGAACCCGACCACACTGGAACCCTGACCTTGGACTTTCAGCCCTTAAAACTGTGAGAAATCAATTTCTGTTACTCATAAGCCACCCAGTCTGTGATGCTTTGTTATTGCAGCCTGAATTAAGACAGGGCTGCTGTTTCTTTTCATTCTAACTTCCCCTTTACCATCATTCCCTTTGTATCTGGAGGAATTGAAGAGGTTCAGAGCATTTTGGGGATCTGGCTAAGGGGAAGTTGAGTTAGTTAAGTGGAATAAATTTAATTGATTGCGTTAAAGCCCATTGTAACAGTGACATCTATTTTGACTGCTCGAAGATTTACAGCCACCTGAAGCCACTTCCTTGTGGTGACATAAGAGAAGAGAGATAGAAATTATATCACCAAATAATTGCATACTTCAGGACTCAGCACAGAGTATATGGGTAATGGGTTAAGTGATGTTTGAAATGTATGGACCCAGAACTAAAATGTGGAGAATCCTCCCACATTTTATTCTTTATATATGAAATAAATTTGAGGAGAGATTTTCCCATGTTTGACAGTAATCCTAAAAATGTATATGACTTTCCCAATAATGTGTTGTTAGTGGAAAAGAAACTCTTCTAAACTATCAGTAATAAAAACAAATTTTGTTCAACTTTGTTAGCAGAAAGACTGAAATATTTACTAACTCTATAGAACATAACGTGACAAATAATTTTCATATGAAGAACAAATCAAAGAGTATAAAGCCAAAATATTAAGAAAAAGTATCACAAAGGTATATCAGGCAGTTAATTAATTTTTAAAATTGTGATTTTTTTCCTGTATTTGGTGAGGTTTGCTATTGTGAGGTTTTTTACAATGTATAATTTGTTGGGTTTTTAATTCTAAATATTCTTTTTTGTACCTCCTTTTATATTTATAATGTGTATTATTTTTCTTAAAGAGTGCCCTGAATTGTATAATTTTCAATCCCCACAAATCCTGGCTCTGTCCCTAATTGAACCTGATACTCTGAATGTGACCTAATCAGTGTAGCATTCAGAGTGCATGAGCTTCCAATTGAAGAAATGACTAATTTAAACACAACATTGACTTGAGACATCCATTCTTGTATTTCATCTATCACCCATCCTAAGGGAATGAATACATAGTTACAACTAGGGAATTTGGGGCATGACCGAAGGACATCCATTTATTGATTGCCAAAATATATTCTTAAATGTATTACAACTTTTCTGCCTTCCTAAAGAAAGTACACTTAACATAATTGACTCATTATATTCATAGTGGCTATGATTTATTTTCTATGCTATGATTCAGTGATACCCTTAGGAGCTTGTAGATATAAGCTGTTTTGCCCTTACACTAAATGGTTTCAGGCTTCTGTAGATTTTTTGGTTGTACTTTGAGCAACTTTTTCTTTAGAACCTCACATTTTTTTCCTAGCTATCACTTATCATCTTTTCTTTAACTGGTAAACTTTCTTATTTCATTCCAAGCTCCGGCTTATGGTCTGCTATGGAATTGATAGACTAGATAAATATTCTCATTAGAACTTTGTCTAAAATGGCTTGTGGGAGGGAGGAGGTTCAGTGGATAATGTACATGAGCTTTGGTGCATAAATTGTGTGGTATCTATTTTGGTTACTCAAAATCCTTTCTTGCTGTCTTCTAATTTCTCACTCACTTAATGGTAAGAATTTATGGATTCTCCCTTTCATATTCTTTAAGTAAATGTTTAATAACCACTTACTATGAGCCAGGCATTCCTGTAAGTACAGGTGGTCCCCATGTTATGGATGAGTTACATTCCTGAGAGCATCTTTAGGTCAGATTTGTATGTAACTCAGATCCCTGATGAACAGCGCATATATGGTAATAATAACAATAACAGTGCTATAATGGCTCATGTAATAATACAGTATTATAATAATAATTAATAATAATACCCCTGTCCTATAATAATAAGTCACAGAAACTCTTGTGCTCTTTCTTTTAATTCAAACAAACAGAACATAAAAACAAACTCATACAAAAAGTTTAGATAAGAGATAGAAATTTCAAAATAGAATATTAAATGTTAACACTCACCTCATACTGCATCAAACCTAGGCTAATAGGAATGTTAATCCACTACACTACTTAGTAATAATTATTGCTTTCATTAGAGCACTGTCTTTCACATGTTCCATTAATCTTACTTTATCCTTTGTAATTGTTCCAGTAGTTGAGCAACTGAAACCTAATGCTTTCCCAGTGAATGACGGCATCTGGCCTTTCTCCAAACACTTATTTCTACTTTTGTTTCCATTGTAATCACCTTTCTCTTTGCTGCAGGCTCACCTGGACTTGCAGTGTATTTTTGCTTTGAGAGTATGGGCATAAGGGTAAACATAGACTCACAAAATGGAATTTAAAAGTTAGCACAAAAGCAATGCTGTGAGTAAGTGACCCTATAAACAATGAGACTAGCCACTAGAGTAAAGATGCTTCAAAGAACTGCTTACACCATGTGGGTTTGTCTACGTGTGCGGAAGAAACTAGTACCCAAATTATCAATTTAATTATTAATATTTAAGTATAAATTATCCTCATGGGGAGGCTTAGGAGCCTGTTTATAAGTACAGAACACTGTTTAAGTTGTGTCATCTGTAACCCAGGGACTGCCTGTACGGAGGATGCAAAGGTGAAAGGAATAGACAAAAATCCCTGCCCTTAGGAAGCTTATGGTCTAGTGGGATAGGGAAAGAGAGGTCAAATATTAATAGTAAGCAAGATGTGGCAGAGTGTCAGTGTTTACAATATCCATATACTCTTCTACATTTTCCATCCTCCTTTGTGTTTATGATAGCCATGTGACTACTTCTGGCAAATAGAATTTAAGCAGCAATAATGGGTGTCACTACTGGCTGTGGAGGTTAAGAATCTAGTGTGAATTCTCTCATTCTCTTCACTTTCACTAGAAACCACACAGCCCGTGTCTTGAAAAAGTGTCATCACAAGATGGAAGAAGCCTGGGTCCCTGTGCCATCATCATTTGAAGGAGAGCCAAATGATTGATACAAGACTGTGATATGAGCAAGAAATTAAGTGTTAATCTACTTAGATGTGGGAGTTATTTGTTACAGCAGCCAGTATTAATGATCCTGACTATGGTGGAAATTG
Organism: Cheirogaleus medius; assembly: GCA_008086735.1. Taxonomy (NCBI): domain Eukaryota; kingdom Metazoa; phylum Chordata; class Mammalia; order Primates; family Cheirogaleidae; genus Cheirogaleus; species Cheirogaleus medius. Next base: position 38,213,300 of record VBSM01001562.1, read on the forward strand.
GTACTTTGAAGTAGGGTATTGCTATAATTAAAGCTTAAAATATGTGGTAATTGTTTAGGAGTTCAGTATCAAGCAGCAAGGAAACTAATATTGGAAGCTAGAAAGATGGTGATAATAATATGCAGTGGCAAAACAATTTGTAAAATGTTGCTGTGATAACTTAAAGCTTACCTTGTGCCTACCGAGTCAGCAGCTCCAAGGCAAATGGTTGAAAGAATCAATTAGTCAGTGATGGAAACACAATTGCAAGGTTTCACAAAGAAGAGATGAGTTCAGGAAAGAAGTGGCCAGTTTTCAAACATAAGAAAAAAGAGAAATTTTCTGACAGGAGATATAGAGAAAAGAAATATAGAAAAAGAGAATACAGAGAGTCTTTGCAGAGATAGAAAGGCTAACTGCTTTTAGATCTTAAAGAGTAAAAGGTGGGATTTATAAAGGCTTTGAGAGACAAAGGCCTATTAAAACTGAGCCAGGGAAAAAAATTGAGGGTGTGGTGAGGTGGCTTTAGGATTTACCTTTAAGTTCAGAAGTTTAAAACTTTTATTTGGAAAAACAATTTGGGGTGTACTTACTGGCACATGTAACTGACTGGAAGCACATAGACCAGAAACATATTTATTTTAGAGGGACATGTATTACCAAAGAAAGCAATAAAAAATTCTTTGTCAGTTCAAGACTTAGAACAATTTACCATGTGTAAGAAGCAGGCTTTCAATGCTGTACACACCCTGCTGTGCTTTTGTCCCTCAACATTCCTGTGTTGGCAACTTAATCCATAGTGAAAGAGTATCAGGAGGTGGGACTTTTAGGAGGTGATTAGGTCAGAGGACTCTGCCCTTATGAATGGATTAATGCTGTTATCACAAGAACAGGTTATTGCAGAAGTGAGTTCCTGATGAAAAGGATAAGTTCTGTCCCCTTTCCCTCTCTCTCTCTCCTCACCAACTCCCTTGTGCTCTCTTGTCCTTCCAACTTCCACCAAGGGATGACACAGAAAGAAGACCCTTGAAAGACCCTTGACCTGGGACTTTCCAGCCTCCAGAACTATGAGAAATATATTTCTTTTCTTTATAAATTACCCAGTCTCTGGTATTGTGTATAGCAGCACAAAATGGGCAAAGACACCCATAAGGAGACATTACTTATTGTTACTCATGTCATATGTGACCAGGGAGAATAACGGAAAGGAAGAGACAAAGAGATGAAGGGGCTGATGGGGACTAGAGGAACAGTGGACAAGGAAGCTCCTCCCTGAGGGAAGAACTAGAGTTTAATCATGAAACTTCTCAGGGACACATAACAGTGCCTGCCCACATGATTTTAGAATTACTCTGGACAAAAGACTTCCATGTTAGTCCTGTGACTTTCATTCTTTTTTTTGTTGTTGTTCCTCTCAAAATGTGAAGATCTATTGTGGACATCCATCATTATATATTGTGTTTCAGGAGACAAATGTCCTTTTGGACTATAGGTTAATATATCATAAGTTACCACATCTGGACTTAATAGAAAGGACTGTACATCACCCAAAGATCTTGACTTTATAACTAAATATTGACTGGGTTGTCTTCCTCAGGAAGAAAATGAGTGGTTTTTTAAGTACAGGAATGTATTCATTTTTTATTATTGTATAACAATTTATCACAAACTTAGCCGCCTAAAACAACATAGGTTATTATCTCACAGTTTTTGTGGGTCAAAAATCTGGGCACAGCTTACCTGGGACCTCTGCTCTGGGTTTCACAAGGCTGCAATCAAGGTGTCTTCTGGGCTGCATTCTCATCTGAAGGTTTGACTGAGGAAAAATTCACTCACTTAAGTTGTTGGCAGAATTTATTTCCTTGTGACTCCAAAACTAATGGCAGCTTGTTTCTTCAAGGCCAGCAGGAAAATCTATCTTACTATTTATTTGTCAGAAAGAGTCTTATATAATATAACATAATTAAGGAAGTGATATCCTATCATATTCATACATATCACTATATATGATATATATCTATATATCATATATAATAACACTTGCCATATTCTATTAGGTGGAAGCAAGTCACAAGGTCTCACCCACACTGAGGGATTTGACTCATTGTCTGCCACTTGGTTAATTTGTCTGCCACAAATGCATATTTGATGACCAGAAGGCAGTATGTTGTGTATGTGCTCCTATATATTTTCCAGGCTGCTTTGGGGTTAAATGGCCATGTGACTGGTTCTATCCAGTGAAATATGAGCAGAACTAATGTGGGTCACTTCTGGGATGAGATAATTAATTATTAATATATGATGTACCTTCTCTGTCTCCTCTTCCCCTTCCCTGGAGACCATGAAGGCCACATGGTAAAAGTTGGTAGCATTGCAACATGGAAGAAGTCTGGCTTACTGAGTACCCCTTGGAGAAGAGCCACCCAAAAGAATAGCTCCACTTGCCCCTAGACTTGTGACATGAATAAAAATAAACACTTATCATGTTAAGCCACTCATATTTGGGAGTTATTTGTCAGAAATGTCAGGGTTTCTTATCCTGACTAAAACACAAAATAAATAAGTAAAATGTAAATCATGTCAGATAATGACAAGTACTAAGAAAAAAGAATAAGGTGGATATATAAAAGGTTTCAAGGATTTGGAATATTACAGAGTGGAGGGAAACAGACTCCCTGAGAAAGATGATTTTTAAGTACAGAGCTGAGAGAAGTAAATAACCAGCCAAGCAGGCATGTGGGGGAAAGCACTCCAAGAAAAAGAAACCTTAAGGACAAAGGTGCTGAGATAGGAGATGGATAAATAGTATCTGACTGTATTAGAGATTCTGTCCACAATCACCTTGTGTTTTCTTTTCTTTTGTTTGTTTGTTTTTTATTTTTTTTAAGAGACTGGCTCTGTTGCTCAGGCTGGAGTACAGTGGTGTGATCATGACTCACTATAACCTTGAGTTCAAGCAATCCTCTCACCTCAGTCTCCTAAGTATCTAGGACTACAGGTGTGCCACCATGCCTGGCTACTTTTAAAATTTTTTTGTAGACATGAGATCTCACTATGTTACCCAGGCTGGTCTTGAACTCCTGGCCTCATCCTTCCACCTCAGCCTCCCAAAGTGCTGGGATTACAGGTGTGAGCTACTTCACCTGGCCTCTATGACTACCTTCTTTTTAAGATTCTTTACAGTAGTATTTCCCTATCCCAAAATTGTTTTAATATATTATTTTATGAGCTTCATTCATTTATTTATTCAAAAAAAGTTAAATGTTTCAGGGACTAATACAGAGACATGAGGGTGGTGTGAATAAATCTGTGATTCCATTTCAAAGGTATTATTCCTAATAATACTTCTGTGGGTTTTTGTTTTTTTGTGTTTTTTTTTTTCTTTCTCTGATTTGATCTTTCCTGCTTGGTAACAAAAACATTTTTTAATCTAAGAAAAAATGTCAACCTGATAAAGTTAGTCTGATATAATAGTTTAAAGAGTCTCTTTAGATTGATTCTCAACTTTTTTAGTTTAGAAAGCTCCCTCCCACAGATTTTGTCCCCATTCCCAAGCTAATGCCTGGGAGGAAAGGTAGCAGTGGTGGCTTATGTGATTGCATGGCAGCAGCTAGGTCACTGGATCCAGATGTCCACATGGTATCCTTGGGTGTGCTGGCCTCTCGTGGGGAGTGGCCATCTGGGCTGCCTGGACTGCAGAAGGTTGACTGGTTCTGCCCCTGGGTATTCAGCTGGTGGCAGCTGAAACCTGTGGCTTCTGTCATTCGCAATTTGATCTCTCGGCTTGCACTGGACCCAGCGTGGCTCCCTGGCTAATTTGGTCTCTGGATAGTCCCTGCTGCTGCTACAGATTACTCTACATTTTAGTCGTACACACCATCTAGTCCATGGCCTTGGACTAGAGTTAGTTACAGTTAAATTCAGGATTTCCCTCTGCCTAACTACGATGAGGCATCCCTGGATTTATTTTGATGCAGCTGCCCTCAAGTGGGTGCCAGTACATCCTCTCGAAGCGAGAGCCCCTGTCTTAAATATGCACCCTCTGGGCCAAAGCCTGAAGAGGGCATATTTTGCAAGGAAGACATCAGTCACATTGTGGGCTTCTTCCATCTCTGTCTGCCCTCTTCTTCCATGACCTGCCAGAAATGGAAAAGATGTGTTTTTTTTAACTGTCCCTTCCTGTCACCTTTGGGCTTCGCAGTGTCTTTCCCCAACCCAGCCTCAGTGCCAAGCCCTAATGGAGGTAAGAATGGAGGAAAGAGCCATGTTTACCAATGAGGGAAACTAAATCAAAAGGTCTTTTTAAAAATATTACACTTGCATGATTGGCAAAGGATATTGAACTTCTCAATAACTTCAACATATAATTTCTCATTTGAGGAATTAGTTCCACTATTATTCCAACTTAACAGTGAGAAAATTGAAGCACAGAAAGGCTAAGTCATTTGCCAGGACTCGCCCCAGGTCTCTGAGGCCTCATCCGGTGTTTTTTCTACTATGGTGTATATTATCTCTGTGGTTAAGATACAATAGTTTTAAAACTATTTAAAGTTTTAAAACTTTTTAAGTTTTATTTCCTTAAGATGCCTAAAATTAATCCCACTCTCATTCAAATCACTCGCCTGGTTGGATCTCTTTTGCAATTGTTTAAGTAATTTATTTCTTAGTTTCTTATTTTCTTTTTGTTTTCGTCTTTTCAGCATCTTTCTTAATAGTACCACCACTTACAGCATTTTCAGTAATATTTATGTAGGAAGAGCCTGAAAACCACTTGTTGAATGAATATATATCATCATAATTTCTTGAGCTGAGAAGGCAAAATAAACTTAAAGATAGGGAAGGAGATCTCCCAAGAGGAATAATATTTTGGTTATGTATCTAAGAAATATCCTGAATGCTTAAAAAAATCCAAAATGTATAAAATAGTTTGTGCTCAGCATTTCTACTTGACAAAAAATTCTAATGCAAAACATGATTCTGTTTGTTGAGAAGATTGTGGGTGATGCTATAGCTTTTGGCCAAAGACACCTTTCCCAGAAGCTGTATCATTACTGAAACTTATGCCAAGAAGTTTATGTCGTGATTTAGTTCAAGGTCGCACAGAGGTGACAGCTGATGCAGCATAAATTAATCTAAGAAGACTTAAAGTGAAACAGAAGCATAGAAAACACATTGCTAAATCAAAAGCAAGGGTGAGGTTCTAGAAAAATAATATACAATATAAGAAGTTTAATTATGGTGCCCCTTTAAGTGTTATTCTTCAACCACATCCTGGGACCAATGTTATACCACATTACACGTATCCTTTGACATTGCCTTTCTCTGCAGGGCAAGCCAACCCTCTGGAAACCCATGTGCCACATTTCTCTGCCCTGCTTTGAGTCCTGAGACACTGACCTGATGGACTGCACAACAGGCTTCCTTTCCCTCTGGAACTAGAGGAGATTGAAGGGGAAGGAGAGAAAGGCTACAGTGTTTTTCCCTCCCCAACTCTCTCCTTGACTTGGTGATGCAGGTCCAGCGTCCCTTCTGTCAGACAGTCCCCCTTCCACTGCTCCAGCCCTCTCTGATTCCAGGGACATCACAGCCTTCTCTTGTTTCTTTGTGCCTATGGATTGTAGCAGCCTCCACTGTTGCTGGTCCCTGGGTGCCTCAACATTACTTGTCAGTCTTCTTAACCCTGCCCAAGCCTCTGTGAATAGACTTCTCATGACATTCTGTACAGTGTTCTAGCACAGCATGCTTTCTATTTTCTGCTGGGCTCCTGACTAACCTTCTTTTTCAGGATATTTACACTTTGAGAAATGATAGATTGAGACACAGAAGTACATTTGGCATAGTCTTTACGGTTCAGATCAATAGAGCTCAGGTCAACAGAGCCCAAATCAATTGCCATCAAGTAATTTCAGATCTAGCTTCATTGAGAGTTTTTTACCTTAGTTTTGATGGTTTGAAAAATTAAATTTTATTTATTCACCAGGAGATGAACCATAGGGAATGTATTCATGTCAAGCACATTCGAAGGACACTGAGTTATACTTCCAAATTTCAATTTATCAACTTGTAGAAGAGAATTTTTGGTATCTAATTGTTAGGATGTCAGCGCAGGGTTCTCCTTTCTGGTGGACTGTATCATTTAGAGTCTCAAATTACAGATCAGATGTTCGCATCATGGTGAACACAGTTAGAACTAGAGGCACTGCATATTTTTAATGGATTTTTTCCATGAATGTAGGTTGACATATAAATTTCCCTTATACACTTCAGGTATATGCCTACATTTAAAAAACAAAAAACAAAACAAAACCTATGGATTACTATACACCAATAGGAATGAACAAATTACAATTAAATACCAATGTTCCTCAACTTAGAATGTAATTACATCCCAATAAACCCATTGTAAATTGAAAATATATTAAATTGAAAGTGGGTTTTTGACTTACGATGGGTTTAGGATGTAACCCAATCATAAGCTGAGGTGGGAACTGAATGCTATTACTATCACGCCATGGTAAAGTGGAAAAATTGCAAGTAGAACCATCATAAGTCAGGAACTGTCTGTCATAATAATATGGGTGAATCTCCCAAACATAATGTTGAGTGAAAGAAGACAGACACAAAAGAGCATATATTGCTTGATTCCATTTATGTAAGTACAAAACAAGTAAAGCCAATCAATGCCACTTAGAAGTCAGGATAGTGGCTACGTTGGGTGGGTAGGTTGTGACTGCAAGAGAGCCATAAGAGGGATTCTGGGAAGTTAGAGATGTTCTCTTACTTAATGCTAGTTGTACAGGTGGATCAGTTTGTGAAAATTTATTGAGCTGAACATTTATAATATAATAGCGGTGTACTTTTTTGTATTTTTATTACAATTCAATAAAAAGCTTTTTAAAAATACCAGTGCTACTTTTAAAACCAAAGCTTGCCCTCTTTTGCACAATGCTATAGATCTACCAACCAACTACCATCCAACTCTACTTCTCCAAGGGGGTACTCATTGACAGTACTAAAAGCTTCCATCATGACATTATTTCAAGTAATAATGTCCAACATCACAACTATTAATATTTTACATCAGCATCTTATACTTTTTAGATGTCTTCCAGATGAAACATAACACTCTTCCAGATGATAACACTCTGGTCTCATTCACAAAAATGCTTAGACTGGACTATTTCTTCAGCTGGGCTATTTCTAAAGAATTCCATTGATGTCCTTTTAAAAATTTTTATCTCATTATTTATGTGCCTTCTTGATACATCAGAGCAGTGATAGTGATTTGTAACCAGATGTGTGGCTTGGAATCTCAGCCCACACCTACTGAGTCAAAGCCCTTACACTTAGATTTTCTGCTGTGGTCTGAATTTTTGTGTCCTCCCAAAATTCATATGTTGAAATCTAATCCCCAATGTGATAGTATTAGGAGGTAGGACATTTGGGAGGTGATTAGGTCATGAGGGCAAAGCCCTTGTGAATGGAATTAGTACCCTTATAAAAAAGACCTGAGGGAGCTTTTTGTCCCTTTGACCAGGTGAACATACAGCTAGAAGGCACATCTATGAACCAGGAAATGGGCTCTCACCAGATACAAATCTGCTGGTCCCCTGATCTTGGACTTCTCAGCCTCTAGAACTGTGAGGAATAAATATCTGTTGTTTATAAGCTACCCAGTTTATGGTATTTTGTTATAGTAAGCCAAACAGATTAGATAATCTCCTGCTTTCTTGTCATACATATTTTGAGAATGTATCCCAGGTGAATCAGCACTTCCTTGTTTAAAAATCACTCTCCTTTTCAAACAGGTAGTTGTAAGCCACTGTTCATGGCAGCATTATTCATAGTAGCCAAAAACTGGAAACAACACAAATGTCCATCGATGGTGTAATAAACAAAATGTGGCATATACATAAAGTGGCTTATTATTTTGCCTTAAAAAAGAAGGAAATTCTGACACACACTACATTAGTCTAAGTGAACTAAGCCAAATACAAGACAATGTGTGATACTATTTATATGAGGTACTTAGAGGAGTCAAATTTATAGAAACAGAAAGCAGATTGGTGGTTGCCAAGGGCTAGGGAGAAGGGGAAAAGGGGAGCTGTTGTTTAGTGGGTACAGAGTTTCACCATGGAAAGATGAAAAAGTTCTGGAGATGAATAGTGGTGATGGCTGCAAAACAATATGAATGCACTTAATGCCACCAAACTGTATACTTAAAAAAGTTTAAAATGATAAATGTTATGATAGATATATAACCATACACACACAAAACAATCTCTTAGAATCTTATTTAGCTTATTTTACACCAAAATAAGCTGGGTAGGGGGCAGTCATACTATTGGGGGAAAATCATAAAATCAAACCCAAGGCCCATCTAAGAAACTCACATGGTGCCAGCAGTTTCCTATTGAAAGTCATCATTTCCCTCAGCCTTGCATGTGAACAGAGATCTGCACCATGGCCACTTTCATTCTTGTTTACTTTGTCTGGCTGTTGACTTGTGGGACCAAGCAGTATGTGCTCAGCCTACATGCTACATATGGCTCCTTTAGCTTGTTGATTAAAAGCAGCTTCTTGTCTCAGTGAACTCCTTGAGAAGCTAAGCCCTACCTGGCAACAGTTGCCATGCCAGAGGGACTTTGTTTAAACAACGTTCAGAAATGTCACTAAAAAGCATTAAAGAAACCCTTCAATAAAGAATTTCATTTCACCTTGCCATTCCTCTTCTAAAGAAAATATCATTTTTCTTTGAATATGATCATATAAGTATTTCTAGTAATGATAGTAGTTTATTATTTTAGGCATTTGATTGGTTAATTTGTTTATAAGATTTGTCTCACCACTTTGCTGTCAAAAGACACAGGAAAACCTTCATGGCCTTCTTCCTTTTAGGGAAGAATTCTGGTTTATTATTATTTCACTGAGGGTTATTCAACATTCAAAAATTTCCAAAATGCTTAGTAAGTAGCAACATTAGAAAATTATACTGTAATTAAAATTGTCCAAATACTCCTTTGTAATCATTGTATTCATGACAATAAGACTTTCAGTTGTCGATTTTCTAATACAACTGTAAACTCTCTAACCCACTCCTTGAAATCCAGTTGCAAATACATTTTTTTCTTTGTTAACTGAACCTGTGGCAAATATAAAGTGCTGTTACCACTCTATTACCACTGCACAAAAAATTATCTTTTATGAGCTAAAGAATTGATGAAATGACAATGCATGGACTTTTCAACCAACTCTGGTTCCAAATTGAAGTGCACTGATTTAAGGCAATTCTCTTTTTAGATGAGCCACACTTTTATGATTAGAAAAATATAATGGTAATCATTTTGTAAACTGGTTGTACCCAAGCAGCAATGGATTTGGGGAATGTACAACACTCCAGACATTTATACCTACCACTCCAGCAGAAACTGACAGAGCCTATTTCCTTGGTATCAGAACACTGATTTCATTTCAGGTATCATATTAGTTCAGTACTGCTGCTATAACAAATTACCAGTAACAGAATCTGACTGTAGGCACACCATCACTAATATATTTTCCATCCTTTCTTACAGCTGGATGTGGCAATATGGCTGTCTTCTGATCAATGGGATGTATTCAGCTTCCAGGAAATATCTTTAGGAAGGAAATGTGCTCTTCTTTACTCCTTCTTTTCTGCCTTCCAACAGACATGATGGCTAGAGCCTGAGAAGCCATTATGAACCATGAGGTTGAAGTCACTAGCTAAGGATGATAAACAAAAAGACATAAAATGTCTATGGTCCTGACATTGTGGAGCATCTGCCAACCCTGAACTATCTACCTGCAGATTTCATTTATGGAAGAGAAAAACACCCCCCAACCGTAATCCATTGTTACTTTGAGTTTACTGTCACTCAAAGCAAAATCTAATATTAACTAATGCAGCTGGTAAAGTGGGCAAATGATCACTTTCATATGCTGATATAAAAGGAGATAGATTGTGATCTTAGAAATGCTAAGATTAGTTGGTAATTCCAGTGGAAATTTGGGGTTACGTATTGACACTGTACTTGCTATGGCCTGCTGGGTCTACTCAGTAAAATGACCAACTGTGATGCTATGTGTTCCCTTTATCTGATCAGCACCTCTTTCTCCTTGGAGAATTTGTTTCTTTTTCCGTGTGCCTCTACTGGAACTGCCATTACATCACTCTTCCCCTAGTCAAGGGAGTCTGCAAGTAATTCAGGCAGTTCTGGTTTATAATTGTGCCCTCTTCCATTTATTGGAATGTTTGGTTCAATGTTTTGGCAGTTAACCCAAGGCAAGTCAATCAAAGTCCTCCTCTGAAGTTGCTCTAAATGGATCCAGAGGGTAAAACACCATTTGGCTCTGGAGACATAGGGCTGGAGAGAGGAGAAACTGGTGCTACTTGCAAACATGTTCCCCACCATGCGGGAAAAGCCCAAGTCTGCAATAGAAACAAGGTTAAGCAGAGATAAGTAGAGGTGTGGGTTAGTTGGTGGAAGTTGTTAGGAAGGAGACGAGGGAGAGACGGAGAAAGAGAGAGGAAGATTGAGATTGAGCCTCAATTTGATAACATAATTTAAATCCATGGTTCCATGCTTATGCCTGAGCTTACTGTATTAGTTTCCTAATACTGCTATAACAAATTGCCACAAATTTAGTAGTAAAACAATTTATTACCTTACAGTTCTGGAAGTAAAAAATCTAAAATTGGTCTCACTGGTTAAAATCAAATTGTTGGCAGGGCTTGGTACTTCTGAAGATACTAGAAGATAATTTGGTTCCTTGATTTTTCCAGATTCTAGAGGCTACCTGCATTCTTTGGGTTCATGGCCTTTTCCTCTATCCTCAAAGCCAGCAGCATAGCATCTTTGAAATCTCTCTCTCTCTCCCTCGTCCCCCGCATCTCTATCTTTAATCTCTCTGACCTCTGCTTCCATCATCACATCTCCTTCTATGATTCTGACACTCCTGCCTCCCTCTATTTTTTGCTATAGAGACCCTTGTAATTACATTGGGATCAGGTAACACAGGATAATATTCTTATCTTAGTCTGCAAAGCCCCTTTTGCCATGTAAAGAAACATTCACAGGTTCTGGATGAGGAAGTGGATGTCTCTGGGGGCCATTAGTCTTTCTGCCACACTAACCCCTGCTCTGGACTCATAAAAAATTATTTTCTTTTTCTCTTCCTCTGACATCTGCAAACAAGAGTCCTGGCCTCATCGACCATGCAAATTTTTATATTAAGTTTAACAGAATAAATAATTTGAGTCCACTTAGATTTCCCATAGCCCATAAACTTCTTCACTCTGGTCAACTTGGTTTTATCAAGGAATTCATCCACTACTCTATTCTAATAAAAATTGTCAGAATTCATAATGATTAATGATCCTGGGTAAATCCACAATGATATTGCCTTTTGCTTATTCTTAATCCTAAGAAATCCAAAATTTTAGAGAAAAATTATTATCAAATAGTGGTATAAAAAGTATTAAGACATTGTTGAAGATGTGCTTATTCTCTAGAAATCTTAACCCCTTAATTCTTTACAGGAGCTAAAACCTTATACAAAAAAAAAAAAAAACTCTAAACAATATACAAAAAGCAGGTGCCTGAGAACTCTGGAAAAAAATGGCAGGTACATTGTAGAGAGCAGTCAAAAGAATAACTTGTCCTGGGGTGTGTTTCCCTTTTCCCCTTTCTCTTTTATCTGCTGGTGTTGACTTAAGGGGAACTCCAGTTGTGTGTAACTATGTATCAGCATGGGCAGCTAGAATCCCAAAAGAAATCTTATCTTTCTAGCCAGAGGACTGGGAAGAGGGACCCTTAGGAGCTGTGGAGAATGAGGGAGATATCAGAGATATCAGAGAGGAAAGAGCTTGAAAAGGAGATCCCTTAATTTTGTGTATGAAACAATATAAGTCCTAGGCTCCCTCCTGAGCTGTGCCTACATGAAACAGATATGAAGTATTATAGTATATAGCAAAGCCTTTGAAAACTGAAATGACATTGGAACCATTTCCCATAGAAGTTGAGATAGAGCCAGAATTCTGAACCTAACTGGATTGATTATCTGTTAAAACAAAAACCATATCATCCAGAGGACTTTAACAGGTCCTGGAGTCTAATTATATAATTTTTTAAATGTCCAGAATACAATCCTAAATTACTCAGCATACAAAGAACCAGGAAAATGTGACCAATTCTTAAGGGGAAAAAAAAAAAAAACAATCGACAGATGTAAAGTCTAAGATAACCCAAATCAGGAGTAAGCTTTTTCTGTAAACAGCCAAATGGAAGGAATATTTTAGGGCATGTGGGCCATGTGATTTCTGTCACAATGATTCAACTCTGTCAGTTAGTACAAAAAAGTAACAGATAATATGTAAATAAATAAGCATGGCTGTGTTCCAATAAAATTGTATTTGTGGAAACCAAAATTTGAATTTCATATAATTTCCATACGTCACAAAATATTAGCCTTCTTTTGATTTTTTCCCAATCATTTGAAACTGAAAACAAAACAATTCTTGTCATTGGGTCATGCCAAAACAGGCAGGAGGTTGGATTTGTTGCACAGGCTGTAGCTTGCTGACTCCTTATCTAGATGTTGGAAATATCGTACAAGGATTCTAAAGCAGCTATTATAACATACTCCATGAAGTGAAGGTAAACATTCTTGGAATGAATAGAAAGATAGAAGTTCTCAACTGAAAATAGAGGCTATCAAAAAGAAGAAAATGGAAATTTTAAAACAGAAAAATAGTATATCTGAAGTAAATGTCAAGAAACTCAGAAAATCCTCAAATACTGTTAGAAATGCTCTGCTCCACCAAGGTACCCAGTAGAATTAAGATGTACCCCACAATTTTAAGAGTGATTATGAAGAATGAAGCACATCATTTTTGAAGCAGAATGAAGTTTTGAATAGGCAGGATCTCAGATCTAAACCTTCTAGATATTAGATTTCTTATTCTTGTGTGTGTCTGGGGAAAATAGATGGGAAATGTGTCATCAACCAGAAAATATCTGAAAAATGAAAACATTGCTATCAGTTATTTTCTTTTATTATTTGTTTGGTTGTTCTATTTGTGTTAGTTTTTTCCATTACAAAGGTAATACATATCTATAAAAAATTTTCCCAGCAATAAAAAGGTACATAAAATTGTAAAGTGAAAGGAAGTTATTCCTTTATCTCCCAACTTCAATCCTAAGAGATAAATACTATTAATGATGGGTGTGTCTATCTCTTTACAATGTATATTAATACATGTATTAAAATATTTTCTTTTAAATAAAAATAGGATCATATTATTCATATCTTACAACTTGTTCTTTTCATTCAGTGATATATTGTGAACATTTTCCATTTTCAAATATTCAGATGTAATCATTCTTTTTGATGGCTGCTTAGCATGAATATACTATGATCACTTAACTACTTTCCTATTGATGATTATGGTAGATTGAATTATTGGTTCCAATTCTTCACTATCCTACAGTATATCCAACTCCCTTGCCATGCTTCATGGTGGTCTTGATGCAATTTCCTGTGCCTTGACTTTGGGCTCAGCCATGTCACTTGCTTCAGCCATTAAGAAGTTATTCGGTAACACAAACAGAGGTTTGAAATGAGCTTGTGTGGTTGGACTTGTCCTCTTGTTCTTCTATCATTGCCAAAAAGAGCATGTCCCAGGTAATCATTGGCCCCTTTTGCCTGGGCCCTAGAAGGGGACACAGGGAACAGAGTTGTTCCAGCCAACTTGTAGACATGGTATGAGAATAAATGCTTATTTGTGTATGACACTGGGTTTTAGAGTGTTTTTTTTAGGTAGTATTAATGTGGCAATAGATTTATAGAATGGTCATTTAGGTTGATTCTAAATTTTTATTATTATAAACAATTTTACAATTAATATCCACCCTTTTACACATACCTTGCAAATTTCAGCCATATAAATTCCTGGAAGTATAATTGCTAGATCAAATCTTAGTAGTTTTTAAGCTACAAAGATAATGTTGATAGGGATAAATATTAATAATATTAATATTTATTGAGCATGTTCTATGTTGACTCTAAGTCTTTTATATATGTCAAAAACTATAGAGGGTCTGAGAGATTTTACCCTACTTGCAAGCTAACAAATTATCTTGTTACAGTTTCATGGGTACTGACAGAGGCATGAAACTCCTGGGTCAGAAACAAAGGACTTGGTTCCTCATGACACAGCAAGAAGCATGAGTATCAGCATATTTAGTTCCCCTTGCCCTGAAATACCACACATCACATATTGGCCCATATGGGTAATAGTACACATAGTGGCTTGTGTTTCAGGAAGGGATCCCTGAGTTTAGAAGTCCAAACCTTTTATAATTTGTGGTAAGCAAGCTTGCCCTTTGCTCCAGAGGGAGACACTATCTCTATTTCCAAGGCTGTTCCTGTACAAATATTCTTGAAAAGATAGTCCAGAAAAAAGGGCATTCAATGCCTTTCCTCACAAGTCATATAAAAACGGAAAGACCTATGGAAAATTGTCCCCTAATGGTATTTATTAACTTACTTGGTCCTCTCTACTTTACAAATATGGAAACTAAAGCACAGAGAGTTTAAGTTACTTGCCCAAGATCACATAGCTAATGAACAGTAGAGCAGGCATATTGGTTAATTTTTCCAGGACAAATAAAGATTTCTGTTTAAGAAACAGTCTTTAAACTGTAATTGTAGAATAAGGAATATATTAACCTGATTTTTTCATTATCATATAAAAGAGTAGTCCTTTTGAATTTATTAAGCTGTTCAGTTTGTGTAAGAAAAAAATTTGTATCTTGGTAGCACTGTAGCTAGAATGTTTTCCATGAACAGTTATTTTGAGAAGCCAGGATGCTTTCCAGGAAGAGAGTGTATGGGGTAGAGAATGAAACCAGCAAGCTGTCAAAAGTTTCAAGAAGAGACAATATGCACGTCAGAGCTATGTAGAAACTTGATTTTATCATCAATATATTTGATTGATTTACCTTGGTAAGTCATTTGTTATGGAGAAACAACAAAGAAAGCAATGTGAATATGGATTTTTCTATTTGTTGAGGGCCAAAGGAGAAACAATTCTGCTTTGTAATATAATTATATTAAAGAAGGTTTTACAAATATTTAGCTTTTTATCATTTAATATTTGTTTCATCAAGATATTCAAGTGACACTTTGAACCCAATTCAAATGATTTTAGTGGAATATATAGGTATATATTTGTATTCTGTAGGGGGTTACCACTGTTGTAACAATAAAGTACCATCTATATTTAATATGATACCTACAAAGAAATCAGAGAATCTGAGGGGCGGAGCAAGATGGCGGACGAGAAACACTGCCAGATAGAGTGTCTCTGCA